>JAYRBT010000114.1:79906198-79921759 GCA_036023395.1 Myiotriccus ornatus
CTGTCTGAGGTGGAAACTTTTTTTCACCTTGAGAAAACAGATGTGAGCAGTGCCTGTAAACAAAATTGGTTTTAAGCAGTTGCAAGCTCTATCAGCTCCTGAAATACAAATAGCAGTAAGAAAAAGTCACAATATCAATTCATGTCCAGATGACTTTTTTTTTCACACCCTTTGTGTCTCTGTATCACTGACACTGAAAAAACTACCAAACCAAAGTAGGAAATTGCCCTGAGGAAGTTTAAGACCTTATCATCTAGTTATTGATAGATGTATCTACTCAAAAAAAACCCAACAACATCGTAAATATTGAAGATTAATCAATGTCAACAATATTTTGCCTTCAACTATTAGTGCTGATAAGCATTCTGAGTATGAAAAAAAGTCTGATTGAAGATTTCACATACAAGAATCATGTTACTTCAAACTACAGTATACGTTTCTACAGAGATTCTGTACTATGCAGAGCTCTTACCCTTCTTCCTTACTCTCTCTCTTCATGATTTTTTTCTCAGACAGTAAGTTGAAATCTGACAGTGAAAGGATCATATTAACTTTTAAATGTTCAGTATCCCAGTTCTCATTCCATAACTGAAACTATGTGATAGGGAGGGAAGTGTGGTTTAATATATTCATATTTGTAGTAATAAATCTGAATAACACCACAATTTTTAACAAATATAATGACGTTCTCCGCTTTGGAATTAACTTGTTTTATAAATCAGAAAGACTACTGGGCTTGTGACCCTGAAATTAGCCCAATTGATTGGAGCGCGGTGTTAATAACACCAAGGTTGTGGGTTCGATCCCTGTATGGGCCATTCATTTAATAGTTGGACTTGATGATCCTTGTGGGTCCCTTCCAACTCTGAATGTTCTGTGATTCTGAGATCTAAACTCACAACTTGCTAAAAATTTCAACTAATCCACATGTGAAAATCTGTTTCTGTATATTAGAGCTGTTGTTTTCTTTTCCACACCTTTTTTACTGAGGCCTCTTAATTTCGAAGTTATAACTCAGAGGTAGGAGTTTGGTTTTTTCTCCTATCCTGCCCTCCTTAGAAAATACTTTTTATCTCGTTAAACTAAGACACTCAGCCATTCTTCCTAAAACATGAGAGCATAACATAATGCCAGGAGGCTGTTTATTAGCTTGCCTGTTTCACTATTTTCCCACACTAGTTCAGTACATCTGAAATGCTAGATTGTGTTTGTCATGTCATTTACCACATTACTAACCAGTCATTAATGGATTCCATTTCAAATCAAACTGAGTTACCATGTTTACTTCTGTTATCGAGTTGAATTTATCTGGTGTAGTTCTCCATGAAAATGTAGAGACTGGATTCAGTTGGATCCTTTGAGGATGTGCAGAACAGTATATTTTTGCCATACATTTCTGCAGGAATTCACCCTGGCTGGATTTTTAAGGAATTACAGCACTTAGGAGCTACCAGGTACTTACATATAGCACTGCTCCCGGAGAAAGTTAGTCATGTAGATAAGTATTGCCAAGTCTGAGTTCTGTATGTGAGATACTAACAGTTTCAGTCATGAACTGATTGAATAACCTCTGACACCAATAGACAGATTTCTGCTGTCCTCAAGAGGTGTTGGGTAATATGACAGGAATTTAACAGAGGGAGATAATCCAGCTTCTTCTTTCAAGTTTATAAGACAGTTGGTTGTGAAGACCAAGGAAAAATCATAATTCCCTTAATAAAGAACTATATTCAATCAGCATTACAGAAGGCCAGTCTCCTTCTACAGCCTCAAGGGTTTAACAGTGCCGAAGTCAGATCAGCCACCCAATCTAATACAGCAAATTACACAGCTTGGTAGTTTGATTTTAATACAACAGTTCCTGTAAACTTGTTATTCCTGGTATGAGGCATTTAATTAAAATCCAAAGAGATCAAAGTTAGGAACTATCTCCATAATTCATGCTACTCGGCCTGGGTTTTAAAGCCATCATTGTTCCACAGTGCAAATTTAACAGTTAGTTTGGTTGATTCCTCTTCTAGTGATGTAAAACTTTACCTCTGACAGTTACTGCCTGCATGATCAGTGGGGACTTTTAAAGACCATTCTTGTATCATTACAATGTATTCTAAAAGTAGACTTTCCAAAACAATGAAAAAAAAGTCCCCAATAACACTGCCTTGTCATGTAGGTCCCTCAAATTGAAGAAATCTTGACTTGATCCCCCATATAGCAGCTACAAGAACCAGAGTAACCAAAAGGAGCCATAGCAGTCTTGAAGAGGATAGATTTATGCAGATTAATGTGGCTGTCATAAATTAGACAAATCCCTGTTTATCTTAATTGCACAGGAGACCTCTAACACAGCTCAAAAAATTGAAGGTTAGCTCAAGACACTACATTGTTTCTTCACCTCCACCATATCCTCTGCTTGATGAGCTCCAGTATATTGGTGCTGGAGCCAGCTCACAGAAACCCATGCTGTAGTAAGAGGCTTCTGTGATAGAGAGATTCAGGTCCCAGCACTCTTGAGTTTAAAGATCCCATATGACCTACACTAGTAATTCAGTAAATCTCTGAAAGGCATCATTCTCCAGTGCATACCAACGTGGAAGCCTTTCTGAAAGATTATCTTCCTCACAGACTACATAATGGATTCAAAGGAAACTATAAAAGTGAACAAAATTAGTATCTGAAAAGCTGGTTCTTGACCTAATATCTAAATAAAAGTTTCCATTTAAGTCTAGCCTCTAATATTACATACCAGATATTCATTTATGCTATGCAGGCCCATGTAGTCAACTCAGCAGTCATGCTGAGCATCGGCCTTCCAGTGAACCAAGCTTAATATACTAACACCAGGAACTACTCAGACTTTGACATTAAGTTTCTCTGTTTTAGGCAACACACTTTGCCTTTCCTCTCATTTTCGCCAACTGCATTTTACAGCTTTTGCCAGCAGACCTCTTGACCAATTACTGATTAGCATTACTATTACTGGAATTTATTCTGGGCACAAGAAAAATAGGTAGGAGTCTATGGCAGTTATACTCAGACAACAAAGCAGGCAGGTCCTTGTGCCCTTTTTGTCCACACTATAGTCAACTTTAGCTGTCCTACTGTTGTCAGGCTTGAGCGTGTATAGTGGTGGTGGTGGCATCTCTACACAGGTGGAGGGCAGACCTCTCTCAAAGGCACCAATCACTCTCCCATTGCTGCTGGCCACTCAGATTTAAGAAGCCCAGCTTTTCAAATATATCCTGACCCCCATCCTCTTACCATTTGGGTCTGTGGCTGTTCAGCCCCTATCTAATGGGACAGCAAAGTTCAATATTGAAGTTTTCAATACTGCATTGCTGGGAAAGTTGTGTCTATCTCCCAGTATTACCAGGTAAGGGTATTCATGTCAGTTAATGAGTATTTGGAATAAATGTGTGATTTATATAACTAGTGGTGCATCTAGATTAATTACAATCTTCTCTTTGAGTATACATCCCCTTCAGCTGTGTAATCTGCAGTTTTGACATTTTTCTGTCTTGCTTCCAAACACCAAAATTTTTCAGACTGCCCACTTTCCCATGAGCACTTACATCTTTTAAGACACCTTTTAAAATGTCAGGGATCTGACTACTCAAAGACTTGTTATGTGGCCTTGATTGCTTTCTTTTTGTTGGAAATTTTCTCTTCTAGAGATCTACTTCACCATGAAATACATCTGCATTCTGTGCACTGAAGCTTGGATAGCAATCACCCTCCTTCAGAAAACTAATAGGGAAGAGTTCAAGATACTCTCCCAGCTTCTTTCAGACTCATGACCCTCACACCATAAGAAGAAGAAAGTAAGGAACTGGGTAGAAAGGGCAGGTAGCAGTGCTACTTCTCACAGGTGGAAACAGATATGTGTAGGATTCCCATGCTGACTGCACAGTCAGCAAGGAAATCCTCATTAAAACCATAATGCTCTGCTCCACACGCATGTACATCCAGTTTACCAGATCCTTGGTAACAGAAAACAAGATCAAGCAATAGGCTCTTCCTCACAGCTGTGTCATTCCAGAGAAACCTTTGGTGACCAGACACAGAATCACAGAGTAGTTGAGGTTGGCAGGCGCATCTAGATGTCGTCTTATCCAATCCCTTTCTGAAGCAGGGCCACCTACAGCCACTTGCTCAGGACCATGGCCAGTCAGCTTTTGAACATCTCCAAGGATACACCAGCAACTCTTCCTCCCCTTCTTATGTGAAGGGCTCCAAGAAAGGGCTTGCTGAGCATGCAGGGGAGCTGGTTCCCCATCAGTCAGGTTGGCCTGATCTGTGATGAGAGGTTCAAACACATGATTCAAATTCTCTAGATAATCTTGTATATTGTCTAATAACATGAATCAGCTTGTTGCAAGACATTTTCCTTGCTGCCAAATCTGTTTGGCAATATTAGGGGCTGCACACTTCTTCAGCTTCTACTAGCTGAGTCAAAATGCACTTCACAGTACTCCAGTCTTTATTTGTTGGCTACCACCTGGTTCCACAAATCTTTTGACTCTCTGTGTTGAGAGCACAGGAACTCTTCCATTTTGGTTTTCCCATGTTGCTTTGTGATTGGAGTTACAAAAGAGACAAGCATTTAACTTGAGCTTTGAAAACTCCTACATGGGATTTTACAGGGAAGGACAGTGCATTTAGCTGCCTTCTCAAGCATGGTGTACAAAAGTTTCTAAAATATTAATCACACCACTATAAAAGCATCCTCTAATGAACATCATTCTTTTCCTGTTACAAAAAAGACTGAGCAAGACTCCTTGTTTCTGCAAAATCTGAGCTCTGGTTAAGTATATTGTTATAAATTTATTTATTACATTACTTTTACATCTGTTATCTGATAAGAAAACTCTATTACCCCTTCAACATACAAGGCACTTTAGGTTGGAAGTATGGAAATACAAACCAGTTATGGTTAAAGAGATGAGAAAAAACTTAACAAGGCTGAACCCAGTTAACACAGTGACACTCCAATGTTATTAATACTTCTGTGAATTGTTTCTGAGAGCAGTGTCATTAACTTGTCTGATATTTATGGATTTTATTCTATTAAGAGGATTGGCTTCCTCTGCCAATTGCTGTTGTAGGGCCAATGACAGTGGTCTCTTCTCACTCTTCTCTTACAGGGAACCTGGTGAGCCCTATGAAACATCATTTCAATCAGATGTAGGTGTTTGTTGTCCTCATTTTGCACAGAGATGACAAAGCTTCGGAAGGGCAGGCAGATGGAAACCTAGACAAGGAGTCCCTGAGCATCCTAAGCACCCACTCAGTGGCCCAGCCATAAACTCAGGATGCCTTTAAGACCATCATGCAGGGAGCTGAGCAGCAGCACCACAAACACAAATGACTTGTTCATGGTAATGCATTTCTTTTATCTTTCAAGCATAAAGTGAAAAAAAGCAATAAAGAAAAAAAAAAAAAAAGGCAGATGATATCCCTAAGCATGTGCTGAAGGGACTCTTTTCAGGAAAATGAGGGCTTTCAGAAACCTGTGTTTGACCTTCTACAGGAAAAGGCCAGTGTGACCCTGGGAGCACAGAAACCCTTCTGCATTGTAACAGTCTAAGCAGCCCCCTACAAATCTTTTATGGACAGGCAGCCACACAAACCAGTTTTAGCTTGTTCAGGCCTTTTAAATGGAAATAAATTCTTCAACCTCTGTTATCAGTGACAGAGCACTTACCAGCCTAAATATCTCATAAATGTATAGCTTGTGTTGAATTGCCCTCTAGAGGAGGCAACACAGAGACAACAGAGTGAAGAGCTGGAAACCAATTTCGACATCTTTTTTTAAAAGCAGCAATAGTACCACAGTAGACCCTTGCTGTTCTTTCAATAAATCAGGAGGGACATTTCATTGTACAATCAACCTTTGTTCTATTTTGCTTAAGGGCATAAAAATCATGTACTACAAAATAAAAGTGTGTTGTAGATTCAAGATGAGGAGGCAGATCTTCATGGATCAAAGGTGGAGTTCTGTTTTTCAGACAGGGAGCTGCATTCTTCATTTGTAATGAAGAGACACAGAAGAGAGCAGGATGAGTTTTTTAATTAGAAATGGATTGCTAGTGATGAGAGTCAACCCTGTTGCTTCAGTCCCACTAAATTCCAAGATGACACTTTAAAGATTTATTTCTCATCATGTTTAATTTATAGGCTTTTGCAAAAAGATTCCCTAGAAAAAAAATCTTAACTATTGCAGCCCTTTGCTCTTGCAACAGGAATTTGATAGATGCTTATAAGTTTTCTATTTTATGGAAAGTTGTCTTTAAATTTGAAAGAACGGCTATATCCCTTACCGGGACCTGTTCACCCTTACCAATCCTGCCTACCTATATCAAAAAGAAATAAATAGCGTTATTTATTTTGTGGGTAAAGTGTGTGATAAGGCTCATCTGCTTTCATCAAAAAAGATAAGTAGCCAATTAAAGAATTTTAACTTTCTGTCATGCTAGTGAAAATGCAACATGTAAGAGCAAGTAGTTGGGTGAATGAGCGTGTGGGGAAAAAAACAAAGAGAATTTAAAAAAACAGGCATCTGGGGGAAAATTCATCCCTACTGAAAGTTTACTGTTATGAATTTTTATAGGAGATGAATTTTGCTCCTTCTTTTGGGAAGCCAGAAGGAGTTATATTATCACATAATCTAAAACAATGCATTAGTCATTATTTATTATATGTATTTAGGAAAACCGTTAATCCTTTACCATAGTATTTGGGGGCAGGGGGGTGGGGAGGGTGGGAGGTGAGAAAATAAACCATTTCGGTCATTCCAGTCACTACAGCTGCAAAGATACGCAAACCATGGCTACTTTACCAAGATAACAATAGCACCATTTCTGTAGATTGCAAATGACAAGACTGAAAAATGAGAGGAAGCTGGAGAAACAGAGGTCTCTGATATGACATAGCAACAAGAGAAATTTCCTGGATCACACTGATACCTTCCCCAGGCACCCGCACTACCCCTCTGATGGATGTTGCTGGCCCCAAGGCAGGGAAATCTGATGCACTGTTAATCAGTTTCCAAACTGCAGTAAGTTTCCATATTCAAGTAAGCTGATTCCTCTTTCAACACACCTTAATATAACAAGCTGAAAGCACACATCAGTCAGCTCCCTCAGTATTCATGGGTGCATCCCATCAGGGCCCTATGTATGACCAGTTTGTTTTAATATTTTCCATCCTGATCATTATCCACCAAGGAGAAGACAACCCTGCTCCAGACTTCCCCCCCCACCCCGATCTCTGCAGTCTGGGCTTAGTTGTAGCTATGCTGTTATGCTGTCCCTTTGTTTGGGAACAAAGACCTATTTTAAATTGCCTCCCTCCCCCATTTCTATGAGGAGAGGAATACATAATCTTTAAACTTATGACACTAATTCTAAATATAACTCCAGACTCCACAGTGTATTCTGAAATATACTGATTTTTGTAATTACTCCAGTCCTGAGACCCATGGTAACAAAAGGCAGTTGATATCTATGTACCTATACCTGAGTATTTATAAATGCATGAGAGCATATAAAAAATATAGAAAGAGAAACATAGTAAGAATGTAATCCCATAAATCTGGTGCAGAAGACACATTTATTCACATCACACCATATTCTTATGATGCATGAGAATTGCATAATAATTTGATGGGTTCATTTCTAAAATTGTATGTAGTATCTCTCTGCTGCCTCTACAGATTACAGATAGGGACAGTGTATTAGTATGGGGATGAAAAAAATTAGCTAAAGCATTCATTTGACAAAGAGCTAAAATAGAACCATAATATCAAATCAATGTCAGCTACTGTAGAAAATGCATAATAAAATGTTATCAGTTTAGGCTTACTCATGACTTTGCTGAAAAGCTTCCAAGTTTCCACATGAGCTGGTTTGAGTAAGAATGTCATACTACGAAAATGGAACTTAGCTTTGTTTGAGACATTTCATTCAACCTTCTCCTTTTAGGAACACATTCATTGGTGCCTACCATTCTGCAAAATGAGCACCCTTCAGAAACTTTGACAAACTGCAGGTTCTTTCAGTGGGCTTGAGTAGAAGCAGTTCTAGCACTGCCACTCATTGCCATCTTCCATGTGCTCACCAGATTCTCAGAAATCATTAAATGTATTAATATTTGGCATTATTTAAATTCTCTCAGTAAGTAACCAATAAAGAGTGTCATTACCTTCACGAAGTGTGAAAAAAAAGTGTAATTTTGGGAGAGAATGTGGGGGATCTGGAGTTATTGTACTGAAAGGGAACTGGTTTTGTGGGGTAGAAGTTTGCAGAAAATAAGGGTTCAATCATTACACTGGCTGCAATGAAGAATCTCATTCTGTGCTTCTAGCTCCTGCCATTTTCTGTCAGCCTCAAAAATACAGATGTAAGAGGCACATCTCGTTGTTGGTGCAGTGCCATGAGCACAACACGGTGATGAAAAAGCACAGCACCACTGAATGGGTGGAAGAACTCTCTGAATTACAACACTATTACAATACCTTGCACCGAGCCAAGCACAAGAATGAAGTTTGTCTGCTTGTTTGAAACAAATACAGGTTGCTGCACTAAGCAGACATGACAATAATATATTTGTGAAAAGAAAACGACCTACCCAAATTAACTATATGCCAGCTTTTTCCTGACATCCATTTAAGGATAATAGTACACTGAGGGGACACCCTCAGAGAAACACAAAATGCAAGCATACGATAAATCAAGATCTGAGATTTGTTGTACATATCATTCCTATTTTTGGATGATGGTCCAATCCAAGGAGACTGTTTATCAACAAGATGATAGAATGAGTCTTGAAAGGGACAACACACATTCGTTACTGTGGTACAGTTGGTCTGCTGTAAATCACGCAGACTAACAAAGCAGCCAGCAGCAGTAGCTCATGCGTACTGGGCATTTTCAAATGGGCAGAGTAAATCTCTTGTCAGAGATGTCAGAGATAAAACACACTTCATCACCTTCCCCCTTCACTGAGGAAAATCAGAAAGAGCAATAATGGAATATTCATTTACAGAAATGTCTCTGAAACAGATGTTGAAGGACTGATAACAGAAGATGTTTGCAGAGCATTTATAAACAGTCTGTAGAATCACATGAGAAACTAACACATTATAGCTTGTAAGCCTATGCATACACTTAGCTCACACAGAATAAGTGTGAATTACTAAGTGCATGTTTCTCAATTTTTACTCTTCTCAGCTGCATTCTCCCAGTGGCAGAAACATAAATACTACACTATATTCCACTGTGTTATGCCAATGCTATTGATAGTATACCCTTATCTGTTCCATATCTTCACAGTAAAGTGTGAAATGACCTTGAGACACTGAGATTTTTCCTCTAGGTCTTTCTAAGGTCATTTCTAAGGTAGCTCTCCACTGATAATGTCCAGAGTACTCTGAGAAGCTCCTTGCACCTCAGGCATACCTTCCACAGCAAGAATATTCTATTTATTTATGTTCTTTGTTACCCCTGCAACCAGTTTTGTCCAGGTCTGGTCTTCTTTATTGGAGAAGCATAGAACTGTTTATAGCTGTGGGGTCTCCAATGACAGGGCAGTGCCCTCTCTCTTATCATCCCTCTTTGCTGTGTCCCATTTTTCCACTTCTCAAGGCCCATGCTTTCAATCCAGGTTTGTATTTCTCTACGCTACATCATTGCTTTAGAGTCTCAATCTACATATAGAATAACTGCCTGTTACAGTATCCATACAGAGCTATGGTTGTATCACACAAAAAGCGAAAGCAAAACAAATTAACGACAGACACCTGGTCAGTTAGAGAAACTGCTTCACAGCTAGATATTCTAGGTTCATGAGGATTCTCAAAATCACAAACACTGAGACACGAAGAGTATAAGCAAAGTAACTTTATTCTGTTACTCGTGACAGCAATTAATACACACGGACCCCTGGATTTCTGAAAAGCCTCTGAGCAACAGAAGGAGATGGAGCATGGTGCTCAGCAGGAGGGGCAGGCAGACAATGCATCTTCAGGGTGCCCCCTGCATCAAAGCAGTCATCCTCCTCAGCTGTCCAACCCAGAACGACTCCTTATTTCCCCCTCATAGGAGGGGAATTTTCCAGTTGCGACATCGGCTCACGCGTGGCCAGCGCGTGAACTGAGACCACAATTGCTTATGATACCAACTCCGTGCCAACGATGGCTCTGTTGTTTCTCTTCCAAAAGTCAAGTTCCAACCAGTTAACCTGATCTACTGTTTCTCTTTCCAAGGTTCAGTTCCTGTCCTAATTATTGTTCTTCTTTCCAAGGTTCAGTTCCCAACAGTGAAACTACACAATATTTTCCCATGTCACATAGACGAGCACAACCACAGACCAGCTATGGCAGGGCCACAGATACGACACACTAGACCAAGTGAAACCAATCCACAGGCACATCAAGAAAAGCTCAGACAGAGCAAGCCTGACAAACCACAGCCATGCTGCCTTGCAGATTCAACATAAAGATTATGGTTTGCTACCTGAGAACAACAATCTTGTGCTGTAAGGACAAGGCTCTCATTCCTAGTCACCCCCAGTCTGCCTTTCCTCTGAAAAAAAAAAAAAATCATCCAAGCAGATCAAGTCACCAGCATTTAACTTTTTTTCTGGAAGTAACTCACTTGTTCCATGCCTCCTGGTATCTTACCTAGCAACTCCCACCATTTAGAGGATGATTGCAGTGTGATCACCACCTGTCTGCAGGCACACAAAGGTTCCTAGGGCAAGCAAGTGTGCCTCCACAGGGAGTCCCTTCCCAAGAGGCAGAATGAAAGAAGAGGATCAGATCCTCATTCAATATTAATCAGCAGAACTTCACTGAGATGAATGACAACAAATTTATAACAGATGTGAGAACTATTAAACTATTAAAAATACTTTTGTTTGTGTACAGCAGGAATTTTTACTTGTAATTCTACCTTCTAAAAATTCACTATTTGAATTCTTTGAATCATGTTTGAATTTACAACCAGACATAAAGGGCAGTTTTCTGGTCTCCTAGTCAGTGCTCAGGAAGGAAATAAGCTCCTGCAGGACCACACAGTGGGTTCATCCTCATTGCCTACACACTCGCTGAGCAGAAACACGGTACCCTCTGAGCATTTGATATCCTTGCGGGAATCCTCAGTGCCTCACACAGATCTGAGGAAGTAAGGAGGGGGAGAAGAGGGTGTTTGAACAACACTACACAACTAAGTTCTTTGACATTTGGGATTTGAAACCACAGGTTTTCTGTTTTGATTCCAGCATAGAAAAGTAATTAAAAATGTTCAGATAAAATGACAAAATGTATGCAAACTTGTGACTATTTCTGCCCTCAGATGACTTGTCCCTTTCCTTCTCATAGTGCCCTGGTTACCACTGTTTTGCCAAAGAAGAAATTATCCACTCAGATTAATAATTGTGTCATGTCTAGGCATGCTAATTAATAACTCAGAGCTGCTATTACCTGCTCAATAGCCTTCATAGCCCAAACTGCATTGTTGGGTGTCTCAGTTTGCTTACCTCCAGAGAACTGCATGAGGATGCTGGATGTACGTGGATCATGCCCACACATATTAGAAGTCAGTGTTTAAACATCCCATTGAACAACTTGATCTGTCATTAAAATGATGATATAAAGCCCTCAAAATTGCACATTCGTGATGTCAAGACCAAATTATTTTAAGCTGTAGCCTTACTTTTAAACTGCAGCTTCACAAAGAGACTGTGAGATGAGGCACAGGTTTGTAGTCATTGCAGTGATATATGATTTAGCAATGCTAGCTAATGATTTACATATTTTTATTCTGAACTGCTGCTTTGGCAACCAAGCTTAACATTGTTGCACTGGGGTCATGAAACTAAGCAAACAGACTGAGTTTATCTCTGCACATTATGGGGGTAGGGTAGAAAACAGTATCTTTCTCTGGGCAGTGAAATCTTAAAACTGTTTTCTATAGCAAGACCTTTACAAAAGAAGGAGGATAAAGGTCCTTGTCACCTTTTCAGACCACATGGTAAAGGTCTGGACTAGCAACTTTTTGAAGTAAAAAACTCTGTGGACTGAGATGGGGACCGGGAGGGCTGTAACCACTCTATCATTCCACAGACAATGGACTATAAGAGTGACAGAATAAGGCTTAAAGGAGCAAGGCTTACCTCCCCACCCCATCCACATGCTTTCACTTTAGATTAATAGACACTAAAAAATGCCACTGGTACATTTATACAGCTAATGGCAAGTGTAGTGAAGACTACATTGCCAGAAAAAGCACCAGTGTTTGGCTGCCCTAACCTGTGAATCCTGTGCATCCTGTCCACAGAGAAGCTCTCCCCTCTGCACAGACATTCTGCTTCCTGGGACCTCAAGGCACAGGGAATCAGAACGGTTTGGGTTGGAAGGAACCTTAACAATCATATAGTTCCAAACCCCTGCTGTGGGCAGGGACACCCTTCATTAGGCCAGGTTGCTCTGAGCCCCATCCAACCTGGCCTTGAACACTTCCAGGAAGGGAGCATCCACAATTTCTCCGGGGACAGGCTGATTTCTCTGCATGTGTAGCAATCCACTGGCTGTGGAGAAAACCTGGCAGATACTGCCAGTTTCCTGGCAACTTTGTCCTGAGAAAGGACTCACTGCAGATAAGTCCATAAGGACAGATTAAGAGCCCTGCCGTGGAAAACCTGCAGGCCAGGTTAAAAACTTATATAAATTAACTGATTGGAGAACATTTTTATATTTTTTTGCAAATGTTTTATTTTTCTCTTATGCAGAATTACCTAACATTTCCAAGTATATTTTAAGATTTCAATAATAAAAAAAGCTACAAACTCTAATGTATTTTAATGTATGTTAATTTTTTATGAGCTTGATAAGTATTTCAGTTAAAATGCCTGGTATTTGAAACATAAGAGGGGATAAACATAATCCAACATAATCCCTCTGGCATTAAAAATTGTATTATCTCTGGATCTGTTGAAGTCAGTAGGAGTTTTGACTGAGTAACAGGTGAGTAAAGGTTGTAGCCATAATTATTTAAATACAAAATTTTAATCTTTGCTCTTTCTGATGTAACAGAAGATGACAGAAAGCCTGTACATGCATTTTGAATGTTGAATGCCTGAATGCCCCATTAAGTGTGACAAAATATTTTAACGATGAAATAAAATGAAAAAATCACAGCAAGCTGGGCCTCTTCTATATTGCTTATTCTGAAGTAACTTCTAAAATTTGAAGTGTCTCTGCATAACCTCAGACTGACAACATGATCTTACTTAATCAAGCGCTTCTCCCTCAGCTTCTGAATGGGTAAATCAAAAGCTGCAGTTGGCAATAAAGGCAATTTAACTTCTATTCCATATTCTTTGCACTGCTGTGGATGTCTGGGAAGCTGAAATTGTCTACAACCCCCATCAACAAGTATTGTCCGGGGGAGATCTCAGGCAATAGTTTTATCCCATGCTGCCTTCCCCATAGCTTTGTCATGGTAGAAAGACAGGGAAGATCTGTCTTTCACAGGAAATGCCAGCAACCAACAGAAGGTCTCTGTGAAGCAATAACCTAAAATGAGCTAGATATACATCACAAACTTACATACTATATGAAGATATTGTGTATAGATAGATAGATACACATATGTATGCATATTATGCAGTGTATAAATATATGACATGTATACTACACTGTATATAATATAGCATAAAATATACACTATATTTTGCTAATCAGTGTTATGAGAGCTCTGAACACTGACATTGGTATAAAAGTATTCCTAGTTTCTCTGACTGCCTACAACACTCCACCATTTATTATCCACTTTCTTGGGTGAGACCAAGGATATTAAATAAGATACAAAAACTTACAAACCTTTATTTTACATTGCTCCCAAATCAATGTCACTCACTTTTCCTACCCACTATTAAATTTTTTTTTCAGACTAGCTTTTAATCCTAAAACAGTTCTCTTCATCCAGGCAGGGGTCCCATGGAAATGCACTAAGCACACCCTAAACCCAAAAGCTGCGCTTCTTCTGCTGGTTTCACCTGCTAACTTTGTAGCTCTGCATGAAAAACCTGACCAGTTATCCAGCATGGTGTGTGTTCATCAGAAGCCAGTATTGCATACTACTCAGCATGAGACTGCATGCTATATCTGAACTGATTTTTTGTGAAGTTGTCCAGTATCTGTTTGGTCAGTAAGTTCCAGTGACACTACTGTAGGGACTTTTCCCACGTGAAAGTCAAATCTTTCATGCATACTTTTGTATTCGAATTACAATATTCTACAAATTCTGATTAAGATAGATATACATGAATGCTGTACAACTACATTAACAATTAAGAAACATTTACATATTTTTAACTAACAGCTTTATGCTAAAGTCCTTTTTTTACCCCTCAATGTCCAAATCTAGTAGTTTTTGGTTGAAGACACTTTTTAAATGCACTAAAATCCTTAAAGACTGAGGAACAGGATAGAATAAATGGTCAAGCTTAAAGACCATACAATTGCACAGTTCTAATTTTTGAGAGAAAATTCTGCTCAGCAGCATTTTGGGGATGCTTTGCTTGGAATTTCAGAATCTTTTCAGATACTCTTCCTCTGCTGGTGATCTCTGGCAGCAGATGGCTAGAGCACTGCCTCTTATTTTCAGGAATATATATGCTAACACAAATTAGTCTGTTGTCTCCATTCTGGTATTTCTTAGTGACTTAAGCTTTGATGAAAGGTCTAGTAAAGTCAGTTGAAGGACTTCTAATATCACCAGATTCTGAGTGAATATATTTGTAAACTGAAACACTTCTATCTCTTCTCCTTCTGCCCCATTCTCATACTGCACAAATAATATGAAACAGGTTTCCATTTCATTAGTGAGAATTATTGTTGCAGATTTTGTTTACAGCAGTTGTTTCACAATCTCCCATGTAATTCTTCTTGATGATTTTCCTCCTTGCATCACTCCTCGAATTTCTATACAGCCAGTCAAGTACACTAATACTCTGCTTTATTTATGGTTTCCATGCTGTTTGAAGGAAGTTGCTCTGTCACAAACCATGGTAGGTTTCTCTGGGCAGGCATCCATCCAAGTGTCTGGAATTATATTTGACTCATGTTTTCAAGCATGGATGAGATTCAGGATTATTGACTTATCCCTCTCAGGATCTATCTTCAGAACCTTTTTAAATTACCATCTGTAAATCATAAAATCATAGAATTAACTGGGTTGGAAGAGACCTCCAAGATCATCAAGTCCAATCCTTGATTCAGCCCCACTGTGATTACTAGCTCATGGCACTCAGTGCCACATCCAGCCTCGTCTTAAAAACCTCCAGGGACGATGAATACACCACCTCTCTGGGTAGGCCATTCCAATGCCTGATCACTCTCTCTGTAAAGAACTTCTTTTTAATATCCAACCTAAACCTCCCCTGATAGAGCTTAAGGCCATGCCCTCTTGTCCTGCTGCTGACTGCCTGGGAGAAGAGACCGACCCCCACCTGGCTACAACCTCCTTTCAGGGAGTTGTAGAGAGGGATGAGGTCACCCCT
>JAYRBT010000114.1:79938432-79970932 GCA_036023395.1 Myiotriccus ornatus
GTTTTATAAAACTGCATTGTTGTCAGCCCTGTTTAAAAGCAGGAGGTGACATGTAAACTGTTGTATTACAAATAGCATATTTGAAGTTGAGTCTTCTAATTAGTTTCTCAGGACTTAAAGTGTACTGATAACTAATCCAACACATTGAATAATGCAGTTTGGTCTGTATGAGAGGCTAAATAGCTGGCAAGTTGTAATCTTGGGTGATGGAAGACTTTCTTGTACTAATAAACTTTTTTTGTTTTAACAGGAAAATAGTCCAAAATGTCAGAACTAAACTTTCAGAAGCTTTTAGCTTTTTCAGGTATGTAAAGGAAAAGCTTCTAAATATTTTCTCATTTTAAGCCTGGAGTAACTGTGCTTTCAGTTCAGAATTTTTTGTATTATGACAGTTATTAATATACTTAATTGATTAAAGATATGTTAAGTCATAGTTGGCATTTAAAAACACTTGTTCCCCAAGGCACAATATGTGCTGATAGCTGTACCTAACCTTGGTTAGCTTTCAAACCTATGTACGTTATTACTGAAATAAAACAGAAGAATAGGGATTGCAATACAAAAATTAAACAATTGAAAACACTATAGAAAACCAGTAATGTTTCCTACTATATTTGTTTTCTGTATTGCCTTTGTCTCATCTGTGATGATCCTATCCCGAACCTGAATTCCCTGTTGAAAAACTAAATACGGATCCGGAATCTGAGACGAGACTAAAATATTTGATTTAAACTTTCAGAAAAGTATTATACTGCTTTGGTTTTAGTTTTGGGGGTTTTTTACAGAAATAGTAACAATTTACACAAAGTGTTGTGTGCTTATGTGCAAATTGGAAGTTTCTCTCTTGAATTAACTGTTTTTCTTAATCCTTGCTCTCTGTTTGCAGTGATGAGCTGGACACTTGGTCAGAGCTGTCTGACAGATGTGGATGATCAGTAACCAGGAAGAAGTGTAACACCTGAAAAGTTTTTGTGGCTTGGAGTGGGATGCTGTGTTTTTACAGCCTGCTGAAACAGCTGCTGCAACTTCGTTTAGTAGATGCTGTTTTCAGAAACTGCATGTAGACCAAAATCGCTGTCTGCATATCTAAAATAGTACCTTACCAAAATATTGAAGGATAGCAGCAATATTAGTGAAATGAATGTTGAGCATTAATACATGGAAAATCCCCTGAGCAGTTACTCTTTTAAAATACTGTATTGATTACACATTCTTGCTGATACTGAAAATATGTGATAACTCAGGACAACAGAGCTCACATGCAGGCACTGTAAAGACAAGGGAGAGCAAAATGAGTACACAAATGACAACCAAGGAGTCCGCGTTTTGAGGGTGATGTCATATAGGAGATGAAAGTATGTAAGGTAATGGTGTTACGGAAGCATAAACCTGAAACACTTGTAAGAAAGAAAAATGTCTGCAGATTGCATCGCAGTTTGTATCTGTTGAGGGACCAAGGAGTTGGGGTTCTATGGACCGCCACTTTAGCATGGAAAGATGAGTACCACAACAGTGGAACTGCTCCTTTAGGAACACACTGGCAATATTAGCTGCTTGCTGTGTGGGGGGAAAAGAGACCACATACATTAGAACTTGTGCTTTAAGCAGTCACTTGAAAAGTACCAGTGCTGTATCACAGTAGCAGCATATTTGCTGTATTTGTCAAATTGTCACTGTTCCACAGAGGAATGAAGGCTCATAAATTGCTCACCAAGTAAGTGGGATTTTCAAGAAAACTATACACAAGACTCCAACTGTCTTAAAATGTCAAGCCCAATTGTCAGAAATGCTTTATAAAGGAAGAAATGTGAGTGGCATAATAACTAAATATTAAAAGAGCTACAGTGACTGAATCATTTTGAAATGCACCAAAATACATAAAAACAACCTTAAAGTCTGCAGCTAAAGGTAATAGCATTGGGTGCTAGCAACTCTCTAGAGAACTGGAGAAATTCCTATAACTCATGGAGTGTTCCTGTGATAAGTGACAAATACCATGTAAAGCCCAATTTTCTGCCTAAGCAGTATGAACAGGAACACCACATGAAGTATTGAAATGAAAAGTAAGTATCCATTAAATTGCTAAATTGTATGCTAAAGAACTGACAAAATTCCGAGGGTGTATTGGCTCACTGAGCATCTCCTATGGTTTGGTTATTAATAAGCAGTGGCCAGCTGCTTTAGGTAAAGGCTGCTTTCAGCAAGCAGCTGTAAATCAGTCTCTTGAATGTTGAAATCTGCAGAAATTTACTACAGAACAGCTTTCCCTTCATGTCTTTCAACAGGCTCTCTTTCTGTTAAATGTTTCTGAGAATGGTAGGTATGTCTGTGTGCCAGGTTTTGTACATGCTTTCTCTTGAATAAAGATGAGGATGTGAAAAACTTGCCTGTTGCACATCAGGTTTGTATCACACCACAGTGTTCCTGACTGCTTGTCATTTGCAAGAGCCACAAAGGCAGTGTGGCCTTGTGCTGCTGCCTGTTGCACTGTCTTCTAGACAGATGATTCTCCACATTGTACTTAAATGATGCCAGGATAACAAACTTGGTAATCACATACTTCAGAATTGGGAAGGGATTGGTCTCCATCTGCCCACTGCAGTTCTGTGAAGAGTCTGGGTGCTGTTGGCAGCCTCTAGTGAAGCTGCTTGGATGGTAAGTCCGAAAGTTGCCAGTCCTCTTAATGGAGGTAAAAAAGATAAAGGACAGGGATGGTTAATACAACAGCGGTATTTGGTAAGTACTTTGTTAGGTAGTCAGAGGGATTTGCAGGACTTCATTGTGGTGTCAGAAGAACATGGCATGTGTTCTGGACTGTAAAGGTACCATCTTTTTGTTGTTTGGGCTGATAATACAAAGTGTGAGAGCTTTTAAGGAGATAATACCATGTGTATATCCAGTAAAATTGGTGCGGGTTCATCTTGTGATGTTGGGGATGAAATAAAGTTTCAGGATTGTGGGTGACACTTTAGGTACCCAAAGCACATTAATCTTGTTCTAAAAACTTCATTGGGGATGGCCCTGGACGTAGGATCAGCAGCATTAAAAAAGGGGGGTCAGGGCATTTCTGTGGTGAAGGCCTGTCAAGAAGCAGTGTTTTAATTATGAGAAAGACTGCCTCACTTAACATAGAGAAAGGTAGATGTCACCAGTGATGAGGCATATTGGATACTGAGCTGCAAAACTTTCTGTATGAATGTTCCTGTATGGCCACAGAAAATGGTTCATGAATGAAAAATGTGTATTGAAAGTCTGGTATTTGCAAACGTGAATGAATGCTTTAACCATGATACTCCAGAGGTTTTGGAATGTGGGACTGGTGAAAGTGATGCAAGAAGGTCATTTTTGTAACCAGTTTTAAAATGGCAAGCGGCTTTTTTGCTTTGTGGGAGGGAGATAATGTTTGTAAACCACTTGAGGATTTAGTTCTGGTATGGTTTTTGGAGTGATGTTTTATAGAAGTGATTGAGGTGAGTAATTGTGAAGGGTTACTTTCTGATACATTTGAAACACGTGGCATAAGATTTTTCTCCTCAAAAGCACTTCATTAAACTTCAGTTTTACAAAACAGATTGTTAAATTTAAAGCTTTAGGTGAAGTTTTGTGCATTAAAGAGCATGAAAGCAGTTTGCTTTTTTGTGTTTTAGTCTGGTGAAATCTTTCACTAACCATCATTAGTGTTGAGCTTAAAAGTGTCACATGGCTGTTGGGCTGTGGTCCAAGAAATCGATGGTTAGACAAACTTGTTCTGGAATTTTGCCATGTATCCCTCTTAGTAACAGGGCAAAAAAGTAGTCTTTTTTTTTTAATTGAGTGGTGGGTTTACAAGCAAAAGGAGTACCTTCCAACTGCAAGGAAGATACAAGAGAAGACTGCATAAATGCTTTACTGTTATTAACTAAGGTCCTTGTTAAGGTGGGAGGCTTTGACTTGTTGAGGAACTCGTCTTGCTGGTGAAGGCTGTGGATCTATAAACAAGAGTTGCAAGTGAGTCAAACTAACCTAGCTGCGGTTATCTTGCCACAGCACATGCACTGCTGTGGGAGTGCCAGTGCTGGTGCGATGCCTGCTTGAAGTACCAGATCATAGTGAACTGGAATTTCAGTGGAAGCTGTGCTGTCAGGCTGCCATCCTGCAGAGAAGTGTGGGGCCGTGGCTGCACCCATATTGTGTGCTGGTGTTGGACTTGCTGCCATCTGGAGCAGGCAGGACATTTAAACATTAACACAGCAGAGTGAGCAGGTGTTTGACTTTGCCCAAGGAAAGGTGTTTCTGAAGGGTGTTTAGCCCTGACTTAAGTAGTTTTTCTGCACACCCCCTCCCACAGTTCAGAGGACAACATTTGAGTTACCCAAAGTATGAATGAGTTTAAGAGATTAATGGTGATTTCAGATGAGTGGAGTACAGATGGAGGCCTTTGTATGCTATGTAAATGCATGTATCTGATGATTTGGATTCTCTGCTTTTTGGTGTTACAACCAGTGGTAGAGTTTTTGTTTGTCTGCCATTGTCTGTTTCCCTTGGTTGATATAAATGGGGAAAGTAAAATTACAATGATGAATTCCATTTTCTTTCAAACATCATGTGGCTTTTTAGTTGATAGTCCAGCTGAACTATCATAGCAATGAAGACAGTACTTCTCTGCCATTGTCTCAAACTTCCTGCGGGCTCCAGAGGACAAAGTGGTGTTTGATGCTCAGGAGAATGGCTGTATTGAGTGGGACAAAGTCTGCCTCGTTCAGTATTCTGTCTGAGGATGACCAGTATAAGGAGCAGAAGTACAGAGAGCCTTTCCAGCAGTTTACTTGGGAATTTCCTGAGGAGATTTTGATTTGTATTTGAATACTACTTACCAATTATGATCTATGTCCATTTAAAGATTTGAAACATGAATCATACGTGGGCAGTAAAATAGATGAAGTAGTGGGTATGTTAGTAATTGCAGGAAGGGTGAGATTGGGAAAGGGCTGAAATAAAAGCTTTTTTTCTTTTTTCCTCTCCGAAGCTATGTCCCTTTCAATTCTCAACAGAAACGGAGGCAAGTGGAGGTCAGTGAAGGCCTCAGTGCTAAACCAGCTTTGCTGTTTAACTGAGAGATGTTGGAGGTGAAAAGCTGAAGTACTGATCTGTGCCCTTACCTTCAGTACCCTTGAGCTAAACTTCATACTTGAGGCTTCTAACCAGAGCAGTAATCACTGTTTTTTCCCTGAGATTGGAGTTCTCCACAGCTGAAGGAGCACTCTCCCAGCAACAATGGTACTAGTTTTATAGGTGAAAAATTATTAAAATCTGTCCTAAAATGAAGTTCAGTCATTTTTTTGTTCATATGGAAAGGTAGAGAGAGATGAATGGA
Source organism: Myiotriccus ornatus (assembly GCA_036023395.1). Lineage (NCBI taxonomy): Eukaryota > Metazoa > Chordata > Aves > Passeriformes > Tyrannidae > Myiotriccus > Myiotriccus ornatus. Next base: position 79,943,786 of record JAYRBT010000114.1, read on the forward strand.
CTGAAAAAAAACAAATGCTTAGTCCTTACATTGAAACTGGTAAGTTGATTGAAAAGTTAAGGTATCTTAAATTGTCTTAAATCATTAAAGCTGTGTACTTCATCTTACCCTGACAAAATAGGAAATAATTTGTCCTTTTCAATAAGAGTGAGGAATGTTGCAGATACTAGAGTACTGGAAAAAAAAACCATTAGAGACTTAAACTCTTTTGTGTCTGTTGTGATTTAACACCATTTGGTAACTGAGTACCACAGGGCTGCTTGCTCACCTCTGCCCTGGTAGGATGGAGAGGAGAACAGGAAAAAAGGTAAAAGCCATGGGTTGAAATAAGAGAAATGAAATGAGATACGGTAATTGTAACATTAAGGGAGACAACAAAGAGAAACCCCAAGACAGACAAGTGATGCATAATGCAATTGCTCACCACCTGCTGACTGATGCTGAGCCTGAGAAATGATCCATGACTTCTGGCCAGCTTCCCCCAGTTTATGTACTGGGCATGATGTGCTATGATACGGAATATCCCTTTGGTCAGACTGGGTCATCAGCTGTCCTGACCATGCTTCCAGCTGCTTCTGCCCCTCCTTGCTGGCAGAGCCTGAGACACTAAAAAGTCTTTTGGTTATAGTTATGAAGTGCTTACCCCAACGTCGTGTTATCAACACTGTTCTCATACTGAACCTAAACCACATTACTGAATTAGCTGTAAAGAAGAAAACTATCCTAGCCAAAACTAGGACACAAGAGCCAATAGAAGTATTTTGGTTAATTTGAATGTGGTATCAACAAGTTCACAGGTTTATCAGCATGTTATTTAACTAGTCATAAACTGACAAAATATTTTTTTAAAAAACTGACCCGAATAGATTCAGGTTTTCAAAATGAAGCTTCCCTGTAACTGTTCTTATTTGCTTCTACTTTTTAGATCCAAACTTTAAAAAACCCAACCCTATGTGTTCTTACAGAATCAAAGAGATACTTTATTTTCTGAAAGCAGATTGAAAGCCTAATACTCTGCATCTGTCCTCTACAGATCAGAGAATCGCAATTTATTCTTTTCTAATGCCCAGTTGCTAGGTAAAGTTGAAACTTTGTTTCCCTAAAGAACTAAACTACTGCTTCTAGCAGCACAATACAACTGCATTAGTTGCACCATATTAAATTACAAATTTGCTCAGATTTGAGCACAGGTTCTGTTGCCTGCATTGCCCCATGCAAAGCAGCGAAAGGATACCTGGTTACTGCTGCACAAGCTGGAAAGGATAAACTTATACACATGTGCTGAAGCTCTATGTTACGTTAAGATCAGTATCTCTCAAGGCCCATGTGGAAGTACAGATTAGACTTTCCAAAGAAAAATTATTGAAGGGTAGCAAGCACAGCCTGAGGTATTGATATAGTAAGAGTTCCTCATCCTTGTACTCCGGTCTTATGTTTGTACTGTAAATCAGAATTCCCTTAGGGAAACATTCTCCAGGTATCTTTAAAAAACAAAATTTAAAAAACAGTTGTATACAATAGGTGGTATTGTCTTCTCTTGAGATCTGCAGAAATGCTGCATTTTTGTAGTCACTTCTGCCTTGTACCTGGCAAGGACTGTAAATGTCTGTGTGTGGAGGGGGGTAAGATTGATCTATTTTTACAAGCACCTTGAAAGACACAAGGTTATTTGGGCTCATCCATGCTTGGAAGGATTTTTAGGTTGTTTGGTTACATGTTAAGTAGCCTGGAACACTTGACCTGAAAGCTGTGTATTGCAACTGCTGCATCAGGCACTTTCCTGAGTAATCAACCATGTCATTAGTACTGAACTAAATAGGCCTGGGACATGAGCCCAATCCCTGGCAACTGATCATCCATGCCATTAAGGGTTAATGTAGTCTGACAGCTAAAGCCTGGGCAGCAAGCACATTCTTACATGTAATATTTGGGCATGGTTTAGAGGTTAAGGTGAGTGAGAGCTTAGCTGGGGGAATACAGGCTGTGTTCTCCACATTTGCCTTAGAGCTGGAGGACAGCTCATGATCTGTCCCATCTGCTGTATGGATGAGGCCATTGTGTCTGTGGTCTCCTCTCCTGGGAAAGATGCCCAGAGCTGGAGAAGAATATTCTGTGACCTACTGACTTGCTGTCTGCCTTTGGAGATGGGCTTAATGCAGTAAGTAACTTACATGGGGTTAAGTAGATCCCAAGGGTCCCTTTCCTTGTTCCACCCTTCAACTGGCTTTTATAAGTGTGCCAAGTACTGGAATCCTGATGGCTGCTAGGCAGTACAGGGGTGTAAGGGCAGGGCTGTATAGGTGTCTGGGGCAAAGGAAGGTCTAAACACAGCAGTAAGTTTTCTATTGACACTTTCATTTGTGGCTGTGCCCGGCGAGTTGCAGCTTCAGCACTTGGCTACCTTGCAGTGCGCAAGTGGACAGGACAGCACTACTGTCCTGAGATGACTTGGGGATATTTTAAAGATGGATACTAATGAGGAATACTCTCTGCAGTTTTCTTGCATGAGTCCTTCTCATAAGCAGAGTGCACAAGGACATGGAGGAAACTTCTTTCTCCAGTCTTTCCATGATAATTTGATGAAAATGGGGCTGTGTGTGTGATAACTGTCTCGTCACTTCTTTGCTGAATATCTTGTCTCCTTTTTTTCCATGGAGCTTTGCCAGACACTGACCTAATGGCAGCATTCCTCTAAGAGCTTGAAAGTATCAGATGCTTAGGGTAACAGAATGGAAAAGGTAGCAGTTGTTCCTTGTACCCAAGAGCAATAGCAATAGTAAAGCAGCTTTTTTTTTTTTTGTCAGATTGGGGAGCCTCTTCCAATAATTTCCTTACCCTTGATAAGCTTGTGAGCTATTTGTATAGAAAGCCTGTGGTTTATAGATCTATAGTGGGATGAGGAATATGTGATTAGAGGGAATCTGTAGGAAGAGGAACATTTGCATGTATACTTCTGCAGGAAGTGGGAAGGGTTTGCCATGAAAGGAACAAATTAGTGATTGCATGTTCTGCTTGGTGCAATAACAGGGTATTTGTACCATCAGACTGAGGAGTTAAGACTAATATTTGGTCTCCAGTAGTGGGTATTGGCTAATGGAAAAATGCAAAGAAAGGGGAAGCATAGATATGATAGTATGTTCTGGCACGCTCCCCAAGCCTCCACTAATTTTTTATTGCAAAATTTAAATTGGGATGATATCTCTGTCTCTGCATTTAATAATTTTAGATGGGGATTTCTTGCATTAATTACTTGGGGGGGGCTGTATGGAAATACCTACAGCTTCATCTGATAATGAATTCCCCAGCTTAGTTGCATGTGGGTAAAAGTAGCTCTTTTTGGCTTGGCTGCCTATTTGATTTGGCGCTTCCTTATTCTTCTGCTGGAAGAAAGAGTAAGCAGTTATTCTCACTTCTGACTTGTAGAACAGTATTAGGTTTCCTCATTTGTCTCTTGTCCATGTTGAAGGTATAGGTTCTGAACAATTCTTGGCACTGCTTTTTTTTGCCAGTAAGCATAGGGCATTTGAAGTTCTTTGTTACAAGGCTGGGACTGTTTTATGAGTGCTAATGGTCAGTTTGGGATGGCTTTGAGTTGGCATTTCCACATACACATGAAGTGACTTAACTGTTTTCTGTGTGTGCAGAAATACTGCTCTCCTCCTCCACTCCTCTTTCAATACTTGCACATTAACCTACAGTGTACTGCAAAATACATTGAATTCTACAATGATTGGTCTGAACACATGGCTGATAAACAACCGAGTTAAAATCCTCTAACTTAAATTGGAAAAAAACTAAAGGTATTTTCAGAATGTGAACTAAACTACATGGTACTACTTCTTTTGAGCCTCTTACGATGTCAGCTCTGGAGTGTTTAATTTGAGGGTAGATGTACCTGTGTGTAGGGGGGTGACGGTTACTGGGAAGAAGAAAAAGCAATGATTGGTATTGGAAAGGACTCAAAACATAGATGTCTTGCAGAAATAAGCAGTTCAATACTCTTCCACTAGCGCTGTTGTTATAGCACAACAGCTATATACAAAAGGTATAAAGCTTTCGTATAAAGCAAAAGAGAGAAAAGCCATTCAGAATTAAGACCTTCAGCCTATACATAGAATTAAACACCAAAATAGTTCCTGGGAGAGTCTCATCCCTCCTCATTGCCAGGCTTGTTCTCTGCCTGCAGCTATCTGGGCACATATTTAGCAGAATGCAGGTGATGTCAACCTCAAAAGTCCTGAGATGTATCATGTCAAGTCTGTAGGAGCATCTTGCAGAACTATAATAATTAAAAATTAGTGAAAAATTAGTTACTTTAGGTTTTGGATTCAGTGGGTGGGGAGGGAAGGAGTCTTTCCAATCTCAAGAAAGAAGCATCAGTCAGTGGATAGAGTTGGATTTGTAAAGATCAATTTAACCATATCATAGTATGTATCTGTCTGCTCAAGCAGTTGCTAGTTGCCCAGACAGCTTTTGAATATCTTGGAGAGTGGAAACTCCTCCCTGGGCAACCTGCACCAGTGCTTGGTCACCCTCACAGCGAAAAGCGTTTCCTGATGCTCACAGAGAACCTCATGTGTTTCAGTTTGTGTCTGTTGCCTCTGGTTCTGTGAACCATACTGGATTTGCAAATGCTTTCTTTGCTCCTTTTATTTTCCTGACTTGGTCGGAATAAGCGGAGTGTTTGAGGAGTTAGCAGGGTCAAAGTTAGAACTTTTGAAATAGTTTAAATATAAGAGGGATTAACCTTGATTTTGTTATAGTAAGTGCTACCCCTGCCTAGTTTTGGAAAAGTCAGAACATGCACAGAGGATATAACTGGAAAGAATGTTAAAAGAAAATATTACCATTACTTAAGCCTTTCTTTGCTGAAATCATGTGACAGTTTTAGATCATAAGTTACTTTTTTAGAATAGAAAAACTCTCAAATCTGCTTATTAAAGACTGAGATAGTCATATATGAAAAGCTTTTTTTCTTTAGAAAATTTCATATATGTTATCCATCTCCTTTTCATTAATTTCTAACTTGCATGTTTCTCTTAATAGGTACAGGCCTTATATTTTGTAACTCAGCCTATCTCTTAAGACAGAGAATTTGACTGATAGGATGAAGACATTTAATTGACCTTTAATTAAACAAGTATTTCCCCAAATAGCCTTATTTTACCAAGGACATTGCAGGCGAAATAGGCCAGTGGCCAGCTGTGCACTACATGGAATAAACTGCAGACTGCAATCTTTTCCTGAACTTAGAGATCTTTATAATACACAGATATATTAATAACTTGGCAGTCTGACCAACAAGGCTAAGGGCTGAGAATGGCTTGAGAAGTATATTGTTGAGAAAACCCCAAGAGTGGCTCAATCATTTCAGAATTATGCTGTGGCAGGTGTAGCCAGGGGGGGTTGTTTCGTCATTACAAGCGGTGACATTTGCTGTGTGACCAGTGATCTGCCCCTCTAGTGCTGTAGCTGCTGTTTCATAGCTCAAATGTAGCAAATTCTACAGCAGAGTCTAAATTTCCAATGCATGCACACCTTGGAAAGGCATCATAGAAGCTGGAGGTAAGATTCCTGTTGAGTCTCCTAGAAGATCTTAGATCTTATCTGTGCTGCTCTGTAGTTGGTACTGTTGTAATAACTGGCTTTACTGTGGATGTGCTGGGGAGGCTCAAAAGCCTAAATGTGGCTTCAGTGTGGCTCTACAATGGTTACAACTGGATGAGAAGCAGGCAGGGGTTTCATACACCAGGAAAATTTAGGAATCAGCACAGCTTTCATTACGATGAGAAGCTGTCAAACTTTCAGGCATGTGCAATGAAGCTCCTCATGTAAATCTAAGTCACCAGATAAGTGCCTGCAAATGTTCCTGGCTGGGTATTTTTTCAATTGATGTTCTACATGACTAAAAAGAAAAAACCTGATTTGATGGATCTCTTACTGAGTATACCACTTTTGTCCTACTGAATTAAGGCCTAATAACTGAGCTATATTTGGAGGAACTGTGTGTCAGACTTTCTGCTTCCTGCTTTCTATGTAAAATTTCAAAGGATCAAATAACTGCAACTCTGACTCTGGGTCAATTGTGATTTTAAATAAGGCTGCAAATCTGTTCATTGCATTTATCCTAGTCTTTTTATTGCTTTTACTTCCATAAATTAAGTGCATAAAAAGGTTTTCCCCTAAAAATGGGCCTAAAAGTGGGAATTACTTTCTCAGGAGTTTGCCACCTATAGTTTGTCAGATCCACTGACTGAGAATTATAATGAAAACACAAGAAGTTTCACCTCAACATGAGGAAGAACTTCTCTATGTTGAGGGTGGCAGAGCACTGGAATAGGCTGCCCAGGGAGATTGTGCAGTCTCCTCTGGGGACCTTCAAAACCCACCTGGATGAGTTCCTGTGTAACCTGCTCTAGGTGGCCCTGCCTTGTCAGGGGTGTTGTACTGGATGATCTCCAGAGGTCCCTTCCAACCCTAATAACTCTGTGATTTTTTTTCATTAGTTCTGGAAAACAAATCCATTTATGAAATTAAGATAATTCTCTGGACCACATCTGTATTATAAACATAACACTGAAGCACTATCTGAAAATAATATGTTTAGGTGCAGTATTTTGACTGAAAAATATTCCCCAGACTTATTTTTGAGAATATTATTGTAATTGGTCAGCTGATAGCTATGTTTCTGGAGAAGGTTATTAACTTTTCAAGAGAGAAAAATATTTATATTTTTATAAAGCAAACGATTAAAATATCACACAGAGTTACACTAAAAAATTTAGCTTTTGTTTTACTATTTTTTTAAAGTTTCATTCTTTTTAAAGGTGGTGAAAAGTTTGAGTAAAAATAACCTTTAATCAAATTTTCAAATTAAAAATTACCTGAAACACTTGTTAGTGCATAGCTGCCTTGTATTTGTTGCTACTTCAGATAAATCTGTAGTGGTCCAGCTTTTAATGAAGTCTTAGGGCATCGACTTCTTGAGGAGATTTTTCTCTTGTATCAACGAATACCAGCTGTATGTTTCATATACTTATACACTAGCATGTGAGCATTTGTTGACAGCAAACTAACCCTGTAATTGTCTGTGCTTGCTCCACTGCGCAAGTTTAAGTGTTTGTAGAGCACTGGAGATATGCTGGAAGTGTTCGACCGGGCTCAGGGGCAGCAGCCGCTGCTCAGCTTGTGGCTGAGCTGCCTCTGGGGAAGTGACTAATACTGTGTGTGCCTTCCTGCCTCCCTTTTGCTGTCTTTATCTGGACACACAGGTCTGGCAGAGCTCAGTAGGTTAGCGTCCAAGTTTCTCGTGTGGGGGGTGCAAGTGCGACGTGTTGCACGCTTCTCCATTCCAGTTCTGAGCGAGGATCCAAGCACGGAACGCGCGTCTGACAGCGCTGCGCGGGCAGACCCGCATTCCACTGCGGCCGGCAAGAGAAAGTTAAACCAGCAACGCGGGGCCAGAGCCCCCTTCCTCGGGCCGTGCTGCGGAATTCCGGCGGTGGGGAAGTGCCTGGCGCCCCAGCCCGGGCTGCTGCCGGCGCCTCCCCACCGCCGGGGCCCCGTCTGAAGCAGCGACTCGCGGAAACTGCTGTTCCCCTTGGAAAAACTCCCTCCGCCCGGCGGCTATGGCGGGGAGCCCGCCCGAGGGGCTGGTGCTGCGCCCGGGGCGCTCCTCCGGGCGGGCGTGAGGCGCCTTCCGTCTCCAGTGCGGGAAGGCCGAGCGCCGCCGGGCTCTGTGCTGGCCGGCAGCCACACAAAGCGTGGTTCTCCCTGCCCTCTTTTGTCTGCGTGGCTTTGTCTACTCCGTCCGCCTCCCCCCTCCCCCGGGGGCCGGGACTCCCCCACGCCTCCGTTCGCCGCCGTCTCCCCAGCTCCCGCTTTGTGCCACCTGCGCGCCGTGGGAACGGCCGCTTGCCCGATCCCGGTCCGGCCGCGGCCGCTCTGCCGGCGCCGCGCCCGCACAGGTGCACGACGCGGGACCCGCCGGGTGGCGCGCCTTCCGCGCGCGGGGCTCGTCCCGCCGCCTCCCCTCGGCGGCGCTTCCCCCGGGAGCGAGGGAGGGCGGGAGCGGCGCGCGCCGCTCCGCATGGAAGGCAGGGAACGCGCGCGGGAGGGGGGGCGGAGGGGAGGGCGGGCGCGCGCGCGGGCGGGGCGGCGGCGTTATAACCCTTGCGGAGCTGCCTGGGAGACCCCGGGGTTTGGGGCTGCGCCAGCGCGCGCGGCGGCGCCTCCTCCTGCTGCCTTCGCTCTCCCCCCGCGCCGCTCCCGCCCGCCCTCCGCCCGCCCCCCCCGCGCGGAGTGGAAGGGGCCGGGGCTGGTGCCAGCAGCAGCAGCAGCAGCGGCGTGAGCGCTCGAGCGGCCGCCATTTTACGCCAGCTCCAGCAGCAGCACTGCCCGGACACACCGCCGCGGGAGCGCGGAACGGGGGCAGCGCCTCAGCACGCCGAGCCGCGACCCGCGCCCCGAGAGACCCTTGGCACACGGCGGTTCACCCCCGCAAACACACACAGGTCAGCGCGGCCGGGCGCCGGCGGGATCGGCGCGGGGCGGGAGCGGGCCGGGTGGCAGAGCGGGGTGAGGCGGCGCAGGGCGGGAGGCGCATGCCAGGGCCCTGCAGCGCTGTGGGGCCGGGGCGCTGCGCGATGGGTGGAGGAGCTGCTGGCGCTGCCTTCGTGGCCGCCGCTGTCGGGCGGGAGGGGGGCGGCCGGGCTGGGCCGGTGCGCGGCCCCGGGGAGGAGACGGCGGCCGGGGACACCACCCGGGCTGGGCCGGCGCGGGGCGCGTGGCTCCCGCCTCATTGTCCCGCTGGCCTCGCCGCTCCATTCATTGCTCGCGAGGGGCCGGGGGGTGCCGCGGCCTCGGGGCCGGCGTGTGCGCGGGGAGTGGGGCCGCCCGGGCTCGGCGTGCCCCCGGTCACGTCTGGAGGCGGTGGGCGACGGGCAGCGGCGTTTCCTGGCCGGGAAGCGGGGCCCTGCATTGTTCCGGGCAGCAGTGTGGCCGGGGGGCGGCGGCGGGGCCGGGAGGCACCGCGAGCTCCCGGCCGGGTGGTGAAATCGGGCCCGGGGTGTTGCAACCCGCTGTCCGGGGGGAATAGGGTGAGAGGTAGGGAATGGCTGGGGCTCGGGGCGGGGGGGAGCTGCTCCTCCCGCGGGAGTGTGGCGGGGTGGGGGGGAAGTCGGTCACTGGAGGAAGTTGTAGGACATCTGAACGCGCGGAGCACGTGTTTCCATCGGGCTCATGGCCGCCGCCGCCGTGGGTGGGTGCGGGCTGGGAAGAGCGCTTTGTTCCTCTCGCTTGCCCGGCCGGCACCGGAGTGGAGGCGGGAAGGGATCCCGGCCGCGCCCGGGGCCTGGAGAGGCGGCGTGCGCCGAGGGGCAGCGAGTTTCCAGCGGGAGGTGGAGGCGGCAGCGGGTGTCAGTGACGGTATCGCGGTGCATGTGGCGGCTATGCTTGTCCTTCCACCCCCGCTGTTGGCTTTTTGCTCCGTTTCTAACTTATTCAGAACCTCTTAGGGAGTGTGTTAGAGAGACAGAGAGAGGGAGGTGAGTCAGAGTGTCTGGCTGGGTTGTGTAAAACCTGCAGTGAAAGCTACCCCACCCCCGCTAGGCAGTGGTGTTAGGGCTTTCCTTTGTGTTAGTGCTTCTTTTGAGGAATTTCGTGCGTCTTGCAAAACTAAAAAAAGTACCAGGGAAGTGATCTACGGTTTTTTATATTTTATTCATTATTTTCAAAGAATAGTGCAGTCTGTTGCATGTATTGTCACTTGAATTGTTCTGCCTGAGTTATATTTAGCTTAATTTTGATACTTATTGCATTTGAACAGATATCTGGAAACATGGCTACTGAACATGTTAATGGGAATGGTACTGAAGAGCCCATGGATACTTCTGCTGCAGTTACCCATTCTGAGCATTTCCAGACATTGCTTGATGCTGGTTTACCACAGAAAGTTGCTGAAAAACTAGATGAAATTTACGTTGCAGGTAAGATGTAAGACTTGCAAAAGCACACGCACAATATTTTATTGGATTCTGCTGTCTTTGGGCTAAAAGAGCAACTTTTTGTGGTTTCCAAAAGTATGGGAACTGCAGTCTCGCCAAAATCTATGGATGTTGTGTATTCAGTGCATTAATTTGTTGTAGTATTCTTCAGAGGAAAGTCTTGAGCTAGGCTACTTGGGCTGAGGGGTGGGAACAAGTGTGCAAGTGACCAGAGCAATAGCTGGAACAGACAACAGATGATTTTTAGGAGTAGGTGATGTGGTCTTGGTGCATTTTTTACATTAGTTGTAGGCAGCTGTTAGTAATTAAAGCCTTGGTATGCATCTTCTCACATGAACGATACCTAATGACATGGCGTTTGGGCTCATGGATGGAAAGGTTATTGTGTTTGTTTTCTGAGATATGACAGTAGCTAGCATTCTTTAAGCTTGATTTCTGGATTGTGGTGGTCATTTTTAGTGCTGCAGTGTATTTGTCGTTATAGTCTTCTCAAAATGTACTAAGGTATCATTTCTAGGCAAGGTAAGTTGAGTTTTGATAGAATCTTCTAAATTCAGCTTTGGGATATTGAAATTAAGTTTGGCCTGTGTAACGTTTGGGTTTCACAGAAGTTAAATGAACACATAAATGCAGTAACTTTTACTCTGAATCTTAACTTTTTTATTTTTAATTAAATAAAAGGTTAAATACACTTAAATTTAACTTCAGGAGAACTAAGTGGTTTGTTAGGTATAGTAACTTATTTTAATCAGTGATTGATTTACAGGTCACTACAACGTGTTAGATGTGTTAAATGTGGTTTTACAAAGATTACTGCCCAAATATAATTAGTAATTTTTTTTCTTTTCTCTAGGGCTAGTTGCACATAGTGATCTAGATGAAAGAGCTATTGAAGCTTTAAAGGAATTCAATGAAGAAGGTGCACTGGCAGTGCTTCAACAGTTTAAAGACAGTGATCTCTCACATGTTCAGGTAATGTTAAGCAATTTAGAATATAATTGTTCAGGGATAAACTACTGGTTGACTGGCAAGAGATTTATTCAGGTCTCTTCAGTGGTCCATGTGTGATATGTGAAATGAACACTGTACTAGTTCATGGTTAAAATGAGATTCAAGCTTGTTATGTTTTTAGAACTGAAGATTCTATCTTTTGCAGAACAAAAGTGCCTTTTTATGTGGAGTCATGAAGACATACAGGCAGAGGGAAAAACAGGGGACCAAGGTGGCAGATTCTAGCAAAGGACCAGATGAGGCAAAAATTAAGGTATGTCCCTAAAAATTAGTTATGAGGTCTGCCTGTTTTTTTTAAAGCTGATGTGACAGATACCTTTATTGTTGTGTAACTGCACTTCTTCTTAAAAAGGCTGTTATAGATTGTTTGTCATTACTGAAAGTTGTCGCTTGCATTTTTGTCTTGCACTTCTTCCTTTTCAAGTGGAAATTTAATATATTGTTAATTACTGAAACTGAATGTATATAAACGTGAACAAGATTTCACAGTCTGCTATATGTGGTGTTGAAACAGTTACACTTCCACAGCTAAAAGTCTGTGGAACTTGACAGCATAGTTATTCGAGTTTAGAATACTTAAGTTCAGCTACTGCTGCTTGGTTTTTTTTCTAGGTTTTATTGTTGTTGCCTTACATCTGAACTGAAGGGGGGGGAAGCAAACAACAATTCCCCTCCCTCCCCCTTCATTTCAGATGTAAGGCAGCTCCACAATAGGGAGGAGATACCACGTGTCTGAAAAAACAGATTGTAATGGATTTAGGATTTAGCCCACTTCTTATGACATAATCACTGTGCTCATAAACTGTACCCCTCAAACTGTTGTAATAAGGGATAAATTATTTCTTGGACCATGTCTGCTACGAGCAAGATGTTCTTGTCTCAAGAGTTAAGCAACCATAATTTTAATTTAAAATTCTCTGATTAGCAACTTTACCAAAGATTAAGGGAACAAAAACCATCTAAGCATGCTTAGGTGATGCCATAAAAAACCCAGAGAGTCTTTGTTCTTTGACATTTCATGTGTAATGTGTAAAATGAGCATATTACATTACAAACAACTATGTACCTTGTAAAATTAGAAAACCTTTTTTTCTCCTGAGTTTGAAGCTGGGATGCTGTTAATTACGAATTCAAAAAAACTGGTGCAGTTTTTGTCACTACCACATAAAACAACAATATTATGAGGACTTTTTTAAATAACTTCAAGCAGCGTAGCTTTTACTGCTGATGGCTATAACATTTAAAATAACTGCGATTTTCCATTTGTGAAATTGCTAATATTTGACTATAATTGGGCTTGTTTAATATGCAGTTTCTTTGTGTGTAGAGTTGATTTGTCTTTGTACAAAATTATTAAGAAAGCCTTGATTTTGCAGGAGTTTCTGATGCATTTGCATACTGAATTTCATCTAACATTTTAAATTGCTAGTGTATCTGTAACTGCATATAGTGCTTCTGGTGAGGATTACTTGTCCTGGGATGCTGTATGAGCCTACAAGGAATTTGGAGGGGGCAGGACAGGAGAAAGGAAGTAGTACTACCATGCCAGTGGTTGGGTACCTGAAGCAGTCTGTACAGTGTTCCAGGGGTGTAAGCACTTAAACATGTGTTCTTTTAACTTCACACTTATGAGTAATCTCATTAAGCGAAGGGAACTCTTGTGCATAAATGTCTGCAGGATTGGACATGCCAAAACAAGAAGTGGCTCAGACTAAGATCTTCCTAATTAAAGGGAAGCTCACTGTTCTATTACTTTGGAGGGGAGGGGGGCAGGAGGGGGAGTGTGTTTTGTTTGGTGGTTTTTGGTTTTTTGGTTGTTTTTTTATTTTTATGAAAATAAAAGAATTGGGAAAACTGTATGTGAATCTCTAATTTTCTAGCATTGTTTCTTTACCTGATAGTTTTGTTAATTGTTTTGCAAGTTTCTTGTTGAAGTACTAGCAGTAGGGTTTTTTGCCTGTGGGAGCTTCAAAGCAGCACAGTTTAAAAGGAATTATAAGCATGTCTGTGAATTTAGGGCAGCTAAACTAGCTCAATTTGTATGTGATTTTAAAGTTTTAAGTTTCTTACTTGAAGGCACTGTTGGAGAGAACCGGCTACACCCTTGATGTGACTACTGGACAGAGAAAGTATGGTGGACCTCCTCCAGAGTCTGTATATTCAGGACAGCAACCTTCTGTTGGTACAGAGGTAAGAAGGGGAATATGTTTATGTAGATATGCTCTTACTCATTGGAAATATTTTTTTATAAACAGTGCTTTATATGTCTGTTGTAGATATTTGTGGGCAAGATTCCGAGAGACTTGTTTGAAGATGAACTTGTTCCATTATTTGAGAAAGCTGGGCCTATATGGGATCTCCGTTTAATGATGGATCCACTAACTGGTTTAAATAGAGGATACGCTTTTGTTACTTTTTGTACTAAAGAGGCAGCTCAGGAAGCTGTTAAATTGGTAAGTTTTCTTCGGACTTTTTTCTGGTTTTTTTTAAGATCACTGGCTTAGAAGCAGTTGTCGTGGTCCTAATGCTTAAGTGCTTAAGATGAGACTGTCATTGTTAGGTCACTTCATAAATGTCCACTAGGTGTTCTTGAATGTATTTCCATGTTGCATACATATTTTTACTGAATGCAGTAGGGACAGGGGAAAACAAAAAAGCTCATGGACTGCTGTTTGGTCCTTTTAGGTGCTTTATTATTAACCACAGTTGTATTAGCAGTAGTGACTTCTGAGCTGTCTGCATCTGGGTGAGTTTTGGAGAGCAGTGGTGTTGGGGTTGCTGTGGGCAAGGCAAGCGCTGGTCAGGGTGTCTGTGACTCTTGATGTGCTTCTGCACCAGCAGGGGGCCTGCGCTGGAGAAGTGCTTCAAACTCAGAATTTCATAAGATACTTCAGATGGGAAAAAGTGTCTCTTGAGTGTTGCAGGTCTGTTCTGTTTGCTGCAACTGACTGGAGAAAGTTATAAATCGTGCCAGCTTAAAAAGCATTTCCTCTGTTTTACGCGGAGGTGTGAAATAGTTTGATATAGGATACTCATAATCATCTTTTCAGGTTTTATGCATGAAGTACCCATCACTAAAACAGAAGGTGGGGAGAAACAGTACCCTGATCCTTGTACCACACCTTTTTTCTTCCTGGTTAAGTTAAATTTAAATTTTTTGAGCTATTTGCTACGACATTGACATGGCCAAGATCAGCATGTGGTATGATTTCCAAGAGTGTTAGCCACAGTCATTCTGAAGTGTGCTGATACTGTATTGCTATAGAATGGTTAACATACTTTGTTTTGTATTAAGGTATATCTTAAAGTGAGGTACCCAGTGACATATTAATATTAGTCAGTTGGTGGAGACAAATCAAGCTGAAAATGGGAATGTGTTTTGAGAAGGTGTACAAATGTCTACAAAAGTGGAAGTAACAAAAATAATCTGGCATATGCTGTTAAGCTTTTTAAAAAGAGCAGTTGGTTGTTCCAGCATACAGGCAGATATACGGGGATAACTGTGGGTTCCTCTTTGTATTTTCATTGTTAACTTAGCTGTTTATATTGTGTATGGACTTCTAAGAGTTCAGCATATGACTTAGCAAAATAATGAATCAAATCACGTAAGTCCTGAGAGTCACTTAGTAAATGAACAAAACAGAATTTTTCTTCCCTTGGCTGCATTTTGCTTAAAGGCAGCATGCTCTGAAAAGTCATTTGTGTTTCCATAAAAGAAAACATCATATCCTAGCCTCAGTCTTCCACTCAGTGATACAAGCGAAGGAGGTACTTGGTGTCCCTTTACGTCTGATCTTTGATATGCAGGAAGAAGGGGTGTTGTATTGTGTTTTTCAGTTAAATAGACACTGAGGATAATATCTGAAAAGTGTTGCAATTGATGGGGCAGTCTGTCAGCCTTTATGCTAAACTTTTTGAAAATAGCGTTAGTTTTAAATTGGATCCTGTGATCAGGATCAGTCAGTAGTTTTCATAGTTCCAGCCATAGTTGACTGGCTAGTTTAGTGTAGTATAAGTTTCCCAAGTTATCTAGAAGTGATTTGCAGGAGTATTAGCACATTGTGCACTCTTCAGCTCAACTGAAAATTGTGAGTGTGTCATTTGTATTAGTTACACATGCAATGGGAGAGATTGCTGAAAGACTGCTTAGAAATGCTGAACCCTTGGTTCTAGCCATTTTCATATCTTATTATTTTAACAGGTGTTCTTTTTGATACTATCTGTAATCTTCTGATGTGTATACAACTTATTTCCAAACTTTCTGGACTCCCTGGGATAAGGATTCTTGTGTTATTTTCTGTCTTCTTCCCAGAGGCATTTTTTTTAGGACTCTGTGAAGTATAGAAAAAAATGAGGCTAAAAACCTCTGCATTGCCTGTAGGCTTTTGAGTAATAAGAGACAGCTATGTTTCTGTCAATACCCAAACTGCAGCAGGGAATAAACTGACCTGTCTTCAGGCTCTTGGAGTTGGTGTAACATACTTTGCATACAGTTCATATTTATGTGGCTGTTGTATGTATCATCCACGGTCTTTATAACAACTTAATGTAAAACTGAAGTAAAATTTTTGGATACGCATAATGTTGGCTTACGGTATTCATTAGAATAAATCTTGAAATTTTAATATGTTGAAGCTGTGATTTTGCCTTATGCATATGCATTTTTAAGCTACTTAAAATCAGTTTGTGTTCAGATTTGTAAATCTTCTCAGTATCAGGCAATAGTATCACTCCATTTTTGTCTCAAGCACAGCCAGAACTATTTTAAATACCATTTAGGGAATTCTCCCCTTTTTTATGTTCATTATTTAATTTAGTATGGTTAACCCTTGCTGGTTAAGTAGAAAAGGCATCTAAAATGTTTATACAAGCACTCACCATCAAAGTATGGTGGGTTCGTTTTGGGGTTTTTTTTGAATCTCAGTAATTTTTTTTCCCTGTTAACACATTTACTTTGCTTTGTACTGTTTAAGAATTACAACTCCAGTTGTGTTCTTTTGCACACACATTCAGTTCTTCCTATTTCATAAGAAGTCATTAGGTTTAAGTTTTTCAAAAGATCCCTGTGTGAATGAGGTTACTGAAGACATGTACAAGATAAATACTTTTGAGGTGAAGCTTGTAGGAAAACATTCTGCAAACTATAGTAGCATTCAGTGTATTTTTGACTAGAGCAGGTGTAAGCTTGATCAAAGTGGGGCTACAGGTGGATTATGCAAATATGCCATTTAAACAGTCTGCCAGCTATGCTTAGCAGTACAGCTTGCCATTTGCTCCTGGAAATAAACTAGAATTGGTAGTGAAAGTTTAAATGGATAAACTAATAAGACAGACTGTATGCACACTTTGACTTGTTCATAAGTTCTTACAGAAGTTCGCAAGGAAAAAAACCCCAAACTATTATATTGTCTAGAGGGCAGCAATATCCGTTACTGACTTCAGACATTAATTCAGTGGTGACAGGAGGGGGAAGCAGTATGCTGACATAGCTAATTTGGTAGACTGACTGTTTTGGCACTTTACCCAGATCATGATCTGGGCCTGTTTATGTCTAAGTTTTCAGATGGTAGACGAACTATTTACCTAAAAATCACCAACATGATAACTTGATATTTGAGAGCACCTAACTGAAGACTGTTTTCTGTGTGTTAAGAGAAACATGCAGTGGAAAGTAGTAGTTAATGCGTTGTAGTATGAAAAAACTGTTAGAAACTATTGTCGGTGGAATTGCAATTCTACCAAGAATGTATTAATTTTACCTCGCTGCCATGAGTTGTATGAGAGACTCTTTTTGGATTAAATGTGTAGCTGAAGTTTGGTTTTAGGGTTTAGCAGGAACAGTTAAATAATATCTTATCTGTACAGAATAGAATAGAATATTTCATTTGGAAGGGACCTGCAGTGTCACATAGTGCAACTGCCTGACCACTTCATGGCCGAGCGAAAGTGTTGCTATCATGATCATCATCAAGGGCATTGTCCAGATGCATCTCTTAAAACAGTGACAGCTTTGGGGCATCGACCACCTCTCTAGGAAGCCTGTTCTGGTGTTTGACCGCCCTCTCAGTAAAAGAAGTTTCCTCATGTAAAGAAATGTTTCCTAATGCACATTTCAGTTTATGAAGTATTAGTTTCACAGACTAATTAAACTGTCAGCTTCTGTAAAGGTGTTTCTTTAAAAAACTTCTTTTGAATTACTGTAATCTGTCTCCCATTAATGTGTGCAAATCTGTTTATTAGTGATGATAATATGCATAGAATCTTCCTCTGCAGCTGTTTCCTACTTTAAAATCAACTATTCCTCTGCCACATAGGCAACATATATGGAGTTAAAAGTCTTTTGCTGTGTCCTGCTATGTTTTGAGACATATTTATTTGGGAAGTTGTCACTCCAGAGCCTTTTCACATGTACAGTTCTTCTTTTAGCTTGCTTTTGGTGCAGTTAATTAGCTTAAAAAAGTTTCAGTGAGGTAGTTTTTGTTTGCACAAGATAAATATAAGTAAACATCTTCCTACTGATTTTATTTCACTAACAGCATGAGGAGGTGCAGGATAACTTGCTTATGCAGGAAGATTTACCACCAAACACAAAACAACTCATGGAATAAATAGCTAGATTAAATTTTAAAAAGCTGTCCTGCTACGTGTCAATATGATGTTGACCACAAAATACAGTTTGTTAGCTAAAGAACAGTCCTTTACAGGGCTTCCAGTTGGAAGGGGGTTGATGCACCACCAGTTGACCATCCAGCTGCTTGTTTGGATGATGCATGTCTGTGTCTGCATCTCAGTGAAAGGCATTTTTGGTCAACAGACTTTTACAGTAATACTTTTTTTTTTCTTCCTTAAACTGCTGACTTGTTGAAGGTACTTTCTAAATCTATTACGAGAGAAGCATTTGAACAGAAGTCTTAGTATTTCAAGTCAGTAAAAGTTTGTTCTTGCTGTTTGCTGTCTTTACATGCGTAATCTTTATGCCCAGTTGGTCTTGTAAATTTTGTGGAGAATACCTGATCATGGCTCTCTTTCTTCTGTTAACTATGAAAATTCAGAAGGGAATCTGACTAATTGAGACTCATGTCTTGTATTACACACAAATCAAGGATTTATAAAGTCTGTAGAGGAACTTGCCTTTTTTTTTTTTTCTGCACTGTTGTGAAGGGAGAAGCCTTGACCTTGATGACTTGTACATAAGATTTACCTTTTATGGTTCTCCATGAAAAAGTCTCTTAAGGAACAAATATTAAGAGACTTGAACAAGAAAGGAAGAATAATTGTTGGATGAAATTGTGGAGAAATCTTAAGAGAACATAGGTATACTTCAGAATAGGTGAATATGCATTGTAAGAATGTGTTGAAATGCAAAAATTTAATATATTGCTCAATGCTGGGTTTTCAAGACTTAACTATTTGGTATGCTGCTGTTGAAGGGGAGCAAAAATTATCTGTAGCTAATGACTGTCCAATTATTTTTTTCTTGCAGTACAACAACCATGAAATTCGTTCTGGAAAACACATTGGTGTATGCATCTCTGTTGCCAATAATAGGCTTTTTGTTGGCTCTATTCCTAAGAGTAAAACCAAGGAGCAAATAGTTGAAGAATTCAGCAAAGTAACAGGTGAGTCAGTAACTATGTTTTGTAGGGCTGGAACGATGTCAGATGTGATGGGTGATGAGCTGTCTTCACCATCTTTTGACTTACAGTTCATGAATCCAAACCAACACCGCTCAGCATTTGTCTCAGCTTCTGGGTGTTGTGGGCTTTTTTTCTTTTTGTTAAACTCTGCTGAGGACTGAAATATTTGTGATTACACTAGATGTATGATTTCAAGTTTTACCTCTAAAGTAAGTGTGTAATGTTTAAAAAACTGTTAAAAGAAATTTAAATTTGAAGTTTAATAATTTCAGTACTAATGAATGTTTTAAAACTTCTCAGGGCAAAACTGAAGCTAGTTGAAGAATGTAGCCAGTTGCATGTTTTAGTGATTTGATAAGGATCTCTTTTTGATAACAGCATATGAACTGGTAAAGGTAATGATGACTTTCTCTGTTACTGAATTATATACTTGAGGTTCTTTAGGGAAATTAACTTTTCAGGTATTAAAATCATGCAGGTTTTGTCTCTTGTTTAGACATGCATGAAAAAAACACCCTGATAAGTGGTGTGACTTAAGGGTTTAAGAAGAGAATTGATAAAGCACAACTTTCGGCTGCCTTTAACTCTTCTCCACTCAGTTGGAGGAAGGATATTTTTCCATAGCTTCTGAGCTTTCTTCACTTGATAAAAATAGAACATAAGTCAGGATAGTCTGATGTCTCTCTTTGAAAATGTTGGTCTTGAGAGTAGGGAAACTACAATGTACATGGTCTCACAAGTTTAGTGTGTTCCTGCTTTTTTGGAACGACTCGTCAGATGCACACTTGACCGAAAGATAATCCCCACTTTATAATACAAATTCATTTATTGAAGGCATAACAAACAATTATTTTATTTAATTTCAGAGGGTCTTACAGATGTCATATTGTATCATCAGCCTGATGACAAGAAAAAGAACCGGGGTTTCTGTTTCCTTGAATATGAAGATCACAAAACTGCTGCTCAGGCCAGACGTAGGTTAATGAGCGGCAAAGTGAAAGTCTGGGGAAATGTTGTTACAGTGGAATGGGCTGACCCTATAGAAGACCCAGATCCTGAAGTCATGGCAAAGGTAATAAAGCTATAAGTGCTGTGTTCCAGATGAGATACTTCCTGACATTAGCCTAAGATTAAATAACATCTTTCAGCTTTCTTGACAGACATGATGTGAAATGATAAAAATATGAATATACTCTAGAAATTATGTGAATTTAAAAACTCTATATGGCCTGATATTATTTGTGCTCCCAAGGCTGAATAGTGAACATAATTCTTGCCAAAATGACACATAGGATGACGTACTTAACTTCTTACCTGGAAGCGGTGGTGGTGACTCTAGGAGTTAAAATGGTTTTGTAGTTGAGTATTTGGAGGGACAGAAATCTAGATGTGATCACAGAATAAGCCTTAATTCTTTTTAAACCTGGAACTGTATCATTTCAGCGTTAGAACATGTCAGTGTTCAAATTTACACAAATGTATTTTCAAAGTTGACATTAGTAGTTATTTCTGAGAAGTTAGGCAATTACCTTGTATTTGGAACTCAGTTGTTATTTTTAATTTGGGAGAGTTAATTCCTTAAAATACCTAGACTAGTAATGTTTTGGATTTTGAATATTTAGGTGAAACTGAAGTCTGGAGTGTTAACATTTTGAAGTATGTTGTAGCAGTTGTTTTATATATGTGCGTGATATTTTGCCAGAAACAAATTACCTGAATTTTTTTCCCCATCAGATATTGCCCAACCCTGTCTTTTTTGGTTGTGTTGTGTAGCTGAGTTGTTAAATGGAAACTCCTAGCTAGCCCATATCCTTATCTCTTTCTCTTTGCTTGCTTTTCGTCTGTGCTTTTACTCTCATCTGAGACACGTCACTTGCTGGAGTCCTACTTTGATGGACCTAGTAAGATAGCTTGGCTGGGATCTCCTCTTTGGTGAGCCATAAGGGAAAAGGGTTGGGGTGGGGGCTCATTTTAGGAAAAAAGCTGCTTTTGTAATACAGGTATTACAGAAGCTTTTGGACTATCTTGTCTTCAGACTTTTATTTTTCTTGCCCGGCATCATAGACTATCAGCAGCAGGGGAAGAGTCTTGCAGGTAAAACTGGTAGAAGGTGGTACTTCCTAAATATGAACTATGTGTTCAGTTTCTTGGCTCAAAAGAGAAGAGACCTAATCCACCAAACTGTTAAAATGGATGAGCAGGAACTTCTGCTGACATAACTGAATAGATGAACAGGAAATGACAGGGGACATAGTCAGGTGTCTTTTCTAAGCAAGTTTACAGATATGGGGAGTGACAGGCTAAAGAAATTAAAGCTTAATTGTGATTTGTCCCATTTACTGTACAGTTTTTTAGTGTATTGTTTTGTATTTTAGATGGGACATGAAAAGGGAAGAAACATGGAGATGAAGTGAAGAAATACAGAAATGTAGCGAAAATCAATGTGCATATTTCTAGGGCCACGTGCTGAAGATGGGCATGAAGCTTGGGGTTGAAGATGTATGGAAAAACTAGACTATATGAATTAGAATACTGATAAAGTAGAGAACATTTGGCTTGTATCTTAAGGCAGAAGTTGAGACGAGCATTGGTGTCTGACCTTCCTCAGTGGCTCTGTCCCTTTGTTTATTCTTGCAACAAGGAAAGTTTCTACTCTAGGCTTTCTTGTCCACCTGCTGTACATTTAGAGAAACATACCTGCCACTTCTCCAAATGATAGATTTACTTTCTGTTGTTTATTGCTGTCTTTCTCCTAAGAGAAGGAGCAGTGCAGGTGCAGCTGCAGTCAGTAATCTCCTGGATGTGAGCTCCAGGTTGGCGGTCATTACTTCTGATTACTGTCAGTCTGGAGCATAGGGGAAGCTATTGACCCATGTCATCTTGCACATGTTATGGTAGAAGGCTTTGAAGGAAACTGTGACTTGGGAGAAGTAGGTTGGTTTTATCAGAATAATCATCTCATTAACAGTTTTCTTTTCAAGACTGCTAGAAAAGCAAGTCCACAAGAGCAAACTATCAGGAAGACCAATTCACCTTTCTAGTGAGAAGGTGAACAGTGTTCCAAATCTCGCAGAAGCAGCATGTAATTTCAGCAGTATATGGACACGTACTAATTTAAATTTCTGAAATATTTGAGTCTTTTTTCCTTTGTCCTCCAGACTTCTGATAGAATGTTGTGCTGAGTACTGTATACATGAATACTTACAATTTAAACGGGCTGTTAATTTAAATACGAAGTAGCTTGAGCATGATCAGGGATGAAGATAGATTCTGAAGCTAGAGCTATGTGCTACAGGAGATTAGTATTTGTACTGACAGATCAGAGTAGAATTGGTGATGGTATTGACTTCTGGTCCAAAGTGAACTTCTTTCTAACTTCCAGTGGTTGTGTTGATACCGTAATCTCTCCTAAGTGTCATTTTGTTGCCTCTTATCCCTGTAGTCTAGATAAATTCATTAATGTTTTACTTGGTTTCTGTAGGATGGCTGAGGCTACAGAGGACGTTCCGGAGTGGCAGGTTAAGCAGCTAAATAAAGTCTTATGTTTGTGGCTGCCTGGCAGATTACAGGACAAGAGACAGGGCTAGTAACCGTTGGAGAATGTGGCCTGAAGTGTTTGTGCTGTAGGTAAGAGGAGGAAAAGGAGCAGATCCCAGAAGTTTTGGGGATCTTTAATCTTAAGCAGTTTTAAATGTGAGTTCTGCCATTACAATAAAATGCTGGTGCTGGGTATATTGCTTGTTAGGTGTATATATGGATTCTTGGTATCTGTGAGGCTTAATGAAGAGGACTTCCTTTTTTTTTTTGTTTTCCTTCCCTCCTTCTTTTGTTAGCAGTAAAAATGCGTTCATCTTCTCCCAACCTATGCTTTAACCTGCCTAATAGCTTCGATGTCATACTTGACCTGTTCAGCTACGGTTCTAATCAGTAACATGACCAAAGGTGTTAAAAAATTTCAACTGTTAGAGATTTGTCTACACTAGGAAAATTTAAATTAGTTGCTTTTTTATTTCTTTAAAAAACAATGCATCTTGTAACAAAAAAGTGATTATTCTGTCAAGTTTTTAATCATGTCTGATATTATGTCAGTCATCATGGATTTATTAGTGAAGGCTAGCTAGGGTTCCTCATGTGATTCTTGCTTTCCTTCTTTTCTAAACAAGAATAAGAAACATTTGTTTAAAGGTTTTGGTTACATCACAAAACTTCCTGTAATTCATTTCCATGGAATAAGGTTAAGGGAGCAGTTAGGATATTTCACTAAAAATGGTTACTATGTATGGGTTACAATAAATAAAGGTTGGTCTTACCAGCAGGATATGTAGAAGAAGCTTAATACATAGTAGGAAACAGCCTTCTGCATAGAGTTGGCTATGACTTTTACCATCTTCTGAGAATCAGCAAGAATAACTGTTGCTAAAGATCAGATGATGCACTGGGTTAGATTTACAGCCTGTAGTATCCCTTCTTCCAAATTCTACATCCCATCTTAGCTCAGGTAGCGAGAGAGACAGATTTATGGAAGTCTACCCTGTTTATTTGTAACTTAATTACATAATAATTCCTATAGAAAGGGTGTCTGGGTTTACTGAGTTCCTGTATGTGGTGAGAGTAGAGTATAGCTCTGCTTCAGATTGAAGAATGCTTGCTTTGGTCTTTTCACACCTTGTGTTATTTGTGTTGACCTTCAAGGTTAGGAGCTGGAAGTCAGTGGTGCCCATACAGTGTTCAGTTTTTGTCATTGGCTAATTTGAAACCAGAAGGAGCAAGGGGGATGCGAGCAGAAGTTGCAGGTCTTTGCAGCTGATTGGCAGCAGCACTGTAGGAAGGTGAGAGTGTGAACATTCCTTGGCAGTAGGAGGTGAGCAGACTGTCAGAGCCTGGTGCCAGCATGTGGAAGGAACTCTTCACAACAAGTCGAAGAGGCTTGTAAATTGTGAGAACTCGGATGACATCATGTAAACATGCTAATGTCCAGTCATTTAGTGCAGCCTCAGTGTGGACACAAGGATGAGTCTTTCAGTACTAACGGGTCATTAAGAGGTGATTCCCGTTGTCCAGAGTACATTGTCTGCCCTGTTAAAAAAGGGTTTATTTTTAAGCAGATAAAATACAGATAGCTCTGTATTTTATCATATGCAGTTGATGGTTGCTGAAACTTTATATTGATGATTAGTCACTGTCAGACAGTTAACAGGGCATATATCAGTAGTTGAAAGATTACCTGCCTTTCTGATTTTAGAAGCTGGATAGCACTTTGTGTAGCTTAAGAGCCGTATTGCATGCTTTAGCGAGTTGGGGGAGGGAATAGACTTCCAGAGTTATTGAAGGTGGCTGTTCCTCAAGAGAAGGGCAATGTTTCACTTGTGAGAAAGTCCAGGGGTGACTGGGCAGTGTCAGCCTTAGTATCCCCCTCTGTCGACATTCTCTCTTTCAGTAGTGGCTTCAGGTCCCTGAGTGCCCCTAGGGCAAACACAGACGTGACACCAGGTATTTGGTGTAGCTATAGCATACGAACCACAAGTTAAGCAGCTTGAAAGCTGCAGGCCTGACACCCCTGACCTAGATATTACAGTGATGACTGTTCTGCAAATAACAGCAAAAATCTCTCTAAACAATTAAAAGTTTTGATAAGTTAATTGTTTTGTGTGTAACCAATCCTGGTTACCTTCTTTCAAGTTTGAAAATGTTCTGAGTTGAAGATTGCTTCTGTTAGGATCCTTTTAAACATTAACACAAATTGGATTGACTTTCAGGATACTAATACTTACGTAAACATGTTTGACAACAGATTCTGTCAGGGAATTGTGGAGCTAACTCATCCTGGTTTGAATATATAATTGTACATATTCATGTATATAAAATGTTGTACAGAAAATGTAACAATGTTTTCAGTACTGCCAATAGCAGTAACTTGCAAAGCTTCATTTTGTGTTTTGAAATTAGATCATACTTCTAAGTACTTTTTTTGTTTTCACCCCCTTAGGTAAAAGTTTTGTTTGTACGCAATCTTGCCAATACTGTAACAGAGGAGATACTAGAAAAGGCCTTCAGTCAATTTGGAAAGCTAGAGCGAGTGAAGAAGCTAAAAGACTATGCTTTCATTCATTTTGATGAACGGGATGGTGCTGTAAAGGTAAGTGAATAGGGCTGTAACTGTGTGTGTTATAAGTAATGAATAAACATAACATTTAGAAGCTGTGTGCTGCTTTTAACTTGAGAAAAAGCTTTGTCTGGAGAAACAGTAACGCATTGTCATTGATAACTTTATCCTTTCTGGGTGTCTCTTAGGATGATGCAGTTTATTGCTTGAAAAGTGGATATTAAATGCATCTGTTCTAAATCTGCTGATGAGTTTCTAAGATAATCATGTCTTATATTTGGAACTGAATTGTCAGAAGTTGAATGACTCTTCTCACCAAATTATTGGTAGAATCAAAAGCAGTTTCTCTAGGGCTGGTGATAAAATCTTTGGTTTTTTGTTTGTTTGTTTTGGTTTTTTTTTGCAGAAAACACTTTTTTTTTTTTCATGCGAGGTGCTAGACAATTGAGTACTTGTCATTCTTGGATTTTGCTAGCCTGGTCTTGATGTCATCTGTTATTAGGAAGGGAAAGTGTAATTCCCCTCCTGCCTATAGTGTTATCTGTTTTTTATGTTCTGTGGGAGGATATAGGATACAAGGGGATTCAGTTTTTCATACATATCCATATGCCTTAAAGCAGCTGCTTAAAAAGATCATGGAAGGAGTCTTCATAAGTTATGTATCCTATCAAGGCTTAGCTATGTAGAGTCCCTAAGAGCAGTAGAATCTTTAGGATTTCTCTGCTTGAGATTAACTTGTAGCAGTTAGTGTGACCTGTGGGAATTGTACATGGTGGGGGAGCGTAGGGAAGGATTTGATGGTTTGCTTTCACTTTTCTGGGGGGAAGGAGGTTTTGGGGTTGTTGTTGGTGGTGGGGTTTTATGTGGATTTGGGAAGGAGTTGGGTTTTTGTGGGATTTTTTTGCTTGTGTTAGTTGTGTTGGTTTTGGGGTTTTTTTGGTTGGTTGTTTTTTCTTTGGGGGAGTGTTTTCGGGGTCTTTTGTTTATTTGCTTGTTTTCCTGTTGTGGTCATAATTAAACTTGATTTGTAATTTTTGGCTTCTGGTTGAAAAAGCAAGTTATATTTATTACAGGTAAAATAAAGGAATAGAAGCATATGCTGATCTTTAGCTTTAGTACTGTTTGCATTGTGCTGACCTTAGGAATTTATTCGTCTATTACAAAATCTTTACTTTCTGAAGGACAGTTCTGTCACTTAATTAATTGAAACAGCTTGCAAAGATGGAAGCCTATTTACAGTTTTGAGTGGAAGATTCCTGAACTGATACATGAAGTCCTGGGTTTGAGAGCCAAGTTTAGACAAAATGCATAACTCTGGAACCCATTATACTATGCTGTCTGATTGTTTGAAAATTTTTTTTAAAGCTTTAGATTGTTATTTTAGCTTTGGATAACAAATTTAAAAATGCATACTCTAAAAGATAGAATAAAATTAATAGCTTTGGATATGCTTGGAAGTATATTTAAAGTCTGGTTAATTCCTTCAGGCAATGGAAGAAATGAATGGCAAAGATTTAGAGGGAGAAAACATTGAAATTGTTTTTGCTAAGCCACCAGATCAAAAAAGGAAAGAACGGAAAGCTCAGAGACAAGCGGCTAAAAATCAGATGTAAGTGTAAATGCATGCACTTATGTTGTGTTACTTCTGAAAGACTTGTACACTCCTACCAAATTAAAACATCTGGTTATTTTAGTAGGTATACTATAGTGTATACAGTTTTTCTGGCTTCTCTGAAAATGTTGGATTCGTTTTTGTTTGCATTTTACTTAAGATGTAATAGTGGTGTTGGTGAGAATTCAGGTACTATGTTGCTCTACTCATTGAGTGTGAGAGCACTGGAGGAACTGTCTGAAGGTCATGAAACAGAGATACCTCTTTTTATTCTCAGCTTCCATTGGTACAACCCCCCGTTTACTAAAGTACCCACTGAAAGGATAATCCTGATACTCTGTCTTGTCACTTCCAGAAGATAGATCTGCCCATAGAGCTTATGAACCCTTACTGATAGAGATTTTACACTGGTAAATGCTGAACATAGGGAAAAAAAAGAAAAAAAAAAAAGTGTTCCTTGCTTGTGTGTTCTGCTTAATGTTCTCGTGTGTTTTTCTTCTTGGACATGTTCTAGCTTTCTTAACCATATTCCCTCCCACACCTTATTTCCAAAAATAACTTCTGCGAGTGCTGTTGTGCAGCATCCAAGAAGATGGAATAGTGAGGTTGCAAGATTAATAGAGGTCTCCACGTGGTAACCTACTGTACACATGGAATTGGTTAAGTTTGCCCTGCTTATAGGTCTCATAGCTTTATTAGCCCTTTTGTTCTTCTTTGGGCATCTGGTGTTACTGTAAGAAGTGGATTTCTTCTTTTTTCTTTTGCTTCTCTGTCAGGCAG
>JAYRBT010000114.1:79975932-79991415 GCA_036023395.1 Myiotriccus ornatus
TGCTTTAAGTAGATTTTTCCCCAAGTTTTCTTAGTTAAGGATTCCAAAAGTGGTATTCACAAATTCTTGCATTTAAATTTTTACTGCAGTGGTATAGATGAATACCATCATTGGTATCCTTAAGTTTTATTTCTGCTCATGAAGGTTAATCATGATTGTCTATATAGTAATCACTTATGAATTGTGTTCAGATACAGCAGTTTCAGGTGTAATCATCAGAGCTGGTTAGTCAGGCATTCCAGATAGTGGTTCTTTTCAGAACCTTTTTTAAAGGGTTGGTTAACTACCTCAGTAGCAGAGGATTGAACTATACCCTGTCTGTACTGTACATAGAAAATCTTTGTAGATAAAAGCAAGGCTTGTTTAATATGATATGAGGGTAAGATTATAATATACCAAAAGTAACATTCTTAGTTGCCTTTAGTTCCAGAGGCTTTGTAAGACTTCCTCATGACCATCATAACAGGCCTTGCTTTTGTCGTATTTTGTGGCTGAAAAAGCAGCCTTGCTTCTTCAGATATTGTAGTTATTTGGATGTATAATAGTTTAGCAAGATGTTACTTTTGTAAGACATCAGATGTTCAAAAAAAGTGCATCAGCAACTTGTACTAAATACTGCAGTGTCCCTTTATAAAAGGTCAGACTAAAACTGACAACTGTACAGTGAAGCCTGACATTTGAAGTTTTTCATAAATCATAGAATAGTATATGGCTGTAGTTTAGCTTTTTAGGTAAAAGGTATGTTTTCATTAGTGCATTTCTTATTGCTGATCACTGTAAAAACATGTGGATCAGCCTTCCATTTCTTTTACGCAGATCATGATAACCTGTAGAGTAGAGTAGAGTACAATCATTTGTGCTATGTTTTTAATTTTCTAAAGCACCTTGATGACAGTGAGTGTTCAGTGGTGAAGCATCCTCTATTGAACCACCCTTAAAAAAAGACAAAGTAAAAACAGAAGAACCTTGCCAAGTCCAGTTTCATATAGGTAAAATAGAGATAAAATTATGACTTACTTTGGACTTGGCATAAAGAGTTCCCTTAACCCCCTGCTCAAAGGGATACTGCAGTTATACTACATACCCATAGGCACCACAATGAAAATTGAAGCTTATACCTAATTAAGGTTTTATACACACCAGTTCCCCCAGTAAATGCAAATTTTAACAAAATTAGATATGTCATATGTTGAAAATGCTCATGGCAAACAATCATTTTGCATTCCTGCAAATAAAATTGTTTTATACTGTAAGCTGGAGGCGAGTGTAACTTATTTTTGTAATAAAGTTTTTATTTTTTTTATGTGTCATTAATATAAATGTGTGTTAGTACAGAGATCTTCTGGTTAAAAACTTAGAATCGCACACATTTCAGTATGTTTACTTGTATTTACATAATTTTTAGAATAGTGGTTGCCAATAGCCTGTATGTTTCACATTAATTGATTTTTTTTTTTTTGTTATCTTAATAAACCATTTTAGTATGTTGTATGTCAATTACTGGGATAGCTGGGACATAAAGTGTAATTTAAAATTGTCAAGTATTCATTGGAATATGTAAATGTGCCTTGCCAGTTTTGAACTTTGAAACAAAGTAAGTGAACAATGGTGAAATGAGTAGTCAGCGCGTGAAAGACTACCACAGTTTCATATACTGCCCTTGCTAAAGGAAAGTAACTTTTTCCTGAAATTTGAGCATAAAACTATACAGTTGCGTTAGCTTCTGAATTTTCAAACCTAGTGATAGAAATTAGAGTTATGGAAAGTGGGTTTGCTAATTGTAGCCTTAAGTATAATTTTCAATTTCAATGTAATCCTTGGTGCTGGCATTCCCAGTGCCAAGGAGTTTAAATGCTCCCTTTAAAGAGGTTGCCATGCCTACTGGCACTTTTACTGTCATACGGTTTTATAAGGAACACTGTCAAGATGTGGAAACCAATTTTGAACTTGCTATAAAATGAAAACACTGGGGGCTGTAGGAAAGGGAAAGTCCTCAGATTTCTTAATCTTGAAATCTCTCCATTGCTGGAAAACTTTTAAACACTTGTGGGATCACAAGTGCTAGTGAACTGCTTTTAGTCTGGAAACGTGTTGGGGGGAATAATAAGTTTATGGAATTATAACAGTAGATGGAAGTGCATAAAAACATTGCAACTAAGGCACTACGTGTGTTGAAATAGTGGATTATATCCCTAATTTCAGCTCTCATAAAAGTATGAGAGACTATTGTTTGAAGGAAAAAAAAAAAAAGGTAAAATTGATAGGAAAGTGTTTTTAATGGAATGTCAGCAATGGTGAGAGAGAAAAATACCGAGATCTTGACAGTGTTCCCTCTAATTATGAACTCAAGCCATTATAACTTTTACAATTAAATATGATTTGCACTGTTCTGATATTGGTGCAGTTTTTTAGAAAAGTTACCAGAAAACTAAATTGCATGTGGTGATTACTATTGTGAAAAAACTAAAAGCAAAAAATGTTATTTTCAAAGCTTTAAATTTGTTTGTTTAAAGAAAAAACATTAAGTGAAAATTCTGGTGAGAATGGGCAAGTGCATATATACAACATCACTTTGGTTGCACTTGGGTGTTGGTAAACTTGAAATGTTCTACAGCAATAATGCATCTCTTAGGGGGTGCTTTGGTGACAAATGAACATATGACACAGGTTTTTTTGGCATGTTGAAGGCAAGTGTTGACTTAATGTATTATGCTGCCTCTGTTTATTCTCTTAGGAGGCTTTCTTTACTGAAACACCTGCAAAGGTGCATAAGTAGCATAGTTCCACGTTAGTTTGTATGTGTTCCTAAATTTGAAGTCTAGTTGAATTTAATAAGAAACCGGAAACCACTGCTGCTTAACACTTCTGGTTTATAAACACTCCAATACACAGCTTTTTAAATTATACTCTTGTTTTAATACTCATTTTTGTTTGAAAGGTTTCATACAGGACGTGCAACTGTACTTTTTTTACTTCTTAGTTTTTAAAGAGATTTGTTATGATCCAGAACTTAAGTTTGTGCTTTTACTGTTAGAGGAAGGCTGTTATTACAGATACTAAGATCAGTTTCTGAATTTCTGCGCTGTACAACTTTTATGTAAATACTGTCTTAAAACCTAAAATAAGGAATACTAATTCTGTTCTTGTTGGCGGTGAGGGGTATGACATAGTCTAAAATAAACTTAGCATCCTCTGAAAGCAGGATTCCCCACTTCAGGATAGAAAAGTTATATATGGCTGCAACTTTTTTTTTCCCTTGTGCCTTTGATTATTCGTCAGAGGCTTAAATTTCCTGTTCAGCCTGCCAGTTCTTCCGATGCTTCCATGCGTCTGTGCGGGCAGACTTTTTTTTTTCAAGAAATACAACTGAAAGGCAACATGGACATAAGCATACATAACATTTTCTCAAAAGAATGTGTTCAAATTGATACATTTCACAAAATTAAGACTGTTGTTCCCTAACTTGCATTAGTGAAAACTTAGTGGAAAATGTTAATTATTTAAAATCCAGTAGCAAGTTTCAAAGTAGGCAGTGAGGCAGTAAACTTTACAACACAGTGTTTGGACAATTGAAATGGGTTTAATTGCAAGCTTGAGTTTGTGTTAATGCCCTGAAACTTATGAATAGTAACTTTAAAAGTGGCTATAATGGACTTAGGTCTTTACCGAATCTTGCATTAGTTGGGCAAAGGAAACTCCAGATTGTACTTTGCCATTTGCTCTGTCAGATGAAAATGGGATGTGGCAACAGGAGAGGAAGTCAAGCTAAAGGTTCCTTGATCCTTAATACAGGTAGCGGAGGGAGAAGCAATAGGTTATTGCCACTTTATAGCCACCTAGTGCAAACAAACAAAATGCTTCCTAGAAGCTCTGATGTTAAATCTCTTTCTGTGAGACTGATTTTGACGTAATCAGCTGGTCACACTTTGCAAGTGGGTAGTTACTTGTGTTATAAAATCCACGGGACAAAAGAGTGACTTTGCCTTGGTGCCCCATTACCTTGACTATTATAGAAGACAGATTTGTTAACAGTACCACTAGGATCAGCTTGTTAGCTTACTTGCAATTTGGAGAGGGGTGATTGTCTCATGTAATTATACCTTTTTCTTGCCAACATACAACTGGTTACTATTTTTTTCCATGAAATATATATTTTTAAATGGCCAACTACTGAGTGGATACTGAACAGCTGAGCTCAACTGGAAACACTGGGTTATGAGATTATTTAAAGCCATCTTCATGAAAGCTGCTTTTGATGGTTAAACTTCAGGTACCTGGTAAAAGTTTTTTTTGAAAAAGTAGGAAAAAAAGCATCTGTGAAGCCTAAAAAACAGAGTCATAATTTGTAGGTAATAGGTAATGAAATGCAGTTTGAATATTTAAAATTCAAATCACAAAATATGTTTCGGTTCAAATCATTCGTGAAACTTAGTGTCTAAGCCAACACTTAATATTCTAACAGTCATTTAGGTAAAACTTGGAGCATCAAAAATCTATATTCATTAATGGTGACAGTTCACCATCTCTGTTTGCACAGTCAGTGTGACAGTACTCGTTTTGGTCACAAATGTGTAGAAAAAAATACTGAATCTTACCACTTATTTTCTTTGCACTAAGGAAGTTATGAATTGCATTCTTAGTTCTGCTACAAAGCCAGTATAATAGCTTACGCCATTTGCCTGAACAGAAGATAATGGTAAGTAAAAATAGACCTTGTAGCACTTAAATGACTTGGAGTACCTAAAATCCAACTTCAGTAGACTGTTTAATTTATTCCTTATCTGCAGTGATTAACCGAGGTGGTGCATTTTAACTCTTAGTGTGTCCACTTCAATGCCAAGCGTAATCTGACACTGTTTCATGTTAAATACTTCAAATCTAAAAATGTCTTAAATGCTTCACAGATAATTTGGTATCTATTTTTAAACTGATGGGTTATTAGTCGTAGTAGACACAGTCAGTCATTGAAAGCCAGGAATGGAACGTTTTAGATCCTGAGTTCCTGGTTCCAAGTGTAGTGCTTTCAGTATTGTTCTGCCATCTAAAGTAACAGTCTTCAGATTTTTTTTTCTCTTTAGTGGGATGAAGAATGTACCTAATTCTGTCACTTGTGGTTATTTAAAAATCGTATGACTAAATGTAGTGATTTCGGGATTAAAAAGCTTCTTTCTTGAGAATTCAACAAAGGTAATTTTACAGATGTCCCATTAATAAATCAAGGCTTTTCTTAAAGAGCAATTTCAACATACTTAAGAATGAAGCTGTATTACTGAACACTGGTGAGACCTAGCCTAATATAAATATGTTCATTTTGCAGATGGGTATCACGATTGGAAGGCGATTTTAATATTTAATATTACAGCATTTTAGATGACAGATAAAAATACTTAGTCCCTGCATCTGGAAAAGCTGAAGTGGCTATTAAAGGACTGTTCCTGTTTCAGATTGTGGTCAAAGGCTTCCTTTGGCTATTGCAATGAAATGTTTTTTCTTTCAGTGCAAACAGTTGTTCTAACAAACCAAGCCATTTCCAGTCCAAAATTTTCAGCAGAATTTGAGTTTTGTATGTGTGCTTAAATTGGTAATTTTAGCAGAAGACTAACTAGTGACAATCACTGGTGTGTATCTTTCATGAAGGGACCAGTGTGTAGCTGCCATGAACTAGTCTAGAGAAACTGTCCTTTATTCATATTATCTACACTTTTACAGAAGTATGTTGGTTGACACTTGCTTTTGAATTAGTGGGATGCTTAAAAGCTACTTTGCAGAAAACTGACATGTAATTTGTTAAAATCTGTCAGAATTGGCAGATGAAGAAATATGCTGCGGGTTTCATGCTGTGAGAAGACTAGGCTTGGATGTAAAGGGATGGGAGGTCATAAAGTCTCTCACTGGAAGATCTGATGTTACAAGATGTAGGTGGCTTCAGGGATTAGTACTGAATACAGTGGAAGCTGGCTTCCTGTAGTTGAGTAATCTCTGCTGCCTTGCTCCTCTGTGTTTTCATAATGTTAATGCAACCTCTGGAAAAAAAAACCACCTCATTATGGGATTAACTGCAGGGAGATTGATCATCCAGTTACAAAGGATCTGGAGGGTCTTGAATCCATTGGATTTAAAGTATCAGGTGTGGTGTTTGCTGCTTGGATTTCCATCAGTCTTACAATGGGAATAGTGTAATAAATGACACTTTGCATTTTTGTTTAATGCTGCACCAACCTGAAGTTTGGTTCACTGATGTTCTGAGCCATTCAGGTGGTCATGTTTCTATCCAAGAAAATGATCTTAATATTTCCATGTCATGAACTGAGCACTAAGTCTCAGACCCAGCAGTTGTTTATTTGAAGTAGTTTGTCTTAGGTTAACTGTTGAAGTCAGTATAGGTTTCTAGTAGGAAGAACAGAGTTTTGTTTTCTTGATGGCAGTATCTAAACTTTCACAGTTTATTTGCTTTAGTGTAACATTTCTAAAGGGTACTGCTCTCATTGAGTAATAAGTGAGGAAGAGTATACAGCTGAATAGTGAAAAAGTATTGCTGACTAAGCTTTTTGGCAGGTGAATCCTTCCAGTGTGTAATGCACTTTGAGGTGCATGAAGGTGTATTTGCCACGCAGGTACAGGTGGCGTTGAGGTGTATCAGGTAGTCGTCACATCTCAGCAAGTTTGGCTCATACTACCTTCAGGAACTGGCCTGTGCCAAAGCAGAATATGTGGTACCAAAGTACATGAAAATGCCTCTGTAGTTTTACTGTGGAGCATAGGTAGGTAATGATCAATTATTGTAGTCTGATTTTTGTAGTCTATGGAAGAACATGAGACAGTCTTGCATAACGTGCATTACATGTTCCTACATCCTTGTGAAGCAACCCTTTTCTACTTCAATACATGAAGATTAAAACCTGCAAGATTGAAATACTTTATGCAGTTAAAAGATACAATGCTACAGTAACTTAGCAATTCTGGTTTTCAGTTCAGATGGCTGGATGTAGTTACAGCCCAGTAATTGAGGCATGTATTTTAGAATCACAGTGATTTTTTGACTCTGTCAAGAAACGCCCTGCTGTTAAACAGATCCAATCGATTTTACAATCCCTGTAGCTAGTAAAAATGCATATACTGGGCAGGGGGAGAGGATACCAAAACCAGCCCACAAGAACCAAAGCCAAAGAAAAACCCCAAGACTCTTGTTCCCTGACTCTGAAAGATGTTTTGAAAGAGGATTGAATATGCAGCACTTTCTAAGCGTATGCAAGTTAAATAGGTGATAGGTGTTGAATTCTTAGATTTGGGACAAGTGAAATTAATGTAATCTTGGAACTTCTGCCGCTCAACCACATAGTAAAAATGATGTAGAGGGATGTCAGATTTAACAAATTACCTAAAATTGTGGTTAATTTTCAAATGAAAAAAGAACAGACGTGTCTTGACCTGGACACTTTGAAGGGCTGAAAGTGTCTCTGTGAAAAGGGAAAGGGAAAACTTACTAGGGTCTTCTGTAAATACCTCTGTTCTTTCTAAAGCTGTGATGACCAGGGAAGTTCCTCCTGAGAGGAGTTTGTCTTGTATTTAACAGGTTGATGAAGGAGTGGTCACACCAGAAAGACTCCCCACCTGGGAGCATATTATTTGCTTCCTGAGAAAATGTAAGGTAATGAAACAAAATAGATAGGGAAACAACCTGGCAAACCACAACGTAGAACAACTTCATTTAGCTGTGTTACGTCTTTGTAGGATCTTTCCTGCCTCTTGTCGGTCTGTCCTTTCCTGTGGAAGGTAGGTACACTCCAAGCCAGGCACCGTGTAGCAGCCATAGCGTGATGTGAGGGGAATGTCAGGTGATAAATCTTGGCCAGATTAAAACATCAGGTCAAAAGCAGACACAGGGTCCTTGGATTACATGTCAAAAGGTAAGAATATCCTATCCTGGCTGTCATAATCATCAGGGCCACTTCATCTTCATACAAATTTCAGAAGAAAATTGTATCCTTATAAGGGAGGAGGTTTTAAACACAGCAAAGTACAGAACTTTTGAAAAAATCCCAAAAGTTCCAAATATGGACCTTTTTTTTCCCCCTGTGGGGGTGAGGAGTTCCTCCATCTCTTTTTAATGGTATAATACTTGCTATTCACTGCTTTTAATAATCCATTAAAAGGTCGATAAAAATAGTTGAGCAAAACAAAAAGGCTGATGATGCCCCTTAATTGAGTGATGCTTGAGGGAATGCCAAGTTAGTAGCAAAGCTTGCATGTAAAGTCTTGATTTGAATGACTTCAAATCAAAGGGCACAAAATAGGTGTTCCACTTGTAAAGCTGGTGTGAAAGAACATCGTAAGGTAGAATTTGTTTTCATAGACAGATTTCAGTGGGTAAAAGTTGTCATTTTTGCTGCAGGTGTGGGTATGGTGAGAACAGCATCTCTGAACACTTAGTGGGAAATGGGAACATACCTGACAGTAAAAGTAACACAAAAAAGCAGCTGATGGAGATAGGTGCATGTTCTAAGTTCTTTGTGAAGCTCAGGTGAGCAGCTTTGAGTTAAGGCACCTTGGACTAAAGGTACTACCTCTTATGTCTCCTCACTTCCAAGACTCTTCCTCCAGATTATATGATTTCAGTTTTGGTCCTTTCTTTTCGCCCTTGGGCTTCAGGGAAAGAGAGTTATTACTGCGTAGGTGGCTTGACTTCTCCAGACCTAACAAACTGAAGCAGAAAACAGAGGGGAGCACAAAGCTGAGCAGTGGTCCAGGAAGGCACCAGATACATGGGCTTTTCAGAATTAAGAGTGATTGATATTCCAAGTTTCTTGACCATAATCTATCCCAGAAACACACTGGATCTACACAATACACCACACTACAGTGATAGCTTAGTACCTGGTCTACAGTTTACCATATCCGTGCTGAATCGTAATTGGTGGAGAATTTTCTGCTTGTCCTAGATAAATAACAGCCAGCAGATTATTAGAGAATCCTTTTTCTGTTTTAGAGAATCCTTTCTCTGTTTTGATTTATCTTCTGAAGCAAAATCTATTTTCTTCAGGAAAAAAGTAACTTCTTTGCTCTTGCATTTGAACTGCAGTAATGCCAACCTGAGGTCTATATGCCACATCCAAGTTCTCTGTGTTGTGTTAGGAGCTCTTAACTACATCTGTTGAAATCCCAAAGATCTCATTATTCTGAGATTTCATAACTTCTGGGGCAGTAGTGGTGGAAATACTGCAGCCTGGACCTACAGAGAACATCTCAAACTCGAGATTGGACTGGAAAACTCACAGCTTTTTAAAGGGAAGAAAAGGTTATTCCTTACAGTTTGATATAAAGGATAATAAAATTATTTACATTTTATATACTTCAAAATATCTGTGAAAGAGGAAGAACTTAGTGCTTCATGTTTTAAGCAGTTTCTTTTGTGATTCTTTTGTAGAAGGATAAGCCAGGTAGCTTATACAGTAGCAAGTAATTCAGTCACAAATCACTAAGTTTCAGAAAAATACTGAGTGGTAGTAATAATCCCTTGTATGATATCAGACCTTACTAGCTTCAATGCCTTTGCAAGCTAGAATACTACTTATTAAAATAAAAAGCAAAGGAAAACTTCAATGGAGTTCTGCAGTACTCGGCAAAGTCTTCCAAGTAGCCCCTGTTTCTTGATTTCACAGTTGGTGCCTTTTCCAAACAGCATGAAGTCCTCTTATCTGCCTAAGCATGCACTTTCCCTCCCCAGAGGACACTTGGGGAAACTGAGCAAGTGCCAAGTGTGCACCATAACCAGGAACTGCATTTGCAGAACTTCTGGAGGAATCTGTTCCTTGCTGCTTTGGAAGAGAGACTGTGGTGTTCTGTCCTGCCAAGGTATGTCTGCTTATTCACCCACCCAGGGACCAGAAGTATCATTAATGCCAGTGCTAGAGCTGAGGTGGTGTATAATAATAATATGTCACTTTTATTTTTCTGTTAGATATATCAGCAAAAAAGGGGGGGGGAACATTGGCATACCTCCAGGAACTTTGGCACTTGTCTGATAGGTAGCATTGAACAGCTACAAGCTGTAAGGATTGATCAGCTGTGAGCTGACACCTGACCTTGCAGAGCACGGGAGTGAGCTTTGCTTCTTAAATTCTCTTATTATAACAATGATATTCCTCTTGTAGTGCAGCTTTACCATGGCACTATATGCTCCAGTAATACGACAAAATAAGTAAGACAGGAAAGTTGCCCACATGCTTCAAAAAACCTCAAGACTCATCCTTGCATACGAGGAGCAACAGCCTTCTATCCAGCTTCTCAGCCTATCACCTTTTGCATTCTGCCTGTTTGCACAGAACCAGTTTTTATTTTTTTTTTGCTTTTATCATATGTTCAATATTCTTAATTCTGGAAAAGACACTTTGCTCAGGTGGACAAGGTATTTTGATAAAATGAATAAGCACCAATTGTGCTGAATAGGGAATGATTTTTCACCATCTTTAGTAGTAAACACATGAATGTTTGGAGAGCTGTATCTTCACACAAGTGTAAGTGGTGGAACTCCTTGCTGCGTGATTTTTATGGATATTGAAGTTCATGGCAGTTCAAAAAGCAGCTTGAAACTTAGGAAGTAAATGTTTTCTCAGTATAGCCCCACAATTACAAATCAGAGTAAAAGAATGTTCCAGGAAAGCATTATTATATTCTTGCTATGCTTTTACAACTTTTTCCTAGGTATGTATCCCCTGTTGACCTTCATCCCAAACAGGATGCTCATGTAGCTGAACCTTTGCTGATCCAATATAGTAGTTCTATGAATCCAGCATGTATCTGTGACTTCAGACTAGCTTTAAATTTCCCAGGTCTAATCATTGTTTTGAGGTATAGGAGCTGCAAGAGGTTGCAATGACTTAACAGAAATGCATCATCTTACAAGGATTATGTTAATGCTTTTTCAGCTGAAACAAGGAAACACAGCTGAAGTTCCTCCTTGGAACTCCGTGCTTGAAAATTTGGCCCCTTGACCAAGGCTGGTCAGTGGGAATTGAATTCCCTTTGGGACCCGACATAGCTATTTTCACGACCTGTCCAAGGCAGGGTTTTCTTGATCGCCATAGCTTAATTTTCATTTAGACTGAGCTCTTCAGTATGTGCTATAGCATTGCTTTAGCTGTTTGCATTAGTACACTCCTCATTTCTTTCAGTAACTTTTTCTTACAAATTCTTAACACCCATCTCGACATTGCCCTGTTCCTCCCTGATCAGCCTAGATTTTTCAAAGGAATTGCATTTTCCAGATCTTTGCTTTGCATATATGACCGATTCAGCTACCTCACTTAATGTATATATCCAGAGACCTTGTCTTTTTTTCCCTTAAACTAAGAAAATTTCTATAGACTATAGCTTTGCCAAATATTGCCACAAAACCTACTATTGTTTTCTTTTAAGCATTTTTCCAGTGTCTTCTTTATACATATAGTTCTTCTCTTTATGCATACATATTCCTGCAGGCCTTTATTTTTTATTGTCTCGTAGTCACCTTCTACACCTACCTTGCGACTTTCTGCTATATTTTTTTTTTCCTTTAATGTCCCATAAACTCCAGTTTATGACTGGACAAATTATTTTAATCTCTAATATCTAAATTCTTTCTATAGTCTGTGAAAGAATTTATTCAGAAAAATCATTTTCATGTTAATAATTTGAAGAAAAGCTCTCTATACACTAGTGCTGCTCTGGCACTTTATTTTCTCCTTGCGAGTTAAAAGTTTTTTAAGGCAAAATGGCTCTAGCTCAGTGCCTGGTTTTTCTTGATTTTTATTTCTTCCCAAATGGACCTTGTTTGTCGCAGTGAAATTCTAACACATTTTTTGCTCCTCAGCACCTCTGTGGTTTGCCCAGCATCATTCCTGTTGGGCATACTAAACTGACCATCTGGAAACTGTCCACTTGAAGTGGTTTCTTTTACTTGAATTTCGTTACCAGAACAGTCTCCCTGTCTTTTTATTCCCCTGCAAGTCTTTATTTTGTCCAGTGTCAATCAGTGACTTCATGGTTTCAGTCCTAAATGCAGACTGGTAGGTATTTTCAGGTTTTCTAATTGAACTGTATTTTACAGTCTGGTGGAAAAAGAAAAAAAAAAAAAAGGAATTATGAATTTTGAGTGGTATGTTACAACTGAAACTTCTTAGCCTCTTCCCCTTAAGCTTCAGTTGCCTGTGAATCTGCTTCTAAACAAACAACAAAATGTTGAAGTCTGTGTCAGGTCTCTTGGCAATTCACTCCCTGCAGTGATCTTCTAAAAAGGATTTTGCATATCTTTTCTTAAACTGTTTCTCCCTCCCACCTACTATTTTGCCGCTTACTTCTCTGGAGCAGGTGAGCTCCTCCATTCGTCTAGAAGACAACTTGTGTGGGGTTTTATCCAGGAATCAAAAGCCCCCTGTGCTGTATCAAGCAGATACTTTTGGCTCCAGGTTATCACTTCGTCACCCAGTTTGCTTTAATCTTGTCATACTGAGGGTCAATATGTGGTCCAGGAAGCAAAGACAAGAACCTACAACAATGAGCAGCACACATTCCATACAGTTGTGACAAGCACAGCTCTGTGTGGGTGGTATAGAGAGCTGCCCCCCAAATGCCATGAATCTAGATGATTACCAGTTTATTAACTCATTAAGAAATTAATATGACTATTTATAGCAGTAAACCTAATTTTGCTTGCCAAAATGCTAATAATTATCCACCTACCCAAACCAGAAATCTCACAGTCAGCTGTCTTCTCCCCCAAAGTTTCAGTGTCCCCTTAAAGGCCAAGAAGCACTGCTAAACAGCAGTTTTCACCTCAGGTTTGTTGCATACACCTGAGTGATCTCACACTGAAACCAGTAACTGTTGATGGATGCCTGTAAAGTTTTGAGCTTGAAGAAGTCAAGTCCAAGTGCTTAACTTTCAGGGGGATCGGACTGGTCAATTCAGTTTCACTTTTTTATTTAAGATAAGCTATTTGCTGACTATTAAAAATGAATGTTCTCCAAAGTTACCTGCTAAATAGCTTAAGTTAAAGATTAATATGAAGCCTTCTACTTAAACTTCTGGAAAGGGCCCACAAAATGAACAGGGACTTGTGGAGAAAAATTATAAAGGAAAATTAATTCCTCGTTGGGTAAATATGAAGGATTAGGTATTTTAAGTTAGCCTTGACAACTGTGTCCTTGAAAGAGATAAATATGTAATGCCTTGGAAAGAGCAAAAGCAGACTTGCAGAGTAAATTAAATGCAATCAGCTGGTGAAAATCTGTGTATTACAGTTCACTGCCCGGTTTATTTAAAAATGGCATTTTTGAAGGTAAATAATAAAAGCACTTCGGTAAATACAATCTCAGCCTTACAACTTATATTAGCCAACAACTGTAGGTTTATATTTTAAGTTGTTGAAAATCTATACTAACATATTCTTGAACATACAAGCTTCTGTTGCCGTTAAGCCCCCTGCCTCTACCCCTGTGAACACCAAAACAGGAAGAACTGGCTCCATGAGATGACTTGTGGAAGGTTCATTTACATTTTAACTGCTAAAATAAAATCTATCTGTCCAGAATAACCCAGTCCTGGCCACATTCCTTCAGGGCCCATCTCCAGATGCATGCTTTTCCCTGGCAGTTCTCCAACTGACCACAGAATCTTTGTAAGCATTTATGTGAAGGGAGAAATACTTGCTAAGGAATGGATAAAGTTCTTATTTCTCTCAGAAAAATTTGAAAAGCTTGGTGTTGTCAGTATTTCCCTTTTGTTCATCTACACTTTTATTTCATTGGAAAATAGATGTCAGCAGTGTCTTTCAGTGTACCAGAACAATCCAGGGGCCACGATGGCAGAGTGTGATGGGCAATGCCAACGCTGCTGTCTCCAGCAGAGCAGGACATTGTAAAGCAGGTTGCTGTTTCGTCTGTCCAGCAGATGTAAAGTCTGTAAACTGAAGGAAATTCCACAGCTTCTCAGATAATAATGTACAATTACTGCCAAATGTGAATGTGGCAGTTTTAGAGTAATTATAATCCTCAACAATGAAGCTACAAGTTAAAGAAACTTAACTTGAAGTAGAGAATGCAAATGGAAGCAGAAATTTACTGGTTTGCTGTGCAAGTCACTTCCTATGTTACGGTTATGTGATGCTGTGGCATCTTCATGAAATAGTGTAATTTCTTTCTAAAAACATTTAAGATAAGTGACTAAAAATCACAAGCAGTAAAGATGAAGGTAGAGTAAGCAGATGGCAAAAAAGTTCATCTTAGGAAAATTATTTTATTCTGAATAGACTGTATGGAGATGTGCTGTGTGAATTCACCTTGGGTTTTTTTAACAGAAAATGTGGACTGACATGAAATAATACTTTGCAGAGGCTCTTAAAGAAATTCAAGCTGACCCTGAGCTTTTGCCAAGCTCTCTGAGAAAGGTCAACATACTGAAGTCAAACTGCAGCATTTCGCCTGCTTGAGAGGTCAAGGGAAGTGTTGCCTGACACAACATCTGAGCAAAGATTCTGAAAGCTGTTTTCAGCTTTTGATTTCTAGATTCTGATTCACCTTCCAAATACCATCTTTTCCTTGACAGCACCCCTAGAGTTCTGATTCTTCTGAACGGAAGTGTTCCATGTGCTCTCTCTTACTGAATGTGCTCAAATGTGCCTGCGTGGGGCTAGTACAGATGACCATACAACAGCAACTGCTCAAAAGCAGGCACCTCTCCCTGAGCAGGGATCTTTCATGTTTGCCACTTAGAAGCCCTTTAATCAGTAGGATTTCCCAGGAATTATTTTATTTTGGCCATTGAACTCGTATTCCCCGTAATAGTGTCCTATTAACACAGGCTCGAGTTTCGTAAGACTGAATAACTACAGAGCTTCTGAAAGGCACTCAAGTGGTTTGAAAGCTTGTGACTTGCAGTAGAATGAAGAATAATGCCGAATAATGAAGGCATTATTCAGGTCAGATCGGCTTTAAATCGTTTTCACTAGCCATAAACTACCTGTCAGGCCTCTGTTTTCAATGTCTTACCCTTGTACACTACTGATGTTAAGGTGGGGTCTTGTTACATTCCCTACTCTATTCCTTTTCTTTACAACCAATTACCAAGTTTGAGAGGTGTTTATACGGTTTTAGCGTCTCAGTCACTGATTTAGTTCAGTCATCATCTAAATATAGAGCATATAATCAGAGGCAGCAGTCTCTGTCCGCTTGGCGCTGGGAGCGCCTCGCCGCCCAGAACCCGAGTATTTATAACTGGGTGAGCTTTCCGTCACCGGAGACCTCCTGTTTACGGCGCCCGGCACGCTCCGGCACAAGGCGGAGCTCCGAACGCGGGGGGAGCCCCGCACCGCCCTCAGCCCGCACCGCCCTCAGCCCGCCCCTCGCGCGCCCTCAGCCCGCCCCTCGCGCACCGCCCTCAGCCCGCCCCTCGCGCGCCGCGACCCCGCCCCTCGCGCGCCGCGACCCCGCCCCTCGCGCGCCGCCCTGA
>JAYRBT010000114.1:79991515-80077828 GCA_036023395.1 Myiotriccus ornatus
GGGCACGGCCGCCATGGGCTGGGTGCGGGCGGCCGGGCGGCGGCTGCGGCGCCGGCTGCGGGGGGCCGGGGCGCTGCGGGGGGCCGGGGCGCTGCGGGACACCTGCCGGCAGTACCCGCTCTCCTGCTGCCTCCTCCTGGGGCTGGGCGCCGCCACCCTCCTCCTCAACCGGTAAGCGGGCGGGCGCGGCGGGGGAGCCGGGCCCGGCGCGGCGCTGCCCCCCGTGCGGTAATGCTTCCTTCCTGTGTGTTTGCGAAGGTACCTTCACGTCTTAATGATCTTCTGGTCGTTCGTGGCCGGCGTCGTCACCTTCTACAGTTCCTTGGGACCGGATTCCCTCTTGCCCAATATTCTGTTCACAATAAAATATAAACCCAAGGTAAATACGTCCGAGAAGTCATTAAAGATAAGAATTTCTTTGGGTAGTAATGCTTCTGTAGTTCTAGCTGCTTTCAGAAATTATGTACATCGGTACAGCTCATATCCTCCTACTGATAAAGGTGTTTTATGGGAAACAGGTGATGATTAAGACTTTGGATTCAGCACACGTTTTTGCATAGCCCCATCAAATCTAGGTATGGCTGCAAAGCCTGTTGTTGGGAGTGTTTATGGATGTTGTTTAGTTCTTTGCTCATTTCACGTTTCGAGTAATTGTAAATAAATACGTTTTGCGCATTTGAGATGGGAGAAATGATGTAATTGTTTGCTCTTTTATTGGGACTTTTCTAAAGATGCCGATGGCAAGCCAGTCCTGAGTCGTCTTTGCTCACTGTAATCAAGATTGTGTAAGTGGTACTGCATTGCAAAGAGAAAAACATTCCCAAAGCAAACTGCTGTTTTATAGCTTAAAATGGTTTTGCGTAGAATTTCATAGGACTAAAAAGTTACAGGTGTGGTAGTTCAAGGCTATGAGTAAGGCAAGTTTTGCAGAAATCCCAGCTGGTCTGTTATTAGACTGGCTAATGTATGGGGAGATGAGATGTGAAAGGATACCTGTCTCCTCACACTTTGTTTCAGTGGAAGCGATTTTTCTGTTTGGTTCAGTTGTTTCTCTTACAGTGCCTTGTGATCTTGTTTTCCTTCTGGGAGAACAGCATTGTCTTTATTCAG
The DNA here is from genome assembly GCA_036023395.1 of Myiotriccus ornatus. Taxonomy (NCBI): domain Eukaryota; kingdom Metazoa; phylum Chordata; class Aves; order Passeriformes; family Tyrannidae; genus Myiotriccus; species Myiotriccus ornatus. The sequence goes on from JAYRBT010000114.1 coordinate 79,992,626, forward strand.
TTCTCTGTAATAATATACTCTAAAAGGAAAGTCACGAATGTGTTGATATATTAATAGAGTTATCATTTTGAAGAATGTAAACTTGTCCGAGTATCTTCTCCTAGCAGTTGGAATTGCCAGAGCTGTTTCCCCACGGTCACAGTTGTGCTGTATGTGGCAAGGTCAAATGCAAGAGGCACAGGTAAATTAAATATGTGGCACTGGTAAGCTTAGTATTGCTGACATTTTTGTACATCATGATAGGAAACTTTCAGTTACTTATTGTTACATAAACTTTTCCATGCTCTCCTATAGACCTACATTGCTTCTGGAAAACTATCAGCCATGGCTGGATCTGAAAGTGCCTTCCAAGGTCGATGCATCACTCTCAGAGGTAATTGGTGCATTGTTTCTTTAGTACTGTAGACTTCTGTGGGTTTTTATTATGTGTCTTTTAGACCTTTTACTTCTGGTTCAGTAGATAGCTCAGATGTACTTCCCAAGTATTTTAACTTCTTCGTGTGAAAGTCAAATTGAAAGAATATGTGCCAGGAACAGAGAGGTGAGGTGGCCTGCTTGTTAACAAGGATGTGACTGCTTGTGTGGTAGTGCACCTAGAATATAGAAGAAATGTCTGTTTAAATTTAGAAGAATATTTATAAGAACAGTTATAATTGAACATGTACAATTCTTGAAAAGTTGAGAATTTTTGCCCTGCTTGGTTCATTGGAGTAGAGGGTAAGAGGTGATTTGCTCCAGCTACAAAATTTCTGTAATGAAGATGATAATTTGATGGTAGGGAGACTAAAAGAAAGGTGGAAAGAGGCTGTTTACAAGAGCACGTAGTGACAGGACAAGGTGGAATGGATTCAAACTGAAAGAGGGTAGATTTAGATTAGATATTAGGAAGAAATTCTTTACTGTGAGGGTGGTGAGGCACTGGAACAGGTTGCCTGGAGAATCTGTGGATGCCCCATCCCTGGAGGTGTTTAAGGCCAGGATGGGTGGAGCTCTGAGCAATCTGGTCTAGTAGTGGGCAGGTGTCCCTGCCCATGACAGGGGGTTTGGAACGATATGATTTTTAAGGTCGTCTTTAGACCAAACCATTCTGTGATTCTGTCCGTTTATTCAAACTGATCAGGCAAAGCAGTAACAAAATCTGTCTAAAAAAAAGAAATTAGTGGATTTACTCTTAAGAAGAATAGCATAGATATATTTTTAATAAGGCTGTAAATCAGGAATTTTATTTTGTTCTAATCTCTTAGAAAGGAGCTATCTGAAGAGCAGTTTTTCTTTGGTCATTTGTTTGGAGGTTTTTTTCCCCTTGGTTGGTAGTTGATGGAATATACTGACAGCTAAACAGATAAGCTTTAATTGTTTTTTAAAGCTAGGAAAATACACAAGCACATATGTACCTTAATATCCATTTATTTAGAATTCCAGCTTTAGAGTTTTGTGGCAGGAGGATGAACAATTGGCATACCAGAAGTGGGAAGATTTTTGCATGTCAGTTCTTGCAATTAACAACATGGTTTATGAAGTCAAAGCTACATGTGTTTGTGCTGTAAGCTATCGCTTTAGTTCACCTCTGCCTAATGGGGTCCCAGGCATGGACCATTGCAAGAATAGGAGAAGAATAAAAACCTTAAAGGAAGGGAGGGATGGACAATTGAGGAATGCTTTTAAAAAAGAACATGTAACAACTTGCTGACTTCGTTTAGTTTAATGAAGTGTTTTCCTCTGCCATTTCAGAAGTGAACATTTAGACTTAATCTATTATTTTTTTTAAATAAGTTTAAGTGTATGAAAATGATAGTATTGCTAAATACCATTTCAGTAGGCTATTACTTTAATAATGGAATATAAAATAAACAATTCTATGCATGTAGAATTTTTAGAATTTTGGGTACCAAATAGATGTGACAGTGTACAAGAGGATGTGGTAAAATGCTGAATAACTGCAAATTTTCCTCTGTAGCTTAAATGAGAATTTAATGCTAAAGAGGTTCTTTGTGGCATCTTATTCATAAGGGATATGAGTAGATACCATAGTTATCTTCTAAGACTGATCTTTAAAATGTGTTGCCACCCCTTGGCATTTTGTATTTGATTGCTGTTGCTGTAATTCTGCCTTTACCAAAGCGGTGAGCTTTTCTTAATTTTACTTCATCCTTCAGTGGCATGTCCCAGACCCTGATTTATTTAGCACTGTACACATGGCTTTTGTGTATCTATGCCGTGTTTCTCATTCCTTTATCTTTGTGTGTTTAACTAGAGGGAAGTATCAGACCTGAGTTCTGTGCCTTCCCCAGGGCAGAGAGCCAGGGTAATCCTCTTAAACGTCCAACAAAAAGCAGCCTGAGCCACCATTATCAGCTGTGTAGAGCAGATACTATTTGGAATGAGAAATCTCATTGTGTTGTTCCTCACTGCAGCTCTTCTCTACTGGTTAAAAGGATAGCAAGGGTTCTACCCACACTGTATTCCTCTTGACCATCTGCTCTGAGGATGCAGTATGTAATGCTGACCTGGAATTAGATAGCCTGCTTCAGGTTGGAAGGAGAGACTGCTCTTACCTTCTTTTGTGGGTTAGTCTTACATTAGAGAGAAGCTGATAACAGTGTGAACTGAATTAGGATTAATTAGATTCTAAAGGAGTGCCCAGTGAAGCCTGCTTCTAAAAAGCAGATTCTTCAAGTACTTGGAATAATTCTGGGATTTTTCTTATTATGTATTAGTTTTTCTAGTTCTTCTTTTCTAGGTTGAAGAATTTTGCCATTACTCTCATTTTCAAATGGTTCTAATTTGAACCACTTGTATAACCTTTACGCTTGTGTTTTCAAGTGCTTTCAGAATAATTTAGTACACACTCAAATCAGAAGAAATCCAGGTTTCTCTCACAAGTATGGATTTTTTTCTCCTTTGAATTGTGATGGCAGTTTGTCGCACTTTGCAAATTCTTAATCTTGCAGCCTTTAGGGTATCTAGCTGCTGTACGTGGTTTAGAAGAAGACGAAAAATCTGTGCTTGGACGTTCCCCCTAGTTGAACTCTAAACTATCTCAACCATGCATCTACCAATATTGTATAGTGTGGGCTGCATCCTGCACAAAAATAATGCAGTGACCTACGTGTGATTTTTGTTTCCAGTTTCTAATCCATTTAGTGTTATGTTTCTTCAATGTTTTCTTTCTTTTTGAATAAGGACATGATCTCTGTTGGTCAGTTTTATGTTGTATATAGTCCAGGTGCTACAGATTGCATGGAGGAGAATTTAATTCCGTTGTTCTGTTAATGAACTCATCTTTTTCCTTACAATCTCATTTTTGCTATATGAGGGATGGTTGCAGTCAAATCTGTGAAAAGCTGCTCAGCTACTCTTCATTGTCATCATGAAATAAATGCCCAACTGGATCAAGGTGCTGCTGTCTTTTGATCTCACAATTTTATTTTTTTTTAATTCTTAAGTTCTCAGGTTCTTGACTCAATTATGGGACTAGAATTTTTTTTTCTTTTCTAAAAATTAGAAATGGACAAATGCATGACAAGAAATGAGTTACTGCCTGAATGTGCTCTTTGCTATTCCTGACCTCTTGTAGCAGCACAATGGGCTGCATGCTTTTTTATTGGGAATGGCTTGTTTCACTCTCAGGAAGTGGTCTCAGCTATCTAGTTGGGCTGTCTTTTAAGGATTTATAATTGTCATTGTGTTTTATTGCTCCTTTCCACTCTAATTTGGCCTGGTAGTTTTGACCTGCTACTGACTCAGTCATCACTCTGCTCTACAGTTCCTCCTCCTGATAGCTGGGGTCAGTTGTATGGCAGTGCCAGAAAGCTTGTCTCAGCAGCAAAGACTGACTAGCTTGCAGTGTTGCAATGCATTCTAGAAAATAATGTCTTTTTTTTTTTTTCCTGCAGCTGCTGCTTATATTGTTAACTGCTGCATTTCGTTTTACACTTGTACTCTCTTTCCAATTCAGAGCTGCCCACGCAAAGTAGAAAGGGTAATTTTGCAAAATGCTTGAAAATAGGTTGGCTTTAAATGAAATGACTCATCATTTGTATTTAAAAAAAATGACTCATCATTTGTATTTAAAATAATTTACAGACACAGAAATGGCTTATTATTAGCTGTCATTCTTAGAGATGCCAATCTATGTTATTGGCATGGTATAGTGTGAGCAATTGAGCTTGAGTAATACTGTTGGTGTTGCTAAGAATGGGAGTGGATGCACGTGTCCTGCTTTCCCAATGCTTTATGGAAGTGCCATGGATAACATTACAGTTTTTTTCTGTCTTACAGAATTACATTGATAGAGTCTGGAATGCTCAAGGGAAAACAGTATGGATTGCATGCCTTGAAATCCAGTTAGTGGCAGTCAGTGGCGTATTATTCCTTGAGTGCTTGTATTTTGTAGTAGGGGGGATTTCACTCCATAGCTCTCTTAACTTCTGTACAGCACCTTGGTGTAATGGAGCATTATACACAACTGCTTCTGCCACGCCATGTGTTTAGTCAGTGTGCAAATAGGGGCTGCTTTCTGTGTGTCCACACATTTGTTTTTAAGGCCATATAGATAACTTGAGTTCTAATAGAACGTGTCTTGCCTTCTGATATCATGACCAGGGATAGGTGGACTCCAAGTGCATTTTGAGTTAGTTGTCTGTCTCTGTGCATGCTGTCTCTGGGTCTTTGTCTAGTGGGATTATCTGCATGGCCATGTCTCGTGGAAGCAGTACCGTAAAGCCTGCCCTTACAGTGTGGCTGTGGAAGAGAAACACTGGCAAGTCTGTAAAATGGTTCAACTGGAACTCAGTTAATACAGACATCTCCTCTCTTAAGGGAACTTTGTCCAGAGTGGGAAGGGTCATGCACTTGTTTTATTTTTCTTGCTTATTTAATAACCACGGGAAGATGAATCTCAACCACATGTGTTTTGCATAGCTAGCAGTAAGGATGAGATCTCTCACTTTTGGAAACAATTACGCTGGTAGCTTCAGAGGCCTCTGGACTGGAGGGAAAGAGGGCCAGTAAGTTACGTTAGCAGCTGATGAACTGAATTGCAGTGACACCTGCGAGTAAAGCTTCATGAACAGGCTTTCAGTTCCAAAGCAGTAGTCATGGATGAAGAAAGCTGTTTCAAGAGGAGTGCGTTGTATTCCTTTAGAGTACAGTCTTGTGCTTGAGGGCTGCTCAAGTGCACTTTCTGCTCCAAACAGAAGATGCTCTGCTGCTGTTGCTCCTGAGGGGGAGGCACAGAGCAAAAGCAGAGGAAGGAAGGAAGGGGCTCCTTTAATACATAGATGCATTGTATGGATTTCTTTGCAGGCCTTTGCTTTTGTAAGGCACTTTTTTTAATGAGTCTGCATTTTGAGCCTTGAAAGAGGTTTATTTTATTAGAAACTCTGCATGAACAAAAATACAGTATTGCAATTCCTGCGAGACTGAGATTTCTGTGGAGTAAATTGGTGGCTGATGTACTGGCAGTGCTATGGAAAGCATCAGGGAAATTTGTTTGAGTGGTCTAATGTGTTCCTAAGACCAGTGGCCTGTGATAGCTAACTGGAGCCAGATGTGATCTCCTTCCTGTTGTCTGAAGATTAACTTCCAAAGAAGGTTGTCATCTCCCCCCACCTTTCCACCCTGGTTTTAATGGAAATGTGAGATTGGGTAGGGGGAGGATGACACAGGACAACACGGTACAACATTTAACTTAGCCATCCGTCATTAACACATGATGGTATTACAGTTTCAAGATCTATTACTGCTTTGGCACATAATGTAGGATAATATAGCACGTAGATAGGACAAAAGACACTGATGACTTTGTATGGTCCACAACGCAGACATTTGAAGGTATCCCAAGCTGGAAAATATTTCTCTAGAAAGAGGTAGGAACAGTGAAATGGAACAACTGGAAAAGAGAGAGTGTCTTATCAAATTTGAGTGGGTGATATTCTTAGTAGTGAAGACAGAAAAAGAGCATTCATGAGCTGCTCGAGTCTGAAGAATTGAGAGGGATTAAAAAGGCTGGAGTGTGCTTTTTATTGAGTGTGCTTTTATAATCATGAGAGGAGCAGAGTCATGTAGTGCCCTAAAGATAGCATTAATTTAGGAAGTCTTGAATTCTTGCAGGGCATACTGTGTGAATGAGTGCAACAGCAGATCTTGTAAGAAGAGTAACACTTATTCTCATAAATGACACTTTTATATCAGCTGTTACATTCAGCTTTCCTTTCAAACAGATTTTACATTTTTCTTTGTACACAGTGGCTTTGCAGAACCTTTCCTTCTATAGAATGTGTCACAGCAGCCTCACATAGCAACACATATATTCTGTCTTGCTACTCTGATCAGCATTGATGCTGCTGGGGACAAACTGATCTCTGAAGCAGTGATTCAGATTAAGGAGTAGCTTGTGACGGGAGAAGGTAGTGTGGGCAGTATCTTGGAGTTATAGTGAAGGAGGGGATATCTCAAAATTTCATCCTTCTCTCTGCTTCCTCATGTTCTTTTTCCTTCACATTGTCTGATGATTTTCCTTCCCTTGTAAAGTTTTCATTTGACTAATCACGGTGCAAGGACTCTAACTGGTACTTGACACTTGTGTGTAGATGTAAGGAGAGGTGTCAAAGCTGCAGTCCTGTGAGCAGTACACCTGGTGTATGTGGTGGTGGCAGCGTGTTGGTTGAACAGGGACTGTCACCTCCTTTGCCCCCTTCTTCTGTCACACTGAAAGCCAAACTGAACCAGGGCGTGCCTGTGATGTGACTGCATTAATTCTGGTTCTTCCTGATTAACCCAGGTTTTTTGGCATGGAAAAGGCAACCACAGGTTTGACCTGTGTTGAACAGGTTTGATGCAAAGGTTGGAAAAGATTTTTCTACGGAGATCCATGTAGGTGGGATATACAGGAGCTAGGAACAGAACAGAGGGATGCCGTGAAGATGCATGTAGGAGAAAGACTTTGAGAAATGCTCTGTTTAGGACTTCAAGTGATGACTGGACCATAAGACAGGCTTTGAAAGCTGTGATACAGGATATGGAGAAGGGTAGATGACTTTCACAGGAATGGCTTTTTATGACCCTTCTTTTCCTTTTTTTTGAGCGGTGAGCATACAGGATTGTCTGTCCTACATTGAGGGTGGGGGAGAGCTGGAAAAGGTGGAGGTTTGGATGACAAAAGGGTGGACATATGTGTTAGTGTAGGATGGGTAACTGTGCCTGAGGGATACTCTATGCTACGTCAGAAAAGAACAGGGACTGTTCTGAAAAATTAGAGAAGGGCTGTTTGGGGTAAGATTGCGTGTTTCACAGCATTTGCCTGACAGCAGCCGTGGCACTGTGCTTCGTGTTACTGATAGTACTAGTGGCAGATGTTTCTTCTTGGTATCTGATGAAACCATCACTTTGTTGCTATTTGTCCAAAGTACTGATTATGATGCAGAATAGGTAATATCACAGTAAGATCACAACTTAGACATTTATATGGTAAAGTTTTATGATGTATGAATTATACCCTGTGAGTTTTGGAAGGTGTTTTGTGTTTTTAACTCTTCTAAGAGGAATTTATATTAAACTGTTCATTTTGTAACATGGTTGTCTTTGTTCTGCACAGGTGCTTGAGTTGGTGCTGGAAAACTTTATTTATCCGTGGTACAGGTATGGGCTTTACCTAAAACTTCCTATTTTTTAATATCATTAGTATATGTCAACCTCTTTAAGAAATAGTCACCTGAAAATAAACATTTCTGTTATTTAGTGAAAGATAAAGCATACTTGTGAGTGCTACAGTTTCATCATTGTATTGTCTCTTAGCAGAGTAGAACAGATCTTTTAAAAGTTAGGTATGAGAGAGGTGATTCTGAAATTTGTATTTGATCCTAAAAACCCTTTTGTAATGTTTATTTTCTGATAACTCTTACTTGGAAGTAAGTATGGATTGATTAAAACCTGCATAAAAACTCAACCCCATTGCCCCCTGAAATTTACTTCCAGATTAGAAGCATACTGATCTATCATATTGCTTTTAAAAATAAATAAGTTACCTCGCAGGGTATTCAATAAGTCAAAAATTCCACTTCCAAGGCACTTTGAGTACATGTGGCCAAGGTCTTGGAGATCATCTGGTGATTTGCTGAGTTTCAAGACTGAGTGGTTATGTTGCACTGAATAGAATAGTACCATGTAAATAACTTTAAAACAGTGAATAAAGAAAAGACTATGGCTAATTTTTTTTTTCATGTATCTTTGTAATTAATACTTTGCAGTACTTTGTAAGAAGATATTAAAATATTTCTAATTGTTCATGATGCAATTAATGTGTTAAAACAACATCTTGCCTTAACTCTGAATTTGACTTTTTCATTGGATGGAAATGTTTAGTTCATGTTAAAAAATAAATACTTTTCTTTTATTTTACTCTATGTGGTTTTTTTTCCTGTCTCAGGGACCTAAAATTTTCTGGGCAGACTTACTTGCCTCTTTGGTTTTTGATCGAGGCCAATAGCTGCATGCCTCACTTCTAACTTGGTGTGATGAATGTGCTGAAGTGTAAAATTTCACTGCTAATGCAAACAGCAGAGGGAGCTTTAGCACTGTGTATGTGAATGTCCATGCTGGAAACCTCAAGGTTTTAAACTTTGAAATACAGAAAACTAGAGCATTTTCTATTGAGTTGTTTGAAAAAGTAACAAATGTAAGTCAGCCATCTTCTGTATTTCATAATTTGAAAATAGTTTTTTCTTGGCTGGTGGAAAGTGTCTTCAGTGTCTTTGTTATGGACTGAGAAGGAAACTTGGCTTCCCCCAATTACTTACTGCTCTGGCACCCAAGACAGTGGAAATCTGGAATACATCATATGGTGGGGTAGTTATATGCACAGTTAGCAGTGCAGTGTGAAATATACTTGGTAGGGAGCCAACCTGCCTAGATTCTGCTACATCTTGCCCTCTGGTGAGCAGTAAAGGTGTTTCTGCACTGTCTTTAGTTTTGCCTGGCTGCACCTCCAGGTTTTGAACTAGGTACATAAAATCACACTGTGCTGATTAAATCTACTAAGCTTCCTGTGAACCTGAAGTATTGGGAGTTCGGTGACCTACACTGAGTGCAGTGATATCTGAGTAATTGTAGAGGAAACAACTTGGTCCTGACAGGCTTCCTGGTTTCAGTTAAACAGTAGTAATGCCAGATCTGGTTCCGTTTCATCTAGAGGTTCAGGTGTGTCTGTGCCTCTGTGTGTCCAGCAGCAGCTGTGCAGGGAGGCCTGAACTGTGTGTCTGTGTGCCACTGTTTGAGGTCTAGCTTGTAGAGCATGTCAGTTATGAATTTTCCTGCTTAGCTGTGCCTGCACTGTTTGCAAAGTTTGGCTCGCTCAGGACAAAGGACTCTCGCATTCAGGACATGTTTTTTCTGAGCTAACAAACCTCACTGGCTCAGGATAGTTCTTCACAGAGCCAAATCAGAAGCCTTTGCATCCAGACCATCCTTATTTAGCAGTGCAATTGGGTACTGCACCAGCAGGCGATTCATATTTTTCAGCTGGTAAAACAGTTTGCTGCTTTCGCTTGCAAAAAAGTCTGGGCATAATTCCTTATGGTAATTGCCTCCCTTTGACATGAACGGAATTTGTGCAAAAGGTACCTGTTGTTTTTTTTAAATGTATATGTATGTGTATATATATATATCTCGTGGGCATTTTTGGTCCTCTGCCAGCTGATGCTATCTTGCAGCACCCATCACTCTCTTGGTATCAGTGGCATCAGTGTTACCAGGATACATCTCACTCAGAAGTCTGGGAAGTGTAATGTTTGCCAAAAGAGCATGTTGCAAGATAAAATCACAGATTTATTGCTCAGGAAATAAAGTGCTATGTCAGAAAAAAGCTGTGTTTTATGTTTGTTTCATTAATAAACTGTGTAAGAATTTGTAATATTTTATTACCAGCTCATAGTTTAAAGGCAAACACTCCTAAATTTGGATCACTTCAGGGGAGTGAGAATTAGTAATTAAAATCCAGTGAACTCTACTGAAATAGGTGGTTATACCTCTGTATGTTTTTGTTTGTATTTGTAAAGTATTCATACTGGTTATATTTAAATATTTGTTTTAAGATTTTTAACTATATGGGAAGAATAAAGCATAGTAATCCAAGTTTGTAGAGCTACAAAACACTGGTCTGAGTCTATTGTTTATGCTCTATGCTGCACAGTAAAGCTCTGTAATATCTTGCTTATACCAACCTCATTTTAAATAGGAGAGTGTCAAGTTTGACAGAGTCGCTCTATGCTTAGTGAATTTTTTGGTCATTGATGCTATTGCAACTCCATTTCTCTCAGATTAGGATAGAACTCAGTAATTACCACATTTTTGTAACACATTACTATGAAAACATTTTTATTTGATAGTGACTAAACCTAGTGTTTCACATATGGAGCTGCTTATATTTTAAATGCAAGTAATGCAAGAAAAATTCAGAATTTTTGTTGAGCTACAAACCATAGTTTTACATTTTTACTGGTTTGCAACTTACTTTCTACATCGTTTTGATAGGAGTTAGCCAGATTTTGTAAGAATAATTGACACACGGAGAAAAAAAATCACTTCAGTATTTATGTATGATTTTCATTTATAAGTAGATTCTGTAAGACTTCGCATGCAAGTTGGGTGTATCTGTCTTGAGGCGTTAGACTCTGTTTACAATTAAGATTGACCCTTTTTCTTTTAGCACATCTCTGTTACGCTGACAGTTGTGTTTTTAAATTATTTCTAAAGTTCTGGGGAAATGCAGCTAATTTTTAAAATATTTCTGAGCAAGTTATTTGGACCTTCCTCTGTGTCATTAGGGATTTGAGGTTTTACAGGTTCATGATGTGTTTTTCTCCAATCTTTACTTTGCTGGTGATGATTAAAAGAAAGTCTTTGGAAACCTATGGCACGTTGTGAGAGTACGTGACATGAAGTCATGTCCAAGTAGAGCTAGCCAAGATACTGGTTATCCAAGTGTCAATAAAATATCAACTCCTTAGTCCAAATTACTTCATGTATCTTGTTGTCTGTCAAATACTAGTAATATAGTAATACAGTTTGTTTGCCAATCCCTTGGCAGTGCTAATCCCTTTGACAGTGCTAACCATATTGTTTCTAAAATGTCAGCTGCTGATCTTAAAGCAAACCAAACTTTTCCCGACAGTATTCATATCTGTGTATGATTAGCTGTTGGAGGATGGTTGTGTTTCTTATGCCAGGATGCTTTCTTAGGGGTGTCTTTTCATGCAATTAGTTGCATAGTTTGACTGTCAGGTCACTAGTATCTGTGCCTAGCAGTTGATCTTCAACATGTATTTGAATGCTATATAACCCAGCCTAACACTGCTTTAAAAAATTGGATGCTGAATAATGTAAAATGATGTTTTATACTTTTTTAAAAATTATTTTTAAATGTCCTGGTTTTGCTTATAGTGATTTTTTTTGACACAGATAATATTTGTACTTACTACGTACGCATTCGTTACCAAAAAATGTGATGACTCTTGCATGTGGTCATTAAGTAAAGTTGGATGTGACTTTGTTGTGTCATTACTCAACTGTTAATAGCTGTTATACTGCAGTTTTACCAGTATCTTTAGTCATACTCTAATGTTTATGTTAATAGCTGATAGGTAGATTTTTGGGTTTTCACTTGCATTTTGTGGAATGCTGTTATCATGGTCTTTTTTTTCCCCTCTGTTTAGTTGTATTTTCTACATCTAAGACTTAGCGTATTTCCTGTTTTCATTCAGTTTCCAAGAAAAGTCATGAAATTAAGTATTTTTCTTCCTTAATCAGCTTTGAAGTATTTTTGCCATGATTTTCCACTGACCATACTTTATTGCAGGATATGGAAACTGGCAAGCTGGATAAAAAGTTTAGGTGATATTTTGACAAAATGGTCCTGAAAGGCTAACTGGAAATCTATTTAAATTCTTCTTTGTTTCCAAGCAGAAACCACTTTAAATAATTTCAATTCAGTTTCCTTATGCCACTGATTAAAGACACGTTTCCATAGGTAGAAACTAAGTTAGATTTTATTCAGTCAAAATCACGCAGATAATATATGAGAGCAGGAACTGGTATATCATTCCAATTTGATGACATATTTCTCAAGCCATTGTGTGCACAAACATAACGGGAATGCTGTTCCCGCTATTTTCTATTTTCCTTGAATAGATGACTGCTTACTTCCTGGGAGCTTTCATTTCAGTTAATACTGGTTGAAGTATCACCGTTGAATGTCTTATTCCTGCTTTTAATAGTGCCGAATCTATTGTGGTTGGATTAATAGAAATGCATTTTATTCTGTTTTTTTACATGGCATGCTTTACAACGCTGCAGAAATATTACTGATGATGAATCCTCAGTGGATGAACTGAGAGGCACGCTGCGGTTCTTTGCATCCGTGTTAGTTCGGAGAATTCACAAGGTAAGGCAACTTAAAAGTTTTCACATTGTTTTTTCCATCAGAAGTAATTGATATCAATCTGTGGTGAGTTCTTTAATTTTTTAAAAATAGTGATTTCAAGGTCAGTCTTGCAGAGAGTGTAGACAGCTTCTAACCACTTAAGTTAGGTCTTCATGGTATCTGTTCCTGCCTTCTGGAGCTTATCCCATTCCTGGTTGTAAAGCATCTCTGAAGATTCATCATTGGAAGTGTTCAACATCCATTTGGACATGGCCTTGACCAGCTTGTTCTAGTGACAGATGTCCCTGCCACGGCAGGAGGTTGGAATAAGTGATCTGTGAAGGTCCCTTGCAACCCAAACCATTCTCCAGTTCTTGCAAATGGGTATATTTCTTACACCAGAGCAATACATTATTAAAACCTTGTGATGGTCTTTTAGCTATCTTTTAGTGACTTAATCCAAGTGAAAACAATTTTGAGAATTATTGAAAAAGACTGATTAAAAAATGGTTAGCAGTGTACCTGTCTCGTAGCTTCTGCTTGCTTGACTTATTAAAATGCAGATAAGGTCCTTGTATTGTAAAGAATAGACTGTAATTAGGTGAACAGCATACTAGAAGAATTAAAATAGATATGGTTCTTATATTAATGCAATTCTTAAAAAGCATCCTGAATGCAAAAGATAGAAGTTTTTGTTTGCTGTATTTAATCTATTAGCACATGCATTCTCTTTTCTGGTAAAGTGCTTCAAGTCTGTTTTACCCAAACTGCTTCTGACTTTCTGGCTGTTCTAAGCACCAAGAGTTGGTAACTTAGTTTCCAGAATTATTGTGTTGGCCTGTCTGTTGGAGCCACTACCATAAATATGTGTCTTTTTTCCCCCACCCTAGTAACAGCAGTATTTCCTGAGGTACAAGTTGTACATGTACTCTGTCATAACTGATTTTGTCCTTGTTATAAATCAAATCCAGATGACTTTCTTGTTTACTCTAACTCAGACATGTTACTTTTAAAGTGAACGTGGGAGAAGATTAGGAAATGTCCATGTAGTACGGACAGTGTATGGATCTGTGGAAGTGGAGTAGATCTTTCAAAGTGAAAATTTGGACCAAGTTCTTAAAAATCAGTTTGGAGTTCTAATACATGCCGATGTTAGTTGCACCATTTGTGTATCCGTTGTTGACTCAGAAAATTACGTAATAAGGTATTAATAGTGTTAGATCAGTTACATCTTCTTTAAGTAGAGTGCTAATTTACCATATCTGCCTTTGGCAGTCATGATTTAAATGTAATATCTTCAATTCTATGTATATTGGTATTGTATATGTGCTACAAAAGCTCAAGATATGTGCAAGTATTAAGCAGCGTCAGGGGACCTACAAATTAAAGGTAGTCACAGAAATACAGTGTTCTTTACAAATATTTAGATTTATTTGTATGCTTTCTACAGAATAATATAATGTATTTTGTCTCTTCGCGTGAAGTCGTAGGGATACCTCAAGCAAAAATAAACTCATAGAAACTTTCTGTTATGGAACAACATTGAAACTTGGCATGCTCAGCCATGCAGGGAAGCGTGGTGTCTCATGCTATACTATATTTTTCAGCTCATACTTTTTTCCTGCTGCTTAAGTGTTTTTTGTGTGTGCACACACCCACATACAGATTCAGACAGCCTCAATTAACAGTTGTGCTGCATATACTATGAAAAATGCTGTGTGTAGAAATTAGAGTTGATTGGCAAGTTGCAAATACAGTACAAACGTTGTCATTTCAGGATTCCTAGTTTAAAGCTTCAGTTAGTTAGCTCAGAGGGGTTATGGCAATGTTTTATAGCCTTTCAGCTCTGATATTCTGTCCTTTATAGCCTCATTTGAGGAGAAATTCATCACCAGTTGCAAAATAAAATAGCTATATACCTCTGCTAAGCAGCTGTACTTTGATGTGGATTTATTACTAAATGCTTGAAAGCAGTAGTTCTGGCTAATGGAGATGAAGTCTTGAAATCAAGGAAGAATTGTACAAGAAAAAACAGACCGTTTTTTCCTCTTTTTAGGTTATATCTTTATAATTTTTTTGGCAATAAATCTACTTCTGAATTGAGATGTAAAATTACGAATTGCTTCAGTGAAAAGCCTGCCTTTGTTTTCTGTTTAAAGCTGCCTAGGTGGATTTTTTTTGAGGCATGGTTGTTGAATGAGCCAACAAGCACTTCAGGCCAGTCAGCTCTTAAGTGTATACCGAAATAATTCAAATCTAGGTTTTCCTTGTTGTGTCCATTTCTAGGTTGGTTATGGGTTTTGAAGGGAAAGGAAAGGGTTTCCTTTTGTACAGTGTGGTATAGGTAGCCCTGCATCTCACTGAAGCTTTTGTCAGACGTTCCCAGGGTCTGCTACAGTGTCAATAATATGTGCTCTTTGGCTTACTTCTGCAGGAGTAAACACTGTCCTATCCCTGTGTTCCATAGGAAACTCTTGACTTACAGAAATTACTGTTGAAACGTGAGGCACAAAAAACAGGGTTTTTCCATTGCTAAGCAGAAGTTCCTCCTTTCCTGCTTGTAAATAGGAGCTGACCTTACTTTTAGGCAGTTCTAATCAATTTTATTGGCTTGTCTGGGCAGGCCAGGCCAGGTCATAGCTGTGCACCTCAAGGTGAGCGTGCAGGAATATGTAATATTCTCCT
Source organism: Myiotriccus ornatus (assembly GCA_036023395.1). Lineage (NCBI taxonomy): Eukaryota > Metazoa > Chordata > Aves > Passeriformes > Tyrannidae > Myiotriccus > Myiotriccus ornatus. The sequence continues at coordinate 80,007,729 of JAYRBT010000114.1, forward strand.
TGTACAACTGAATAAAACCCCAACTTTCTCTCAGCTCTGGTGGCCTTTGGAGTTGCACTGTCTCTTTCCTTGTCTAGTAAGAAGCATTTCTGTGCTGTATGGAGGAGGGACAAATCCTGTTAGGAAAGAAACTTATTCAAAAGTCTTAGATTTTGAACATTTACAAGTGTATGTTTTTGCATCTTTGAGATGTCTTTTGATTAAAATAAAGAACATGTAAAGTGTAAATCCATTTCTAGATGAGTTTCTGTGAAAACCACTGCAGTGGATAAAGAAAAATCCCTTGAACCAGTACAGACTGGGGATTGACTGGCTGCAGAGGGAAGCTCTGCTTGCTGCAAAGGACCTGCTGCCCATGGTAGGCTGGAAGCTGAATATGAGCCATTAGTGGCAGCTGACGATGCCAACAGCATCCTGGGCTGTATTAACAGGAGCAGAGACAGTCAGTCAAGGAAAGTAATTGTCTGACTTTAGTTGATGCTCTTTGGATGGTATCTAGGATACTGATCCAGTTTTGAGCTTCTCTTTACAAGAGAGCAGAGCTGGTTCAGCCAAGGGGCCACCAAGATGGTTGGGGCTGGAGGACGTGACTGTCTTCATCCCAGGAGGTTTTCAGCACTAGGATTGATACAGCCCTGAGCACCCTAATCAGAGCCTCCTTGGAGTAGGGCTAAGAAATCCCAAGGTCCATTTGTGCCTGAATTGATCTATAATTCTCCTTTTATTTGTTTAGCCATCAAAGAAAATTTAAATGTAGGACAATGTAATACAATCCTCGATTAAGTCATACGTGTTTTTTGGCTTATGATCACATGGAACCGTTGTTGGCAGTAATGGTCATCCTGACTCTGTAACTCAAATTATCTTTTGGTTCTGCCATCACCTGAGGTGTGACATTTTTTCTGCATGTGTGTAGGAGGACTCTTTGCTTTTAGTCCTTGTGGATACGATTGCACAGTGTTAAGGTACTAGAAGCAGAGCACAGTTAACTTGTTGCTTTTGTTGAGGGTCACATCTTCACGCAGAACTCAGCTTCATATCCTGTGACTCGGAAATCACGCTGTGTTTCTGTATGTATTGCAATGGAAGAATCGTAATGGGAATGAGTTGACAATTAATATGTTAGCAGTGTCATTTATGGCATTGAGTTCTGCATGCTGTTATGTGCCTTGCCCAGAAGAATGAGCGTACTGTCAGTTCCTCTAGGGAATTCATGAATTGTTTCTTGATGATTTGTTCTTTGCTTAGAATGGGGACATAGAAGCAAATTAATGTGTTTGATAGTTGTCTGTAATAAATTTTGAGGAAAAAATAGAACAATTTTGGTTTTTTTTAAAACTATTCTTTAGGTGGATATTCCAACTGTTGTAACAAAGAAGATGCTCAAGGCAGCAATGAAACACATTGAAGTGATAGCCAAGGCCAGGCAAAAAGGTAATGTAAAGACCTAATACGTTGTCCATTTCAAAAGGCAATGCTAAATGTTTGAATGTTTCTTTATGCATGTTTGAGATTATATTGCTACATCTTTTCATCCTCATACCTTCTTTTAAAATAAAATACTGATCCTCTTGCATTTTTCTTTTGATGGTTGCAAAGACAGATAGGGATAAAGTTGCAGTACATATTTGTACTCTCTGTTTTGAGTTTTATTTCCCCACATTGAAAATACTAAATTTCTGTCTCTTTATGGTAAACAGGAATGTGTTTCTGTCTATTCAGAGCATTCAAGGTCATTTACCAGTGCTTCTTGAAGTTTTTCCTTTATATTCCAGATGAGCAGTTACAGATGAAAGCATTTGTACATCTGTGCACTGTACTGTAACTCTAACTCACAGGTAGAATGATTTCACGTCTGCATTAGTGGAGTTGATCAGTATGTTGAAAAGTTAGGTTCATGTTTGTAAGCTGTGGAGAGACTTTGACCCGTAGGATATTTAATTATTATCCAAGTAAAAGTATCTTTACAAGTCTAATATACAAATTGTATTAAAACTGCATATTGAAAGAATATGTGGAAACTCTTGGTGCTGTTATCTTTTTTTCACTGGCTGTGTTCCACAATGCTGTATCTACTAAATGTGGTTTCATTCAACTTTTAAGCACAGATGTTTACTTTAACTGGAGTCACGAACTTTTCTTCTTTCCTTCAAAACTTCTGCTATATATATATAAATATATGCCATTCGTTCTGTGAGTAGTGGGTAATGAATAACACGAATAATGAGACATAGCATAATTACGTTGGATGTCTTTTGTGGCACAACACTGTCAAGATACTAGATAATCTGGCAGTGCTGTTTACTCCAAATTTCATGTTTCCTTTGATTTCTACCAAGGAGTGGGAAACATTTTTCTTTAGCAGCAAAGAACTGAATTTTAAATGTACAGCATTAGAAACATAGCCATTTTCTTCAGTGTTTTAAAGGAAAAGACTTGTTTCCTAAGGGCTGATCTGTGAAGTAGCAGCTGAAAATGACTTCTTTAATAATTATAGATGAGTAAGCATTGTGGATACCATGCAAAACTGCAATTGTTTGGTGAAGGAATTCTTGTTTCAGTGTGAGGATTTATTTTTACATACCCAGGCTTCAAAGTCTAAGCCAAGGTTCATTCGTAAAGTTTCAACATTTTATCCCTTTGGCAGTTGTATATGTACTATTTACATTTTAGCTCAAATGAAAAGCAATTGCCTTTTGTTTCACAGTAAGAAAAAGCTGAAAAAATTTGTAATACTGTTTTTTGCTTTCAGTAAAAAATGCAGAATTTTTGCAGCAGGCTGCTTTAGAAGAATACGGACCAGAACTCCATGTTGCTTTGAGAAGCCGAAGAGATGAACTTCACTACTTAAGAAAACTTACTGAACTTCTTTTTCCTTATATTTTGCCCCCAAAGTCAACAGAGTGCAGGTATAGAATTTATTTAGAATTGTATTTTTTTAAAGTATCTCCATATTATGTAGTACAGTAATTTTGGGAAGTGAAAGAATGAACTCTGAAGTAATTATCCTCATCCCTCCTTCTTATCCCTTTGTTTATCATTTTTTTTTATTTGTGTTTAAAATAGCATGCTTACGATATTATTAAATCCTAAAATATTTCCCAGTAGTATACAACAGCATCAGAAACTTCACTTAGAAAATGATGTAATCTAATACCAGTTTGGATTTTTATTTTCTTTTCTTTACAGATCCCTGACTCTTCTGATAAGAGAGATTCTGCCTGGTTCTGTTTTCCTTCCCTCAATGGATTTCTTAGCTGATCCTGTAAGACTTTGAAGGACAAGAATAGTGTTAATTTATTCAGTATTACTGTTCTCCTATTAAGTATGTTGTGGGTAAAGCAAATGATGCAGAATGACTTACTTGCTGTACATTTTGACTGGGTAAAAGAAAAAGGAATCTTGTGGCCAGTGGTTTTGTTTGTTTGTGTAACTGGTGTATTTAACTCCCTGAATTGACTAAAATAACAGTATTGGTGCCATCTCTTAAGAATGTATTTTTAATGAAGAACTACAACTCTTGTTAAATGGGAAAATCCAGTGCTAGTGTAAACATCTTCAAATTGGTAATTGCTATTGTTATATTTAAACAAGTGCTTGAGTACTTGGAATCTAGTTGTGTGGATCTTTATAGCAGTCTAAGTAAAACAGCTTTTTTTGCAGTAATATTGAAATCAATGCTTTTGTCCTTAATTCTGCTAATAAAAGGCTATTTATTTCTAAAGATGGAACACTCCTATCTTTGATTTTGTTTATGCATGTATTTTAGTAGGCAAAATTGCAATATTTATGCAGACATCACCTAGCTGCGAACAGAAAGTACTGTAGCTGTGGAAGTATTAGTTCATTAGATCTGTGCTTACAGTGAAAATACTTTGTAGAGCTTTCTTCCACTGGTAAAGAATGTTTCTGTGCAGGTCTCTTCAGAAATTCCCTGACTTGTAAAAGCTTGAAGAGACCATTGAAGGTCAATTCTCAAACATGTGTTTCCAGGCTCTGATTTTTAAAAAGTATTAAATCTAGTCATAGGTTTAAACTTGGGCATATCATAGTATTGAAATGATTTTCATCTATTTTGTTGAGTTTCTTTCATATTAATTTTATATTGTGTTTTCGTGCAGGACACTGTCAACCATTTACTGCTCATCTTCATTGATGATAGTCCAGTAAGTACTGACAAAATTAAAGGAGTAGCGATTTGTTCACCCGTTAAGGAAGCTTTCTTAACAATTGTAGTTTTTTTTCTGCAGCCTGAGATAGCAACTGAGCCTACTTCTTCGCTGGTTCCATTCCTTCAGAAATTTGCGGAGCCAAGAAATAAAAAACCATCTGTAAGCAAGGGCAACTTTTATTTCCTTTCCTGTTTTGAATAAGTGCTTTGCTTCACCTGTTGTTTTTGTTCTACAACTCTTTGTATTATTTATGTACTCTCTGAAAGTTTGAAAATTGGCTGACTGCATTTTTAACTTACTCAGGTACTGAAACTGGAGCTAAAGGAGATCAGGGATCAGCAAGACCTTTTATTTCGGTTTATGAACTTCCTGAAACAGGAAGGGGCAGTACATGTGCTGCAGTTCTGCCTGACTGTAGGTAAGATTGCATACGTGTGCTCAAGTTATTTGATTATCTTTAAGCATTTGCAGGTTGAAGTGAATATTGAGTCTCAGAACTAGTGGCATTATTTAGCAAAGATTACCTTTCAGGTCTGTGTTCGCTTACTTTAATATGTCCCAGTTCTTCAGTGCTAATCTTGGCAACGTTGATGTTGATGTGGACTGTAGATCTTACGTGTATTTCTGTTTATTGATAAAGTTACACATTTAAAAATAGAATATTCTTGTAAGAAAAAAATTCTGGCCACTGATACAAAGTACAGCTGCCTTTTCTTTGGTATGTAGTTACTAAAGTATTTTAAAAGGAGCTGTTCATCATTAAAAGCTTCTCATGTTAATTTAACTGTAAAATTCTGATTTTTGTGAAGAACAGAAACATAACATTAAAGGTGTTGGAATATTTTATTCAGTAACCTGTACCTTGGTTATGAGGCATGTGTTTGGTTTCAGCATTGCACAGGTGTTGTTTGAAAAGCCTTCCACTTTCCAGTGATAAGATTTTCTGTGAACCTGCTATAAATTTGAGTGGATTATTTCAAGTTTTTTTGGAAAACAATTAATTACTGTCTTACCGAAATGATGTTGTTTTTTGTTTTTGGTAAATAGGTATTTTCATGTTTCATAGGAGATAATGGATGTGCCTTTATATCCCAAGCCCATACATATATTGAGAAGATACAAAATTAATGTAGACACAATTTCTTAGAATACTTCAGAAATCATTAATCATTGCAGAAGAGAAATACAAATAATCTCGGGGCTTCTTACGTGCCTGTAATCCTTTAGCAGGAAGTTTACTCTGTTGCCCATGATCAGTCTTTTTCTGGGCAAACCTCAGCATTTTCTTCCTCGTAAACTTCTCTTGCATTCTTAGAGGTGGCAAATCTGTCTTGCTTATAAAACAAAAGAATGAGTTTTAGGGGCCTCCAGCTTTGCTGTCCCAAATTGTCTACGGTAGGTGGTTTTTCACTTGATAGAAATAATTTGGGTAAGAAGCACTTATTGAGAAAAATAATAAAAATAAGTAGAATTGCACAGTAATAAATATACTGAAATCATTACAGAAGATTAGGTCTTAGGAACGAAATAGCAGAATAGGCAGATGGGCAGATGATTAGTATAAAGGGCTGTTGGGCCTCTCTATGTGTGTGCATTTAGCATGAACTGGGAATTATGCCAAAAGAAAACTACAATTTGCAGTTGGGTAATTTAGGAAGAAAAATAATTCTTCTGATCCATTTTTATGCCAGAATGACTTAATGGATTTATACTTGCTGTGATAAGGAATAATTTGGTTTAATTGCAATATATTTTTAGTAATAACTTTATTAACAAATCTGAATTATAGTTAATAAGAAGGCAGCTACCTTATTACCTAAGATTTTGAGCTGCCTTGTGTTTCTATTAACTTTTAAGTTTTACAAATTACTCTGTCTGCTGCAAGATGAGTTGATGTTTTAGGGTTCTTCAAGATGCTATTTGTTTGCCAAATCGATCAATAACTGCTTTTTCTTTCCTTCCCAGAGGAATTCAATGACCGGATTTTGCGACCAGAACTATCAGATACTGAAAAGATGTCTCTTCACGAGGAAGTACAGAAAATTTACAAAACTTACTGTTTGGATGAAAGCATTGACAAAATTAGATTTGACCCTTTCATAGTGGAAGAGATTCAAAGAAGTAAGTTTGAATTTGAAAGGAATAATGTACACGGGAATTTAAGCAGCATTCTCTAGTCAAGTGAAGAAAAATTTAGGTACCTGTCATCAGTCTTTTTTTGTCAGTTTTAAAAATGGCTATCCCCTTGCTATATTGTGCTTAATCCTTGTTTTGTCAGTTTATTTCTATTTTTTATTTGTAAAACTTAAAGTACCTTGCAAAATAATCACAAGCTCAGACCAAGACAAAAACCTATGAACTTCTTATGTCTGTATATATATATATCTCTATTCATACTTACAATTTTTTTATAGTTGCTGAAGGTCCGTATATGGATGTTGTGAAACTTCAGACTATGCGGTGTCTTTTTGAAGCTTATGAGCATGTACTTTCTCTGCTTGAGAATGTTTTTACTCCTATGTTCTGTCACAGCGATGAGGTAAGTGTGAAAGATTTGAAGAGTAGTCTGAAAAACAGGATTGTAGTTTTTTAGGACAACACTGTTTTTACAACAGTCATGCGTATGTGGAACTCAAAAATATGGCTTCATTTTCCACTTCAGTTAGCATTCCAGAGCTGGGCCAATCTCAGTAGGAAAACTGAATTTATTCTAGTTCAGTGCAACATCACAGAACAACTTGTGTGATTATGGTCAGCTTGCCTATTACTTCTGTTCTTGTTTTCTACTTTTTGCAGTGTTGTTGCATGGTAGTCTTTAATTAATCCAGTGTTTTCTTTGATACCTTATTTGTTTACTGTAGTACTTCAGACACCTGTTAAGAGGAGCAGAGTCACCAACACGCAATTCAAAGTTTAACAGGTAGGTATTGTAGAATTTTTAAGTGTTTTTCTTCAGTTGTTAGTTAAAAGCATCAGAATATTAAACCACGGGAATTTTGCTCCTGCCTGATATTAATTTGATTAAATTTTTAGCGCAGCTTTTTTGTTTTTAAATGAACAAATTACATATTAAAGGAGCAAGCAATATTATATAAAATATCTCTTTACTTTGAAGTGTTTTACATGAAGAATTTTAAATGTGATTTAGACCTCAACATTTGAGAAGATGAATGAGGAAAATAATTGTAGTGAGAATAGGATAATGTAGAAACGTAGTTGTGTTTTAATTGACTGTGTAGACGTAACAACTTTTTAGTGGTGCAAGGCTGGGTGTGCTTGGATTTCAGATGTTAAAGGGATAGGTACAGTGTACCCTGTGTCTAACCAACCTGTATGAGAATCTCTTGTTGTGACGAGGAGGATTTGCCCTTGTGTTTTCTATCCCCCAACTCCGTTGCAGAACTGTAGTATCAGAAGGGTTGTTTCTGAGCTTGAGCTATGTACTTACAGACCTCCTTCAGGCTCCTTAGGGCGTGTGGTGAAGAGCATCTCCTGTGGTGTAGATGGGTGATCTCCCACTATGGGGTTGTGTTGATAAACCTTGGGGTCTCATGATTTCTTGTCTTTTGTTTTATGTTCAGTGTCATAGACTAGCCCAACTGAATTGTTCTTATGGCCTAGCCAAGAGAAGGAGAACTCTTTAATTTGGATGGGCTTGCTTTCTTGGTATGAAGTAAGATCTGTGTTATAATGTAAAATGCTAGAGTTGAACAGCAATTTATTTTACCTTTTCTGCTTTCAATAGAGATACACTTAGCAGCAGCTCCTTTGTTTTGTAACCTATCGTGACGTGTTACTGAGACATATCTTTCCTTCCCTGCTCCTGTTCTTCAAAAACTACATGGGTTTTCTCTTTAGTATATCTCCACTGGTGACGTCTTTCATGTAGTCTTTATAGTTGTTGTAGATCCAGGACTGGAGCTTTGGTGCCGTGCTTTCTCACATTGGTGCTGGGAAGCTTCTGTTTCTTAGCAAAGAGGCATGGAACGCAGCTAGACCAAACTGCATTTCTTTCTTACATGCTGCTCCACTAGGAATGGTGACCTTAAAACATGCTTCACCCTCTGTTAAAAATAGCTATAGGGTTTCATCTAAAGCTGCTTTCTGGTTTCTTTCCCAAAATTATTCATGTCAGGCGTTGGAAGTATCCTGTCATACACTTCTTAAATCTAGTTTAAGTATGAAAACACTTAGGTTGCTTCCTTGATGCTTTGCTTTTAAAAAGAGAAAGGGTGAAATTACAGGCAGTCTCTAACTGGAGTTTTTGAAATATCTCTCTGGCTACAAAATAAGCAAATTTTATTTGGGGACTGTTACAGCATATGCTCAAACAGCATCCTTAGCATTAGTGAAAATGTATGTGGTTTACGTTTTGGAACAGTCAGAATGTGCTCAGTATGCATGCTGATTTACAATACTAGATTATATTCCTGAAGTGGTACTTCAGTGATTATTTCCATGAAACAGAGATCCTATCTGCAAGTAGTTTGCCTGTTGCTTTGGAGTTTCCTTCTGCAGAATCTGGTACAGTCACTGCCAAGGAGGGGGAAATTCCATAATAACATAATAACATTCCATACTTAAGGAATTATTCCAGATGTTATTCCATACACTTTGTCCTGCCTTCTCTTCCCTTTTCTAGTATTAGTTCCACTTGAAAGAAGTCACATGCAAAGAGATGAGGGTTTTTTTCCCATATCTTTGATGCTTTGCTGTGGGTACTGTGTGTGTATTGCACAGAAACTACTGGTTGAAAAATCAAATCAAGGAGTAGGTATGAAATCCCACTGGAATGTGCATGTGAGTAATGTATTGAAATATTTCACTTACTGTAAGACAAGAAAATTACAGAGTTTCTAGAAAATACTGGTGGGAAGGTAGGAAGAAGTTACTATCTGTGTAATTTTTGGTTTGAATCATTTCTTTGAACTGTGCAAAATAATCATAGCTTTTTGCATACAGATAGGAGAAATAATGTGTGCTATGAAAACTGCTAAGGCAATAGATGGAAAGTCTCAAGTGTTTCTGAAATGTAAAGAACTCAGATTGAGGATATTCTGATAACTTGATAACTACTGTGGTTGTCAACAGTTTTAACTCCACAGCTGATGTTTTCTACCTAATGTTTAATGTGTGTGGCCAGTGACAACTGGTGCTCTGAGGTCCAATTCTGTTGCCTTTATTTGGACAGTGTGAGAGAGATGACAAGTATTCCCTCTCCTCCTCTCACAGTTACGTATTTATAATATATTACTACATTACATAAAGGTATTCTGTGTTGGAAGTCTAACAAAAAATGAAAAGCTGTCATGTAATATAAGCACACAGATTTCTGGATAGCTGTATATCTGTCTTGATTTTCTACATGCCGTGACCACAAATAGAAATAGATGCATCCTGATTTCTCATCATTCGGATAGCAATGAAATTGAAATGTTTTTGAAGTTAAAGGACCAAGTAGAAAAGATATTAACAGTTTCAGGGAGTGGTTAGGAGTAAAACCTATGGATTTAAGTCTGCACAGTTCTATGCAGGGGAATAGTCACCATAATTTCTAACTTGGTAGGTTATGTTTCCAGTTTTCCAGTTAACATGGCTAAAGACAGTGTGAGGTATCTTACAATCAGACCCTTCTGTAAAACAAAATCTAAAACTTCAGTATCTTAATCCCGTATCAGTTTGTCCAGAATTCAGTAGCTCTGGAGAATTAAAATCCCGTGTTTGGTGACAGCATCAATGTAAAACGTTACCAGGTTATGTAGAATGTCAAAAATACATGACAGTTTGTAAAATCTGTGAAATAAAAATTGAAAGAAGATATCTTAATTTTTAATAGTGGCTTTTACTCTATCTAATACAAAGGGTGGTATGGGGTGTGTATTATTACATAAAATAAGTCCACAGCCTTTTCATTGTGTTGGCCAAATTAACTAGATTCCTACATGACTTCTGAACATAGGTTATAGAAAAAGTTAGCTGCCTGTTTGGCATTACAGATAGCTGTAAGAATGAAAGTTGTTATCTATAAATCGTCATTTGCTTCTGTGAATGTCAGTGAAGACCTGAAAGTTTCAGCAACTGAGGTTTTAAATTCAAAGGCCAAGTTTCTGGTGATAAAATGGGCAGGTACTGTTCACATTTAACTTTCTTAGGATTTTAGGTTAGAAACTCCTAATGTTATCACCTTTTTTGTTAATCCATGGTGATGGTCAAAGCCAGTTCAGTTTTGTTGGGATAGCTCTCAAATTTGGTTTGATTTTTTTCTTTTTGTTGGCTCGTTTTTTGATTTTAACATTATTTTCTGCTGGGCTCTGGAGGTAATTTTATGTGCCTGTTGTTGCAGAAGTAGCCTGAGTTTGGATGACTTACGGTAAGTCTATCTAACACTCAATTAATGTGTGTTAGTTATGCTGCATCTCTTGTGACTTCATCACACAGCCTTTGTAACAGTTTTTAACTGTCCATTTTATTTGTCAAAAACATGTGAATGTCTTCTTTAGACTAAAATGCATTTCTCCTCGCAAAAAGCTTTACTTCCCATGTCCTCTTCACAAGTGTTTAGGAATTGCTTAATTACTAATTTCACGAGTTTCCAATACATTAACATTGTTTGCTCTTAACAGTTTGTCTGTTGTCATTTGTTGTGAAATATATTTGAAGCTTTTGTTTTTGGCCTGTGACTGCTAACTGCCCCAAAATTTCCTTTACTCCATGTCATATTTCCAGATCCCGTTTGAGATTTTACCCACTTAAGTGCTTGTTTTATCTTGCACAGCTGTATTCAGGGTGATCGTTGTCTAACATCGCATGTACATATAATCATTTTATTATTATCAACCACTCAAAAACAAGAGTTCCACAAATTAGTTCTCTTTGCAGCTTCTCTTGAGACTGTTACAGGTTTGATGACAATATATGCTATTTGTTATAATTGGCTGTAGGTAGACTGTGACCACTTATGAATGCCTTAAAAGCTGTTCAGTGGTTTGTTTTCTCATTATTTGTGCCTCTTCAAATACATGCTATCCAAACTTCTTTATGGACTTTTCCTTGGAATTTATCAGGGCATCAGGATGGCATAAATTTCCCTCGAGACTTGTATGAATATCTTTCAACTAAATTTTTCAGGTTAGGAATCAAGGTAATTAGATGCTCTTATATTTCATGTCCCAGTTCAGTGTGTTGAGTTATAACTTGCCAGATTGTTGAGCAGTAAGGAGTACTTGAGATATAAATGCGGCGCATTGATTTTTCAGGTGTGGCAGCGTTTCTCCTACTTGGTTGTAGGGGTTTTTAGTCAGCCAAAAAGAAGTGGTACTCCAGTTTCACACGCATATTAATATCTAGCTTGTCTGGTATATACAACTGGTCTGGTGCTTCTAGACCCAGAGAGGCTCCCAACAGCATTCTTCAGCTGGGTAGCCCTGGCTCATCACTTGTCAAGATCTGTTCAGTGCACTGAATGAGGCAGGTATCCTGAGGGAAAACAATTTTGCAACCATCGATGATTAAAGAATGCCATATTGCGTAGTGGCAGTGCTGCAATCTTTGGTCTGCATTTCCCAGTTATAGACTGAAAAAATTTAATTTTTTTAATGTTAGGTATGTGTGACTCTTGGAATTTAAAAAAAAAAAAAAGTGCTCCAATGTTTTGTTGTCATATCATTCATCAGGAACGTTGGAACCTGTAGGCTATCGACAGAGGGCCCTGCCAAGAAAGCAAACTATAGAATGACCATCTAATAATGCTATTACATGGATTAGCACCAGAGGGAGTGGGATACTCTTTCCAGAGAGTTTTATATACATATATATATATATATATTTGTTGACAGTAGCAGAATTGACAGGTCTTGAAAATTCTGATCTCTATTTGATACTAGCTACCTCTTGTCCTCTTTGGTCCGCCATGTCTTGAGCCTGCCCCTATCCTAGTCCCATCTCTTTCCTCCTACATAGCATCAGGTTCTTTCTCCTATTTCTTGCTTAGCCAGTGAATCTATTAGGTTTTCATCCTGATATGTGTTTTTGGTAGGTATTTTTTTTTCTTGCTCCGTTTCTTCAGAATGTTAGTCATCCTGTTGTCTGTCCATATCCATCATCCACAGATTTTTTGCCATGCTCATCTCACGTGTTTTGTTCTCTGCATGCTTGCTCAAGGAATTTTGCCAAACCAGTCCTATATTCTCTCTGTGTAGAGAATGTTTGTGCACCCTCTTACTCACCAGTGTTTGTTCTGACTTTATCTCTTCCTGTGAAGGCAGTCCCATCCTAGTGTGTCACTTTATACTTGTCCAGTTCATTGATGGCTCTTTATTCACTTGGTATAATCTTTGGGCTCAGCGCTGGGACTGGAAGTGTTGGTTTCCCAGCTGTCGGGGTGAGTCCTGGCTGCATACGGCTCAGTACAGGCACAGATGTATGCTGCCTTCAGCTGGAACATGATCTGTGTGGGAAAACAGCTTTGGGCCTGGAGTACTTCTGTCAAATCACAGAGCTTGTGCAAATTAATGTGTTTGCTGAAGCTCTTCAGAATTGCACAGGTTTTCACAGGAATGATGAAAACTTCCTTTAAGAGTCAAAAGACAGCGGTCTGAATCATTAACCTTCCAGAAAAACTAGTTTTGTCTGATTGAGATTTGTATTTTCTAACCCAGTGTTGAAGCACTTGAACAAGATACAAGTAGGAACGTGAAACAGTTCAGTTCAGCACAGTAATGTGTAGTAGAGGTTGTTTAAAAGTTGAGTAAAATTGTTCAAGCATGGATCAGCCAAGCAACCTTATCTTTGCATAGCAGAGATAAGTAAGATAGATGGTTCCAGCCTGCTTTGGAGCTGATGATAATATGAGATAGAAAAAGCAAAAGATTTGGAAGTTACGCAATTTTAGTCATGTACACAGTCTGTGTAAAATTATAAACAGGAAGATCATTAGTAACACACACGTATGTTTGGAGTCAGCAGTTGATCTTGTCTGCATGGTTTTATAGGCAGTAAAGATTTTTTATCTGCTGATCACTGCTGTCCTGTTTGTACTACTGTTCAGTGGTCAATAGTTTTTTGTTTTAAAGGAAAAAGAAACAAGTTTTGTTTTTTTTTGTCCTCCAAAGTACTAATTGTGTTTTTAATACCGGTCTGTACGTTTCTTTTGAATCTTTGATTCTGCAGTTCACTGCATTGATTTTTAACTTGCCTATCAACTGCATATGTTGAATCACCCTAAGTAACCACAGGCTGATTCCATATTGAACAGAAACACTGTGCTTTCCAGAATTACTAGTATTTCTACACCAGAAATAGTCTTTGGTGTCAGGACTTCTGTAAGGACACAAGAATGCTACAAAATCTGTTCTCTCAGTAAGGAGTGTGCTTCCTACCCAAGTACCTTTCTTTTTCTGCACCTTGTTTGTTGCTTTTTGGATGCTTTGTTGTAAGTGGCGAGACTTTAAAAAGTCTTCATCTTTCAGTCAGACTGGCTCTTCAAGCCAAGATTCTTCAGTTGCATCTGTTTTCTCTCATGCTCGGTCTTGCTCCTTGAACATTCCTTTTGTTTGTCTTCACTGCTTAAAAATTGAGACCTATCTTGAATGATACCTGCTTGTAAAATTCCTTTAAGAATGTGCATCTAAGTTCAGCATTTAAAGTACTTGGCAGGAGTGGATAAATATTTAAATATGAGTACATGGAAAAGGAGAGAGTTAATGACCTTCTGGATGTGCATGCCTGTAGCAATACCACAGTTTCTGCTGTCAAAACAAAGTTGTTTTACCTAGCTAATTGTTTATTCTGTGTCCTGAATTACTAGGATACTATTCTAAGAGTTTACTTGTGGTTAAACGTATGGAAATCTCGTATCTCTTAAAAGTGTAATCAAGAAATTTTGCTGAATGTTTAGAGAACAGAATTATACGTAAATAAATAAAATTTAACCTAAATGGAACTGTAAATATATTGGCTACTTGTTTATTGAGTTGTTTCTCTTATCTGCAAATGGCCTGCAATGGCCTACTGAGCAGCTGTGTAATAATATGCCTTGCACTGAGAACTGTGGTTTATATGCTCTTAGGACCACGCAGAAGAGAGGAGAATCATTTGGAATCAGCAAAATAGGGAACAAAATAAAAGGTGTATTCAAGAGTTCTGCAATGGAAGGAGCTATGTTGCCTAACTATAACTTAAACGAAGGAGAAGATGACTTTGTGAGTAAAAGCGTCTTTGTTGATTTGGGGTGGTTTGATTGTTTTCCCTTTTTTATTTGAAAATGTTAAGCTTCTGCCCTCTTCACTACAAAGTTTTCATGTGCTAGCTTCTGATTAAGTTGCTTTGTCTTCCCTTTATTCATTCACAGGGCAAGGCCACATCCTCAGTTAGTGTGCCTGTGAGCTTATTGCCTTAGTACAGAGAATTAGTAAAAGTAGCAGTGTCAGCCACTTTTGTAGGCAATGATTTTTACCATGCCATTTAGGTAGTAAGGCACGTGTAGGGTTGCATACGTGGCTCTTCTGAAGCTTGCCACAAGACCTTAAAACCATAAATAGTGGAGAAATTGCTGTCAAGTTAGTCTGTGATGCAGCTTTTTCTCTTAAAGGACAGGAGCCAGTAGTCCTTCCTCATTTGTCTTGGGTGTCTCCCTCAATGCTTTTCTTCAATATAAACAGCCATGAATAGAGCCAGTGGTAGAATGTATTGCATGGGACATTGTTATCTGAAGCACAATTGGGGGATATGTGGAAAATTTTAAAAGGCAAGAGGAACGAATTGGTCAGAAGCTGTAGGTAACCACATATTTTTTACAGGGTGTCTGTCAGTTCAATCTTTAGAACTGTTCCTAACAACCAAAACATTTAAGTGTTCATCACCTTGATTAACTGCTAGCTCATTTCCCGTACTCGTTAACCTGAACATAAAAATTTGAGTTTGTATTATTCACCTGGTTCAGAATTGTTTTCAGAAGAAGGTGAGAGCACTCAGCAACTTGTAACTCTGGATAGATAAGGTTTTTTTCTTCTAACTGTCTCTCCTTTAGTACTTCTGTGTCCCAATCCCTCTTCCTGAAGTATCATCTGTAGAACTTGATAACACTGTAAAAATTTTCTGATCTCACTAAAAGTTGCTAATTTCAAATTAATTTGCAGTGGATCTAAACCCAGAAATTAATCTACATGGGAACTCCATTAATGAATTATTTTTTGTTCTTTTATTACTTAGTGACACATACATGAAACTTGATTTATGTTTCATTACCTTATAGAAGTTTTGGAGACATTGTCTGTACCAGTTAAAACAGAGATCTTTGTGTTTGAATCTTTACAGATTGAAGAAGGTGTTATGGTGATGGAAGATGATTCTCCTGAGGAGGCTGTTACTACCCCAAATACACCCCGAAACCTTGCTGCATGGAAAATTAGCATCCCATATGTAGATTTTTTTGAGGATCCCTCCCTGGAAAGAAAAGACAGAAAGGAGAGAATTCCTGTATTCTGCATTGATGTAGAGAGAAATGATAGAAAGGCAGGTATGCAATGTTGTGAAAAAGAGTATCATTTAAAAGTGAACTCAGAATGTTACAGTGTGCACTCTTCTGATTGCTCTTGCAGTGTGTTTTGCATGTGTTCTGATTTCGAAATAATGGCTTGAAAGTTCTGAGGAACTGTGTTTGAGAGATAAATGATCACATTTCGTTTTTGCAAGTTGAGAACTGATTCCTCTGCACAAATCAGTTCTATTTAGACTCTGTGCCAGAGTTCGAGATGTTCTCTTTCCAAAAGTATTTATCCTACAATTCATATTAACAAGCACCTGACTTATTTTTTCTTTCACCTCCTTTGAACTTAGGAATAATGATAAATAAATAGCTTTTTATATAACCTTAAAATGTAGTTCTTAGGAAATGAAAATGTTTTGCTGATTAGGAACCATCCCAGCTTGCAGTTAGTTTATCAGTATCTAGACAGCAATACATCCACGTGAAATTGGGGAAAACAGCATCATCCAGAGGCTGTGTGGATTTGTGTCAGTGAGACTAATACATAAGCACAATAAGCAGAAAGTATTAAAGAGTTATTTAGTGATATCTTCCAGGATTAAGAATGATCAGCATTTAAGCTGATGATACAGAGGACTGTATTCAACAAGTACTATTTCTGTAAATAATTTGGTTAAAAGTTTGAAAATAGATCTAACATAGTCATCCCTCATATATTTTGAATTTATGCAGCACTTAGTTGTTTAGATGTGTTTAGATTTTAGGGATCCCCTAAATGATGTGATAATTTCCTTGCTAGCACCGTATCCGTCTGTCATATCTGTTTGTCTAGTTATGCATTTCAGTTTAACACTATAAGTATCTTGAAGTTTGTTATTGCAACGTAGGGGACTAGGGTCACTGAGATTTTTCCCGTAATAATTCATCATACGTTTCCTGTTGCTAATTTATCTCTCTGGTGGCATAAAACCTGGTTTATTTTTAACTTTTTTCCCCCAGTTGGACATGAACCTGAACACTGGTCCGTCTACAGGAGGTATCTTGAATTTTACGTGCTTGAGTCGAAGCTTACAGAATTTCATGGTATGTTCTCCATCATCTGGAAAGCCACTTTTTTCCTGCTGTGATTATCACTTGTTATGATTATCATGCGTTACAATGAAACCAATGTTTGCTGCATTACAAGAATAATTTATCTCTGTTAGGTACGTTTCCCGATGCTCAGCTTCCCTCAAAGCGAATCATCGGCCCCAAGAACTATGAGTTCTTAAAATCCAAGAGAGAGGAGTTTCAGGAATATCTGCAGGTATCAAACAAACATTTAGAGTAAAGAATATTCTGAAACTAATGATACAAAACTAGTAAAAGTATAGCTGCTTCTTTTGTTTGTTTCCAAGTAACTTGAGTTACAGAGTTTGCCCAAGGGTTCAGTTTGGCAAATAAAACTTGTTAAAGTGAGTGAAAACAGAAATCTCTTGCAAATGATATTATCTATGGCAATATAATTCTCTTTGAATATATTTTTGCTATAGAGAAACCGATTTTTAGAGACTAAAGTACTTACACTTCTTTCCTTCTGTCTCAAAGAAACTTCTGCAACATCCAGAACTAAGTAACAGCCAGCTTTTAGCTGATTTCCTGTCCCCTAATGGAGGAGAGACTCAGTTTCTTGATAAAATGTTGCCTGATGTGAATCTTGGTATGTAATACACTACTTGTTTATGCTGACAAATAGTAATACTGTGATTGAGTTCTGTGATTCTCTGAATGATAGTAGTAATGAATAGATAATTCTTGTGGATGTGGGAAACAAGAACTCTGCTCCTTCACAGTCCCTAAAATTATAGCTCAGCAAGGAAGATATGCTGATACTTCTTTACTGAAGAAAAAAGACCTTTTTGAAATTATGAAAAAA
The DNA here is from genome assembly GCA_036023395.1 of Myiotriccus ornatus. NCBI lineage: Eukaryota > Metazoa > Chordata > Aves > Passeriformes > Tyrannidae > Myiotriccus > Myiotriccus ornatus. The sequence continues at coordinate 80,025,301 of JAYRBT010000114.1, forward strand.
GGTGTTTGTGGTTGCTTTTGAATTTTTGTGTCAGCAGGCAATATGATAAGATTTCTATTAAGAAATTTCATCATTCAAGAAGATTTACGGTACTGTCACAAGTCAAATCTGCATGAATCAGTCATTATTTACAGATGAGATGGTATAAAGAATTTTAATATAAAACTACCTTTGAGTTTAGTTGATTAAAATCAGTTTATTTTATTCTGAAAGCTACAATATTTGATATTTCTAGTATTAGCTAGTGTTAAGATCTTTTTTAACATGAGCTACTTAATAGATTAGTGACAGTGGTGTGTGTGATATAGGCAGGTCAAGTGGAAATTGAGAAGTTGAGAGATTTGTGATGTCTAATGTAAGTGTTCGCAATAAATTAAAAAAGTAGACTGCAGTGTGACTTTACGGCTTGGCTGCAGTGTAGCAGTGTATGTCTCAGGATACTGGGCCTGAACTGGTCTCATGGTTTGTACCACTTGTGGTTCTGGCACTGGTGTGGTCCCAAAAGCCGTGTCTGAACTGTCACTGCATTTCTGCGTCTCCTGGTGCCGGTGTGAACCTGCTGGGGCCTAGTGTGCTTTATGAGTTGTTGAATGAGATTCTGCTTTTCATCCTCCAGTTGAAAGGTTTTGTTTTTGTTTCAGACCTCCCTTCTAGATCCAACCGTACATTGTTAAATAGAAGTTTATAATTATGGTGTTTACTGTAATGCGTTTCCTGCCTGAGACCGTGCTTCACTTCCATAAACAGCTGTATAACAAGTCTTGGCAATTCAATAGGGCTTTTTATGAGGATGAGTTTTTATTATTATCATCTGATCATTTTACATACTTTCCGATGTAAATTTCGAATTTAATGACATGTAGATAAGAAAAGTATTACCGTAAATCTCATGGTTTAAATAAAACTAGTGCTGGACACTTTCATTTTTCAGTATTCCAAGTTACTGTGCCATATAGCCTTATCAGGACAGAAGAGCTGATTTTCAAGTCCATGGCTGTAACCTGTCCAATTTATAAAATTTTACTCAGAAGGGTTTTTGGGGCTGGATCTCTCCAGAATTCCTCTAGATTAGCTGATCTTTTCATGGAAAGAGAATAATCTTGGTTATCTTGATTTCTTCTGTGATGAGTGTTTATGATTCTATGAAGAACTTCAGGACAGGGAATTTCACCTGTACTGGTGTTGCAGTAGTACTGCTGTTATGCTGCTATTTATATATATACCATATATATAAAAATATATATATCCATATATAGATATTTATGTTTAAGCCTCTAGAAAAATTAAAAGGTAGACTCAGATACTTTATTGTGAGAGCTTTTTTTAAGCACTCAGATAATAATCTGTATGTTTTTAATATTTTAAGTGTCTTTTCTTGAAGAATACTAAGCACTAAGTTACAAGATGGCTATGTGCAAGACTATTTTCATAGCTTTTTGTGCCAAATCAAAAAAAAATCAGATTTTAAAAAATTATTGTGTTTTTAAGTAGTGACTAGACAGTAAGAACTTAAATGTAGCAGAGAAAAAGGTCTTTGAAATCAGCCAGTGATAACCAAGTTTTTGTTTATTTCTAATTATAGGTAAAATCATAAAATCTGTTCCAGGAAAACTGATGAAAGAGGTGAGTAATTCTTTCAGGTTGCCAGCATAATAATAACTACAATAACTTCAGTAACTAATTTTACAGCATCAATAACTTACAGGCTATTCAACACTTTGTTTGAAAATGCTTTTGTTGTTTAGTTTTCATTTTCCTATAATTATTCAAGTGACAGGTCACTCATATCTTTTTTACAGAAAGGTCAGCATTTGGAGCCATTCATCATGAATTTTATCAACTCCTGTGAATCTCCCAAGCCTAAGCCAAGTAGGCCTGAACTTACCATTTTGAGTCCCACTTCTGAAAACAACAAGAAGGTACAGTAAGTCCTGTTCTTTTCCCACTTCATAGGAGTGAAAAAGACTGACCATACCATGAAAATGGAAAGAATAAACAAAAAACCCTCTCATAAATATAAAAATTTACCTATTTTGTGTTGACATTTCATACAAGAGAGAGAATAGTAGTGGAGAGATCTTTTTTCATCTTCTGTTTTATAAATACCTTTGAATGATTTTCGAGGGTTGTGGGCAAGTTTTGTTGTTTTGTTGTTGCTGTTGTTTTTTACATCTTGGTGTATTTGGAGATGAGGAAACAAAGGAGAGAGCCTGGGAAGTAGAGAGAAGAGAAGAGGGGAAAGCAAAGGTGTAAAACTGAGAATGTTTTAGTTTCTTAAGGAAGCTTCCTTTTCAAAGTGAAGAGCTTGAGTGTTTGATGAAAATGTGACTTGTCAAAGTGCTACAAGCTGAAATTGTCGTGGTACCTGTTTATCTGCCTTCAAAGTGTTCGTTGTTGTCTGACATTCATAAAAGGTTAACTGTATCACTTCGTGCATAGTTACCTTTTCTAACATTGGCACAGTGAAAGTTTAGCACTTCCAATTTTAGTCTTTTACTTTTCTTCAGGTAAGGATAGTTCCTTTCTTTGTTTTCCTGTATTTGTAGTTGGAGCCTGGTAAAACGTAATGTAAAGATTTCTGCTAGCTTCAGGGGCTTCAGAAAGACGCTGGTCTTCATACTTCTGTGTTGGACTGCATTAGAGTGATCGTGTATTTGTTGAATTTGCAGAGGAATATTGTTTCTGGCCTCAGATTTCAAAGACCCAAACTCAGTGTTACAGAGCTGTTGTGGTTCAGGACAAAATACATAATGTGCATACACTTTGCCACGTGAGAGGTTCTGAAGGAAAACTCAGTAGTATGTGCTTTCCTGCTATCTCATCTGCTTGGGAATAGGAGTTGGACTACACGCCTCAGTCTCTTTTCCCAAGTAACAAGGGATAGGGAGAAAATGTCCTCAAGTTGTGCCAGGGGAGGTTTAGTTTTGATACCAGGAAAAAATCTCTTACTGGAAAGGGTTGTCAAGCATTGGAACAGGCTACCCACAGAAGTGATGGAGTCACCATCCCTAGGGGTATGTACAAGATGTGTAGATGTGGCACATAGTTCAGTGTTGGGCTTGGCAGTGTTGGGTTAATGGTTGGACTTAATTATCTTAGAGGTCTTTTTCAACCTAAATATTTCTGTGACTCAGCACCAGCCGGGACACTTCATTTTGCAAAGTGATAAGTTGGAGGTGTATGATAGTCTGAAGTGTAATGCTTAGCATGAGAGGACAGGGGATAAAGATTGGCATGGATTTTTTTCCCCTCTCCTCTAGTGCAAAAACTAAGAGGCACTAAATGAAGGTGGTAGGAGTTGGGTTCAAAACAAGAAGCGGTAGCTTTTCCAATGGTTAGGATATTTGTGGAACTCTTTGCCAGAAGATTTTGTGAATGCTAGAAGGTATTCACATACTAGAAATACCAATTATGACAGGACAAATTCACAAAAAGGGAATGTATTCAGGGTGAATACCTATAGAGAGACTGAATCCAGCTCTTGAATTATTTTTTTTTTTTAAGTTGAAAACAATTGGAGACTGGAAGAATTTGGTGAAAAGTACTGTCTAGGATAATTGTTCCCAGGGTCCATTTATTGTTCTTGGCGGTGATGGACTTTTGAAAAAACAGACCTTGTGATATCCGTCACTACGGACATTTTTATAGTGTTATGACACTTACAGAATTCTCAGCCACAAAATGTTTGTACTGATTAAGTTCAATAGCAGTTAAATCTATTAATTTGTTTGGGTTTCATCTTCTGAAGATGAAGGCTGAATTACTGCAGCCAATATATAGTGTTAGCTTACATGTGCATGTACACAAAATTATTATCCTTCATTTCAAGTTCTTTCTCACCTTGGACACTATTTCCAAGGTTAAGATATTTTGCTATTGCTCTCTATTCAGAGCGGTATAAATGTATCAGCAATCTTAAAAATCGGATGTAGAGTTTTTGACTTGTGCTAGAAACAGAGTACATGCATAAATAATTCAAATGTTATTTATAAAACAGCTGACAGCATACTACAGCAGAGTATGAACAATCAGTTTAATTTTTTTACTGTGATCTGACAAGAACTGTGGAAGTTAGCAGTTTTAATACATTTAACGTACTGAAATACCTGAGCTACCAGCTTTGCATTCTGAAGCATTGCTCAGTTAGAATGTAAACACATTCTTTGAAGTGTCAGCATGTTATTCTTGTAAAAGAACATGTGTACGGAAACTCAGGCTGTGAAATGAGGTTTTCCCAATGCTCTTCAACCATGGCGATCCCAGGAAAGCAAAGAGCTGTCTGTACTTTGGCTTTTCTTTTGGAATACTAAAGTTTCCTTAAGCAAAACATAGATCTTTACTGCCTTCTGTTTTCCAGTGTCGTTTTCAGAAATATCATTGGGGGAGAAACCTCTGTCTCACTGCTAAGTGCCCATGTATGCAGTTCATTGGAGACACAGGTTTGTAGAGTCCGAGGCCAAGTTGTTGCTGGCGCTGCTGGTTAGCCTGTAGCAGATGCTTTTGTCACAGGATGTGAGTTCCTTCGCACAGAGCAAAAAAGATGAGGTTAGCCCCAGCTCTCCAATCCTTTTCACCATCTGTGGTGAGAGCGAGTTCACTGTTTTTCTAAGCATCTTTGTTCTGGTTAGCTCTTTCATGAATGAGTAAATGGTTCTGCATATGTTTTTTAATTTTTTTTTTTCTTTCCTGGAAGAAATCTGTTTTGTTTTGGGGAGCCATTAGCTGTAAATGGATGGAAACTTCAGTGTATCTCTTGCAGAGCTGTGATTGTTATTTAATGATGGGCACTCAAGACATTTTGCCTTGGGGGAAGCTGCAAGACAGTTCTGTGATCAGATACTGAATATCTGTGCTCAAATTATACTACTAATTTTGACCAGCAGAGGCAAGTATGCATGAGGAATTCATGTATGGACTGCTTTCTCATTAATTTGCAGTCTGTCAGTTCAGCCAGGGCACACACACTTACTCACACCATTAATGGTAATTATTAGAGATCTGATACACCAGATTGTGCTGAGTTATGGTCTCTGCTGAGTTTTCCCATGCACATTGTGAAATTCATCCCTCTTGCTGATTTGCTGGGGTGCTCATGCCTTCTTAGGAAGATAGTTTTCTCTTTTTCAAGTCAGCCCACACTTGGGAAGAGCTTTGTGCCAGGTGCCAGGACACTGGGCCATTTACATCTTGTCATTTCCTGGATTTGATTTTTGAGCAACACTGGTTTCATCTGCAAGACCACTTTAGTTCATATTTATGATGCTTTTTGGAAGTAAATCTCCTGATCACCTCTGCGTGTCACATTTTCTCTCATACTAGGAAACTGTCTTAGAACTCATTAACTGAATTTACTTCAGATGAAAATAAATTAGAAAATGCTGTCTAGGAATGCAGGCACCAAGGGTGTTCAGTTCAAAGGCCAGACCAAAGGTAGGCCGGAGTAGCACCTCTCCCTACTCCCCAAATATGTTTGGCATAGACTTCACCTGTTCAGTTCTGCAGTCCAGTTCTCTTTGTGAGAACGTGACACCTTTGTGAAGATGTGTGGCCTTCCAGTTCCTGAAGGAGGCCTACAAGAAAACTGGAGAGAGGCTTTTACAAGAGCATTTAGTGACAGGACAAGGGGAAATATTTCCAAACTGAAAGATTTAGTAGGATTAGAGTAGGATTAGAATAGATATTAGGAAAAAATTCTTCACTGTGAGGGTGGTTAGATGCTGGAACAGGTTGCCCAGAGAGGCTGTGGAATCCCTATCCCTGGAAGTGTTAAATGCCAGATTGGGGCAATCTGGTGCAGTGCAAGGTGTCCCTGCCTATGTCAGGGGGCTTGGAACTAGGTGAACTTCGAGGTCCCTTCCAACCCAGGCCATTCTGTGATTCTCCAATGTAAGTGCTGTGCCGTAGCGAGGCACCCTCACTCCTGGTGATGGAGATGGATGTCTCTACCAGGACTGTGTGAGCTGCCTGTATGCAGTCAGTGAGGGGATCTGGCAGGCAGCCAGAGAGATGGAAGTTTTGGTCTTTTTGAGTGCCTATCTGTGAGAAAAGCTTGTTATTTCATAGCAAGAAAGTTCTTCAGATTTTGGTAAATGCTAGAGTTAGCTTTCCAGCTGATGCTTTTATTGCCACAGTGTTCTCATATGCCTTTTCTGAAGCAGATCTGTTTATTCCATTTTCAACATGTTGGAATCTGCTGAGAATACAATGTACATTTCCCCGATGCTGGTGTGCTGCCAACCGTGTTGCCATGAGTAGGGTACACCCAGGCTACCTCAGCAGGCTGAATAAGAAATGCCTGAAGGTCTGTCAGGGCAGGTGAAAGCTTGAGTTCAGTCAGAAATGGTCCTAGTGCTCTGACAGATTTTCTGCATGCTGCTTCCGTTTGAATATTCCTGTGCGTGTGTATGTTTGTTTTAAATACTGGTGAAAAGACTTCTGGTTAAAAAACCACAATGAAAGTCGGTAGTCAACCTTAGTATAGCTGGGAGCAATTGGATTTTATCCTATATCAGATCCACTAGATTGAAAGAGGTGCTAACTACCTGGTTAAAAAAAAAGCAAACAAAAACCCCCGCTCTCTATTTCTAGGGGCACTAATAGAGTTTCTGGCTATTCCAGCCATGTTTCTGTTCAGAAGGTCTGTAAGAAGCTTGACCATCTTCTGAAGATACTTTTGTCATATGTTCTAGAATAGGTCAGAACTCCTCAGGCGATGCAGACTTAGCAAAATATGCCTACAAAGGCATTGTTCTGCTGTCTTGTGATGGCCTGCCAACAGCAATAAAATCTGCTTTTGGAACACCGACGGTATAATGTACGTTTATGCGTAGTTACTGGGGGGAAGACATGGTTGCCTTTCCGTACGCTGACTGATGTGATTCAGGCACTACATTCATTCTTTCTTTTTACCATTTTCTTATAGTCCTCTGTACTTTGCAAATGAGCAGGAAAAATAGGGGAGAGATTCATGCCGCTGGCTGTGGATGTTGTTCATAGTCGTGGTATTGCCTTTATACACCTCACCTGTGCTGGAATGTACGCGGGTGTATGTTTGCATATGTGCTTGCAAACCATTGAGTAACTTCTTTTTTTTTCCTGTGAAACACTTTATGTGGGCATTCATGCTTACTTTGCTTGTTTTTCCCATCAAGTTGCGATAGCCTATTGTACAAGGGATTACTTCAGTCCTTTTCTTCATACAGGGCTCTTATCTTTCACTTGCTTCAACAGCTTGACTCCCATTATTAATCAATACCAATTCATGGAATTTCCTCATCCAAAGACTTTTAAGAATATTTTATCGTTATAATTGCAATTGCTATTTAATCTTAAAGATACTTGTGAATAATGACAGCATTGAGGTTTGTCTTGCCAGTCTCAAATATTAGCATGCACAGAGACATTCAAAGCAAAATCCTGTGCTTATCTGAATTGTGAATGTAATCTCAACTTTTGTGTCAGATAACCAGTTGTATATTTTTCACTTGAATTTCCTCAGAGGCAAAATTCTGGAAAGCACAAAACACAGAAGTAGAGATGTAATGCCACTTTGTATTATGGCTGCTGCTGTGCATTACAAATGACTATAGAATATTCACTTTTTTTCTGGAATAGTATAAAAATGTACTTTATAAAAACTGGTCATTGGCTCAGCTGTTTTGCCATGCATCGTACTGCTGTTATATTCTGAAAGGCCACGTGCAATCAAGAAACCATTGTATTTAAGCTGCAAGACAGATTATCTATGTGCAGAGATGCATGCATCATTCAGAAGATGCTGCTTCTGGTTTGGGATGGAAGTGGAAATAGCGTTTGGATGTCGAAAAGCTTTGCCCTAAGCTGGCCTTCATGTTTGATTTTTTTTTTTTTTTTATAAGTCACCAACCAGGTTGCTGTTAATGATTTAGCTTGGCCTCCAGACGCTCCTGAACCTGTGTCTACATTGTGCAATGGGCTGCTTTGAGTTGGCTCTGTATTGCCTCTGTCAGGTCGTGGGGTCTATCTAGAAAATAAAGGAGGCTCTTGTTTAAGCTACAATAATTCAGCTAGATTTTTTCAATATTGAGGAGGATATAGACTTCAGTTTATACAGGGTTTTTTAAACAACATACCAGGGACGCTTTCATACAGTAGGCGTGAATAATTACGTGTTCTTGTAGGTTTGTTACATTCCTGGATACCAGTCATCCCTCAGTGCATTAACCATATTTACCCTTTCATGTAATTTATGTAATAACCTGGTGTTGTTTAGTTTGAGTGAACCTTGTGAAGATAATACCAGCAGCTCAGCACTTAACAAAAGAGAGGGCCTGAAGAAGTACAGGTCATAACCTGAGTCTTGCAGATGTCCTGATGTAGTTTTTCCTGAGTGCAAAGCATTCTGTTTAGAGACTTGCATGATTCAGAGCTTGTGATTTGGATGTTTTATGGCTTTATTTATTTCAGGGAGAATTGCTGTACAGAAAGTGAACCACATATAAGCAAATTACTTCCTGTTCCTTGGAACTGATTTTAATTTGGGAGTGATAAAGAAAAACCTGTGTCAGTGGCAATCATCTCAACACAGGAATGCTATGATTATGTTGCCTTTGCTTCTAGTTCTGGGATTTTTTTTTTAGGACCTTGGCATAAACTTCTGAACTTTCTTTTCATAATACAGAATACTTTGTATAAATCCTGTTTTATCTTTAGATCAACTGTTTTTGGGATAAGATAATTTAAAATAAACTGTTAATGGGGATTGCTAAGTATTAAATGTGGAAAGCGCCAAGATTCCGAGAGTTTTTCCTTTGCAGCTGCTGGAATGCACAGACGTGAGGGCAGAAGGGGCAAGGAGTACTGCCTAGGTGGTATGGGACCCCTTATGGTGTCCAGGGAAGAGCATCTTGGGGTATTGCGAGGATTATAATATCTTTTAAGAAAGAACCAAAGACAAGGAAATAGAGAGATCAGGGAGGGGTGCGATAACATGGGAACAGAGAAGGCTAAAGGAGTTATTAGTTGAGAAATTATATAAATGGAAGGAAACCCAAACTTTAGTAACTTAACAAAGATTTATGAGGTTTTTGCTGTAAATAATCAAGCTGGCAGGAAGAAAAGGTATTTCTCTATGTAAAAAAGTTGTATATTTTGTCCAGAAACCATTGTATTTATTTCAAAATTGAAGCCAACAGGAACTTCAGTGTTGTAGGATCAGAATCATTTATGTCGGAAGAAGGTAGCAGGAGCAAAAAGAGTCATGAATTAATGTCTCAGACACCCTGCTGATTTGTTCTGAGCCCAGGTATTTTTGTTGTGTAACTTGGCAACATGTGACATGCTCTTTATTGGAAAGTGAAGAATTCAAAAAAACAAACCCTGAAACAATGAAACGAATCAACCCCTGTGGTTAGTCCTTTGACAGCTCTGGAAAGAAGCTACTTATTTTTAAAATAACAACCCAAAGGACTGATGGTTATCCTTTTGCCTTTGAATGCAATGATATCAGTCTTATTTTTCTATTTTTAGCTTTTTAATGATTTATTCAAGAATAATGCAAACCGATCTGAGAATACAGAAAGGCGACAAAATCAGAACTACTTCATGGAAATGATGACTGTAGAAGGAGTCTATGACTACTTAATGTATGTTGGTAAGAAGTGATTTCTCTTAATTATTCATATACTTCATGCCAAATATGAAATTCACATTCTTTGGTAAGAAATAAAATTCTGTTGTAGGACTCATATAGCTCAGCACTTGCAAGCTTATCAGTATACAACTTAGTGACACAATCATTCTGTAAAAACTTTATTATGGTATGAAAATGTTTTTTTTTAATCATTCATTATTGCTTAGTTTTTTTGTTATGTATCTTTCTTTCTTCATCTCAGTATTATGACCTTATGGGAATAGGTCCCTTCTCTTTTCTCAGATGTGCCTAGGCTGCTCGTGCTCTCTGGGAATGGGCATTGTTTAATTAATAAAATTAGCTAAAGGAAGTATTTGATAAGCAGTGGGGAGAATACAAATTTTTTCAGCATTGCACTAACAAAACTAAAATACTGCTTGCTTGCAATCTTTTTTTTTTTTTTTTTTTTTTTTGGTTTTTAATAAATGATTCCCTTGTCATGAGTATCAGCAGAGCCTCATATATGTATGTTCCTGTAACTTTGCAGGTAGGGTAGTTTTCCGCATTCCTGACTGGCTGCATCATCTCTTGATGGGAGGAAGAATTCTCTTCAAAAATACATTGGAACTGTACACAGACTATTATTTGCATTACAAATTAGAACAACTATTTGAGGAGCACCGGTTGGTTTCTCTGATAACACTGTTGAGAGGTTAGTAATAGTTAAGTCTTTGGTGTGAAAATACTGCTTCAGTTTGATATTTGAAATCCTTTCTTTGAAGTTGCCAAGTACTAAACTTTGCAAAGATTACTAAAGCTAGTGGAGTTTTGAAAATAAAGTATGCCTATAAAAAGACTGCAAAAGCTCGTTGTGGAAAGATGTTGAGTCAGCCATGTTGTCTATTAGTGATGATTACAGAAAAATTATTATGAGTAGTAATTTGCTAAGCTGCGCAAGGAACAAGAAAAACAAAGGTTGTTTAATGTATCACAGCACAAATGTTTTATGTAGTCTTTAAGTTACTTCACTTCTGTGCTACATCACAGTCCTTTATTGTTCTATTTGTTCCCTTTGTTGTGGTGGGCTTTTGGGAGGGCCTGACTGTTCTTGACCTTTGAATAAGGGAAGGGGAGAGAGGTTAAAAAAACCTAAAAAAATGACCACAGAACTGCACCTGAGTGCGGTCTAATTTAAATACCACAATCTTGCTGAAGCTCTGGCATCAAGGCAGCTCTGTTCTTATCAAGCCAAAAGGGAAACTTGTGAAAGACAAAAAAAGACAGGAGTAAGTCTTTCAAAGCCTAAAAGCAAAACTGAGCGCCTGTTATTTCTGTCGAACAGCAGTTCTTGCTTTCTTGTTCATAGGTAAATCTGAAATTTTTGACAGTTCCAGACAGTGTTTTTGGCACAAGGTATAAATACTGCTTATATTTTTGAAAGCATAAGGGAAATGGTGAGTAAGGAGATCATAACTAACCTGAAGTAGAATTGATCCAAACTTAGAAGATAGTGCTTTAAAATTTATAAAAGAATGGAAACAAATTGTGAAAAGATGATTGACGTCCAGAAGGGCGGAGTATTCTGGATTTGATCAGGGTAATGTAAGCAAAAGACTATGATCTGGCAAGGCTAGCATTCCCTTCCAGTCAAGGTCATACAGAAAAGATGCTCAATTTTGAAGCCACAATCCAGACCACATTTATATGTCAGTGATGTGTAGCTGCCTAAAGACTTTTTTTCAATGTGTCTTTGCTGCAGATGCCGTGTTCTGTGAGAACACTGAGCCTCGCTCTCTCCAGGATAAACAGAAGCGAGCAAAGCAGACTTTTGAAGAAATGATGAGATACATTCCAGGTTCTCTATTTCATGACAGCCTGTATGAGTGTGGTTAATTGTTCAAGCAGATATATAACCCAAATACAGTCACATTACCTTCCCAAATCAAGTGATACTTGGGCTGCTGAGATTTGAATACTAGGTGTAAAAAACCAGCAGTTCAGTTTAGTCACTTAAATGTTGCTGACTAAGGTTGCAGGATAGTAATTGGTAAAGACACGCAGATGGAAATCAAGAGCTTTAGAAATGTACCTAATATCATAATTTCTTCATCTTTAGAATGTTCCTGTGTTTTCTATTTTATCCAGATGAAAAATGGGTTAAAAAAGGCACACCATGAAGCCAGAAGGTACATCTGAGCTCTCCTTACACTGTATAGACTAGGAGAGAGAATCCCCATTTAATCAGAACGTAATTTTAAAAAGCAGCTCATGGTTTATTAAACAATGCATTAGGACAATATCTTGATATTATAAAAAGTGTAATATTACTTAGGTGTGCAGCCCCAAAGAAAAGGGAGGAAAAAAGGATGAACCAAAAGTGTGTTTGTTTTTCCATTTACCATTTGAGATAGATAAAATTTGAACTCTTTATTTAATTTGAACTGGGTTTTTTTATTGGTAATTACTGGACTACCATAACTGCATCATGTAGCTGTTTTGCAGTGCTTCCTTGTGACTTGTGTATTTTGTTTTTGGAATTTGGTCTAGATTTAATAGGGAAGTGCATTGGGGAAGAGGCTAAATATGAAGGCATCAGGCTTCTGTTTGATGGCCTGCAGCAACCAGTGCTCAACAAACAGGTAACTCATAACATGTGAGAAACTTGCCTTTTGGCACAGGATTTCCTGAAGTGAATGTTTGGTGTAGCAGAGGAGTGGGCTCTAATTCAGAGTTAAAAATAAAAAACAGTAGTGTTGCCTTGACGTGTCCTTAGTTTTATTTGTTTTCTTTTAGTTAACCTATGTTCTGTTGGACATTGGGATTCTAGAACTCTTTCCAGAGCTGGGTAAGGTATGTGCTAACTCTATTTAAGAACTGCAGAATTCTTCTAGCTGCTATTGAGTCTGGTCACTGGTGCATTTTGGCTGTTGTTCCCTTGTAATAATAATTTTAAATTTGGGGGAAAATCTGTGTTTTTTTCTAGAGTTTTAATCTAGGTTACTTACATTTTGGTTAATTAGCTCTTTCCAAATCAGCCCAGGGCCATTTGTCTAGCATACAGCAAGTATGAGCTGCCTTTCAGTAGAATTCAACAGAGCAATCAGTGGTCGGGATCTCTGTGCATTTCTCTTTGACTGATTTGTCTCCACTCTATTTTATGCATTTTCCAATTCAGGAAGGGAATTCTGCATGCTCAGAGCTCAGGTCAAGTTGCAGCATTTTTCTTGCAAATGTTTGGCAGGAGGGTGAATTTCCTCTAGTTTGGTCACTGCAATGTTAACTCCAGCTTTCCAGATAAAGGAGACAGAATTTGCACAAGAGAAATTGCTATATAAATGCATATCATTAGGTATGGGATCCATCTCATGTTTGTACTTATGTATATCAAACTTCACAGGGTTTTACATAGCAATTTTACAGTTTGGTCTTCATGGTAAGCAGGAGATATTTGCTAGTTAGCTAGGTAGAAAAAAAACAAAAAAAACCCCAATGAAATAAAAAACCACCTCACTAACAATAAATGTTGGTTGCCTGAACCCTGTGTCTGAAAACTGCAAAGTGCCAGCAGTGATTTGTTTTGCATGATAAACAGAAACAAATATTAGATACCGGAACAAGCCAGGACACCTTCCATTGTTTTCACTGAAATGAGGCTGGCTCAGCATGTTTGACCTACTTTGTGCTTCAGCTCTGTAGCTGCCCTGCTCATGCTGGTGTTCAGACAGCTAAAAACAAGCAAAAGAGCTTGTTTCCCAGCTGACCAAAGGAACAAGGAAGTAGCCTGGAGACTTGTGTGCTTAAATAAAGACCTAACGTAGCCTTGCTTGTTTTACTCCGCTGAACTGGTTTTGTGTCCAGTAATAGATAGAGCAGCTAATAGTGTGTGTATATATATGTATAGGAACACCAGTCTTTCATCAGTTGATGGTGGAAGAAAACAAGCTGCATTTAAAGCACTGGTCAGGCCCAAAGGGTGGTGATCAATGGATTGAAGTCTGATTGGAGGCAGGCCAGTACTAGGAAAGTATTCCAGGGGTTGTGGCTCCAGTCCTGTTTAACATCTTCATTAATGCTCTGGATGATGGGACAGAGTGCAAGGCTGATGATGACACAAAACTGGGAAGAGTTTTGGCTAATACACCAGAGGGTGCTGCTGCCATCCAGAGTGACCTAAACAGGCTGACAGGAACCTCCTGAACCTCAGCAAGTTGAACAAAGGGAAGTGCAAAGTCATGCTCATGGGGAAGAACAACCGCAGGATGGGCTGGGGGTTACGCGGCTGGAAAGCAGCTTTGCAGAAAAGGACCTGGGTGTCCTGGTAGACACGAAGTTGAACAAAAGACTGACAATATCCTGGGCTGCATCAGGAGTGTTACCAGCAGGTTGAAGGAGGTGATGCTGCCCTTCTGCTCAGTGCTGGTGAGGCCACATCTGGAAATATTGTGTCCAAGACTGGGCTTCCTAGTCCAAGAGAGACATGGACATAGTGGAGAGAGTCCAGTGGAGGGCCGTGAGAATGATGAAGGAACTGGAGCATCTCTCCAATGAGAAGAGGCTGAGAGATGTTGGACTGTTAGCCTGGAGAAGAGAAAGCTCAGAGGATCTTATTTATGTATGTTAATCCCTGAGGGTATGGTACAAAGAGGACAGAACCAGTGGTACCCAGTAACTGGAGCAGAGGCAACAGGCACAAACTGAAACACAAGAGGTTCCCTCTGAACATCAGGAAACACTTTTTCACTGTGAGGGTGACCAAGCACTGGCACAGGTTGTCCCAGGGATGCTGTGGGGTGTTCATCCTTGAAAATAGTCAAAAGCTGTCTGGATGTGGTCCTGGGCAACCATCTCTAGGTGGTTCTGCTTGAGGTCTAGACTAAGTGACCTCCAGAGGCACTTCCAACCCCAACCCTGCTGTGATCCCTCCTGGTGAAACAGCAGAGTTGAGGGCTGGGCTTCCCCTTTCCCTGTGACTGAAGCTGATGGGAACAGAGCAAGGGAATCACTGGCCCAAATGTCAGTAGGGGAAAGGAAGAAAAATACTCCTATTTCGGATGTACGGAGAGCAACACAGAAGAAAGTGCTGCATCTCTGATGTTCAGCAGTGGGACCAGGGCTGAGAAGGGAAATGCAAGATGGAGAGGGTATAGATGGAGGGGTGTTAGTGGTTTTCATCTAGAGCCCTTAAAAATGTTTCCCCGAAATCACTGCAAACAGACTGCGAAGTCATTTGGAAAGAGAATTCTTTCCTCCTAAAAATTGTAATGGGAAAATTTAAAAGTAATGACTGGTTCTTACTTAGCTATCTGTTATATTGCAGGGGGGGAATCAGTCTAATGCCTGTCCTCTCTGTTCAGCAGAGACTAGACCTTTTTGAGTTGCTTCATGCCAAAATGTGTTTGTAGTTACACTGAAGAACAGAAAAATATTTCAGGTCAGTCATCACTTAAAGGGAAAACTGAGCATCCTGGAAGTTTTGTTTCGAGCACTGCTCCTTTGGCAGAGAAAACTGCAATGGGAGAAATGGGAAAATTGTCATTAGCAGGGATGTCCGTCTGCTTCCACTCTTGAGATTGGTATCTCGAAGGTATTTCCTGCTCCACGTACCAGTGCGGATACGTGCTGGATCACTTGATGTGTTTGATGGCAGCATGCGTTAAGGGAGCAAGGTCGAAGGATAAGAGCCGAAAAACTGATACAATGTGCAGCCAGTCCCTTGGAAGTCCATCAGACAGGATGCAAGGAAATGGACAGCTGAGAAGGGGAGAAACATTCCTAGCAGAGGAAGGAAAGAAATCCACTTGAAAAAACATTGCTCCACTACCATTTCCAGAGCAGAAAATTGTTCTGTTAAGAAAACTGTATGTAGCAGTTAGGAGTGGGAGAGGCGAGAACTTCCAGAGAGAGAAGAAAATACATATTTTGACAAATAGTATTAAAACCCCTTAGCCATCCTTTCTCTTAACTCTGGTTTCAAGTGGATGTTTTCAAATACCATTCATGATTGCAGCTCAGTTCAGTCTTTTCTATGTCAATATGCATTT
Source organism: Myiotriccus ornatus (assembly GCA_036023395.1). Classification (NCBI taxonomy): domain Eukaryota; kingdom Metazoa; phylum Chordata; class Aves; order Passeriformes; family Tyrannidae; genus Myiotriccus; species Myiotriccus ornatus. The sequence goes on from JAYRBT010000114.1 coordinate 80,040,952, forward strand.
TCAAACCTAGAAAGTAAATTTTTTGCCTTTATTGTTTAACAGGGTCCGAAGGAAACGAGCTCTGTGTCAAGCTGGATGTGAGTGAAGGGACATTACTGGACACCCTGTAGCATCTGCTGTGCACTTTTGTAATGGACATGTGACATTTTAACCTTGCCTTGTATATTTTGTTGTAAATAACATAAAATTTAAGTTCTAAAAATTATCTTTATTCAATAAAGACATAAAAAATCTAATATCAGTTGGAAGTAAATAAAATATCTGTACTTTATGTTTAAAATTTTTTTTTTAGCTTTTACCAGTAAAAGTCAAATTAATTTCCCCCAAATCTTTCCATGTGTGAAATTACAGGATGACATCAAATAAAGCAGCTGGGAAATCAGCCAACTTACGCTTTATCAAAAGAGCAATTACTGGATGTCTTCCTTAAGGGATATGTAGAAAAAAATGTTTGGAAGAAGTTGTAGAATGCTCACATTAAGTTATCTTTAACTGACTTAACAAATCTTACTATTTTTTAAAACAACGAAATTACATGATTGAATCTATTGCATACAAATAATGTCAAAACTATCTTTGGCCTTCATGCTCTCTGTGAGCATGGAAAATAACGTGTAATTTAGTCTATTAAATACCTGACCTTCAAATCTAAAGCATTCTTAAAGTAATAATGGGTGTGAAAAGTGGTTTTGACTTTTACCTTAGCCTTTATTTTTCTGCAGTTTCTTACCTGGGATTGTTGTGTTTTTTTCTGACATCTGGCATCCCAGGATGCGAGTTTGTTCACAGCATTTTTTAAAAGTTTATTCCTGTAAAATTGGGTGGAAGATTTTTCCTGTAAATCTTAATTTGTTGGCCCAGCTTTATAAAAGAAACTTTGAAATGGACTTTCATGTGTGGATTTTTAACAGGTTTTACTCAGAACAATACAGCAATACTTTAGTAGGCATTCCTCAGTTTTTATTTTCAGACAATACCCATTTTCTCCTTTGCTACAAACCAACCAATCTAATGCAGCATTGGTGTTTTTTGTGAATACAGTTTGTGTTATCTGTATTACTATTGCAAACCTTTTCCTTCTCTTTGTGAAAGGAAGGTAATATTGGTATCGCTGTTCTCTCTGGCTATGCCAAAGGAGTTGTTACAACTCTAAATATTGGTGTGCAGGTACAGTTTGGTTCATAAGTGTCTTCTCTGTTACTGGTTTTGTGTTGATTTGGGTGAGACCATTCTGTAAATTAACTACTTTAAGGACTGGTATTGGCAAACCATCAACGCCAGGGTGTAACAAGTAGTGTGACAAGGTCAGTCGTCATTTGTTGTCCTGTTGCAGCAGCTGTGTGGTCCAGAGCTTTTCATACACAACCTTTGAATGTATGTGGAAACAAATGACATCTTGAAATTTAAACATACTGTGTGTTTATCTTAGTGCACCTTCTCCTTGAAATCTGCAGGTGCAGTGAATTTAAGAGCCAAGTAGCTTCAGGGTTGAAAAAGAGTGTAGTGAGCTTTCCAGAAAAACAAAGCAAGTTTATTCAAAACACTGATAATCAGTTTAAAACAGCATTGAACAACATGAAAATACATTGATGTTAAAAACTCCCAGTGTGAATGAACTTTTAGAAAAATAATGGGTGTTTGCACTCATTTGTAATCAATCACTTCTTGATAAAGCATCAGAAGTGTACACTTAGCATTTAGTCTGACTCTCGATTTCATACTCATTAGCCTGTATTTACAGCAGTATTTTTTAAACACAGCCTTCCCATAGCAGAGATGGACTTTTGAGGTATAATCACAGTTATCATAAAGCCAGCTTATGCTGTAAAAAGCCCCATTACCTGGCTATTTCCAAAGGATTCCACAGTGCTGCAGGAGTCAGTTCCTCTATCTGACATTATCTGGGAATGTTGCTGATACAGAGTAACAGGCAGGAGTCCTGTGCCTTGTTCTTTGGAAAAGGTAAAAAATCGAGCATATTTACATGAAACACAATCATAGTGTTCTTGCTCTAGACACAGTCTCCAAACTGGTCATATTAAAGAATGAATAATACTAATTTGTTAAAATTTATCAAAATCAAGCTTTCATTGCATCCTGTATTAATGGAAAATATAAGTGAGATGCTGCATCTTCAAAACTAGAACAAAAACCTTTAAAAATTGCATGTTAAATGGACCTCATGATTTTAATGGCACTGACTTTAATCCAGCTCTTTCAGATATTGGTGTAGGTATGATAAATATGACTGGAAGCAAAGTAGAAATATTAGGTTTGAAAACTTTAACCCTGAGTGGAGATGAAAGAAAGGAATATACACCTATAATAAATCCATTTCTAGAAGCTTGTTTACATTACTGGAATCAGATTCTTAACTCACTATCCAAGGCATCTAAAAGAATTTGACAATTTAAAAATACCCCATTACAGTTTGTCATTGCTTTATGATTGAGCAGTAAGTATTCACTGGCACTTTGTTTCTTGAAACCTCAAACCAAATTGCTGGGTATCTGCTGATTCAGACCAAGAGAAGTCATGAATTCTGCCCCCTCATTCTGCACAGAGTGCTTTGATGCACTACCAGATAAAAGACAATGGATTGGGCTGCTTACTGCTAACATGCAGCAACCTCACTGCTCATTCACTGTAAGCTGTAAGAAAAGAGGAAAGAGATCAGTCCTTCTTTTCCCTTCATCAGCATCATCTCTTCTTCCTCCAAACAAAAAGAGAGAGAGCAACAATCAAGTGTGCACAAATGTTACAGTGAACAATGCAGAGATCAGGGTAAGACTTGCTTTGTTAAGACTTCCAGAAGAAAACTTTATTCGACCTTCAACTGCTGGGTAAACTCTCTTCATTCTCTGTAGGTAGCGGGAGACAACATCGATATCAGGTTCACCTAAACAAACAAACATAAAAAAGTGTTCTCTGCAGCAGCCAAGCTCTTAAGAGTTCTTTAGGAACCTGTCTAAAATTGCAGTTTTAGCTCAAGTTCTAAACTGGTTTCTATAGCTTGCAATGCTTAAGCAGTATACATCGAGACAGCGTAGGGTTGTGGAGAGTTGTTTCTTATGCACAGAAAATCATCTGTGTGGTTTGTAGCCAGAATTTTTGGTAGCAACTTGTATTTTACAAAATACAAAAAAAAAAAAAATTTTCTCTTTGCATTGCCTGTCTTGTTTTGTATCTGTTACAATACTAATTTCCAATCAGTTTTAGGTAGACTGAGATAGTGCCCTACCTGTTTGGGATAGAGGGCTGTAGATCTGGCAGAGCTATCACACTTTCTCAAATTTAACTTTACTTTTTTAGGAGGAACTTCTAGTCTGTGCGCTGCTGTGTGCACACAAAGTATAACTCAGAGTTTCTGTAGTGGGAGACCCTCTTCAGTAACTGCTGCCAGCGATGTCACAAGCCCTTCTGATCCAACTCTTACAATCCTAAACTGTAGTCCTCCATCCTAACAATAGTTACAGTTTTACCCCCTTGCTATACTGAAAGACTTTACAAGAACCTTACGAGTTGTTCGCTTTCATTATTCGTAACGAAGTTTCTAACACTTCACATGCAACTTTAGAGGACCTTAATGCAGCATTATAAAACACTTCCTTTCTGCCTCTGGCGTGGTGTCTGTAGCACCTTGCATACCATGCTGCCTGCAGGACTCCCGAGAATCCCCCTGGTTCTGGATGGGCAGGCTAGTTCCTGCAGAGCAGGTCGTCATCTTCCCCTCGCTCTGCATTTCTCGCCTGAGCTGCATGTCCTTTAGCAGTGGACATGATGATTCTCTCTTTCCGAATAGTTCTACACAGTGGAAATTCAAAGTCTAACGAACCAAGTGTGCAGGCAGTACAAGGCAGTATGCATAAGATGCAGTCTCCATGGTGCGGTTTTTGCTTCTTTTGTGGTTTACCATGACCTTAGAAGTGCTCCTTGAGCACTACTGTATTGGTAAGGCTCAGTTTCACTTTGAAACTTGTGATTTCACTGAAGAAGTTAAAAATTTTGCTGGCTACAACCAAAACCAGAGCTGTCAGATTAGAAGCAAATTTAACCTAGTAAAGACAAGAAGTCTGAGACTAGTACTGTAGAAAGATCTTTTAACTTTTGGGAATTGTTTGTCTGCTGCTCTGTTAGTGCCCAAACTGACCTTTACTGCATCCCACTTACCTTTACTGTAGCCCATATTTTTGTCTTTCAGCATATGATAGCCATCTCCTCCAAATAACATATAGGATGGAAGAGTCACATTGTATATTTCATCCATCTGGAGTGGGATGTAGGCTGGGACTCGGCAGGCTGTGCAAAGGACTTCTAAGCTAACAACTCTGCTTCCTGGGGCTCTGGAAAGATCATAGACCACGTGGATGCCTACAAAAATACACGTTGGAATGTCACTTTGTGCAGCACCCTCCTCATCTTTAGCTGATTCTTTGCATTAGTTTCTGTGACTGAGAGGTTTTATTGCTCTGAATTACGCCAGTTAATGCCCTATTTTCTTTGCACACTACTCAACTTTTATACAAGAAAATTCAAGAGAATAAGAATTGCTGAAGCACTGTCCCACCTCAGTTACTTATCTGATTGTTCTCGTCATTACTCCACAGAAGGAAATTACTAGTCATGGGATTAGGATACTGCAAGATGAAAATACCTTCCCTTTTTTCTGTAGTCACATGCTTTCTCATTCCCCTGGCTTGTTGGCTGAAATTACTTTTTTTAAAGCCAGCCAGCCACCACAACTTGGTAGCTGTTAGGGGTAATAGGTACTGTACTGAAAATAGAAAGGCAGACCAGGGCTTTACTTTGCGGTTTCTACTCGCTGTAGGAGAAGCAGCATTTCTAGTTGTGAGCCTTGATCAAAGCTTGGGGAGAACCAGGCCCCCAGAACAGCATTGCCAAGAATCAGCAGATCAGGAAGCCACTAAAGCTCATCCAAAGCACAGAGGCTTTTCCAACCCTGGTGCTCTTCCTGCTTTGGATCTTCTGTCCTGAACCCTTTCCAGAGCTACTGATTGTCTTCTCTTTCTGTAAGGAGACAGCAAGCAGAACTTGCTCCTGCTTTACCTTAGTGGTATCTAAAAATGTGGTAACTTACCCATGAAAGTACCAGACATGGGTTGTGTCTGTGGCACATGAGGGTTTGAGATCACGTGGTGGGGTTAAGTGCCCCCATCATTGGGCTGTGTAGGGGGAGAGGCATAGAGAGGAGGGAATGTATCAGCCCCTGCCCTTGAAGTTTAGCTTTTCTGCTATATAAGCAATAAAATCAACACTGCATCAGAGAGACCAGGAATAAACATGACTGTGGCCTGCTACACATCTGGGTAAACGTACAGAGAGCTGCAATTCAAGAAATAAGTAGGTTTCTAATATTAACTGGTCATTCATAAAATATTTAGTAATTCACTGGAGCAATTCCATAGCCACTTGGACAAACTCTGAAACTGTCAGCAGTCATTAGAGAATTGCACAGAGTTATTTTGGTAAACTGACATTTGGCAATAACTGGCACAGCCGTCCAGTCTGGGGTTTCAGGTAGGCTGCCAGTGAAGAACTGAAAACTGGAGTTTGTTATAGCTATTTCTGTGTTACAGCTACACTAAATTATATCTTCCTCCAGTTAACTGAAGTGTTAAACTGATATCATTGTGGGTTTGGGAACCAGCTTGGGAACGCTGTCTCTGCTGAAGGGAACAGAGGTGGCCTGTGTGCTGCAGCGTCTCAATTAAACATACACAGGATAAACAGTGTTTAAACAGGACAGCATGTACAAGACACAGAGCTAAGATATGTGGCCAGCTTGACTTCCATTCTTAAAAAGAGGCTCCCAGGTGTAATAAACAAGGCCAACAGGAGGAATAGCTGGTTTGGAAAACTGAGAAGAGGAAAGAAGAAAACATACCTCCCACCTGCAGCAGCTCTCCACTTCCTCTTCCGTATCTATGCACACTGTGCTCAAAAGCTTCTTTCAGAGTGGAGCCTTTTACCCTTACCATATCAAAACGACCTCCAAATGGCAAAACGGACAGCAAGTCTTCCACAGTAATGCTGCCTGGGGGAAGGAGACTTTGTTTACTTCTTGTTTGTTTGTTTACAGAATTATTCTAGAATTAACAGTTTTTGACAAGGAACATGGCAAATGCAATTTAAGAAAATGAGGGCAGGTAGAGGTGAGAATCATATATATTATCCCAATCAAAGAACCTGCATCTTTTATCATCCAATAAGTATCAAGACCAATTAATCAGAGTTTGATGTAAGTGCATGTTTTGCTATTCAAACAACACTACTAAAAGAGATGACAAACCACCAACCTAGGATGAAAAAACAAGGTCAGGTCCTACAAGGTCAGGCAATTTTTTCGTATTGATGGAGATTTACTAAGTAGTCCCACAGAAAGATTTAGCTAAACTGAAAAAGCTTTTGTTTTCAGGTTTCATTTATGTGGTATCAGGAAAATAAAGAGTGTTAAAACCTTAGCATTCAGAAAAACCCAGATTTTACTTACTCTACAGCAGACTACAGAAGGCTCCCAGCGACCATACTGGATGACCCTGTACAATAGGAGGTCTTTCTTTATTCCAAGGCAGCAAAGAGAGAGGGAAATTATAAAAAGCATTGTGTACAAACAATGCTAGAGACTTCTGTCAATGTCAGAGTGCAGTTGTGCTCTAATGATGTATAATCATTTGAGGAAGTTTGAAAACACTTCCAAATGCTGTGCAAATCCCATTGAAACAAGACATAACTAAAACTGTATTTCAGGCTGGCATAACTTGATTCCTTCTTCTGATAAAGTTGTCATTCATCTTGTAATTTTACGTACCATTAGTGCTCTGTTCATCAATGGGTGACCGTATCCCACCTCCATTCAGGATGCACATTGAAACATGGTTCCATGATTTTTTATCTGGATGCCCGACATTTTCATAAAGCTACCAAAGGAAAATGTATAAACTGATTTTGTCTTCACTTGTTCTAAGTTCTGGAAATTTATATCAAATACAATCTGAGACTGAAAAAAGATAGAAAGGTTTTATATCTTTGACATTAACTTCAGTACCATTATAAAACAGTTATTAAAAAATCCAAATAAGTATTTTGGTTTTTAACAAAGTAGTCTGTGTGTCCCCTAGTCTCTGTGTCTATGTCATAGCCAGGGCAGGCCAGCTGAACAAAGGAAAAATGATTCTTTGATTCCAATGACTGTGATAAAGACAAATAATTTAAGCATATTTGGAGAATTGAGAAGGGAAGAGGACCTTAAATATTAGTGTACATTAAAAACACTTAGGAGAAGCATAAATTAATGTAGTTCTCATATGTTGCAGGGAATTAAGTTTTTCGGCTTCTCTATGGTTGGTTTTTAACGTTTGGAATGGTCTTGGCATGTAGAACAGTGGAGGAACAGGAAACAGGCATACTAGATCAGAAAGTCTCTGCACAGCAACATCTCCAGTGGTGTCAAGGCTCTGGCGAAATGCTAGAACAGGATAATATTTGCTTGTGACATCCTAAGTAGTAAAGAAAGTGGAGACCAGGTATTTATGCAGCTGCATAAGGATGATAATCCTACAGTGTTAATTCTCAGATGTAACTGAGTAGAACAGGAAAAGGCTGAGAAAATAAATTAGGATAATGGAAGAGATTGACTGGTTTCCATACAGGAGCGACTGTGTGACTACGTGAGTAACTATGGTCATGACTCTTCAGTCTCACAGAGAGAGAAATACAGGAAGCATATAATGGAAGCCTATAAAACAAAGAAGACATGGAGGATGGATAATAATCTGTGTGTTTTCTTTTTTTCCAGAATAATAAAAAACAGAGAAAGATTTGGAGCGGGTAATGAGGTTGGTCAAAGACACAGAAAAACTTTCGAACATAGAATGATGAGTGTAGGCTTGGACTGCCTGACCTGGTAAAGAGGTAACAGAAGGAAATATCTGAGAAGCCTATAAAGTCAGGAGTTATGTGAAGGTGGACAGGGACCAAGTGTTCCAGTGCAAGGACCACTTGACCTCCAGCAGTTATCCAGCCAGTGGGCAGCAGCAGGCTGCACACTACTGACAAGACCAAGGTCCCTGCAGGATGTGCAGGTCAGTGATGGAACACCCTGCTGCCAGCTGTTGTGAAGGCTGAAGGAAGGCAAAGGGAAGTAGGGAAAATTCAGGGAAGAGAAGCTACAGTTGAGCTAGTAAATATCAAGAGAGCACTTCTGGCTTGGGGAATCCCCGAGCTGTAAGCTGGTGGGAGAAACAGATCTGAGTACAGCAACTCCACAGGTTTGTTCAGGAGTATGCTTCTCTCCCACCATCCTCACTGAGTCAGTCTTGGAGACAAAACATTGGGATGGATGATCCTGTCATCTGTTATAGGTAGGTCACTTCTCTGCTGCACCCCTATGCAGAGTGTTGGCAATCTCTGACTTGCAGGTGTATAAATGCTTTGTGCTTTCAGCTTAGTCATCAAAGATATTCCCTGAGGCCAGATCCATGCTCGTGTTTATAACTCATAATCAAAGAATGGATTGATTGCAACTTCCCAGCCCTGAGCAGAGGCAATTTAAAAGAGCTCACACAGTGCTGTTAACCAATTTCACAATCTTTTCACATCTGAGTTCCTTTGAAGTCCTTTGTAAAATGCTTGGGCCTGTCAATGAGATTCTGGGCTACTGTTGGAGATGCATCATTGAACTAAATGGACCTCTGTTTGGATCTAGAACAAACATTCAATCAGCCTTCTACAATTCTCAATCTCTCAGTTTCTCAGGACAACTCTAAATATTAGAGGTCGTGGAACAGGAAGGTCTGTTTTTTACCTTCATACCCCTGAACACATGTTAGCAGAGAGGAAAGCAAGTGTAGAACGTGCCTTGGTAAGGCAAAGGATGTGAAGAGACATCAGTGTATCCACTGATGACTGCAGGTGGTTGTCTAGAGACATGGATTTAACTAAAGTAGAATTTGACACCCCTAAGATAAAATGTATAGCAAGAAAATCTATAGACTTCTGGAAGATTACAGAGTTAATTTCTCTGAGATGGAAAAATGTTAAGACATTTGTTCACATTTTTTTCAAATAAAAATATTTTAAAGTCTAGCAGAAAGAAAAAACAAGGTGCTGCAATTCTAGTAGAACTGTACACAGAATTCCCAAATATTAATCTGATTTGTAAATTAGCCCATGATCCTAGAAATATTTGAAGGATTACAATAAAAGCAATCACAAGGACTGGATAAATAGCTTTGGGGACATATCTAAATGAAAACTCATGATTATTAATTGGCCCTTGACTTTGTGGCAATACTGCAGGACATTTATGGCAAAGCTCATTTTCTGGAAACTTTCACAGTAGCGAATGTTTTTCCCTGAAACACCCAAAGGAAATGGCGCTGATGCAGGGCAGTAAAGCAATCAAAACCAGGTAGTTTAAAAACTGGAAGTGAGTTCTTGTAAAGAGACTTTCTGGTGTTCCAGGACTGTTGAAGTCCAGTGGTACCTGGCAGGATGCCGCAGGGGCTGGTGTCTCTTTCTGGGCTGGAGTGTTCTGTGCCTGGCTGTGTGTAGGGCCTTTCCTCTGACTTTGCTTCAGCAGGCAACTTTTGGGCTTCTCAGGGGGACAGTTCACATCAGCAACTTGGCAGAAAACGGCCCAGATTTTTTTCCTGTGCTTGTGCGTTAAAGCGGCAGCAGAGCCCAGTGAGTAACGAAAGGGGCAGAGGGCAAGTGCCATGAGCAGGGGCCCAGAGTGGGGCAGGAGTGGGGCAGAGCTCTCTTTTTAGAGGAATGGGATCTTAGATCAGAATGCCACGTCCCTTAAAACTGCAGCCTCAGAGCCAGCTGTTAACAAGCTGTTCTCTGTGTGAGGCTTTACACAAAGAATAAACTTCTCCTTACTTTATACAGCAGGATTCATTATAGCCTTGCTCCTGCCAGGTCTTCCTAGGGACATGCTATATGATACAGTATTGAAAAGCAGCACAGAGTCCATGTGCTGATGGTTTGGAGGCTGGGAAGCATTTCATCTGATAGCTCTGGATTAACCCCTTCATTGCCACGTGTGGTGGAAACATCTTACCATGGCATCACAAAGCAAATTTCCCATGTTACATTCCTGGAAACGACATGCTTGGCTTGTACCATTCAGGTAAACGCTAGTTTTTCCAATCTCTTTAGAATAATTCCCCAGGTTTTCTCTCCATTTTTCCACTTCTTCTTTAATGTGCTCATCTATAAAGTAATATACAAGTGTAAAATAAGCATTGCACATATCTCATATAAGCGACGCTTCAGTGAATACAAACCTTAGGAGAAAAACAAACAACTAGCCTGTTCATGATTCTAAAATGTTACACTTTCCCTAAAGGATTCTCAATCAAATTACATCTATATGCACTTCAAACAATGCCTGTAAAGGGAGAAGGCAGGGTGGGACAATCCAGTGAACCAGCTAGTCCTGTGCCGTAGCGAGGTTATCTCCTCTGTAACTTTCAGATACTTTTGCCCAGTCCTGTTCTGACCTCTGATTGATGGGCTTTCTAGTACCTACCATGACAACTGAGAGAATTTTTAATATACCAGTGAAGTTGGTCTTTATTTGACATCATATTTTTGTCCCTGTTTGTAACTTCCTCCCTTTAATATTGTGCTAAAAGGAAAATTAGCTCCAACATCAATGTCAAGGAATAAACCCTTTATAGAAATTAATTCTCTATGCACATCTGTCTGTCAGGTGCTAATTTAATTATTTCAGGAAAAAAACAACGATACTTGTATATGCGGACAGATATCACAAATATTTTATATCAGCTATTAGTTTTAATCCATTTGCTTACATGTGTCAGCAAGAGCATCATTTATAAAATGAGAGCACTGATGTATCTGAATTTTTACTTTTACTGACATTAGAGAGAGAATGTAAACTCTCTCTACATCATCTCATTACATTAATAGCTCTCTGAGAATAACACAGTAAATATCTATGAACAGATAATTTTTAAAGGATTTATTTTACAAATACTCAGGTAGAACCTAGAGAGTCTTATAAAAACCTCAGAACCTCATGCAGCAAACACTGGAGAAAAAACAAAGACTAGAGAACCAGCCCCACATAATTACAGAGTTGACAAAGAAACAAGTAGCAGAGCTCAGAGTTACAAACAAAAAGCAACAAAGAGACTCTCCTCCTCCCAGTTCTTTGAATGTTTCAGAGCTAAAACACTGAACACACTCAGCACTGAAAACAAGAAGTCATGGGTTTGTATATTATATTTGAACATTGGTAGAGTATTCCAAGTCTTCTGGAACATTTCCACTTTCCCATATTGCACTAAACTCTGTTTTGAAGAACCCACCCTCTGGCAAAACAGTGTAAATTAGTCCTCATAATCTTTCAAATCATAATTACAGGACTAGCTAAAACGGGTTCTACAAAATGGTAAGGTAGTGTATCACCTGAAATCCTACAAAAGGACTTTCAGGGTTTTTAAATAAATAAAACCACACACTGAATATGTGCATATTCAACTGTAACACAGGCTGAACCCTACACAGAAGAGAACAGCAAGCTCAGGAAGAAAGCTGAAATCTTTGACGTTGTACTTAACATAACAAGACTTGAATTGTAGCGGAGTGCTGCAGGCAAATTCAAATGTCTGGTCCACATACCTTCAGGGATACTGCTGTCCAGCAAAATGGGGTTCCCAACTGCTTCAACTACATTTCCTTTCTTGTCAAATGTAACATTTAAGTAACCAAGATATTTTCCATAAGCATAAGCTTGTACAACTGGCACCTTCCTCCCATCATCTGAGTCAACCATGAATGGATATGGGCCAGCTGGCACTTCAGTAGAGGGTGGGGTGCCTGCATGGAATAAGCATGTAAAGTCAGTGTTCAGCTTATGTGACCTTCAAGGAATTATTAGAATGACTTTCCAAATGTTTCCCAGCCTTAAAAAAAACAAATAGGCAGAAACGACTATGAATGCATTGGATGACAAGCACACATTTGATTGTTCAGTTATTTCATAAGAGGCAATTTTGTTTTCCGGACACGAACTCGAATAACTGCGACAGTGTTTTTCGAGTTAAGTGTGACAGCACACTCCTCCATGACATCATGTCACAGTAGCAACAAAGGAACTTTTCATTCCAACCACTGCAATCTAAAAGTCTCAGTAATGCAAACATAGCAGTCTCTGGGTGAAAAGTTTATTGAGCCTTCACACTACTTTTGTTCTGCATCAGACAGAAAATGAGAATCTTAGTAAAACATACATAGGACTTGATATGAAAGAGTCTGAACTATTTTGATGGTTAATATGCAGTCAGGATGCCTACAAGCAGTTGCATGAATTTGCGCATACAGCCAACTGTTGATTTTTTTTTTTTTTTTCACTAGACCCAACAGCCTACAAAATTTGAGACAGGCTGCAAACCCTCCACAAAAACAAACTGTATTAGCATTAGAGTTCCATGATCATGGTTTTAAAACTCTTATCAACCTGCAAAGTCTGAAAAGTGATTAGATGTAGGACTTGGAAACAGATGAATTAAAGTAAGGCATTATCTCAGCTCAACCGGCATAAGGCTACCACAGATTTAAAAATGACACAGTGGGGAAAAGAGGCAAAGAAAGCTAGAACTACACAGCACAGCTCTTGCCTCAAGGGAACCAGGCTTGTCTCCTTGACAATATAATTTGAGTGGTATCTCTGCCTGCTGTTATTCCTGTCAGTATTTCTACCCCACTATCAGGGAAGAACCAAGGTTGGGCAGCTCTGAGAGTCATCACGAGCTGCATGGCAGGCCCCACTACAGAGCCCTCTCAAAGCCTGCTGCTTCCTCCTGTCCCAAAGCGGGTAGCATTTCCCATCCATTTGCTGGTGAGAGCTGGGGTGCCGTTGGGGTGGCAGCACAGGGGAGCAGGTGTAGAGAATGTGGATCCAGAGGAAAGCGAGCTCCTTACTTCCACTGCTCACAGAACAACTTGTTTCCTTCGATTTACAGTTGTTTATGTAATACGAAATCCTAAGATAAGCAGCATGACAAATGTTCCTTCTAGAACTCCAATGTGATTCATATTTTGCTCTAATCCCTCCTCGTCTCCAGGGAGAATGGCAGTAATAAAATGCAAGTTGAACCTAACTTACCACAGAACTAGTTTTCCTACTTTCAGCCTGGACAACAGAGTGGTGGAACCACTTAATTATTCATTTATTTTGGGGAAAATTTAAGAAAACCCGTAGCTAATACAAACTCTACAGGCTTTATGCGTGCAGAAGTGCCTTTGGGGTTTTTGGAACTTAAAAAGGGATCGGTTTGGATCTCTTGCCGTTCTGTAGCCATCTAATGAGCAAAGCATTAGAAAGAGAAAGTTATTCTTTTCTGGTTTTCATTTTAGTTTACATCAGCTCTGCATGGTTAAGTGCTTGTCCAGAGCCTTACTCATTTCTTGATTTCTGCAATACTTTCTGATACTGATACTTCCTTGCAGGATTAATTACCACTATGACATTATTCCACTGTAAGATGGATATATTTATTCTGACATGCAAAGGCCTTTCAGTGCATCTTATCCCCGAAGAACGCAGCGCTAGAATTCGTGCACCCATCTCAGTCAAAGTGTGAGGTGCTGTCCCATTACAAATGCACAAACTCATGCTGGATAAGGGAAGAACCTGTAACACTTTTCTATTTTCTTACCCTGCTTTAGCCAATACATTGCATTTTCAAATGGATCATTTTGATCCATTCTGATCAAAACCAGAAATTAAACTGCTTCAACCCAGAATTACCATTACTGTTTGAACAAGTTCTACAAACCCAGTGTTGGCGCATCTGAACAAGTCAAGACAACATTTGCCATATAATCTGAGGTTAAACCAGAGATTGGCAAATGTCTTACAGACAGGTTGGACTGGTCCAACATTAAGCCCTTACACTAAGATATCCCTATAGAAGTAATAAATTGTCATGAGCAGTATGTCTCTAAACCTCCAAGACAGAAAGATTCAGCTGACCAGCTGGTACATCTCCACTTAGACTAAGCTGAAACACTCTCCTAAATTCTACTGCCAGTTACTGATTACACCTCTTGATTTAAATGAGAGCTTATAGGCTTAAAACACACACACACAGAGACACTTCAAATTAAATGTTTTACTCTGTGGGGAAATCACCTCCACAGACACAGCTATTCCACCATGAATGCTGGCTGATGGCTTTGACTCAACAGAGAATGGTTCAGAAATGCACTCATGATGCTCCTGAATGGATTAGCATGTGCCTCACAGCACTTGGGATAAAGATTATATGCTCAGATCACTTTCTATCAGAAATCATATTTTGACAATAAATAAATAAATAAATATATTTTTGGTGCATCTCCCCCAGACATTAATTCTTTTTATTTTTCTTACCTTGCCAGTATTCATAAAAAAAGTAAGACAGTCTTGTTTTATCAAAACAGTCCCTTGGAAAAGTGACCAGAACTCACTCCCAGCTGAGCTCTTCAACCCCAAGGCTGCAGAGTCTCATGCTGTGTGCTCTCTCTGGCCTTGTGAATCTTGGACAGCTTCAAATGGGGGGGATGGAACAGCTTGACCTAGTCTCCGGTCTGACAGCAGGGTACTCTCTGGGATGACAAGAGATGTGCATGTGAACTACAGATCTAGACAGGATATGAACTCAGATATCTCAGCTCCCAGAGCACTTCAGACCACGATTGATCCAAATTGTGTCAAGCGGCACTTCTTTGGACCACACCCACTAAGGTATTTTGACTGCTATGGCTACTACTATGAGGCACAAACTCTCAACAACTGGCCAACCATTGGCCAACAATTCCACTGTGTAAATCCACAATGTAAATCCACACTTTGAATACGGCATATATCCTTGTTTTTCCCATCTCAAAAACAGTTTGGTAAAATTGCAGACTGCACACTGATAAGACCATGGTCTCTGCAGGATGTGCAGGTCAGTGGCGGAATGCCCTGCTACAGGCTGTTGTGAAAGCTGAATGTAGTTAGGAGGAGATGGGGCAAGTTCAGGAAAGAAATGTTCCAGCGGAGCTAGTAAATATCAAGACACCACTTCTGTCTTAGGGAGTCCTTGAGATGCAAGCCGGTGGGAAGTGGGGGCAGATCTGAGTAAGGTGTCTCCACAGCCTTCTCCAGTCCCCTCGCCCTTCCCCCTTAGTCAGTCTTAGAGACAAGATGGTTGGTCCTGCTGTTTGTTCCAGTGTGGCCACTTCTCTGCTGCACCCCCATGCAAAGTGTTTGTGACCTCTTACTCATAGGCAGGTGTGTAAATGCTTTGTGCCTTCAGCTTAGTCATCAAGGTTATTCCCTGAGATCAAATTAAAGAGATATTCTGATCTGCTTAATGTATAACTGTGGCATGCAATTGTTTCTTTTTAACAAGCAGGATAACAAAAGGTGAGAGCCCAGATGAGACAAAGGCATGAGAAACAGAGAGGAGATGAATAGGGAGAGGAGAGGATAATGGACAGTGCAAACCTCTGAAGTGTTTAAGTTTTAGGGTACATGGTGCTATCCCCTGGGAAATTTTTCTGAAAAATTACAGAAAGTTCCCATTATAGTCTCAATCAGTTATTGAAGTTTCTGCTAAATTTAATGAACTTAAAAAAACTGAAGCAAACAGAACAACGAAACAGCCATTCTTTTACTTGTGTCCTTACATGCTGGCGTGGGGAAGACAGCAGTGTTGGGAAAGCTGCTGATGACAGGTTTCACCTAAAGTAGCATTACTGCAGGAGAAATCAGATCAGCAATGTTTGTCTCTAGAATGACATCTACCTCTAGAGAAAAGAAGAATAAATTCAAAGATTAAAAGGGGGGCTGAAATGCACAGAGGAAACTTGGGAAAAGTGTTTTAATGGCAGAGTAATGGAGACCTATGAACACAGAATCAGATTCTAGACAAAACTGATGTTGGTACCATTTTGGAAGTCTTTTTAGATGGATTTTTCAGGTTAAATCACATACAAGTTTAAAAATAGACATCTTGTTTAGTCCATTTTAGCTGGGAGTTTGAAACAGGTACAGTATGTTTAGCATTAATTTATCAGCGTTACTACCTTTACTCCTCCATCCCACTTTGTATAGGTCACTTTGAACATCCACAGCATTAAGGAACCTCTCGGTGAGTTATGGTACCTTGTGTGCACAGACTGTTTTGAATTGGTTTCTTCCATGGAAGTTATGGATATGTACCAGCTATGAATCTGACTGCAGCCAGCAGTAAACTATATTGGTGAAAGTTCTCAAAGAGGAAACAGTTTCAGCTTTGCTGCAGAAGCAACATTTTAGTAAGAAGTAAGATACCTGTGTAAAGAAACGTGTTTGTATGTCCTCCAACAACAACATCCACTCCTTTCACTTTTTGGGCAATATTTTTGTCCACGGTAAAACCAGAATGTCCTAGTGCAATTATTTTGTTCACTCCCATCGCAGTAAGCTTATTCACTTGCACTTGTAATGCTTCAATTTCATCTTCAAAGATTATATCATCCCCTAAAAAAAAAAAATAATTATAAAGTACCTCAATTACTAGTTAAAAAAAAAAAAAGTAGTCGATATCAAATACTAGTTTGTATAATTAATGGAACTTTGAATGTCAATGGCTTTCAAATGTCCTTAGTTGGTTCAGACTCCAGATCTGATGTTCTCGAGTCTTTTAGGAGCACCTGTGTGCTTAGACTAACACAACATTCCTGCCCAAAGCTGTATATACTTGCCTAGGCTAAATAAGTTGTAACTCCATAAAAAATTCAGTGACACCAAATATAGGCTTAAAAATTGAATGGCTTTTATTATTTAAGTAGAAAAAGGAAACTATGTCAGTGTTTGCATATAAACACTTGTATTTTATTAAACTTTTTTTCTTCCCAAATTTAATTTCCTTGAGATCTTCTATCTTCTCCCAAGTTAATTCGCTCTTTTTTTTTACTCCACGCTCATTTTGCTCTTTCCCTTATCCCCCCTCCTGAGGCTTTAAACAGCAGCTTCTTCAAAGTTGTCTACTAAACTCTGAATTGCCTTTTTATACAAATTATCTCACCTAATGTGAACCATGCTCAGTAATACCAATACAGCACAGCACACATCTGAAATACTATCCCAAAATGAGAACAAAAAGAACAGAAAGTCTGGAGAGACCTTTTCCAGACCTCAGTGTTGGGAAACTCACAGTCTTTCAGCAAGGTTTCTGTGCATGCTGAAATTATTCTAACATGACAAACAGCTACATGAGCACTAGATGAGCAGGTGCTTTTATCCTGGGCACAGTGTTTTGGGTGGCACAAAAAGACTTCTTACGTAAGAAGCTAATTTCTTTGACAAAGTTTTAAGAACAGAGTTTAAGAACAGAGTCAACCAACTGTAAACTTAAACTTTCTCCTGAAGACAACCAAATAACATTTCCACCAATTTCTCCTCTACCTCATTCCTCTCCTTCCCTCAGAGTTTTTTGATTAAACCGTTTGAAATGTGCCTTTAAAGTCAAAAGATTTACATTATTTCATAACAAAGGCAGAAGTGAAACGAATTAGCAATCCATTGCAAAATGTCTCAGGAAATGAGGAGGAAGCTGCTACAATGGAAGAGATAAAAGAAGGTTACATAAATTGGTTCACCACCACACCCATTGAATAGTTCTGTTACTGCCAGAGGGAATATCTGTACTGCACATTGCAGAGTGAATTGTGCAGTGCATCCCCATATTTTCTTCCTGTGGACCTCTTCTTAGAATTAAAGAGTCATAAGTTAATTGAGGTTGGAAAGGACCTCTTGGGGCCATGTAGTCCAAACCCCACTCAAAACAGGAACTCAAAGCCAGATGAGGATGCTCAGGGTCTCATCCAAGCAAGCTGAAATTCCACAATCCCTCTGGTCAACCTGTTTAATGGCTTAACTACCCTTACCATGACAAATTTTTTCCTTACGTTCCACCATAATTTCCTGTGGTATTACTTGAGCCCATTGTTTCTTGTCCTTTCTATTCCCCTCTGTGAAGAGTCTGTCCCTGTCTTCTCTCTAAACCCCCTTATGCCAGTGGAAGACTGCATTTGGTTCCCTCCTAGCCTTCCTTCTCCTGCCTGAAGGAAACCCCCCAGCTTCAGCCCTGGCTTGTACATCCTTGTGTTTGACAGAAGCTGGGCCTGATGCAGAGCTACTGGCACTAAAGGAAGTCCGAGGAATCCTGGCTGAGTGTAGGCTCTTCACATGCTCATCTCACCGCCATGGACCAGCTGCGATTACCATGTGCTTCATGGTGTGGGGACCAGTTCTGTAAGGAGAGATGAGCTCTCCAAATGAAGAGCAAGAGCAAGCCACTGACTAGCTGTGCTAGCTCATAGTTGCCTGCAGGCTAACTTCTCCCATGGCCTGTAACCAGGTGGTCCATGATAACAGAACTCTCCCCATCAGCACCAGCCCTGTCATCCCTCTGTGCCGCTGCGGCCTACGAATGCACCATACACTGAAGACATATTGTCATTAATTTTCAACCCACAGAGTCACAGATCATTTAGGTTGGAAAATGACTTTAGGTTTGTCAGGTCTAACCGTTAACCCAGCACTGCCACGTCCACCACTAAACCGCGTCCCGAGGTGCCACATCTACATGACTTTTAAATACCTCCAAGGACGACTCCACCATCTCTAGACAGCCTGTTGCAATGCCTGACAACCCTGTCCATGAGGAAATTTTTTCCTAATAATCCAGTGTACACCTCCCCTGGCGCAACTTGAGGCCATTTCCTCTCATCCTGTCACTTGTTATTTAGGAGAAGAGACTGTTCCCCATCTTGCTACACCTTCCTTTCAGGTAGTTGTAGGGAAGATATGTGAAAACAAACCAACCTACCTTCATAATGAGGGGAAAACCAAGGCCTGCCCCATGCCAGTAAGCCTGTCTCTCTCCCAGGACTGTTATGGCAGGAGACAGGCAGACACCAGAGCTGCAGTGGGTTGTCCCACTGCCAAACCACCCTCCCACCAATCGTCTGCTGTCCACCTTGCCCTCAAAAAGGGAATTCTGCTTGGGATTGCAGGAGCTCCTTGCTCCCCCTCTCTGTGACTTAGCCATAGCATTTCATACAGCTTTGTATCCTAATCATCTCAGCACTTGATGTAACTGGATGAAATGGGCCAGCAGCTTTAAAAGTTATACAGGGCGAGACTGTAAGAGTAACTACACAGCTCTCAATTCTCTAAGAAAGCAATATACTGTTTAACAGTCATCTGTATTTTTCAAAACAATCTGAATTGAAATAGCTAACTTATTTAAGAGTTAGTTATTGCTCATGTCGATATTCCACTTCTCTTTCAAGGTATTAAATTGATGTTCCATCCTCTTCTCTTTTTAAATGAGGTAGAGTTTCAGAAAAAACATCCAAACTGTGCTACAAATGAACAAAGAAAAAGAACTGGCTGCACGTTAAAAATATTACGCAAGATAACCAGGATAAAATGGAATAAATGGAATTTAAAACTCCATTTTTGAAAACCCTGCCAAGTTGATAGTTTTAGTAAATATTTTGCTGTCCTTAGGGTAACAGAGTAAGCAGCTTTGAGTTTCAAACTTATACAAGAAGACAGTGGACCAAACATCACTGCAGAACTAAAGGATGTGAGCTGCTATCATCAAATACTAGAAAGATGGTTTTGGTATTATCGGTGCAAAGCAAAGACATAGACAGCTGTGTCTATGTGCCAAGTTACGAACAACTCTTGCAGGACATGGAAAAACTGACTGGACATTCAGCTGAGATAGCTGTATGTAGCAGAACAGAGAACTTCAGAAAAACTCCCAGTTGGCTGTAATGTATAAATGTGTTTCCCATCCCTATGGTTTCCAAAAGTAACATTAACACTACCTTTAGCAGAGATTAACTGTTCCTTCCCAATAGAAAAACTGAGATTTAAGGACTTTATACTCTGTTCAAGTCTTTTGATAACTGTTTTCATCAGACTATGAGAAGTACAAGTTGTAATTTTTTAGTTGTGTGAGAATTATCAAGATTTGACGATAGAAGAAATCACAGTCACAAAATACTTCCATGCAAACTCGTAATGTAGGAATTCACGTTTCAGCACTCTCAGGCTTCCTGTTTGCCTTGAGAATGCCCTAGGAGTGTACAGCGTGCCAAAGTAGACAAAGGCTGAGAAAACTGAATCATCTGGAAGAAGTGTGTAAAGATAAGCAAGGTGCTGAATTTAAAATTCACAACGTCTCTTATTAATTGAATTAAGGAACTAGGTTGATAATTATTTAGCCACTGACCCACCTCTGCCATGATTTTATCAGTCTGAAGGATTGTTAGGTCATGGGTGATATATAGTCACTGAGTTACATTAACACATCCTGAATTCACCCTTTCAGAGCTTCCAAAATATTCCTCCACACACTGAGAAGGCAAAGCAGAAGATTATAAAAACTCTGATCACTATAACTGTTGCTGTTAGAATTTGCTCTGCTTGTTGCTCAGTTACACAGTGGGATATACTTAGCTTAGGGATGTTTCAGCTCCATCTATGGAGCTAACAAGCCTTCCCTTTTAACACTGCTTTTTTTCTAGCTGTGGTCTCCGTTACAATGTCTCACCATACTGAGGCATTGGATATGATGCCTAAATGCTATTGGAAATGTATTCAAATGCTTCACAGAATCACTCCAACACTATCTGGATTTTCATCTAGTATATTTACTTGCAAGAAAGTTAATTTGATGATGTCACCACACCAACAGAGTTGTTTGGAAGAAGGGCCGAAATAGATTTTATTAATCCCTGATGAAGGACTATATTGGCTGTCTATTATTCAAAATTAGTGTGGTGTCAGATGATATCTACCCTCATGCCCTCAAATACATGTGAAACTCTATTGACTACACAAAATACAGATCAATTTTCTTTTTCTTGTCGGGGCAAAAAAAGATCATAGGAATACAAAACCATATCCCTGCAAAATAGAAGTGAAATAAAGAATTCTATTTGGATCTTGGACATCCACTTCTTGACAGTTTAAACTAAAAAACATAGAAGGAACAGTTTTATATTTTAATACTTCTTCAAAGTATTGAACATTCTTTTTTTTTCAGGAAAACCACGCACTATTTCTGTATTATTAAGACACGGAAAGAGAAATTATAATATGAAGTCTCCTTTCGGTGTGAAAATGTTTTAAACCAGTGCTTAGGGCATCCCTACTGCAAAACCCGGGCAAGAAAGTCTGTTTTCGTCAGAGGTGGGTTGAGCTTTGAGCAGGCAGTGACTCATATCTTCTACAGTTGATTTAAATGTGTTTCTCACTCCAGTAGATCATTTTATTTTACTAGAAACAAACCCAAACAAAACCCTCATCAAACCAAAACCCCTGAAATGTTGGAAAAAAGAGTCAGCAATTGAGAAGTCTTTTTCCTCATCAATTCTAATTTTACTCATGAATGAAGCAATTGTGGTAAAAGCTGAATGGCTGTTCCTTCTGTAGTCTAATTTCTGCAAATATTTTGAGAGTCTAAAAACATCTTGGGCAACTTTTGCTTCAAAAACACATGAAGCTCTCCTTGTTTTTAATAGGGCTTGAGCATGGAGGTATCCAAGAGCAAAATTTCAACACACAGAGAAATGTCACATTTCATGCTAGAGAGAAGCTGTATTCATGTTTTAACTTTTGTTTAAATGCATAAATAACAACAAAATATCACCAAATATAACTTTAAAAACCCAAACAACAATAAAAACCCCAAAGGCCCCACAGCTCTCTTGCAATCTCATTGACCTTCTTTTATTTTTAGAGATAATCCAGGTCTATATGCAAATGCTTTTAATGTTAACAAGCTTTCTTAAGGTTAAAAATCAAGTAAAGTTGAGCCATACAAGTAAATACTGATAAAACAACAAACTTCTCACTTTTCAGCTGAAAACACTCATCTTTGATTCAAAAAAGTAAGCAAGTAACAAAACAGTAACAAAGGATTTAAACATATTCTAAAGGAAACATACCTGGCTGTGAAAGAAAAGAAGTTTCCTGTGTAGTGTAGCCAACAACTCCTACTGATTCTGAGTCAAAATGAACTATTTTAAAAGGATGAACATATTTCATCATTTCATTCCCTAATGGAGTTTTCCCTTTAATATTTCCACTCAGGATTGTAAAATTAGCATTTTTAAGAAGAGGATCCAGTAATCCACTCACACCTTCATCGAACTCATGGTTCCCCAAAGCCTGCAAAAAGCAAGAAGAAAATATGAGACCCTACCTCAAATATTCAGCCTAAATAGTCTCATAAATTGTATACAGGGTATGTTTGAGAAAACAAAGTCTATTTCTAGGGAAGAAAACCCTAACTTATCTAAACCAGCACAATCCTGTTTCTCATGAACACAGAAATGTTTTGGGTTTGGGTTTTTTTTTGTTAGTTTTTTGTTTCTTTGGGTTTTTTTGTTTGGTTTTGTTGTTGTTGGTTTTTTTTTAGATTTAGGTATTTTAAAACCCACTATTTTTTCATCCTGTAGATGCAAGAAAGAGGATTAACAATAACTACAAAGGAAAACATATTTTGTGTATGGAAAATACATTGTTTAAATGCTGAAGGAACTGTTAAATGTCAATGATGCTTTTTTGTTACCTTTAAGTAAAAATGCATTTTAAGAGTTTTGTGCTTCGACTGCGGTTTTAAAAACATATTTATTATGCATTTAGTAAAGGTTCTTTTGTGCTTTAACATCATATCATCAATATCATTACCTACTGGAAGCTCTAACATTTATCAGTTAGGGAGAAATCCCCACTGGATGTGTGTGCACACGGGCAGTCCAGTTTATTTATTAGCAAGGTAGTACCAGCCAGATGAGGATATTTAGTTGTTCCAGGTTGGTTAAGCAGATGAAAAGGGACTTTCCTTAAGGGAAATTTCTCCTACCTGCTCCTTTTTCATGCTCAGCCTAAGTTGCCACATGCCTGTGCCTGCAAGTTTGGTGATAAGCCAGCAAAACCTCCATAGATGGCATTTTGCAGAAGCACAATACACACAAGCATATTTGTAGCATATTTAGGTGTTAGTGAAGGAAAAGATGAAAAGATGTCCCTACAGAAGCATGATAACAGTGTAACTTGGTACACAATAACTTCACACAAGTTTTCAGGTGGCAGCTGGAGCAAAGCACGTAAGAGCTGTTAAAGCAAATGGGCCAACTCTTCCAGGCAAAAGTGTGCTTGGAATTTCACTCCAAGATTAAGCTGGGAAAGTCGCATTCATCATCTAAAGCTTGTATACTGTTCTGTTCTACTTAGATAAACAACCTCTGTGTGCTTGCTCCAACTTTTATTCACCAAATGGATATATTAACCCTGATCACGTTCCAATCCAACTAGGACCCTGAGGCAACGACAGGCCAGGAAGCTCAGTATTTCAATCAACTGATTGGCAGTGTCTTTTTTTTTGGGGGGAAACAAAGACTCCTGACTCATTTTATCCTCACAGGCAGGTAGTTGATGGCCCTGTGGAAAAAAATCAGTATCAGCAGTAACCTGCACTGGAATTCAACTGCTCCTGCTGACAGCTACAGAGAACGCTATTCACACCCCAGGAAAAGAGCCAAATTGTTTGCATGCTGCTGCAGCACTTTTCCAAAAGAACCAAGAACTATCTTTAAGAAAATCCTGACTTGGGAAGTCACAATGCTCTACAACTACATTCCATTTCTAACTGTATTCTAATTGCAATCTAATTTGCTGCAAAAAAGACAAATTAGGAAAAAGAAAAGAGACTGACACTCATTTTGATGCTGTCTGGATATTCTGAAAAGATATCCATGGACAGGTAGAGCATCTCAAAATGGTAACAAGCTATTTCCTTTTGGCTAATGCACATGCCTTCTGTTCCTCCTAAATTTGCAATCAAACCCCAACTAAGAAGGTTGCAAATGAATTAAGAAATTGAATTAGATATAATTTCCACTAGGTTTTTTGGAGGAAAGAAACAAACAACCCAACCAACCACTTATGAAGCCTTGTTTCTCTTGGCTTTGTATCTTGGATTTGGACCATTTCATGTCCATTAGGATACAAACTTTGATCAAAAGTTATCCCATGGTGTAGGTGGTTATACAGTCTCTTGTTCATGAGAAATCACTGGTGGCTAATAACACAGTTCTATTTTTGATGCAACTACTCCTTTGGGGAGGAGGTTGTGGATCATTTTGGGTTCCTATACTCTAACTAACTATCCTTATATCCAGAGCCTCTTGAACTCTGTACCTGTGCAACGTCCCTTTACCAGATCTGAATTCGTTGGCCAATGTAAGTCACAAGGAGGAATAAAGAGTAATACTCAGGAACACAGCATGTGATTATATAATCCTCCTTTTCACAAGAAGCAAACCTTAAAATATTTCTAAATCAGGATAAAAGTTAACAGAAGGATGTAACTTAGAAGTAAGGCTAGAAGACTTTCATCGCCCCTCCAGTTACTGCCTTTGAGGTATTTAAATTGGATTTTAGTCTTAATTACACCAGAAAACAAGGCTAGTGCCAAGAAAAATTTTGGAAGCAATAACTAGTGGAACAGGAGAAAACAGGCTGGAGGTGATAACAGGCATAAATGAGAAAAAGGCAAAATTAAAAAAGGAAATTTGTCATATTTGTGGAGCAAACCTCTAACACTTCCAGGTTGCCCTAAATCCTCCTATGGCTCCTGCCTGCATCCTGTAGCAACTTTTATGATTCATGCTCCCTCCTTCGTCTTGTTTGTAATCCTACTCCTGTATCTCACTTCCAAATACTTTCACAATCCCCACCCCTTCTGTTAGGGATGTGACTTACCAAATTTTGCTTAAAGAAACACTAGCTCACCCTCTGCAGCATGGCTCTTACCTTGCTCCCTGTGCCCCCCCCAGCCACCATGGTCTGCAGACAGAAGAATCAAAACAGATGCTGCAGCGCTGCCCAACACTCAGCATCTGTCCTCAGCAGACAAAGGTGCTAAAGTTTCTATAGCTTATCATATAATCTATCCTGTGCCCTTCTACTCAAGTTAATAAGAAGCACCTCCACAAAGAACAACTTCATCTAAGTTGATTGACTGCTTCACCTAAGGCACAAGCCTCTGGCTATCTGGTATGGTGTGGGTTTATTATTCTGATGAAAAAGCTCATGGTCTATCCTAAAACAGATGCATCCTACATAATGTGTTTCTAAAACTGAACACTACTTCAACACTGCTGATTTTGCCTGAAAGAATTTCTTCTTGTGATACGATCAGGAACTGTACAGGCTCGCAGGCTGCCCATGAACCAGTTAAACCAGCAAACACAAGGCTGAGAAATGACAGACAGCAGAAATGTTTGGGAAGAAATGTAGGAAAAACCACCTCGAGCTATTTCTGCACTGCAGAACCATAACGTGCTCCCCAGCTCTTGGTAAGGGTGAGTCCTAAACACACATACTCCTCCCCATCACCACTGGGAGGAAAAACCCTGTTAATGTTAGTTTTTCAGTTAAAAACCTGTTCCTTAGGCCACATGAACAGCGAGCAGTACCCTTCACAGATCTGTCTGTCTGGTATGATGCATGTTTAGCCTAGGAAAGTGCACTGGGTCATGCCTTTCCCTTCCATTGCTGTTCTGAGACAGACAGAAGAAACAGGTGAAGTCATTTTTACCTGGAGAAGGAAAGTGCAGTCCTTTTCACAGAAAGCAAAAAAGGATGAAGACAGAGAATCTGGTATGCCCAAAAGATTTTCCCCCACAAACTGTCGATTGGGTTGAAATAAATGTGCAGTCACTTTCAAACATAACTTTAATCTCTCACCTCTTCTCTGGGGTTGTACACAAACAAAACCAGCTACTGCCCTGAGACAAAAGATTTAAGTGCATGGAGCAATGTCCTCCAATCTCAGCCTCAAATTCTACCTTTCTCTCAGCACTTGGACCAGAGTAAAGATACAGGACTGGCACAGTCTCAGAGAGCTCCCCTCACCGATGAGCTGTTAAAGTCTCTGAGCCACTTGCACACAACCTCTTACAGCCTGTCATGACCACAGCTCTGGTGGGACTGGACACCACCAGGGTGGGATTGATGAAAACTAAAAAGCCTCACGCTTTGAAACAGCACTGTCACTATGTACCATATGTCCCTCCCCGCAGGACCGAAGCAGGACAGGCTGCGAGACTCAGGCAGGGTTAACCCCTCCATCGCAGATCAGACTCCTCGCCCGGCTTTTTCTGCGGTCATTTCCACTTTTTGTCAATCCCTCTCCAGCAGAGCCTGTCCAGCCTCCTGCATGTCCCAAGCCCCTGCCTCTCCCAAGAGACAGCAATCTGCGTAGCCTTGTCATCATCTGCCGGTTTATAGCTGCCCGTGAGGCTTCCAGCTCACGATTTAATTCGGCCGGGAGCCCGTCACCTAGCACATCCCTTCTTCTCGCTTACCTCCCCGCTGCCTGTGGCTACGATTTTAGCGTGACCTGCAGAATTTTCTGATGCAGCGTTACGCCTTCAAAGAGGCGGCAATGCATAAAAACCGGCAGCGGGAAAGGTAGGAACAGACCCAGCACCCAAGGGAAAGGAGGGAGCAGACACCCCCCGCCTCCACCCTCCCCCCCCGCGCCACTCGCCGTCCCCCGTCCCGCTTTACCATGGCATCGTAGCGCAGGAGGTTCATGAAGTGGACCGCCTCCCGGCCCTTGAAGCGGGAGAACCACACCGTGCCCTGGTACTGGTCCCCGGCGTCCAGCAGCAGCACGTTGGGGTGCGCGGCCCGCTCCGCCGCCACCCTGGCCGCCCTCCGCGCCACGCCGCCGAAGCATCCCGGGGCATCCCCCGCGCAGCGCCGCGGCCCCGCGCCCTGCGCCTCCACCCGCCCATGCACGTCGTTGGTGTGCAGCAGGGTCAGCCGCAGCTCCGCCGCCGCGCTCAGCCCCGCCGCGCACAGCCACAGCCACAGGGACAGCCACAGGGACAGGGACAGCGCGTCCGCACGCCCCGCCATGCCGCGGGGGCTGCGCGCCGCTCCGCGGCACCGCAGAGGGGGCGGCCGCGCCGGCGGCGGCGGAGGAGGAGGGACGGGGCGCGCCGCTTTTTCTGGGCGGGGAGCGGGCGAGCCGGCGGGGGCACCGCGCAGTTTGTTCGCCGCCCCGGGGAGCCGCCGGCCCTGGCCCGCCCGCTGCTAAGCCCCGGCCGCCCGTCGGGCGCGGCAGCCGCAGGTGCTCCGCATCTGCTGAGCGTTTGTGAGGGCTTGGGGCGGCTGCCCGGGGCTGCCGGCTGTGTTCCGCCCGTCCTCAGGGCTCTCCGGGCCCCAGGCAGTGTCCTGCGCCCGCGCACGTCCCAGCCCCCGCTGTCCCGTCTGCACCACCGATGTCCTTCACCCGAAGACAGCTGCTGTCGGGTTAGAGATGGGCTTCCAGCCGGCTGCTGGAGGTCAAAAGGGATGAAAATCCAGCTAGCAGCGAAAGGACAAACTCCAATGCTCACAGGAAGCCTTGGTGAATGTTTAGTACACTGAAAGGAGTTTCCAAGCCTTCACATGGAAATGTTTGCCTCTCTTCTCCTCTTTCTCCAACGATGCTTAAAATAAAGACTGCTATTTCAGCCATAAAAAGAGTTACACTACTTTAGGAGTTGATTTAATTATAGCTCTGGTGATTTTAGTGTAGATTCATGAATTGCTTTCAATATTTCCTTTCCGTGGTTAAATGCTAAGCTTTTAGTTGTGGTTTGGCACATGCACTCTGAGGGGAAAATCCGCCAATGCCTTAAGAAAACAACTCGTTAGGGGTATGGCATGGGGTGACTATCACTTGGGTAAATCAAACTGACTAGAGGCCCCACCTGTTCCTTTAAGTCATGCATTCACAGCATGGGTCCACATCTTTTTCTGCTACTAAACGCCAAAATTATCTGGAGAAAGAATTTTTTCAAAGTCCGTTTTTGAAGTGCTGTCTTTTTTGTACTGTTCCTTGCCACTTCCAGACAATCACACGTTGTAAGCTGTCACTTTTTTTTCTTAGAAACAGAAGCTTACCCACTGTGCAGAGAAGTGACAGTTTTTAGAGTATTACAGAGGCTGTACAAGCTGCTCTCTCCTTTCTGCTGGGTGATGTCATGCCCCAGTTTCCTGGGTACCCGAAGTCCAGGGAATGGAATCTGAACTCATTTGGTCTGTTTGTTTCCTCAGAAGGCTGGAAAGTGAATGAACCTGTATTTTCTTCCATGATGGCTATGCTCCACTGTCCCGATGCTCCCCACAGGTGACTTGAATTAAAACAGCTGTGTGGAATCTAGTTATCCCCCTGAGTGACTGCACTGTGCACTGCCCACTCCATGCCAGGGGAATCACCAATGGCATGAGCTGTGCACTAGCAAAATCTGGACTTGTGTTTCCTTCCCTCCTTTTCACACACACTCTTTGGCTGTCCTTCCCTCCTCCACTGGTCTGTGCTGACAACCTGGCTGGGATTCAGTTCAAAGCCAAGACGCATTTAGGTATCCTCAAGGAAATGCCTAATGTGGTCTACTTTTCTTAAGTTTTCACTGTGGCCAATGGAAATCTTGTTGGGACAATCACTGGCACTCAGAGAGGGATCCAGTCACCCTAGACACACCAGCTGGGATTCATCACCTAAACAAAGGTGATGGTGCTGTTTAGTGGTCTCCAGTCTTCACTCCAGAAAGGAGGATCTTGTGTAGGTCTTGTGCCATATTTGCGAGCCTCATGGGGCTGTCTTGGATGTCTGAATGTCTCTATTAGGGCAAATGAATGTTTCATGCCATGACTGGTGTGCTGGATTGCTTTTTGGGGTGCATTCCCTATATTGACTAGATCTCCATTGACTTGGTAAGTCTAAACAACTTGCAACATGTTGAAAGTGAATGCCTGTCCTGAGTTCAGTCACATCCACTTCACCCTGATCCAGTGGCCCTGCTCTAACCTATTAGACAAATAGCAACACCAGCATTACCAAGTGGCTCAAATCTTCTAGGAAGTTATCTGTGTGAGAAACAAAGATAACTCTGTCTAGTCTCTCTGCTTCTGGATGGCCCAATTCATATGTATGTGTGCACCAACACCATTTATCTCATTGGTGTCTGTCTGACCTTGTCTCCTTTCCTCATCAATCACTGTCCACAGCCACACCATTTCTAAACAGATGCTGATTCTGCCCACCGCAGCTGTGTGCAAACATAGAAGCACAGCAAAACCCCAAAGGAAGCAGAAAGGAGTTGCATAGACAATATTATCTTTGGCTTGTACAACACAGCCCTATCCCAAACTCTACAGAACTCTTCATGTCTGGAAAAGGCATGATTTAGTCTGGTTGGGGACAGTGTAGCAGAAACATCTGAAATGTGTCCTGAAATAATGCTGCACCTCATGAAACAGGGATGGACAACGGAGCACTCGTGGGGGGTTACTGTCTTTCTTGTGCCTACTGGCCTTGGCCATTAATGATGTCTCCCTTTTGGAGCTTCTCATTCCGATTCTGTGAAGATCTCATTTCATGCAACATCCATTTACAAGGTGACCAGACATATAAATAGGCTTTCTCTTGCCATGGAAAGGGCTCTTTGATGATGCTGTCTTTATCCTGGAAAACAGCTTCTTGGATATTAATTAAGGCAATAAGAGGGAAAATATATGGGATGAGCTTTGTGCTAAAAAGGCCTACTCCAGAACCATCATGGGATGCCCAGAGCAAGGATATCTGAGCCAAGAGATGTGCTACTAAAACAAGATATCACTGGATACCTAATCCACCTGCTCCTATCACTGCCTCTCCAGCCTACCAGTGATGCTTTAAGTAAAAGAGTAACATTGTGAAAATGCCCACAGATACACCTGAGACTGCTGGAACTGAAGCTAGAGAAGACAAGAGAGCACCAGAGAGTGCCTGTCTAACAAGTCTATGAGGAAGAGAGGGGTCTAAAGAGAGGTAAAGGGGCTTCATGTGTAACTGTTAGTTGCCTCCTTCCTTTCTGCACTTCTGTTTCTCTGAAAGAAGTGATTAAGACTTGCTCCAGGATGTCAGTGGCACATACCATGACACTGGAGATCAGTCTTTGTATTCAGTACTGGTGCATAACTCAGAAAGGCTCTTTTGAAGTTTCTTTAACCATCTCCAAACCTCTCACACAGGGCTAGTTCTGACATAGGCAAGTGTTGGAAACCTTGGTTGATGAATTCCACAGCCATCCCCATCCAGCAGTACCTTGAGAGAGCATGGGTATTACCTCTCCTTTGTTGTTGTTTCCCTTTACGAAGTAGGTTGCTCTGTATTGTTTCTCTGTCACTCAGCGGAGCTGTATGGGAAACCAGCTCTTAGTCTTACTCTGGAGGCCAGCATGGAACAAAGAATAATTAATGCATCTTAACTTTAGGGGTTAAATGTTACCTAGAAGCAATTTCTAGAGTGTCTGCAGAGGCTTTCCAGTAAATTACTTCTTTTATCACTGTATTTCCTTCTGGCATCTCTGTCATAGGGCCTAGCAGCTCACACCAGGCAGTACAAAATACTTGATTTCAAAATATTCTGGAATGGGCAGACTGGGCCATTCAGCGGCACTGATTGGTTTCTAGAGGATCTCAGGGCACTGAGGCCAAGGGAGCCCTCTCTTCAGGGTCTGGCTCTGAGATGATTAAGAGCTGTCACAGACTCTGCCAGCCAGCTGGGTAAACGACCCACATGGGTGGAATTTCTCATGCTCTACCACAAGCATTTCAGGGTGGTCTGGCTCATCAGTCTACTGAGCTGTTAGAATCATGATTCACTGCATTTCTTTGCTTGGAGGTGTTACAGGAATAACGAGATTTCCCTCTTCAGCCTTGACAGAGAAAGGGTCTTTCTCTGCTATCCTTCTAGCTGTGTGATTGAGAGAGTCTCAACTGATATCAACCACTTCTTACCCAAGTGAGAACCCAGAACAGTGAACTGTCTCAGCTAACTTCAGAAGGCTGTCAGGGTCATAAACAATGTCACTGGCTTCTCATACAGCTCATAATCTCCACACGTGCCTTCGTTTTGCCCCAGCTCACATAATCTCTGAGATATGCTGTCATTGCTTTTCCAGGGCTGAACAAGACACAATTCCTCATTGGGAACAGTCATGACTGTGGCAGTGGGCTCTTAGGTATGCCTTAGAACCCAGAATGATCCTCCACACTGTTCTTTCCCTTGGTGCATCCTTTGGACATCATTCTCATTTCCATACTGGCGCAGTGGGGATCCTCATCCCTTCTCTCCCCCTCCTGTGTCTTAGAAGTATGAATTTTCATTGCAATGCTTAGCCCAAACAGTCTCAGTCTCTTTTGATGCAACTCTATTTTTTACTTTTCTTACTTGAATATCTCCAACAAGGAAGACTTCACAACCTCTCTGGGCAATCTGTTCTGGTGCGTGGTCACCTGCACAGTAAAGAGATTCTTCCTCGTATTCAGGTGGGACTTCCTGTGCATCAGTGTCTGCTGATACCACTAACTGTTGTTAGCCTTGTGGCGTTAACTGAAGTACTCCCTTACCTCTGGTATTGTGATTTATTACTTTGATAACATCAGAAGGCACTTTGCTTTCACTGAAAATAATTCAGTAACTGCTCTGTGCACACGATTAGGGACATAGGGAAAGGTGAGTGGCTATCTACTGACCGTAAATTTTTTTTTTTGAGGGCTCTCATACAGAGGCTTCTCAAGCAGTATGGCTAGTGAGAAATGTGCAACAAACCTTTCTAGAAAAAAGGCTCCTTCCTTCCCACAGCAGAGTAGAACTGGACTGGGAAGGTGCCGGTGACTAACAGCATCCCTTCCAGTTGGTAAGGAACAGTTGTTACTTCTTCTCTTAGAAGGGAACAGCAACCACTTGTGGTTGGTTGAAATTTGTGCTGCTGCTGAAAGCAAATTGAACTTCCTCAGTCTCTGTTCCCATTCCCACGGCATCTGCACCGTGGTTCACTATAGGCATCTCACCAGTGTATTTCACCAGTACTACTTACACATCCTGGATGCAGTGCCCAGATCTAGAAAGCCACGGATTTTTGACATAAACTACTTCATTTTTACTGATCAGAAACCATTATGATCCTGGTATTATGAGTATTTATTGCCTCTTCTACAAAACTGTTGTTTTCCAGTGCAAGAAGTGTCTCAGATTTTAGGTGTTACTGAGACAGCACATAAAAAAGAGCCTTTGGGCCAGAGTTTACAGCCCAGATTAAGAGTACATGGAGCAGACTGTTAAACAAAGAACTGGCTAGGGAAAAGTGTCATATGGAAACAAAGAGTCTGAAAAAGATAGTGCAGAAGTCTAAAATAAAACAAATGTTGAGACCAAAGTTGGATTTTACTTATGCTTTTATTCTTCGGTCAGAAAAAAAAGTTTGGAAATCAAATTCTCAAAATAGCTGTGTCTCTTTTTGTCTGACGTGTTAAATTGGGTACTTGTTTATTTTGCACCTGCCATTAATAAAGTATGTTGGTTGTCACTAACAATGTGAAGTATCATTGTATTTTTCAAGCCGCGAACCTCATTCCTAAAAAAAATTTCTATGAGAAAACAGCCAGCAAGTAGATGTGGAGAGACAGGCAGCCTCCCTGTCACGGACACCTACTCTGGAATGAAATCCGTTTTGACTGGAGCAAGCCTAGATGGCTGAAACTAGGTCATGCGGGATGTACACCTGACTTACATACGCCATCTTATACACACATTACTTGCATCATAGTGTACTGGTATACAAAAGTAAGATTACTATGTGAAATAATGTTAAGTTACAGAAAAATCTCACTACCAATGTTGGCCATGCAATATTAATTTCACTTCACTGTGCCTATTATGATGAGATTTTAATAAGAAGATCATAACCTATGCTTTTCAATTGGAATCTTATTCATGTACTGTGCAAGGTGGACTAGGGAATCCCTCACTGCTTTGTCTCAGTGTTACTAAAATGTTATTTAATTTCTAGACCAGCCCTCTGGAGTAACATAGTGATGTCATCACCATTTTATAAATCACGGAGTTATGCTATACAGAAATCAAGATTTGAAGTGTCACTTTCCTCAGCCTCAGTTTCCTAAGACATGGCTTTTCAGAGTACTCAGGTGGAAGTAGTCCTTATCTCAAGCATGGTACAGCTTCAGTTGTAGCCTTCTGGTAGTCCTACACACTGCAGACCACTGATCCTCAAGGCAAGCACCAGATGACGTGATCACCACTGAGAAAACAAAAATAATTAAAAAAGCAAAAGGAAATGAAAGTCACTAGAAAAAGTTTCAATAAGTGAATTCCCAAATATCATGGTGAACCTAGGAAGTGCTAAGCTGTTAAAGTAAAATGCTGTTATTCAGGTTTTGTCTAGTGACTCTAACCATAACACAATCCTTCTTCTATAAACTTCTGCCTCATGTCTTATGTTCTTTGTACTTCTGCAACAAATGAGGTACAAAGGGAGGGAAAGCACCCTCCTTCGCTCTATGAAACTGATCACCCCCCAAACAAGCTTTTTTCATACAAAAAATGGAGTGGAGAAATAGCAGATGGCAATGTACTTCAAGACCCCATCATAATGTCTTTTCACAGGGGACTTGGTAAAATGCTGGCATTAGCTGGTTTTCCTAGATTTGACTCTATGACTTAAACAAGGTTTTAAAAAGTCATTTTTGTCTGCAGTGTCCTAGTGTTTTTAAAAAAGAAAATGAAATAAAAAAAAGAAACCCAGAAATTCTATCATGTGGAAGCATCTTATTATCTCTGTGGTACCACAGAGTTGGCTTGGGACCTCTATATCCACGGTATTGGACTCTTTCTGTTGACTTCTGTCAAAATGACAGACAAAACCAGCATGTTTTCATCCTTTTTTGGGCAATATTATATTATGTTAGATGTGGGGTTTCACAGAGACTTGCATGGAGCAGAAAAGTGTCACGTATGCATCCCAAGGCCTCCATAGAGATGGACTTTACTGGTTAATAGAATATGCTTTCTGCTTGTTCCTTCACTCTCTGATCCCTCCTGTCTCATCTCTTCCAGTGTGTTTTCTTTCCTCCCCGGTCTCTGGCTCCAGATACTAATCTTATTATCTTTGCCTGTACTACACCTCATTTCATTCTCTGCTCTTCAGTCTTGTGAGTTCATTTATTTTCAGTGTCCTGCCCTACCACTAGGCTACCAGTCAACTCATTATTTCTTTGGCTAACACTCCACTCCACCCTATGTGTCTGGCCTGGATCCTCCTGGCTTCCACTTCCAGTTCCAGTTCCAGATTCTTTTTCCCACTTTCCATCCCCAACATATCTGTGCTGAAAAATAGAGACAGTGACCTAAGAACATCTAAGTATTATTCAAAAGCCATAAGTGGGAAGGTATAATTATCTTTCTGGGAGACGTATTTGCAACTGACACCTATTATTTTATCGGAAGGCAAGCGGTTCACAGCCGTCGTGCTCATGCACAGTTCGTCCAGGGTGATGCTGCACTCTGCTGGACGCGGTTAGTTCTGCCACTTGCCTTTTTTTAGTCTTCCCTCCCCTATTTTCCAGCAATCAGTTTGGATTCAGCAGTTTTCAGTACAGTTCTGCTTTGCAGCACTGGTTTTCATGGAAGCTGAGTGACATGCCTGTTTCTGATTTGATTTCCATTGTACTCAAGTCCCAAGAGATAACAAAATAAAAGGAGTGGAAATACATCTGACCATCCAGGTGTTTCCTTCGTGTTTCCCAGTCCTCTGTTCTGCAAGTGCCATCTAGCGTGAGAATTCTCCATAGTCCAAGCCCCTTTGACCAAACATCCCAACTATGATAGGCTCCAGGCATCTTTCTGTGGCTCTTCTTCTTCAGAAGCACCGCTAAGGAAAAGTCTGCATGAAATTTGCAAACAATCAAGTACTCAACTGGTCTAATTAAAACAGAATGTACTAAGAATAGATAGGAAAACCAGAGTGGACTGAAAGGACTTGTCTGAGTGAGTAACTAACTCAGTTTACTCAGTAAATGTCAGGCTGGGGAAGTACATCTTGGATTCATTACGAAGGAAGCAATATCTTACTTGTCCTCCACTCCTGTCCTGGGGCAGCTGTCAGCAAGACAATCTCTTTCTTCCCCTCCTTTCTGATCCTCTTGACTACAGCGTCTCAGAGACACAGCCCCCAGTGTCTGACGTTTCTTGCCCCTACTGCTCCCACAAACACCGTTCCTTTATAGCCTGTGACCACTTTTGATGTTCAAGTTGTGACAGATTTCATTACCTTATAACATGGGCTGGTCACAGTTGTATTTCAACAACGAAATGTCTGCACCATCTGGGATAAGAGTCTCTCTTCTCTATATAGTGGTTAACACCTTCTAACATGACCCTCATCCCTGCCCCCTCCAGCTAACTCTGGAGTTATATTTCCCAATTTCCTTTCTCGGAACTTGGCATTTCAAAAGCCTCTTTGATCTTGCCATCACCTCGGCATGCCTGAAGGGTAAAGATGTGTAGACCATGGTTTGCATGTCAGTCTCCCCTCATTCGAGGTGTTGGACTGGCTAGGTCGATTTGTCCATAAAGAAACAAGACTGGTATTTTCATATAATTTTATTACTGATACTTCTTCTCCATAACGCAAATGAATTATTGACAAATTAAAGTCCATCCATACCAGTGGCTAGGGAATTCACTCCTTTTCATCCATAGGCTTCTGTTTCTGGACTGTTTTTAATTCTGCATTTGTCGTATCTAACACATTCAATTCATGTTTGCCTTGAATTGTCAAAAAAGCAAAAGATTCCATCAGTGGAATGACAAGAAAAACAAAAAGTACAACACTGCACTTCTGACTTCTTATTTATGGCAGAGACAAGTTCTCAGGATCTGAAAGGCCTTACATATAAAGAGCAAGCTCAGTCAAACTTTGGAGAAAAAAATTAAACCCTGTGTTCACACAGGAATGATGTCATATTACTTAGCTGATAACACCCTGATCTCTTAAGAATGCAAATGGCAGTAATTTTGCTCCTCTAGTGCTATGCAGCAACATGAGGCAGTGATTTATTCTACAGAAATCCAGGACAATTTCAAGTGATAAAGTTTTCACTGAAGGGCAACCTCAACAATCTATGTCCTTGGCTCCATCTCAGGTACTTTGCTTCTGACGCTGTTCATAATGTAAGCACTTCCCAGTCACCAAAGGCCATGAACACAGGAAGGACCCAGTAGGCCTCTTCTTGTACCTTATTTTTTCGCACACTTATGACCCAGCTGCTGTTTCTGAACTATTCCCATACAGTTTAGCATGACTGTCAGGAGACTCGTCTTAGAAAACTACAAGTGTTTCCCCGCAGCCCATCCTTTCACCACCCATCTCACATTTTGGAAACAGTATTCATTTTGCAGCTGTGTGCTTATTCTGCCCACTGAGATGTAAGGCCATAGCTAAACAGCAACTGCAGCACTGCTACATATAGATGCTGGAGACACTGGGATTTCAGGAGACAACTAGGATTTCTTGGTACCTGTGATGCCAGATAGTGCTGGTGACATTATAATGATGATGATTATGATGATTATTCTTCCACCAGATAGTGCTTACTTTTGGAACAAAACGTCAAGCTAAAAGGATCAGTTTCCATTAATCTTGATCTGAAAGTGTGTTGAAGAGATGATAAGAGTTATCAGCATAACCTGTTTCACATCTTAAAATGAAACTTTTTTTTTTTTAATTTGGAAGTGCATATAATTTGGTATTTCAGCTAATTTATGCTGTAATTAGTGGGAAAATGTTAACGTCAAAAAGAAAATCCTTTCCATTTTTCAGTGGACCTGTTTTATTTTCTATGCAGATTACTGATTCTCAAAAAATCAAAACAAAACAA
>JAYRBT010000114.1:80077928-80091660 GCA_036023395.1 Myiotriccus ornatus
TGGACGGTGGCAGTGAGGTCCTCAGGACGTACATGGATTGCCTTATAGGGCTAACGGGCTCCATCTGCCCGGGGAGTGGCCCTAACCAGGAATCGAACCCGGGTCTCGGCGGTGACAGCGCCGCGCCTTAACCACTAGACCACCAGCACAAACCTGGAAATCCTGCTCTAAAACCAGCCAAAAGGCACTGTTTTAAACAGTTTTTGTGAACTAATAATCTGAACGAAAAGTAAAACAAGTCCACTGGAAAATGGAGAGGATACTTGATTTTGACCTTAACACTTTTCCACCAATTTCATCATAAATTAGCTAAAATCCCGGATGATTTCCCGGTCCGTTTTCCTGCCTTTTCTGAGGTGGCCCTGAGCACACGCCGGGCGGCCCGGCCGCATCTCCCACTGCCCCGCGGTCGGGAGGCACACGCGGTGTTTGTTGGGCGGCCGTGCCAGGGGTGGCTGCGGGGCCGGCCCTGCCCCCGCCGCCTCCCGCCGCTCCGCAGCCGCCACGGCCGCACGGATGCCCGTGGCGAGGTGCATCTCCGTGGGGCAGCAGCCCGCTCGCCCTCCCCGGGGCTGAGCCCCTGAGCCCCAGCTGGCGGGGGCGAGGCGGAGCCCCCAGCCCCTGGACAGCCGATGGCCCTGCGGGCTCCGAGGTGCGGCAGGGCGGGGGGACCGCCGGCCCCTCGGGGGGCCTTTCTCCCGACTGCCGTGAGAGGGGGCGCCGGCTCTTTGCCTGGCTTAGTCTTCCCACCGCTGAGCCCTTCCCGGAGCCCCGGGGCGACCGGGCGTCCGCGGGGGAAGCTGAAGCCTTGGGACGGGGGTGACCGCGGGAGCGTTCACGTGAAACTTTGTTAGGGGGCGTGTGGCTTGTTGGGGATCGTGGACAGCGGAGGGGAAGCAGCAGTAGGTTTCCTCGTCGCTAGGGGATAATTGCAGCTCCCTCCCTGGGGGGCTGGTGCCGGGGCAGGAGCGGCCACGGGGCAGAGCCACAACAGGGTGGGCAGCGGCGGCAGCCCCTCGCCCGCCTCGGGTCCCGCATAGCCCTAGCAAGGGTCCTGCCTCCTCCGGCTCTCGCCCCAGAGCATCCCTTCCGGGATGTAGGAGCCCCTCAGGGACAAGCGGTTGAGCAGTTCGTCCTCAGACGGAGGCAGAAGGAGCAGTAGGACTGCGAGGGAGAGCCCTTACAGGCCTGGAGGGGCTCCCGGCAGCGTGACCGCTCATCTGGGGACTAGTCAGGCTGCTGGGCTTCACATGGGAGAACAGAGGTCTCTAGAGACTGATGTTGCTGGGGAGATGCCTCATACTCTATCCAGTTCAGTGTCGGGATAATCCCAGTTTGAATCTCAGCCAGCTGCAATTCCATGTGGAAAAGGGACACTCCAATCATAATATCCAAGTATTTAAGAACATGAAGGGTTCTGTGGCAGATGTAAAACTGGAGTCAAAGTCACAGAAAAGACTTGCTGCTGGTCTCTTTCACCCGAAGCTGTTATCTCCTCCTGCTTTCCTCATCAGAGGGAAAATCTAAAATTGTCATTTGGTTTAGAATATAAAAATAACAACAAGATAAAGCAGCTGTGAGAGAGAAGAGCTTGTGTGTCTCTCTTTGCTAGCAGAGTGTAACAGACCTAGGACAAAATGGATGCTGCCCTCGTACATCAGTGGTGGCAATGGAGAAGTGGGGATAACACACACAGCTCCCTGCTCCCTAACAACATCCCTCGATGCCATCCATCTTCCTTTGCAGGTCTAAAGAGATAGGTTTTGCACTGAAACTTGTGGAGGTTTCCATTTGTAACTTATTAAATAATATACCATTCTTAGTATTTTGCCTGACTTTTTAAAGGGTTTTCAGGCAGTCAGTATTACTATTAATTAGTATTAACCCTAAGGTGCAGTTTATGAATATTGTAAGTGCTTGGATATTGCGAATTTCCTCTTTTTTCCCCCGGTGTTTATTGGAGAAAGTGTGCATTTGATAGAAGTTTTGGGGGATTTTGTCTCACCAAAGGTGTTAGCTCCAGTTCTGCTACTCCAGTGGAAGGGAGAGATGTTACCATGTAGTGGGCATAGAGGTTGTCTTCACAGAAAACTCCAAGGCTTCTTCCAGCTACCTACTCAGTTTTGGGAGGGCAGTTGAAATTATAGGTGATAAGATTTAAAATTACATGCAGCCCTAAGATGCTCAGTACCTGACAGACAGGTTAAGTAACAGGTGAGGGGGAAAAAATTATTTCCTCTTTTCTCCTAGTTCTTTTTTGACATTCTAAGGATGCAAGTGAGGGCAAAGTTTGCAGAGAGAGTTAACGTGTTTTATCAAGTTATCTTACAGAGTTAGAAAAATACATACAAGCTCTTGGGCTTGTATGTGTACATCACCACCTAGGAAGGTTTGTCTGTTTTTCCCTGTTTTTTATATATATATATATACATATATATATGAATATTTATATTCAGCTGAATATCTGAATTTCCAGGTGTCTGAATTTGTTCAGAGTCTTTCAAGGCCTTTCTCAGAGCCTGTTAAAGAAATGTCATCGTTTATGTCTTAAATTTCTTTCAATGTATTTATTTTAAAACTAGATGTATGCATATGCAGTGCTCTGATTGCACCCCTAATACGTGTGTGTGTGCACCCTTAAATAACAATATAAATAAGGGAAATGGAAAAAGAAATATGCTAAAAGATATTTCCAACAAGCCAAGGTTTGTTATTGTTTTATGTAAGCAGACAGAAGACTGTAAACGTAGAGTGCAAGAAGCGAGAACATCTTGTATTGCATAGACGATTTAGGATGTGCCACTTTCCAGTCAGCTCTTCCCAGTAATAGCTGCTATCCATCAGAGGGCACTCCTGATCCTACAAAGAAATAATGTGGTTTGCTAGAACAATAGTGAACAGCCGGACTTTCCTAATCTGGAAACATGCTTTACATGATTTATATCCCACTGGCATCTGGATTATGAGTCAACAGATGATAAAGTCAGATATTTATGACACCTCCATTTACCACCCTTTACAGCACAGTGCTAAATACTGTATAACCGATGCACTTGATTTAAAAGTCACTTGCAGCATAGTAGTTCTAATGATTTCTTCACAATTTAGTATAGTACCTAGCTCAGGCTGTGAGGGAAGTTTGCTAGAAGAAATGACTAACAATAGGTCCTGTGTTTCTTTAGCAATGTCCTTAGTGTCCATGTAAGAGTGTTAGTCCAGGTCAGGATTCCGTGTCTGGTGGTCTGTTCTTACTGACATTCACCTAGGAGCAGGTTACTTGACTGTATGTGAGAGGAGAGGCAGTCAGACAGGTTAGGTGTGTGATTAGCAGAAAAGTTTGGTAAGCTTTAATATTTATTTTCTAGTTGTTTATATCTGTGTGAATTTTGCCTTATATGTCCTTTTGTATGAGTGGCTTTTCTTTTTCCTGTGAGAAACATTCCTAAAGCATGCATTTATTTCTTTTTCTTTTTTTTTTTTTTTCTTTTTTAATGCACTTTTATCCTCTCTCTGAAAGGGAGCACTTTTTTTCTTGAAAAAGCAAAACCTTTAAAACAGCACAGTTTCTGAGTTTGTAACAGAATGTTTACAAACCAACAAATCAACTCCCCCAATTTTTTTTCTCTTTCCCTTTGAGAGGGATGCTTGATGGCGTATCCTAACAATAAGACAGGCATAAAAAGTGGGGAGAACCCGTTGAGCCTTTTCTTCCCCCTCCCCCCCCAGCCTTAGCCCCACAGTGTATTAGTATATTTTACTCCTTGAGAAGAGGCAACTTCATGCAATTGATTATGCAGTCTCCTTGTACTGGTGTCAAGACTGCATAGAGGGATATGCAGGAAATAGGAATGTATCCAGGTGGATGGAACAGCAGGCATTGCTTACATGTATGATCCAAGACCTCAGGGAGTGGGTTTCTAGTTTGATCTCTGATCTGGGCACTGTATTCATCCCAGTGCTCCTCTCTGTGCTTTACCAGACACTGATGGTGGTGCTTGAACCCAGGACAAGAGTTCCATTTTAATGGGTAGATCCTGTTGCATCGTTTTTGGGGGGAGACAGTTTTGGACTGTGTGTTTGGAGATCTGTTGTACCATTTGGTTTAGCTCCAGTACTCTGCTGTTTTGAGCCTCAGTGTCCATGTGGTTTAAGTAGTGTTGAAATTTCTCCGCGCTGCTGTGATGGTACAAACTGGGCTGACATATAGCTTGACCCAAAATCCCAAATCCCATCTCAAAGCAGTGTGTCTCCAGAAGAGTTCCAGAGAGAATTTTCTGACTTTTGCCACTGCTGTTCTGTGTCTGCTGATGGCTGGAAATCAAGGGTGTGTAGGCACCTTCAGAGGTAGTTTTTAATTGCGTGCAAAAGGGAAAGGTGTCTCCTTCCTCATAACAGGCTTATTAAATTAGACTTTACTTCTCCAGAATCAATTTGCATGTTAAGGGCAAGTAAAACAAAAGAGTCTGATTACTTGTTACCCTGTCTTATATAGATGACATAAATACCCGTTACAAGAGTAGAGTTTGTTTTTTATGACTAAAACTGTCTTGTTTCCTGTATATAATTTACTGTTGAGTACTTGGGGTTTTAGGAAGCGTTGCCATTGAGTCATCTCTCTGTTTACAGTGTAAATTCAGAAATGCTTTTAACTAAGCAAATTCATCGAGAACTTTTTTGTGGCTTATTAAAATGTCTTTACTGATAGCAAAGAATATGAAAACAAAGTGTGGGTTGGAAGTACATGCCAGACGTTGATTTCTCTTCAGCAGGTCAAATGTTTCCAAGCTGGGAACAAGAAACATTTCTGATGGCCTGGCACACTCACAGGGAACTAACTGCCCGAGGAGTGTGTGTGTGTATATACTGTGTTCCCAAAGGTTTACTGGAAGCTCATAGGCATGGATAGACCCCCGGACTGCATGAGATTTGAGCTGAATCAAGAATATGTGATGGTTAAGGTGAGCAGAGCCAAGAAATTGTTGCCTGCTGCCAGGATACTTGGACTCTGCTTCAGGCCATGGTCAGATAACCTAAATCCCCCCTCAGCCCCTCTGCCTAGCATATGGAGAGAGCCAGGCAGCTTTGATGGCTTCTGGAGAGCAGCCTAGAGAGTGTAAACAAGGCACTAAACAGGGAGATACCTAAAGGAATAAGTTCATTTTGCTCAATAGGAAACACAGATAAAGTGTCCCAACATGCTGAGAACTGAGATTTGGGCAGATTCGCAGCTATTAGAATGTGGTACTTCTGTTAAGTAGTTGTCTCTCCCACTTTAAGGAGGGAAGTACACAGCTGAACTGTTGAAGAAGAGGCCAAAGTCAGTCACACTGCCACATGATCCATGTGGTCAGGGGCCAAGAATTGAGGTAGACTATTAAGTTTTGTGTGATTAACGCTCCTATTTTGACACAAGTTGTAACCTTCCCTTAGAAGGACAATGCAACAGGTTTTCTGTGGTTCAGACTTGCAGATTACTACCTATTTGTTTTCGACTTTTTTTCATCCAAGGGAAATTATGACAGAGAACTATTGTAATTATTTGGCTAGAAAACTACTTTAAACTGCCTGTTGTTGCTGTCTATTTTGAAACTATTTCTCTTATCAATGTCTGTTTTTCTTTCCCCTCATATTTTCCTCACACTTTCACAAGATTTATTAAATGATTGTCTGCTGGAAACTGTTGTGCAGCGGATTTCTTCTCCTCTTAAATCAAGGGTAGCAGTCATAGGACTTAGACTGCATCTGATCATAGGACTGTTTTTTATATTTCCTTGAAATGATCCATTAATGGAGAAAAATGATGCAGAATAATGAGACTGTTTGAAATTCAGAGGTAAAGTCCACCTGAAAATGCCCTTCAAAGGATTTAGGTGTGGTGATGTCAGTCATTATGGACCTCGTGGTCTGTCACCCTGTGCTGTCCCCAGAGCAGAGATAACAGAAGAGAGCTGTTGGTGGTTTCTGCCATCTCTGTGTGAGGGGTGGTCACCTCTGGGATTGGGGAAAGGCACACCCTGTAACACTGGTGTCTTAAACTGCCTCACCTGGGCCTGACAAAGCTGATCCATAGAGCCCAAGGAGAGTAAAGGGTTGTTTAGTGACAATCTTCCAAACAACCCTGATAAAGCTGAGCTCATCCTATTTTTCGGCGCTACAGAAGCGATGTGTGAGCTTAGTTGAAACGCTGGCAGTGTGGAGTTGCTGGAGAGGCACTAGTGGAGGACTACCAAGGTGGCCAGAAACATGAGGGAAGAGGTTTTTTACAAAAAGGTGAAGGGTGCTGTGCTTGTAGAGCCTGATGAGGAGGCAGTTATGGGCAGTCTGCAACTGCTTGAGGGCAAACTATTGAGATGATGAAGGCAAACCCTTCCTGATAGTTTCAAGTTGCCAAAAAAAGATCACAGCTGAATCAAAACTGTGACTATGGAAGTTAAAATGGAAGTTTTCTTTAAGTGTTCACAGGAAACCTAAAACACTGCTTCTCCGTGTTTTAAACAACGCTAGAGCAGCTGTAGGCTTTGAATAAAATTATTTTCATTTTGAGTAATCTTTAACAATTGAGTTTTGTCACTTAATTCACACAAAATAAAGAACTTTTCATGCCACTGAATAAACACTGTAGTTGATTAGGTACTTCTCCCTATCCAGCATAAATAGCTGCTGCACATGTATGTGCATGTATATATAGGATATCTCTAAAAAGGATAAACGCAAACATTTTTTCACTCAGCAGACTGCTAGCTCTCAGTTGTCACCTCATAACTATAAATAATAGCTTTGGAGCTAGGTATATTTCAGACAGAGGTACAGAAAGAGCAAGCAAATAGAGTTATTTTTTTCCATATAATTGGCACACTATTGTTCCGCTGTGGTCAGTGGTAGGATGTACAAACAGTATTTCAGATTCCAAAGGAACCTGTTTCATATTTATACTAGGCCAGCATCATGTGTTACTCGACCGACCGGAGGGATGGGAATGATAACCAGCAGCTTGCTTGGGCAAGAAGGAAGAGGTGTTCTTCCATAGTTAATAAAGAGGCAGAAACTTGAAACAAAATTGGTGGAAGATATATGCTTTTAGAGCTTGAATTTGCCTACATCAGCTAAGTTTTGTCATAGCAGAAGTGCAAAGAGGAATGTGGGAATGCTTTCACCAGGTTGTCTTCATCTGAAAAAACAAAGCAAGAAAGTGAGCAAATGTTAACCAGAAATTGAACATTAGCCACTTCTGTGAGTCTTTAAATGTTAACATCTATGGAAGGAACACTATATTGCTGTGGCTTTTCCTCAGTGCATTTGCAGGAAATGCCAAACAGTAATGCTCCCCAGTTTAAGACATGGGTCACGTGACAGAAGGGAAACACACATGTAAATACTATATTTTCTGCCTACTTTAATGAATTTTAATGAAGCTTTGTTTGTTGAAGTCAGCTTTTTGCTATAATCACTGCCGTGGCAACAGTAGAGGAAAGCAACGCAGTGGTTGCACAGAGAGGAGTAATTTGGCAGTCTCCTGCTGCTCAGATGCACCTGAGTTTGCTCCTTCCATGTTATGGGTGTTTTAAAATGGGCCATCACTTACAGAGTCCGTCTAAAGTAGTTCTCAGACGGCCCTGCAACTCGTCTTTATGACCATTTCCTCTGCTGCATATTTATCCTCGGAGAATTACAAAATGCAGAGACCAAGTGGTTGTTCAGGTTCACTAAAATGCACAAGAAGGATTTGTACTGATAATTTCAAATTCTGTGATAACTTCACAGAAAAAAAATTAATATAATTAGTAATCTGACCATATAATTCTTCTTGCCACTTTATGGTATATTTTCATGCAGTTTTAAAGAAGGAGGAAGAAGGAGAAGCCATACTTGAATCTGGCCTAACTTACCTAAAAATTTTGAATATTTTTTCATAATGTTAACCTGCCACCTCAGATTCAGAGAATAGTTGTTGTGGATTTCTAAATTTATATCAGAGCAGAATAGTGCTTTGCAGTTTGCCTAAATGAAGATGAATTGGCAAAGAAAGCAACTTTTCTGTTGTTACAGTGATG
Organism: Myiotriccus ornatus; assembly: GCA_036023395.1. Taxonomy (NCBI): domain Eukaryota; kingdom Metazoa; phylum Chordata; class Aves; order Passeriformes; family Tyrannidae; genus Myiotriccus; species Myiotriccus ornatus. Next base: position 80,085,980 of record JAYRBT010000114.1, read on the forward strand.
CCCAGTCAGCTCTGTGGTTGATAACTGGGCTACTCAGGCACGGAAGGTCATAAGGAAGTACAGATCCATGGGCTGCACAAAAACTAAGAGCACCATGTGGTCTTTCAAAGTAAGTTACTTGAAGTCAGGTTTCAGTTAAGATTCAATTTTACCTTTAACTTCGTTCTTGTGGAAGTTTTCTTACATCAGAGACGGAAAGGCTAAATGACCTGCTCAAAAGTCTCATTTCTGCTTTTTTTATGCTTTCATTGTTATCATTAAGGGAATTCCTTGGACACATTGCAGTAGAAGTTACTGGTGTTTTTTAAATGTATCTGTACTTTCCTATTTATTTTGGTACCAAGGGGCTAATGGCAGTTATGTACAGTAATGCAAGTTCTTAACACTTAAGTCTGGTCCTGTGTGTATAATAAATGAGATCTACTCAGAAGAATTTGGAAAGCCAGGAGGTTGCAGGGTTAGCCTGCTATGGAATACCAGGGGACTGAGGCCCTGATCCCCAGTCCATTCTTATTTGTAAAAGCACTTCAGCACATATGTATCTCTAGGCATGTGTTTAAGACCCATTGACATCAATGAGACTTTAGCTGATGCTTAACCTCTGAGCATATGCTTAAGTTTCCTGCCGAATAAGGAGGGCCTTGAGCATATGCTTAAAAATACCCTGCTGAATTGCTGATCTCTCTCAGGCCTCTAGCCTGCCCCAAATACAAACCTTTACTTGCTCCTCTAGGTCACTTGCTTTGGCTTGGACTTCAGATTTTTTCTTCTTTAGCATTTCCTTTTCACTCAGCTGGCCAGATCTATTTTCTACAACCCCCATTATCACACACACATGGTGTTCATTATCACTCCACATTACTCCACATTACAAAGTCTACCCAGTTGGCTAATTTAATGCTTTCAGTGAAAGTGTTATCTATTTATAGTTTTCTGCAAATTTAAAATCGTGTATGGAAGAAGCTGTTGTCAGTTAAACAAACATGTTTATATTCAGGTGCTGTTGGGATACAAACCTTTCACTATAATCTTTTCACACTCTCACTGTGCAACATTATTACAGCATTAGGTGGGATATTTAAAAGGTTCCAAGAATCCATTGTAGCTCTCTTAGGGTTTTGGACAAATTGTAATTACTGTTGGCTGCAGTATTTAGTGCAGAAGATTTTCTTACCAAAAATACTATTTTGTTAATGTTGGTTTTTTATAATGTTCCTTTATTTCCACTGGAAATACTCATTTCCCTGCAGCAAATACATCCGAAAGTGTTTTTCATGCTAAATCAATGCTTCAGAAAAAAATAGTTTTGAATCATTTTAATTTATACTGTTGTGGGGTTTCGACAAAAAAAACCCTGCTATTTTAAGTCAAAGTGAAACCAAAACACTCCTTTGAAATTCTCAAAAATTTTCCATGATGAAAACCTGTAACTTCAAAGGAAAAAGTTCAAACAGAATTTTTTTCCCATAAAACAGTTCCCATATATATATATATATAAAAGAGATATTTTCCTTATACTTAACAAAGCAGAATCTACCTGATGTCTTTTATTATTACCAAGAGAATCTTGTTAAAGAATAACCTAAATATGGGCTCACTATTTTGAACTTTTATGCAGTAGTCATTGTGTTAGAAGACTGACTGTGCTGATCTAAATCGTGGATGTGAAACCATACAAAATCCATGGGTCTCAAGATAAGTAGTTCTTAGTTTTAGTAAAGGCTTCTGAATGTGCCTGTGACTCATGGATTTCTGTTAGAACATAGAATAAACTTAGCAGATACCTAGGGACACATGAAAGTTTAAATATCTCCCAATTTCGACAATTGTCTTTGGAAATGATAAAGCTTGATTTACGTAACTGTTGTTTTTATTATTGGATGTCCACTTTCAGATGTTTGCCATTGAACATTCATGACTAAAAATGGTTTCTGCTGCACATACTGTTTGAATACATTTCTTGGACGAATCCAGAAAACCACCAATCAACGAAGTGAAACTCAAGCTCCTACTCAAATTGTCAAGAAATTCTGGATCATCGTGTTACATCAAAACACAACAAACTGTTAAGACCATTTCATGCTTTGTTGGCTTCAAATAAACCAGAGGCACCCAGAAAATGGTTTCCTCCAACTTTTATTTTTAATGCATCTGAATTTGCCAAAACTCACATGTTCTGCACGCTTTGGTCTTGGCTGCAGTCGCTGCATCTTACAAGTAGGGCAGTGGATTTCGTTTTCCTTGCAAATAAGGGACAGAAGACACTTTTCTTTTTTTTTTTCACCGAAGAAATGTGGTTCAAGCTTAGAGGGGCATCTGTATTTTGCTCCCTGGACAGGCTTACGTTGTTAGCTTGCAAGATGTTGCCCCTGGTTGATGGAGTCCAGAGCGTCCTTGCAGTGGGGCAGTTTGCAGTATCATTGCAGGCACGTGGGTCCCGTGCGAGTGCCAGTAGCTGGCGTGATCAGAGTGGGGATCTTCCAGGGCAGATGGAATCCAACACATATTTTATAGGATTGAGGACAGATTGGATTCTCAATTCAATGAAAAATTCCTTTTGACTCATTTTTTTTTTGCTGACTCAGCATATTGCTTGCAGCTGGACCAGAGTGGGAATGCCTGTGTAGAACAGTTATATGACTTTCTGGAAAAACTAACTAGTATGGAACTAATTGCAGCCCACCCAAACCTAGCAGGAGGTAGGGTTTTCCTTTCAATTAAAAGCATTCTGCTAGAAGGCAGCACGCAAGATCTACTGAGTGTGTTTGGATGAACACTTAATAAGAACTTCCATGTGCTTTGAAAATTAAAAAAAAGGGTCTTCAGGAATGAAGGCAAACAGGCCATGGAATTAAAAGAAAAATGTTAACCGAGGGGTCCAATTCCAAACCAGAAGCTGGGAATATCTTCCCTGAAAAGAATTTTTCACCTACTAAAGGGATAGATCTGAAAGAAAAATTATAAATGCCATTATTGGTTGGACTGTTCACATTTATTAAGGTTTCCACAGCAAGCTGGCACTGCTTATCTTCCCAAACCCTCTTGTTAGCAAATTTTAAACCCTCTGGTTCTTGCAAATCTCTTGCCTGACTTTATTCTTGTTCTAAACCAGATGGAGTTAGGAGGGAAATCACTTCCTAAAACACAGGGAGCTGTGATTTAGGACAGGAATTTTACTGAGGAAAGCTCAGAAACAGTTTGGCTCAGTTAACAATTATGTTTGTGCTCTTATTACTCAAATTACTGACAAAACCAACTCATCCCCAGAAGGCTAAAGGATTTGAATTAAATATGGTGGAGGGAAACTCTTCAAAGTATGTTGTCTTGTCTTCCAGATGGCAAAAATGAGGTTTGAAGCTGCCTGCTGTACAAAAGAAATTGTGAGCAGGGAAGACAGAAATGGCAATGAAACTGTGGAACAGCAGGGGGAGGCGATCTGATCTCTCGTGAAAGATAGGCTAGAAATGGTGATGACTGAATGATTTACTCTCATCAAGTGGGATAGGGATCTTTCACAAAGGGCTGGAAGACAGGAAGGGTAAGAAAGGCTGAGGGAGTCTGCATGGAGCTGGCTTGCGATGGGAAAGGGCCCGAGGAAGGGCTACGGTGCTGTGAGGCGCTACTGAGGAAAAGCACATGGTGCATGTGAAAGGTGCTGGCCAGACTGAAAACTTATGTCTGAGAAGTCCTCGTGACAGGGGTCTGAGGGAGGAAGGCAGGAGTCTGCATACAGGGAAAGGACAGCGGGAACCTGGTGGTGAGTTAGAGGTGAGAACCACAGCACTACTGCTGATCTGGCACAGCTGTGGGCAGGGGGACCATGGGATCTACTGGGATTTCTGTGTTCCCACTGGAAGAAGCTGGACTACTCTACCATCGTAAATGACCATTCTCCCCCTCTATGTCTCTCATGGATATTGCATGGAGAACCTGTCCTCCCCCTTTTTTAGAAATTTAACCAGTATTTTAAAAAATTGTTTTTTCATGTTTTTTGGGGGAAAAAGCCCCACCACCTGCTGAAGACCTCTGTCTGCTTGTCTTTGAATAGTACTATTTGAATAAGGATAATTTTCCATCCAGTAATAACAGAGAAAAATGTGATCTTAGTATTGTGGTGCAAGTTGCAAAAATAATTTCTGCTAGCTTGGTAACTTCATCCTTTGAAGTATCCAGATTCTCTCAGGGGTGTATGTGACCTCACCTTCTAGTTACCAAACTTTTCCAAATGTCGGATTACACTCAACACCCGATTAGGAATGTGCTTGACATTTCTTTATAAGGTGCAGGAAAATATCTGGGTGGAGATGAAAGCAGATACAAGTGTAACTGGGATATTGGAATAAATTATATATTGCTACTATTACACTTCCTGTGTTTCAGCCTACCTTTGTGCTGGATCTTTGGCTAACATTCAGTTGTCTGCATATTTGCTGAGAACTCATGCGAAATTTGTTCATTATAAGTCCAAATCACCTCAGAAAAGGGACAGCAACAGTTTACTCTGTAGCATTCACATGCAGAAACAGACGGTCTATTTTTACATCCTGGACTATTTACGTCCGCATCTTAAATTACAGGTGGTATTGCTGGTGCTGTAGAGCTGGTGGTTTGATGACTATGGATTACTGGAAATTCCAGTGCAGTGTTTGAATCTGCTGCTATTTGCGTCTAAAATTTATGTGTGGAAAACTGTAGACCAGCACCTGAAAATGCTTCAAAGCAATTTTGTTTTAAAATCATAAATATGATGAATTTTTTACAGAAGAGTCAGTGACTGATTTTATACCTCAGCAAGATGTATCATCTGTCCTTCATGGAAAAACCTTTTTAAAACACTGAGACAAAACTTCACAATTTGAAATAGCAAAGAAACAGAAGTTTGCTGGGAGCTACACAGGGCTACTCTATAGGAATGTTGAGCTCTGGTCATGACATGAATAATGGAGGCATCACCAAGATAATTACCTCTAGGCATTCAATATTTCTTATTCATTCTTATTCAATAGCATTCCCACAGTGCATTCAGTATTCAGCTGGCATGGCTTATGTTAATACATTGTTGGTTTTCTTAGGCAGAATATTATAGGCAGAATATAATAGGATCTTAATATATATCATAAACTTGTTTGAGTTCAATTCAATGAGCTGAAAAATAAACTGTGTCTGTTGAATGACATTTGCTGATCTGTTTCTTTTCTTAGTATATTTTGTACCTATCTACTGCTTTCTCTCTTTTTTCCTGAACAATCTCCCTTTTCCAGCTGGGGGTGTTGTTAAAGGGACCATTTCATTAGTTTCTTGCATCTTGACTTCTTCCTTATTTGATCCTAGTTCTGGCACTTACGGAACTGGCCATTGCCTGTACCTTCTCCTCACCAAGTGCTGCTCCTCTTTTCTCTCTTAGCAAATTCCTTCTCTCTGGCCACTGTTTCTTTACTTTAAGCAAACCATCACTTGTGTCCCTCATTCTGGTTTTTACATAGAACAATGCACGTGCTCTGTCTGCCACTTTCAGGCTTTTTTTCCCTTGTGACAGAGTAGGATTTTCTGATTGTGAATAGATATATAGTTTTACCTTTTTGTGATATCTAACTCAGAATGAATATAATATAATATAATGGCCAGTCTTCGCGAACGAAGAACCGGGGAAGGTCTTTACACCTTCCAGCCTGCGCATTGGA
>JAYRBT010000114.1:80104352-80120061 GCA_036023395.1 Myiotriccus ornatus
GTAATTCTCCGCTTAATTGTGTCCCTACTTTTGAAACCAGGAACAGTACATTCCTGGGAATTATGTTTCTGAGAAACAACGGCAGTGCAAAATGGCACGCTGCACTGCTGGGAGTGACCCTTTGAAATAAAATGAATGTTCTCTGACATTCTTTCTCTCTTCATTGCAGCTTAACTGGCATCAATACAAAGGTTTACATCTGTATTAAAGATGTTGGTGATTGCTGAATGCATGATACATGAATGGCCATTATCATCTGCAGAGAGTTAGTGTACTATGCATATAATCAATCAGATTCAGTTCATGTCAGGAGCTGGCCAGCTCATTACAGCCCGTATCATATTAACCCTTGCAGAGGAGTGATAAAAGGCAGAAATATTCTGGAACAGGCCAAGTGGTCATTCAATCTACCTACTTTTTTTGCCTGACAACAACATAGGCAAGCATATTTGCTAGACACTAGCCCAGACAGCCTGAACACTTTCATCTAGCCACTCATGTCTAGTCTTGAGTCCATTTCTCATACTTTCAAGAGAGGAATTCATTTCCCACTTATTACTGTCCTGATATACAAATTCTAGGCATTCTGGTACTGTATCTGGTCAGGAAAGCAACTATCCTTATCTGACATGCTGTCATCTACCTCTTGAATGATGGACTAGTGCTAAGTCACTCACCTGGGAAGTGGGAGGTGGAGAGCAAGAGGCAGAAGGGAGCCTGACTTTAGTCCTTTACTGTGGCCAGACCATGAGCAGAATTGGGGTTTCCAAGCATGCTCCCAGGGCACAGTTGTTTTATCCAGTGACATATCATTGAATTGAAATAAAAACAGAATTGAGAGCCTGGTCTGTAAGGCCAGCTTCATAATGTGCACACCCTACAGTGATCGGCAAGGTAAGCCAGCAAAATAACAGAGGAAATGATGCATTTTCTGGAAGAGTTAAATAACACTGATAAAGCTATTTCAACCGTGATATATATAGATCTGAGTAATTCCAGTGACTCTATTATAAAGCATAATCTATCTGGCATCATAATCTATACAAGACCTTGATCCCTGGCTTCACTGCTCTACTGATACCTCACAGCCAGAGTGCTGGCTTAACTGGCCATATCGAGCATAGGAGGAGACAGGGCTTCAGCAACAGCTGTAGAAAGATTATCTGATCTGTAAATCTGTCATTTTGCCATGACCTTTTCAAGGAATATGAAAAAACAAAGAACCTCATGTTTCAACTATCATGGCAGAGTTAGATTAGCATTACTGTGGCTTTCTGTGCTCAAGTCTGTTTCCATGATAACACTCATACTCTACAGAATACTGAAGTGGCACTGAAGGATAATCCAGTGAGCTTCTGAGGAGTCCAGAGATGTCCTCAGACATGCGCTCCCACATCTTGAATTGACTGTGCTGAGATCTGAATCCTTATAAACAGCTGAGGAACCTCTTAAAATAGCCCTAATTTTTACAGTGAGATGATGACATCTTTGAAACTGTAGTCAGGCTTTGAAGCTGACAGTAGCAAAGCTGAAGCTTCTGGAAGTGCAGCCTCAGAACCTGGCACAGATGCCTGCTCTTCAGCCTGCATTTGGTTTATAATTGTTGGCATAATTTTTGAGTTATTAGAATTTCAAGAATAAGAAATTCTTCTAATCTAAACAAGTAAAATAGCACTATAAATAACATTTAATCTTCATTGTGACTAAATTAAGTGAAACAAGACGTTATTAAACACATTTCAATTCATTGCCATAGCTTCTCTTAAATTTTATGTGAAGCAGGAAGCTGCAGTTGAAAGCAGGGAAAGACAAAAGTTTCTGACTGAGCCAAGGATGTGGCACAGCTGGGAAAAAAGTAAATATAAATCTCAGGCGAAGTATTGCTAGCAGAGGCATTGAACAAAAGAGGAATTTTTCTGTGTGGTACCAATATGACCTTAGCTGAATTCTCACACAATTTTATCTTTCTGTGTTAAAAGGCACAAAAAGAAGATTCAAATTGAAACAGGTGCAGAGGAGGGTGAAAGACGAGGCCTGCTTTAGGATGGAAGACTAAAAATAATTGATTAGCCTGACCGACGAATGTTGAGAAGGGATGTAAATAGTTTATAGATATATTTTGTGGGTTAGGAGAATAGAGAATAAATACGGTTGAGAACTATTCAGTCTCACCTAACTCTGGAAGAAAGGCACAGGGCTGCAAAATAATATAGATTCATTTAGGCTGAAAGTTAGAAGAGGATCTGTAACCACTAGATTGTGGTTATTTCAGCTTTTCCTTTTAGGACTAGTGCTCAGTCCTATCCAAGTCTTCACTAATTGGGAAGGGGCCAAAGAAACAGAAAACTGAAGAAATAAGTTGGGAGGAAAACTGGTGAAAACTGAAAGGACGTAGTGGAAAGGTTGGGAAAGAGGTTGCTAAGGCATGGGATGGGATAGGATGGGATGGGATGGGATGGGATGGGATGGGTTGGAATGGGGGACACTGGGTGCCCAGGGAAGTGATGGAAGCTGTCTGGTATGCTGGGCTCTACTCACAAAGAGGGGTGAAGAAGGGAGTGCACATGTGACACACCTTGCCCCCCAAGTTACTGTGATTCTTGTGGTCGTATATCCTCCTTCTGCAGACCTGGGATGCTTGCTTGAACACAGCTAGGAGATAACTGTTGAGGAGAACTCCCATGACTTAATGAAAGTGACTTCTCAGAGAAAAGAACGTTACATTTAAGTTAGGACTTCTCTACACAGGAAAGAATTGGATGTTTTAGATCCACGTACAGCAAGATGAAGGCAATCCATAGGAACAGTCCATGTGGTATTCTACTCCTACTATCATTAAAAAAATCCGCAATAAAAGAATTCTTCCTCTAGTCAGCAGTATTACTGTTACAGTATGAAGACTTGTTTTGCCTCAGAGAAGACTGATTAATGACACATAAGACTCATTAGAAACCTGCTGGCTAGCATTACTCTGCAGTTATATTTTTGGGAAACCTATGTCAGGTTTTTGGCCGTTTTGTTTCTTTTTTTTTTTTTTTCTTTTCTTTCCTTGAGAGGTATGCCAAAAAGCTTCGGGTTTCATATCAAGCTCTGATCACAGCAAAAAAGCTGGACAGAGCCAGCTGTAATGACAGCTGCCTGTGCGATATTGACATACAGCAGGGTTTGATTGTGAGGTTCTTTTAACCTAGAAGTGGAAAAATGCTTCTCAGATTAACATCTTTACATGTCAGTATTTCATTCACGGCACTGAAACGGGTGAGAGACCAGAGAGCCTCGTCAATGTTGTGTGCCAGAATCTGTCTTGTGAAGGCATCTTTCATGCACTTGGCATTGTTGGGTTTTTAATGTCTCTAAGCATTAGGTATGAATAGAGAGAAACTCAGGACACTGCATGAAGAGCCAAGTGCAAAATTGCTGAAGCTCTTTCAATAGGAGGGGAAAAGAAACTATTTCCCACTTGACCGGGGAAAACCTCATTAGAGTTCACACCAGACTCAAATTGGAAGTGTAATTCCACCAATGTTTATCAAAGATTCTTTTTAATTTCCCTTTCATCTTTCCTTCTCAGCTCCTCAGCTAGTTCCAGTCCCCATGAATTTGCTAGAAGAACAGATGCCACTAGAGCCACACACGCTTACATGTCCCGAGGATCTCTTGTTTCCTTGCCAAAATATCTTTATATTCCATTTGTTATGAAATAGGTTATTGCTGTGATATGACAAGATGTCATATATAACATGTAGCATATAACATCATTGCTGTTTTTGGATGACCTTCTGGAATCAGTCTGAGACACAAGAGAGAGACTCTGGTTTGTCCCCATATCACCTAGTCTCATTTTTCAAACCCGAAATTTTTAACAGCTTTAGAAAGGTTGTTATATGCTTAGAAAGATGTGGATTCACATGTACTACCCTAAGTGAAAATGATAACTTTTATTGGACATTTTTCTATTAACAGTTCCATAAGTAAAGCCAAAAAATCCCCTCAAAGCTCTCCAAAAGCAAACCCCCTTTAAACACTTGTATTTTAACTGCGCCATGATAAAAGCTTATTAATGTTATGAAAATAAAATAATGCCCAGATTCTAGAATGTTGTCTACCAGGAGAGCAAGTTTCATGGGGCCATCTTGAGTCTGCAACCTCTAATGGGTGTTTCTTTGACATTAGCCTGAATAGTAACAATCTGAATCTACCAGAGGTCACAGCAGTTATGGAATAGCCCTTCTCCTGAGTCTGAACTTTAACTTTTTCCCTACCCTGTTTTGCACATTGTCTCTCTTTGCACACTGTTCTTTTCCCAGTAGAACTGTTGGACACATATTAAAGCATATTCTTTCTCTATATTCTTATAAGCTGCCATAATTGTATAAAGCATACTCATTTTAATATAAACTTAAACCAAAACATACAGTTTTAAAATGTTGCAAAGTTCTTTCTTCCAAGCAAGAAATACCAACCAATGCACCTGAAGGAAGCAGAGACTAAAAGTATTTTGCTAACAGACTTGTTGGCTTTGGTTAATTTTTACATTCTTTACCTGACACCAACAAAAAGACCGTCCTACATCTGGCTGGCATCTCACCCGTGTTTAGGTGTTCAATGTGGAAACTCATCTTGAAGTTTAATCTAGACTGCCTGTATCAATGAGATGAGTGCTACCATGTTTCAACTTGCTGATTTTAAACAGCTGGTCTAGAGTGCACTCTGGGAAGCATTTGCCTCTCTCCCTTCACTACAACTAGAATTTAAGACGAGCTTTGAATAAGCATTTAATCTTTGAATGATCATCTTAAGATGGTAGGTAGTGAACCTACACTGTTTAGATAAATGTGATTGGAACTCCAGGCTATTCAAACCTGTTACCATGGGGTATTTAGTCTTAATTATGGCTATGCCTGTTTTAAGTAACAAGTTTTAATGACTCTCCATAATTAGCATTTCACTTACTGGTGCTAGAGGTTTCATGACCTGGTCATGAGAAGTTAATGGTTTTTCATCCACCTTGACAGTTTGTGCAACAGGCCGTTCAAATGTATTTGCTCCACTTCTACTGATTGTGCTATCTCTTGGATAGCATACATTGAGATAAATAAGAAGTGGACAGTTTCCACAGATTAAAACCATGTGATTTGAAACAAAGATGCATTTTTAAGAAAAGGAAACATTTGGAACTTGTTAGCTTTGTGAGCACTTCTTGCAAATAGATGTAATTCTAATGGTTTTTAGGATCTATGCAAGGAAGAGAAGGACTTCATCTTTGTTGACCTCTGAAGCAGAATGATTGGCAAGTTTTGAGACTTAATTTGTTGGAAAACAAGTGATCTCATGGTTTCAATGGCTTTGACACTGAGTGCAGTAAGAATTATGAAGATGCAAATCACAGGGAATGAAAGAAATTTGGTCCCACATTCTTTTATTGTCATGAATGTTTTCAGTAGGACATTTACTCTAATAATCTCTATGCTGATGTACAGTAACATCTGTTAATCAGAGAAGTCCAAGTTTTAATAATTGTCTTGACAAGACACCAAAAGATCAAGTAGCATGCTCAAGGTCACACAGAGAGTGAGATTTGGTTTATGTTTGCAAAGAAGTATTGCAGGATTTTTTGCTAGACTTTTATTTAGTTGGTAGAACTCATATTCTCCTTAATATTTAGAACTTGTTCCATATAGCACATGATTAAAGTGCTTATGGCTACAGCTTCAAGACCTGCTGTTATTTGAGTTGGAACTTAAAGGAGTTCTACTCAGAGTGCCAATTAAAGATATTAGATAGAAAAGTAAACAAAGTATGATTTTGTAATATATTGCTCTAATCATTTGGAAAAGCTAAGCTTGCAGAGGACAGTGCAGCTGCTAACAGCATAATAAGTAATCTGCAGTATTTTAATCCAGATGTTTAAAAACATTTTTGACATTACTTTTAGACAACTGGGAACAGAAAAAGATCTATTCTTCTGTTATTTATTTGTTATTTAACATACCAAGCTGGTAATTTTTAAGACACATGATAGTTCTAGTGTCCTTAAAATTTTTAATTTATTTAAAGAAACACCTTCACTTTGAGGCCTTTTTTAATTAAAAAAAGTTCTCTAAAAGGAACATTTGGAAATTAAAAATTCTTTCTTTTTAAGAATATGACTATTGGAATAATAATATATTTTAATGAAAATTAAGGCTTGTAATGTTGTGGAATCTAAAATTTGTTGGATATTCATTCCAATTAGAAGTCATTTGGAAAAAATTATCTCAGTGGATTGCTCAGGAGTCAAACAGGTTTATACAAGTGCATAATATCTGTGTTCAAGAAATAAAACCATTTGATTTGCCTTAGTGGTTCAGAGCAAGGGCCTCTTTACCATTGTCCTGGCTCCAACAGTGGCAAATGCTAGGGATGAGCAAGAACAGGACAGGGAAGTGTTGGTACTGTTCCAACACTGTACTCTCCCAGCCCCAGCTATTCTGTTTACTGGATTCATACCTTGTCTGTTTTGTAATCTCCAGCGGATCTGACCATTAAGTACCTATCCTAACTTCCCTTGAGATGATGTAGATGTGCCTTATCTGCAATGCTCCTGGTTGAGGAGCTGCAGGAGTTTGCAGGCTGCTGCCATGTCTTTCTGATTTTTTTGATCGTGGTTCTTACCAGCTGTGTTTGATGTCTGCTTCTCTTTGCAGTGGAAGATGCCACGTGTAGTTGAACCTTTCTTCGTGTTATCCAGAACTGTAGACCCACCTTTGAGGATAAACTATCCTGGCCTACCTTGTAAAAGTCTGCAACAATTCCCAGTTCTCCTCAGGCTGTATTTAAAAATGTTTTTCACAGACTTGCCCAAGAGACCTTTTCATGCTTTCTGGTTTGCAGTATTTTCAGTTTTTAACAACCCAGATCCCAGCTTTCCCTTCAGGTCTGTCTAGGGTAATTTTTATTTGAAAAACCTATAATACACCTAAATTTGCTGTCTAAGAAGTAATCTCTAGGCCATAATAGAAAAAAGATTCACTTTGAATTATGTTTGATTAACGGGTTTTCATTGTTCTTGTTTCCTTGTTTTTAATATCCATAATTTATTCTTATTCTTAATTTCCTTAACTAAAGACTAGAATGCTATAAAATCTCAGATTCTCAAATATTACAGTGACAGGACTGAAAAAAGAGTAGATATTTTTAGTACACTAATATCACAAATTTTAAATAACCCTGGTACCTTGCTGAAGTTCTGTGTATCATTTCAGTTCCTGATCCCTACAATGTGACAGATAGGTCTGAAAAAAATAAAATACAGTGAAATTGCCAATTTAAAAAAGCCATTTCGGTCATTAAGCTTATCCTGCATAAATGGCTTGCTTTTATCAGAATCACAAAATTAAAGATAATATTTCATGCATTGCTTTAATTTTAAGGGTTATGTTGGCAGCTTTCCTCAATATCCTCCAAAATGTTCAGCTTCATCCCGTCTCAGGCTGTGGTGAGGTATTTGGCACAAGCATCAAACAGTCTGGCAGAAACAAATCCTGTCCTTGAGCATTCATTGCTGAGCGTTCATTCAATGCTCTGATCACTCATTGTGTCGGATCGCCCAGTTTTCTGATGTGTTTCTGTATAGGTGCTGGAGAGGTGTATGTGTAAATATAGCTAATAGTGCAAAATATGTTTTTAAAATAAATGTTGCCTTCCTCACTTTATTAGTTTCAACACTCTGGTGCTGAAAAATTAGATGAAAAAGGACTGGGAAAAGTGGATAAGAGCCTCTTACATCAGAAAGGAAGATGAAAGGAAGTACAGTATTAAACACTGCAGAGGACAGTGGCTCAAGCAGTGAGATGAAGGGTGATTCTTGTCCATAACTGTCCTGAAGTACTCAGCTGGCCAAAAAGAAAATTTCTTGTACTTTTGGTAACAAATAACACTGCCAGTCTCAGACATTCCAAAATCATGAATCACACCTGAGAAATCACAAGATTAAGAAGAAAAGGAGCATTTTTAGGAACAGTACACGTTTGAAGATATTTGTATCCTGTTTATTTAGTCTTTACTGTAAACTGCAACATATTTTTGAAGTTTTCTTCCACATCCTTGAGGGTTAACAGATACTCTTGAAAACTGAGATTTTCACCAGGTAATGCAACTTGAAGAGCTTGGTTTTTGTGAAAACCACTGGCTATCAGAAGCTTGGATCATGCATTCAAAAGGGTTAGCAACAAAGAGTAACAGAATGGGGAAATGAAGTAGAAAGACTTCAAAAAGATTAAACTGCCTCTCTGAGTGAGCTGACTAGCACTGTTACTGAAATTAAAGTGAGGCTGGCCAGATGAGAAGAGACTGTAAAGCTTTTATCGATTAACCCTGTGCAGGGAACACACATCTCATTTTTCCTGGTAAAACATAACAGGCTCCAAAGAGTAAAATGTGGTGATTTAGAGAACGCTCAAAGGAGAAGCAATGACAGGATTTATGGCATTCCTAAAAACACAGAAAATAACTAAAATGTGGGAATGTTGTCCATGTCACTTACACAATCCTTGCATTCTGATGGTATTATATAAAGATCTTTTAGGGCAGAAGCACAAAACCCCCAGATCCAACCAAGATATGTTGTTTTCTGTTTCCAGAATTATCGAACTCAGCAGTAATTTTTTACAGGCAGCTGGGAAGAACAATGAAGAGCTGTATAAGAACAAAATTATCTATTTTGATGACAATTACTACCCTGAAGTTCAGAAAATTTGGAGACACGTTGGAACTAAGCAAAACCAGCTTAGGAAAAGGAATAAGGTCCTTGATTTCATAATCATCACAGCTAAGATGGATATAAGAAAAAAAGGTCCCAGAGAAGCATTGCCAGTGCTTGACAGTTCAGGCATTGTGATCCTTCAAAGGGAAGCAGCAGAAGGATTAAACAACCAGTCTGCTGTAAGTAGACCGAGATCTAACTTAATGGCAAATTCACCTAGATTTTGTTAACAGGCAGGAGGCCTGACATACATCGGCACTCCAGAAAGGGAAGCAGAGAGAAAGAAGTGAAATATGAAGTCCGGATGCTCTATTATGTCCAAGGAGCAAAAGGGACGCCCAGGGGAGGAAGTGTAAAGCTGTCTTTTTCTGAGTTGCAGTTATCCTGCATCCAGACCCTGGGAGGAACTTCCAGCAAATTTAAGGCTGTTTGGGCTTATGTATTATCTGGCGATGGACTCAAGGGGCCAATAAAGCAGCTGGGAATCAGCTTAGAGAAATACTATCTCCTGTGGAGGCAGTGAGAAGAAGAAGGGGAAATTCTGAACCTAAATTTCTCATTTTCTAGCAAGCATAAGAGCACCTCTACAGCTGTATGAATCTCTTGCAGACTGGATATGTCAGGCTTCAGAGCAAAACTTTTGGGCAGTGAAACCATACCATCAAAATAGGCAACAAGCTTTACAAACACCATGCTCTACATTGTGCTACCATGGCAGGTTTAATAACCAAATGTCATAGTTGGATAATATGGATACTAGGAAGGGAAATAAATGATGGGATGAAGGTATTAAAAAGACAAGTCTGTACACTGGGTAAAATGTGCGAGGAAATTCTGATAGAAGACAGGGTAAGTAGGCAGAGGAAAATACAGACTGCGTAAGTCAATTCTATCAGTTTCAGAGTTGCTTTGTTCCTTGCTTTCTAGTTCTTGTTCTGAAAAGTAAAGAAGCAAAAATTAGCATAAAAAAGGTAAAATATATTATGGCTTTCTGAGTTCCTCCTTTTCCCTTCACATTCTTTTAACGGGAAGCAAAATCTGTTTGGGGAATCTTCTGGAAGGCAATTCTTTGTCTACTTCAACTGTCAAAAATAGTAGTTGTAGCTCTCAGTCTACTGATCCGTGAAGCCACACAACTTTTCTGCCTAAATGAATTTGAATTTGTGGACTACTGGTTTAAGTTATTTTTTTTTATCCTAGCCGAGTGTTTTCACCAGGTCAGAATGACTTTATACCCAGAAAAAATGTAATTATAGCTGTATTCTTTATTACACTGTGCTGGATACATTTGTATTGCTATATCAGGAAGCTAAACCTAGAAATAGGAATTACCTCTTTTTTTGGTCCACATTCTTCTTTCTTTAGTGCCTTTGCCTCCAGAAGTAGGTCTGTACCTCTATCTTAATGAACACCACAACGCTTCTGTCTTTCATTTGGGCCAACAGTGGTGTTCTTTCTTTCTTACACTAGCTTTTTAAAATGAATATTAACATGAATATATAGATTTTTATGCAAGATTTTGAGTCTCAACTATGAAGCATGAATACTGTGCATTTAACAGTGACATTTAACAGTGACATTTAATGTTTGTAGCGTTGTGGTGGAAGAATTTTGGATATTATTCACACAGAAACAACTTAAAGGACTGAAGATCACAGAGCATCTACAGTATTAGTTGCCATTAACTTCTCTGAGAGTGGACTCCTAAAACTCAGATGTCAGAACGGGGAGAAACAAATGACATTTGGTCAGCAGGTTTTGGTCTGAAACTTCTGAACCTCCTCAACTGTGCTGTAAATAGTTACTGTGGTATGAACACCAAATTAGCTATGCACTAAGCTCAAGACACAGCTAAGCAGCCATGGGGACTTTCGGGCTGAATAGATTCTGCTTTTTTCAAATATAGCTAATGCAAACAACACATCTGCTGATGGTTAAACAGTTCTCAGTGTGGCTGGGAGACAATGTATTGTGGATTGTATGAGCAAATTACTGTTGGCTGTGTCTGTTACTATGACAGTAATGGTGTGTAAAATACGAAGCTACAGCCAAGTTCAGGATGGACAGTATGTCAGCGAGTAAGATACTAAGGTATGACTTGCAGTGTTATTCTGGCCAGATACAAATTTATTCTTACTATGTTTTTTAATGTGGCACAGCTTAAGTCTCTGAAGGCAGAACATAGAACTATGCTGGCTTTAATTCTCAGTTGATTTATTTAAAGATAATAATAGATACAAGGAACCCCGTATAGATAGCTATTTCGTGTGGAATATTTAGCCCTGCTCTGTGCAGCCATGTCATAACACTGCAAAATGTACACAGGCATTCTGCTAATGTGAATTTAACAGATGACATAACTTACTGGTGCAAAGATTTGTTTGTATCTGAATTGTCAGAAATATGAGATCATCCTTCTTTCTTGTTTGGCCTGACCTTTTCCTCTAGAAAATATTTTAACCATGATTTCCATTACAGTCCTCCTTTAGGTATTCAGAAATAAGGAACATTTTAAGAAAACAACACTTTGATCCCCCTCTCCAAATTTTATACACTACCTATCCTGATATTCCACATCAAATGGAAAAAGTAAATAAAGAAGAGAAGACTAGGTAAGCTGGCAACTAGTTGTGAACTGTGTAATAAATAATAGTATTAGCACTCCAGCTGAAAATCATCAGGCATACTTGACCTAACTTGCTCCGTAAATTATTTACCTTATTTTGGAAGACATGCTCAGTTGCTTTTTATTTCCCTGCCACAGCCTAGCAGTTGTTTTGGTTTATTTTCAGCTGTAATCTGTTTAGTAACACATCCAAGGGTAGCAGAGCAGAAGGGTGAAAGCTCAAACAACCTGATCACAAGTTGCTGAATCTTATATTTAAATTCTAGAATGATGATTTGAAACAGTCTAGCCTGGACATTTTCTTGGGCTAACCTGGATAACTAAGCTAGGCCAGAAAACTGCAGACTTTGCAGTATGATAGTGGGAATCACTACCTGGCCCTCGCAAGTAGTTTTGCAGTAATTCGTTTTGCAGGTAGGGTAGCGTAGCGACACTGTTGAGAAGCTGCACTCTTAGATTAGCAATGCCTATTTTTAGAAACACAGCAGTGCCAGCTGAGATTGTTCTCTACCTTAATTTCTTGAACTACACGTGTTTTCTGACGCCAGATACAAGAGGATAAGAACTGCTGGAATGCTGGAGAGCTGGCTGGCCCAACAAAGTGTGATGTCACTGTTTTCTTTATGTGTGGGTGAGGTTGAGCTCTTTCCTCACATCATCGTTTGCCTTGCTGACTTTTCTCGGTGTGGAGTTCTGCTTAGTAACTGGCCTTCCAGTGGTCTTGCTCTCACCTGTTTTTCTGAGATGCCAAGGCAGGATGTTGTAAAAGGCTTTTAGTTCCTTCCTATTCCTCTGATGCACTGGCACCTGTAGTCCCTCTGGGCTAAACTTCTGAGGAGCAGTCAGTGCTGTAGAAAACACCTTGGCAGACAGCTACAATATATCTAAAATGGGGTTAATAAGACAGCTCATCAGCAGAGTTCGTATAGTGCAGTAGTCAAAATTTGCAAGTGAAACCCTTAGTTTCTCCATTCTTCCTACCTTTTTTTTATCAGGGTACATCACCTGCATCACTTGGGGATCCTCAACCTTGGTGATGCTCCTCTGATGGATGCACTGGAGTCAGCCAACCCAGGAAGTACATTCAAGACACATCCAGCACAAACCAGTACTATTGTGGTCAGGACTTAAAAAACCCAGAAGTCAGCACAGCTTTACAAATATGCTGTTATTCACTGCTAGGGAAAGGAAAACGTAGGTAATTTCTTCCCTCCAAAAAGTACTGAAGGAGAAGGATCACCAACTCAGGGTAATAAGGGGCAGTTTCCAATCTTCTTTTGAAGCTGGACTGCTCTGTGGAAATAAATGCAAATTTCACAGACCTTGATGGGTGACTTTCTATCCAAATAAGTGAGTGTTACTTGGGAGAGACCAGAGCTGAGCTCTAATCAATTCTTTTAGGGCTCTACACTATTTTAACCAAAATTAAAATCCCTAATGGATAAAATATAAGACACTTATCTGTAGTATTTGATGTTGGCTTCCCAGTATGGTCCCAGTTATCAGTCTAATCTTCACCTGCATGATAGCCCTGTGTAGAGTGTAGATAGCACCAGCAGCTGGTCAGTGTTTTGGATTTGAGACTAATGGCCATGCAGTGTGTAAGACAGTCTTTGAGTGGCTTGTTATCATTTACTCGAGTCCCTTTGTGGGTCAAGCCCTGGGTGTCTTACTAAAATAATAAGAAAAGACATGGAGAGGGAGGCAGTCCATTTGCAGTCCTCAGAAAGAATTTTGTTCCCAACAGTGGTCCCAGCTTCTCTCCCGAAATGTAAGATGCCCTTCTCTTCACCTTTGTAGCTCTGCCCAGTCCGCAGCTTCTGCTCTTTGCTTTTATATTACTCAGATGTTCTCAGTTGCCAGCTGGTTCTCCCATCCCTGTGACTGGATCACAAGGCAGACTAGAGCTGCTTGTGACATACTGAGTAGTATCTCCAAACGTAGTAAATAAAAGCTTATTTATTCAAAGGAAATGAAAAACATAGTAACGAATGAAATTCACTGATTTTAACTTAAGAAAATAAGTCTAGTGAGATTTATTTGAAGAGTAGATTTTTTTTTTTAATGTTTATTTTTTAAAAAAGTGTGTGGATGCCAAAGTTCCAGGTATTTTTTGAGAATAAGTTCATGAATTCTTCAGATGCGACTTTGAAGCTTTTCCCAACCTTTTGAAAGTAATAAAACTGGGTGGGTTCAGTGCCTCAGATGGAATCTCCTAGATGTAAAAGCCATCTACTAAGGTGTTTCATATTTTCTAAAAGCCAAAATCGTGCAAACTGCAGCCCAAGCTACGAGGTGCTTGTTAAGCGTAGGCAGAAAACAGTGTCAAATGTTCTCTAGGCTGCCTTTCATAATCACTTGTTGGCTCCACTCCTGCCGGACCTCCTACAAGGAGGTCTTGGCCATGTTCTAAAATAATACATTTATCCATAAGCAGCAAAGGCTGCAGCTGCAGCCTGGTGTTTGTGTGAGATTTAAACACCAATGGAAAGGTCTTTTAACTTCTCTGAATTCCTCATTAAAATGCTGGTGTGATTTTCTGCAGCCACCTCAGCTGAGAGTAGCAGTCCAACAAAGAAGCACTGGAAGAGATTGACATTGTATAATACCTGTGAAATGTGGCAAACTGGGGAATAAATTTGGATCTCCCATCAAGAAAAACTGGAGCAGGAAAAGCATTTTTGCCACTAGTAGCTGTGGGTAGAAATTCTGCAGAAACAGCTCTCCAGCAAGGAGTTGGTGGTGAGAAGTTCAGGGAAAGACTGCAGTCTTAAAATACTGCATGTCTTTGTGGATTCTGTTGGCTTCTGGAAAAAAAAAAAAAAAAAAAAAAAAAGGTTTCTTAATTACAATATCTTCCCTAGCCTTTGCCATCTGTTCAGATTCCCGGGACTGCAGATAAGATAGTAAAGGAGTGTCAGGGCTGTATATCTGTGGGTATGATTATGAACAGGTTTATTTGTCCAAGGAATAATGAAAACCAATGGCCTGAAACTGAAGCCAGACAGAGTCACATTGGAAATAAGACACAAGTTTTCAAGTTTTTAACAGGGAAAAGATTAGCCTTTGGAAAACACCACTGTGGGGAATGTTAGTGTCTTCATCTCTGGACATCTTCAAAATCAAACCGGCCCCCCTGTGCTAGATCTGTGTGTTGTGCTCATAGGAGTCAGGTGCAGATGCCTTGGCCAATTCCAATCTGCTGGGCCCAGCACAGGAGTAACTGCATGTGATTTAAAGACCCATGAAGTCAGACTACGTGATCTGGTTCTAGCGCAGCCTCCTCACTTTTGGAATATGAGAAACTTTGTAAGGAAAATAAGTGAATACTCTGAAATTCATCCCAGCGTGAGACTGACAGGCTCAACTCTATCACATCTGCTTGCTTTTACTAGATGTGCAATGACATAGTTAAGAGGTATTGTAAATAGTTTTACTTCAAGTCTTCTAAGGTGTATGAGCTTCTGAAAGCAGTTTCTCAAGGCTAATGTGTATCTGATTTAGAGATGTTTCCTAGGACAAATAGAGCCAATTTTGTCATATTTTTACCACTTGTGCTAGACCTTATCTGGGCATTGTGAAGTGAAAGTTCAGCAACTAAATGAAGAAAGCCTGAATCTTTCTTGGATGCACAAGGTGGAACTGTGTGACACATTCAGGGAAACTGAAATGGATGGACCATCTGCTGAATATTAGGATGAAAATTTCAGTCAGACTGACAGTTAATATTTGTTACTCACCCATGACCAGAAATATTTTACATTTAGAAAATGCCATCTGTTTTCAAAAGCTTAAAATAAAAAAAATCAGAGTTTGGCATTCTTACAATGATTATTCTGACACAAGTCCATGATGGTACTGGATGGGTCAGAATTGGATGCAGCATGAGTGACAGCTGTACAATTCAGTCCCTCAGAGAAGTTTGAAAGCAACCAGAATTAGGAATCTTCTTTTACTAACATCCCTTGAAAAGAAATATGTGCCTGAATCTCTGTCTAGGAGGTGAAGTTCAAAAGTGTGTTTGGTTTTATTTTGTTCAGAATATCTGGGATTCTGCTGTTGCTTTAAAAATAGCAGCCACAGTCATCATTGCATGAATTTGTGATTTTTTTGTTTTAAAAATCTTTAATAAATCGTTTGTTACACTTCAAAATCCCTCAAACTCTGTAGACATTTGCACAAATTTACTTAGCTACAGAAAGTTTTTTTTAAAGGATTAAGTAATTTGATGCTCTTCTGACTTTGAAAAGGCCACAAAATTTAAGTGTCTATTCTTAGAGTAAAAATGATTACTTTTTTATAGGATTAGGAAAAGAAATCAATTTGTGGTCAAGATGAAC
>JAYRBT010000114.1:80120161-80140414 GCA_036023395.1 Myiotriccus ornatus
AGTGTCTATTCTTAGAGTAAAAATGATTACTTTTTTATAGGATTAGGAAAAGAAATCAATTTGTGGTCAAGATGAACGATTCTGTTGGCAGGTAGATATTGGGCTTGAAAACTTTGTACTGCTTATGAAATGCTTCTACTTTCATGGAGCTGAGAGTTAACATGCATCAGTGCTTATGAAAAAAGGCATCACATGTGGCAAATTATCACTGTACAGTAGATAACCAAAAGGGAAGAGATCTGCAAGATTTCACCCAGAATTTTATCTACCCTTATGTATTTCTACCCCAGAAGAAGTTGAACCTGGTTGGGAAACTATGGTGTGACACCTATATGAAGAAGTAACCCAGTGGTGTAAATCCAGCAGATGCACCAGTCAGTAGGGAAGGAGAATCCAACTGTGTAGCTGAGGACATTACCCAAGGAGACTTTGAAAGACAAAGGTTGTCATCAAACTGTAACACTAAAAGGCACTGTAGTAGGAGTCTCAGAGCAAGTGTGGAATGGAAGTAGTTTAAGTGTGGTGTGCAACTGAATTTCTCCTCACATAATTAGGTTCTATCTTCTTATTCAGAATCAGTATTGTAAAACATTCATCACACCCTAACCTCAAATACTGTGAAGAGCTTCTTTGTTTTGCTGAGCATTTATGACAGATTGTCCCTAAAAGCTGAGCATTTATGACAGGTTGTCCTTAGAAGCTGAGCACATTTCAGTGGTGGATGAAGAAGTCCCTGTATATATTGGCCAAGTATCAGCTGAAGTTTGTAAAAAACTTTGGAATCCTTTGGGACATAAGGTCATGTAATGTAAGGCCATTATCACGTTTGCTAAGAAAGCTAGATTTGCTGCCAAAAATGAAAACATCTCCTTTCAACTTTGAAAGGCTAGACTCTTCACTAAAATAGGGCAAGAACAAAGTAAAATAGGAATAACCGGCAATTTCTGTGTTGCCTTTGCACTGCCTCTTCCCCCTGTAGGTAATGCTGATCCTATTCCTTTTCACCTTCTTCCTCTGGGTTCTCCAAAGTCCGTGGCTATAATCACGGGGTGGACTTGGCAACAGTGTGTAGGACCTGGAATGTGTTTTTCCAGCAGCCGTGTCTGGCTTTGTGGCTGACTTTTTGGCTGACACCATGGCTGGCTCTGCTGGCAGACACATCTTCTTGGGGGCTGTTTTGGGTTCACAGGGCTGTCAGCTCACTTTCTGTTCTGCCCTGGATGCCGTTTTCCTTGAGTCACACTTCTTTTCAGTTTTTTTTTTCTTTTTTGGAGGATTGTGTTTGTGGACAAACTTTCTATTATGAAAACACGTGATACAGCAAAAATCTTTCCATATTTCAGTGTGCCTGTAATTGTTTCCCAGGGAACCAAGTGTAAATGTGCACATTCACTCAGAAAAGTAACTGCTGCTGTAGACGTGGTCGTTTCCAAATAAAGCTGCTTGGCTCCGGACCTTCTGTGGCAATTTTTGCCACTGGTATTGTGGTGAATTCTCATTTCCATAACAAAAAGTGACCTATAGTGCCCCTCACTGAAATAAGACCTCAGTCTGCAAAGTTATTTAGTTGACTAACCATTTTGTATGTGCTTCATTTCCACCTGCTCCTATTAAGCCCACTAACTGCTTTTAAGGATGTGGGCGTAAACCTTGCAGAAAGCCAGAGCCAGCAGGTAGTGTTGGTCATGCCAGCTTGGCTGGATGAATTCTCTCTCAGAGTCTGCCTGGAATTCCACTTGTTCACTCATTTGCTGACTAACTGCTCTGCTGAAGTTTTGGTAGATTTCTGCAAGTAGTTTCACCAGGGGATGAGATAGTAAACTGAAAGACATTAATTGGATTTTGATGAGAGCTCTGCATAGTTTTTTTATAGCTTTTCCTGATATTTTGAAATATATTTTCAGTGACTGATATTCTTTTTCTCTCTCAGATATTTTTCTCATTTTCTTCTCACTTTTCATTCTTTTATTTACTAGATTAATTGCTTCATGGATGGCACGGAAAAGAAAGAAGTAGGAAAGAAGGGGGGAAAAAAGTGCAAAAAAATAAGGAACACTGTGAAACCCCAAAATACTTCAATTTGGAAATGTGGTCTCTGCTTTTTAGAAATGTTTTGAATGGAGAATGTTGGTAGCTGTAATCTTGGTAACTGTATCGAGGCATCGTTTCTCAATTTACGTTCAAATTGTTGTTTGGAAAAAGTGTTTTCTGTTTTTGTGTTAGATACTATTATAAGCGTTTTGATGTCTGTACCCCTTAGCTGAACCTGTGAGCCTGTACTCTAGGCCATATCAGCATCTTAGAAAAGTTATTTTGGCTTGTAACCTCTTTTGACTGTGGATCCTGGTACCTAGATGTAGAGGCACTGGTTTACTCCTGGGCTTTTTTTCTCAAACAAGACGGCTCTTGATACAATCTCCTTTCCTGTATTGTTAAGTAAGGAATTGATTAGCATGGAAGGCAACACCAAAAGAGGTGTGACCAGCAGGCTGATTCTCCCTCCTCTGCTCTGCTCTTGTAGGACCTCACCTGGAGTACTGAATCCAGCTCTGGGACCCCCAACGTAAGAAGGCTGTGGACTTGATAAAGCGAATCCAGAGAGGGCCACAAAGATGGTCAGAGGCCTGGAGCACCTCTTCTATGAAAACAGAGAAATTTGGGGTTGTCCAGCCTGAACAAACGAAGATTCTGGGGAGACCTTACAGCACCTTCCAGTAACTAAAAAATGCATATAAGAGAGCTGGAGAGGGATGTTTTACAAGGACCTGTGGTCATAGGACAAGGGGGAATTGCTTTAAACTGAATGAGGGTCAATTTAGACTAGATATAAGGAAGATATTTTTTTGCAGTGGGGGTGGTGATGCACTGGAACAGATTGCCCAGAGAGGTGGTAGAAACCCTGTCCCTGAAAACATTCAAGGCCAGGTTGGATGGGGCTCTGAACAACCTGGTCTACTGAAAGGCATCCCTGCTCATTGCAGGAGGGTTGGACTAGATGATCTTTAGGAGTCCCTTCCAAACCAAACTGTTCTATGATTCTGTGTTTCTTATGTCCTTTATTTGGCTAAGCTTGAGCCTAATTATTTCCAAAGCAGATTTTTTTTGAGGGAAATTTTCCCTGGAGTTCATGTTGAGTATATTTTTATCTTTTGCACCTTCTAATCCATCTCTAAAAAACAGAAGCAAGACTAAGAGGGAATTAGTAAATAATGATGTGGCTTTGTGCAAGAGTAGTGGGAATATCAAGTTCCTCTTTGGCAAATAAATGGGAATTCCAACTTTTTGAAAGGAATAAACTTTTCTTACTATAACAGGAAGGCTGTGCAGCAAAGGGGAAGTACAAAATAACATTTTCTGAAACTGCAGACGAAAGTGAGAATCCTTAGATTCTGGACTACAAATGCAGAAGATAGTGGTTTTCTGTTAGTAATTCCAACTTTGCTTCCTAAACAATTGTTTAGGAGCAATTTTATTTGTTTATTTTAAATGTGCAGTGCTATGGGTTTTATTATTTTGAAAAATATCTGACAGAAAATACCATCAGGAAACAAAGTTTATCTAAGAATAGTGTTTTGTTTGCTCTAACATTTAGACAAATGAAGTGAATTGAGGTAAATGGTTATTTCAATTGAATGAATGACCACTTGTCTTTCACATTTTGATTCATAAAGATCATAAAGGAAGACATTATCAAACAATAATGGCTGTCAAGCTTTCTTGTCAGCCAGCCTCAGATATATATTTTTTTTTCAGTGATTCATCCAGTTTACTCTTGAGGTTACTAGGAACAATAAGAGTCCTTCTGCTTTTCTTTTGATACTTATATCTAGTTAATAAAGTTCATTGTAAATAATTTACTCTAGTATATTTTTTCTGTATTTTCAGTTACACCCTCTTGTTCCAGCCTGGTTATTTATTCCCCTCCTTGGTGTTTACACTCTGCAGATACTTGAAGTGTATAACATACGGCTTTTGGACATTGTGCAGACAATCAAACATCATTCCTTTAATGTCTCCTCATAAATCAAGCCCTCCAGCTGTTCAGTTATTTGTATGTTTTCATTTTTTTTTTCCACATACTCATAATTCTGTTGTCTTTTTCTGGTATTAAAATACCCAGAATTGTGCAGAAATTCCTGCCTGTAATCCATCCCCCCAGAGAGGGACTGAGTCATTTACTATTCACTCTCTGGTACAGTATCTGTGACCACATACACAGCTAGCTCTGAACTCCAATTTGGGTTGCTGTCTCACTTCTGATGATTTGGTGCTTTGTAGAATGACTTTAATTCTGGTTAAATGAGATCAACATTTTGGACTGTTTTAAAGCTTGAATTAATAAATTTATGGTATTTAGAAATTTTATAAGAGATGCTGTAAATTAATGATCACAGACTTGCATAACAACCAACACCAAATAAAGACGAATGAGATACTGTGATGTTGGAGAAGGAGATGCACATGTAACAAATGTTTTGATATGGCATATAGGAAGGAGCTGTAGTATTCACATGCACTGAAGGATAATCAGTAGTATTATTGAATCGGAAAAATAAGTCAGGAAGAATCTAAGACATTACGCAGTCCATTATCCTGCCTAGAGGTAGGATGCCATATAACTCTGTTGCTCCTGATGAGTTTATCTTTCCTGCTATTATGTATGTCCCCCAAAAAGGCTGTAATTCCTGCAGAAAATCTATTCCGGTACTTACAAAGCAATCCCACTAGAAGGTTCTTTCTATTTTTCAACCTGCATAATTTTGATGTTTGATTAAAAGTTGACTTTTTGCTACTTGAAACAACAAAATTGATGAAATATGGGGCTGGGACCTGGGTCAACCACTGCCTTGCAACAAAAAAAAAAGAGACAAAAATTATGAAAGAAATATCATTACTGTGTTGACTGTCAGTATTAACCTAGCTTTCTAATCACAAAATATTTGAGCAGCCATAATCAGTGCTCTTGAGAATGACTGTCCGGGAGGGAGATGCTGACAAGAAGTACTATTCATTCAACAAGAAAGGCTTTTTACGTGCCGGAGATCCAGCTGCTGGTGAAGCTGATTGCAGTAGTGCTGTGCTGATTTGCAGCAGCTGAAGGTCTGTGATGTATGTAGACTGAGTCTGTTTGAAAGATACAGAACTGTGGTACAATTTTTACCCCAGGTCCTTGCACGTGTACCCAAAGTTTCCTCTGAACTAACCAAATTTCACTTGTAAGATACTATCCATTAAAAACTCTCCTAACAGACTAAAGTAGCAGGGCAAGATGTAAAGCCTGAAAAACTGCCCTAAAATACGGTAAGAAGTTATTTATTTTTAGGTTATGTTTAGAATACTTAATTATTTGGGGGTCTATGGTGTAAGTACATTGCAAGGGATTTGTGGATTTATTGATACTTCAATCCAATATTTTAGCTATTGTCAGGAAACACAGGGAGACATCACGGAGAAAATGCTGCCCAAGTCTAGAAAACATTTAGTGGTCTGGGAAATGGGCCACGTCAGATATTCAAAGCAAAATATAGCGCATCTTTTAAAAGGCTCAGAAGCATTCCAGTTCCCATGTAAGTATTAGCATTTACTGAAAATGTAGTACAGACATACACTTTCTTATCTACACATTTCTTATCCAAACCCAGATTCATTAAATGAATAAGTAGATAGGTTTAAAAGTAGGTACTCAATTTCTCAATTTTGAGGCGTGCTTACTGTAGAAATCAGATGTTAAGACATGACATACCTTCTGCCCTCTGCTGCTAATAAATGAGCTAATCATAATATCCTGTGAGGATGAGCCTGGATTTTTTTTTCCCCCAGATTATGTACCCAGAAAACACATAAAAAATGCTTCATGCCTCGCAGAACGGTTCAATAGGTAAGAGAAGTTCTCTGGAATTTGCCCTTATCAAGTGTGAATAAGGCTGTCAAATACGTCAAGAGTGTGAGCCAACACCCTGATGTCCCTTTTAAAAATAACAACAAAGGAAATCTAGTAAAATGGCACCATCCCACAACTCCATACGACAGAATCACGATACACTGCCACATAACCTTGTTACTAAAATACACACCTTAATAGTCTCCTTCAATCACACAGACTGAATCTCTCCCACAGCCCTCTCCCAGTCAGCCTCACTGCAAGATTTTTGGGGGAAAAGGATACTGATTTGCAACAGACCTAAAAAGAAGTAAAGTTAAACTCTGGGGAGCAAAGTGAGGAAAGAAGACTTCATAATCAAGATTATCTTACTTAAAATCTCCTGTATGTTATATAATCCTTTCTTACTTAAATTGGAATCCAGTCATGTTAGTGAAGGAATTCCTGGTTTTTAAAGATGATGCTTAAAACTGTATAGAAGATTATTTTGTACTACACAAATTGTTTGAAACACACAACTAAGGATGTATGTTTCTGTATATTGTGGATTGTAAATGTACGTATTAAGTACATAATTATCTATTCTATTTTTCAAAAGTATTTCTGCTTTTGGTAAGCCCATACACCACTGAATTATGCTCTCTCAAGTGAAATACAGGAGATAGGAAATAAAACAAGAGTTAAACCATCTCCTTCTAATAAACTAGGAAATGTTTCAAGGATAACTACTTCTAGCAGTATCTACCTTAATAAACACTAATGCTCTACTAGCATTTAATGTGCAATACCATGCTTACATTGTCTTTATTTTACTGAAGTTTCCCACTCTAAAAGTGATATTTTTCTTTGTGATTGACCCCATCTAAATGTATGTAGTCTATGTCTATGCTAGTCAGCTTCATCTCCGTTTATATTCAGTGGAAAGAAATGGGCAGAGCTGATCTGCTCCCACGGGTTGCATAC
Source organism: Myiotriccus ornatus (assembly GCA_036023395.1). Lineage (NCBI taxonomy): Eukaryota > Metazoa > Chordata > Aves > Passeriformes > Tyrannidae > Myiotriccus > Myiotriccus ornatus. The sequence continues at coordinate 80,127,006 of JAYRBT010000114.1, forward strand.
GCTCAGTTTGCTTAAGTTGACCCTGACACTGCCTTCCTCTCCTGTAGATACCATGCCATTCCCACAGACTCTGCCTTCAGGGGCTGTAGTACCCGAGAACACGACTGCCTAGTGGAAAATGAGAGGAAAAGAAAGGGATGGAGTGCCTCTGCCTTTTCCATGACTGTTGTCACTCAGTCTCTTACTCCAATAAGTAATATATCCACATGCCCATTAATCTTCTGCCCACTGGACATATTTCTCTTCAGTAAATATAAAGGCAGAGCAGGCTGATTAGCTTAGTCTTCATTAATTTTCAGAAGCTTAGAAAACAATGACTTCAATCACATTTCAGCTCCAAGTAAACCTTTATTTCATGATTGACTGTTGCCATTACCACCCTGCACTGGGCTGGTGGCATGTTTGCAGTGGTTGATAGCTGCCTTCAGTGGCCTGGCAGGCTAGTGCCACCCCACTGCCTGAGAAGCAAGGGCTTTGATCAAGCATCAGAATCAGGGTTTCCAGACTTTTATTCTTTTTTGTGTTCTGATTTGTATAATGGTTTTAATTACTTGAAGAGTGATTCATGGCAGAGGAATACAGCTCCATCATCAGTGCTGTCTCAAGCAGTTACTGAGCCTGTGATGATGTGGATCACCAGAAATCTTCCAGCTCTTTGGAAGTTCCTGCTGGTGTGCAGAGGACATGTGCTTGGCTGACTTGTCACATACACCAGTTTTGTACGGTTGTATTTCTGACATGAAATGCTATTAAGTCAAATGAAGATGTCAAAGATTACACTTATCTTCTGAACTAGCACTAAAAGAAGCTGGTACAGAAGATACCTGTAAAGTATATAGAAGCACCTGAGGTAAGAGAAGTCATTCTTCTGCTGTTGTTCTGCAATTATTTTGTTTTTGGGTCAACTTTACTCAGAGGAGTAAAGACAGATGTTATCTTTATTGGCTCCTCCAATACTCAGTGCTTCTTGAATGTTGGGCTGTGGTTTTGGATGCCTGATTTAGCTTATGTTTTAGACATCAAAGTTATGGTAAAAATCAAAACACGTGAATTAATCTGAGAAGAGCAAACAAGGCAGTTTCAATCCACAAACTCCTAGAGAGAATACCCTAAATAACTCTTGAAGGGTGCAGTGGGGCCGTGTCATAATATTAATGAGTGGAATGAGAAGTAGTGTTTCTAAGAATGTAAAAATTAATTGGTGAAAAAGAAGAAATAGTTTATCTCATCAGCCCCTCTGCCAGTGCAGTCCTTCCTTGTAATAACTATCCCAGGAGCTGCTTGTCTGCCAAAAGAGCGGTGTTTCCGTGGAATCTGCAACACGCTGAGGGTCCGCATGGCTTCCAGGGAGGGTGAGGAACGGATTCCAGGTGACTTTAATGCCTTTTCAATCCAGGTCTAAAGCCTACAGCTAGCTCTAGACAACGGTTAATTAAGACCTTCCTGTACTTTAATGCCCTGATCCTCTATAGTAGCCTGTGCCAGATTACAGAGGCAAAAATTACTTTATAGATATTTAGGCTGCTGTAAAGCTATTATAAATTAATCTTGGCTACTTGAGAGCCTGAAGAGTACATCTGGCAGCAGGAGGAACATGGTATCTATACTACACCCTCCAGCTGAAGAAGGGAAGGTGGCATGCAGCCACTGTTTCTGCTTTGAATTATCCAGTATTTCCCCTGATGGAGAATCACCGTGAGAGCAAGACTGCTGGGTCTCTGGCTCTTTGGCACCCCTGAAGAGGCAAAAAGCAGCTGAGACATACCTGAGAATTGAAGCTGCACAGCTCATTTAATTTAGCATGCTTATGTATTTTCTTCCTTTTTCTGAGCTCTATGGCAATTGGCAGAACTTTTGATTGGTTTTAATTGCACAATGTTAAATTATAACTAAGCACTCATCATATATTAATTACCCACAGCTTTCAGAAGACACTTATGGATGTTGAATAATTGCATAGATGTGCATCCCTCATAAAATGGTTAATCTTCAATAAGCTAATTTCTTGCAATCATTCTGTAATTATTTTACACTATATTTAGATTTGGTAGCATAAATCATAAAATACCAAATTATTATTTAAAACAATATTTTAAAAGTCCAAATTGTGTAAGTTAATCCTACAGAAATATGTCTTCAATAATCAACTAGTATTTTTTAAAAAATGCAATTAGAATCTTATTAAGTCTAAATTAAAAGCTTACATGAAAAGCAATTTAAAAATAGATATTGAAACCTAAGAATTCACACTCTTCGGTGTTTGCTCCTATTACAATGCAGACTTAAGAATTTAATAATTTTTTCCAGGTGGACAAAACCAAAAAGGGTTTAAATTTGTAGCTAGTTTCAGATTTTAAAGTAAACAGGCTATTTAAATGGAAGGGCATGGTTTGCCGTGTTGTGCCCATATGGGAACATTTAATTTTAAACACATCATAAAAATAAGGAGATTAACATTTTTAAGCAACTTTGTGCCATTTGAAGGGAGATTTCATTTTTATTTCAGACACTGAACTGAACTTGGTTTTTCCAACATGTAAATTCTGAGTCCACAATAGTCACAGGGAAGCAAAAGCAAGGATATGGTGGGCAGGCATTCATTTTCACAAGAGGAATTAAAGTGAAAAAATCTGTAGAGAACATATGGTACAAGGGCAACAAAGGATAGTGAGTGTGCTCTGTCACAGGAGTGAGCTCAATGCAATTGGTTAAGCCTAAAGCCATGATTTGCTCTCCTTGTTTTTGGAGAAGGGTAAAAATCACAGCTCTTAGTTATTAGTAAGCAAATTTTTGCTCAGTACTTCCAAACTGGGCTATTACGAGGTTTTTCTCTTACCATACCACATAATATGTTTATACATTGAAATCTGTGCTTGGCATTTCTTGTATTGTATCCACAGGGCAAAAGCAGATTTAGATGTAGAAGCAGAGATTCCTGCAGAGAAAGCAGCAAGAAAGGGCAGAGTATGAATTCTTTCTGGTATTGCATAGAGATGTGTAATACATGATCTGTAATTGCAGGCTGTGCCTTTTGAGCTCAGATGTTCAATAACTGATAGTTTCACATACTGGTATCTATCAGGATAACATAATAGCCATATGACAGCCATGATTTTACCGACTTTCAGTCACTGCTATGTATATTTCAGGATTTCTGGGAAATTTTGCCATCTTTACTATGTATTTAATGAGCACAGAAGTCTATCAAATGTCCATTGTTCTCAAAGGATTGCCTTTGGGAACTCAAGGGATGCTTGCTTGCTTTTTTTTTTTTTGTGGAAGGAAGATAATTAACTTATTGGAGGAAAACCAGGCACACTGGACCAGGGTATCCTTAGAGTGTTTCCAACAGTTTGGGGTGGTTTTTCTGAAACATAAATTATCATCTCAGCAGCAGGATTGGGTCATTCACTCCTGATGAAAATAGTGGAGTGTCTGGAACATGGCTTTCTTTCTCCAGAAGGTTTGTAATAACAAGACCGTATCATCAGCTCTGCGACTTGTCTGTCTCACTGGATGTCTGAGGAAAGGGGTGGTCTTGCAGTGATAAAAGGGAGGCATTATGGACAAACACAGCGTGCCATTTGATCTTTCATATCCATCATGTAACAGCATATCCTCTGCACATCGCTATGTTACCTTAAGTGTAAAGGCCTGTAAATGCATGTGGCTTATATGTCAATCATCATGTAGATTTATTTTTTTGGTTTAGTTGCAAAAGAAATCCTGAGCTATTAAAGCATATGGAAAGTAGCAAGTAGAAATGCCTACAAAGAGGGGGGCCCTCCATGAGGCGGGAATTAGTGGTCTTGCTAGGAAAGGGTGTAGGCTGGCCAAGAGTGGCTGTCTGGCAGATGTACTGGTTGTGTTCTGTGAAAGAGACCTCTCTGTAGTTTAAAATAGTGCCACACCCACAAGGGTTTGTAAGCAGAACTTCACTGGAAAGACATTCTGAAGGTCTGAATCAAGGGGCTGCTTCTTTACTGGGGAACACTTTCTTTTCATTCTGATCCCACTGAAGTGTACTATAGTAACTGCTGATGCGACTTAAGTATTTATTGGCATAGAAAAGACTTGTGTAACATAGTCCCTCATGCTTTTCATTGCCTGCTCGAGCTGTTACAATGGATGGGATTGATACTTAAGTCCTTCTTTTGTCTAAATAGAGGAACACTTTCTGCTTTACAGAGGACTTACTTTCTAAGAAAGAATTTATAAAAAGTGGCTTTCAGTCTTCTTTCTGGCCTCAGAAGGCTGTTATGGTTACTAAATACAGATGTCCCAAGTAAAATACCTTCTTGCTTAGCAGGAGCTTATTAGGTTTAAGGACCCATTTGATCCTCTGTTCTGCCTTTTTGAGCCTTTGATACACGCTCCAGATAAAGACTTAAAACTCTATGATTATGGTCCTGCAGAAGTCAAGAAAGAGTCCTGCCATCTATAACATTCACGAGATGAAATGAATGTTCAGTTCTTATTCCTCAGTCTTTGAGAGGAAACTCAAAGCCCAGAACGTTGGATGAAGTTATCCTTACATCAGTGCAGCTGGGCAACCTTTGAAGAGTCTTTTCAAGGACCTCTAATTTGAATTTACTTTCTTTCTTTTCTAGACATTCATAATGTCCAGTGACTACAAGAGTCTGGACAACCAGCTTAGTCAATGTGTCCTTTGTTTAACATTGGGTAAACCAAGTCCAGCTGCAGGACCCTCTTGCTTCTCAAAATCTCAACCTGACTATGTGTCACAGTGTTTAGCTCTACTTGTTCCCTTTACCCCTCTACCCACTCTCCTGAGTGGTGGTAGACATGTTAAATTCTATGAGAGCTCCTTCCTAGCTGGAAGCCTTCTTTCCTGGAAGCCTCCTCTGATTTTCACTCTATGTGTATATAACAGACTGGAGCCCAAATACTACAGCCAGGAGAATGTTGCATGCTTCTCATTCCTGAATGTTTTATGCCAGAAGTCCTAGCAGAAAACTCAAATATTTATTCCTAAGAAGACAGTGTTTCTTAATTCCACTACCTTAAGGTTTTGGATTATCTATCTATACAACCTGTAACCAAAAATAATGACCAGAACTAAAAAGTGCTGAAAGAGGGGAAGGTATATATAGTTCATTATCATCATGATAGTGAAAGATTTTCATTTCAGTTAGATGGGTGAGGCAAATGCATGTTACATCTAGGAAGCATAAAAATTTTAAGTGCTGCTTTATGGAAAGAAATATGGGGTTTATATATTTCTCACGGTCACTGTAAATTTGCCAAATCTTGATTTCTTTTAAAATGGCTTTTATATGATGAATATCTTCTGAATTTCCTAAACCTTTCACATACCCTGTGATTAGAGCCCAGGGAAGTCACAGGAGTGGATTTCCTTGGGCTGCAGATTGGCTGTTGTAGTTTTAACACTCTATTTAGATGGAATGAGCAAAATGCTCCTGTTTACCCTTTCTGATCATCTTGCTGGCACAGACAACTGGTGAACATGAGCTGCTTTTTCTCTTTTTGTGACCTTCTGATTTGTGGAGTTTTGTTGTTCATAAACTGTAATATGAGAGGGCTGTGAGAGGATGGGTCAGTCACTTCGTTCTCTCTTCAGTGTTTTACCCAGGGTGGATGGATCAGTATGACAAGGGCTATCTAATGTCAGAACTTCTGAATTATTCAGGGCTTTTCAAAGACTAAATGGACATTCCTTTACTGGCTGAATTATTAACCTTGCTCACTTATGTCTTTAAAAAATGATGAAATTAAAAGTGGAGTAGGAAAACCATGACTTTTTTTCCTATTTTTCCAACTCTAGGTTTGATTCTGCTTCCTGATAGCTCTTTTAAAGTGTATATTAATTCTTCATCCTCAGAATTTCCTGTGGTTTGAAATTCTTTTGCTGACATGAAAACAGTTGTGATTTGAAAAACAGAACAGCTTTGAAACTGGTAATACATAAAGCATTTGAACTTATTAATATGACTCAGAAACAGGATAGAAGTAAAAGGTGCCATTTCCTATGTGTAAATGGAAAGCCTATGAAATCAGGAGCTGAAAATCTCTTGTGATTGCATTGACAGACCATGAAAATAGCAGGATCTACTCGTAGAGACTGACTTGAAGGAGGTAAAGATCCAGTATCAGTCCCAGCAGACACTCTATGTGAAGTTAGTTTGTACAAGGAACTGCTGTAGATGTAATGAAATATCTAAATGCTCCTTCAGAAACTGTGTCTTTGGGAACCTGTTTTTACCTTTAAAGGGCCAGACAGGGCAGAAAAAGGTATGTTCCCTTGCTTCTTAGTAAACCACTCCTAGAAATAAGAAACTTTTATTGAGTTTGCGTGGTAGCTTCTGTGAGAAGGTTACAGAAACTTTCCCCTGTGTCTGACCGAGCCAGTGGCAGCCAGCTACAAGAGCCCTGCCTCTGGTCAAGGTCAAGCCCATCAGCAGTGGTGGTAGTGCCTCTAGGGTAACAGATTTAAGAAGGAGAAAAAAATCCTGTTCTACAATCTGCAGCTGAGAGAGACGAGTGAGAATATGTGAGAGAAATAGCTCTGTAGATGCCAAGGTCAGCGAAGAAGGAGGGGAGGTCATGCTCCAGGTGCTGGAGCAGAGATTCCTGTGCAGCCCCTGGTGCAGACCATGGTGAGGCAGCTGTGCCCATGAAGCCCAAGGAGGTCCACAGTGGAGCAGAGATCCACCTGCAGCCTGTGGAGGACCCCCCACCACAGCAGGTGGATGCCTGAAGGACACTGTGACCCCATGGGAAGCCTGCAGTGGAGCAGGCTCCTGGCAGGACCTGTGGACCCATGGAGGCAGAAGCCCATCCAGGAGCAAGTTTGCTGAAAAGACTTCTGACCCCATGGGAGACCCACACTGGAAAAGCCTGTTCCTGAAGGACTGCAGCCCATGGAAGGAACCCATGCTGGAACATTTCATGAAGAACTGTAGCCCATTGGAAGGACTTATGTTGGACAAAATTGTGAAGGACTATCTCCTGTGGGAAGAACCCCACACTGGCACAATCACACCTCTGTGGAGGAATCACACCTCTGTGGATGAAAGAAAAGCAGAAATGGCATATGGTGAACTGCCCACAACCTGTCCCCTTGCACCACTGTGCAGGAGGAGGCAGAAAAAGTCAGGAGTGAAATTGAGCCCAGGAGAAAGGAGGGGTGGCAAGAAGATGTTTTAAGATGTAGTTTTATTTCTCATCACCCTACTCTAATTTGATTAGGAATACATTAAACTAAGTTGCCCTAGATGGGTCTGTTTTGCCCATGATGGTAACTGGTGAGTGATCGATCTCTCTTTGCCCTTATCTCAACCCACGAGCCTTTCATTGTATTTTTTCTACCCTGTCCAGTTGAGGAGGCGGAATGGTAGGGTGGCTTTGGTGGTACCTGCCATCCAGCCAGGGTTGCCTCACCACACAACTGTATTACCTTGAATATGGAAAGAATAGGCAGGTGTCAGGGACCCTGCCAAAACCTGATGTTTTCTCTAACCACTGGTAAGTATCTAACCCCTTGGAAGCCACAGTTCTCTGTCACAGCTAGAGAAGAGATTGGGCTGGAGATATCTGAGGACATGGGAGAATGAAGGCATCACAATTCAGAGCTCCTCCAGCAAAATCTGCCTCTTCTGCACTTGACTCATGGTGCACTGCCACTTAACACTAATCTCTTTGGGCTTTGTTTTAGTGGGAAATGGCAATTCTGCTGCAGCTGTCATCTGCTTGGAACCCACACAGGCATGCCTGGACCAGGCTGGTGAAAGAGAAACATAAGCTCCTCTTTTTCTTCTCTCTGAGGTCTTGTGGAGGAACTGGAGATAATGGCAGAGCTCTTTGGAAAATGGAGTTTTAACACAGTGAAAAAAGTTTGACTATTTTGATGTTATTGTCATTTGGAATTAAAGAAAATATTAGAAAGTGTCAAGGAAAGACATTTTTCTCAGAAAATAAATGATGTGGATGAAAAACTGTCTGGCAGCCGGTCACAAGTGGTTTTTCCCAGGACTCATCATCGTGGCCAGACTTGTTTAATATCTTTATCAACGATTTGGACAAGGGATTTAGGACGGATATTATGAAAAATTTCTTCACTGCAAGGCTTGTCAAACACTGGAGCAGACTGAGCAGGGAAGTGGTGGAGTTGCTATCTCCAGAAGTATTTAAAAGGTGTGTAGATGTGACACTTCAGGACATGGTTTAGTGGTGGACTGGACACTACTGAGTTAGCAGTTGAACTTTATAATCATAAAGGTCTTTTCCAACCCAAATGATTCTATCAGTTTATGATTCTATGATAGATATTCAGAATGAAACATTTCAGTATTGTGAAAGGTAACAGTGAATTGAAGTGTCAACTTACTGATGAAACCATTTGTTTCAAACAGTATGTAAGAAGAAGTGTTTTTTAAGGGCTATTCAAAGATTTAAATATTTTAAAGCCATAAAAATTTCCTAAATTCTAAGGAAATCAGATTTTCTGAGAAAAACACTATCTGAAAATCACTTAACTACCTGTAGACTCTGAATTGTATGATACCAGCATTATAAGCACAGTCCCTGGGCTGCTCATTAGCTCGGGTGAGCATAAGGGGTACTGCTGAGTTTGAGCTTCCTTGCCACCTGCCCCTGTGCTTCTTTCCCTTCTGAGTAGAGGGGTACAGATGCCACACTTGCATCTACCTCTCAGCCACATGCTGCTGAATTCTTCTGAAATCACTAAGCATTTTTAGCAGTAAGTTTCTTTCCAATCCGGATCATACTGATTAGAAAGATTTTGGAGTGACTACATACTCTGTTATGGCTCTGACCTTAAGCTTTGGAAAAAAGCATGGGAAGAGGCACCTAGGTCCGGTGCAATCCCAGGTGGCACATCTGATTTACAGCCACACACTCTCAGGACAAATTTACACAGAATGGTTTTTTCAGTGGTCAAGCTGTCATAACAAATTCCCACCTATGCATCCCATCCTTCCTCTCCAGCTCTTCATCTGCAGCTGCAGACTTGCCCTGCAAGCCTGGTCAGCCAAGATGCATTGCATTAAAAACAGCTCTGTTATTCAAAGGTTGTTTCAGGTCTGGTTGAGAGCAGGGCTCCACAATAGCTGTTTCAGTCCAGCTGGGAGACAGTGGCCTGTCTGGCACCCCTGTGGGTTGGTGTACCCTGCCCTCATTGAGGTGCATGGCACTTTTTGCAGGACTGTGTGGACCACGAACAGCTCCCATGGATGTGGTCCCAGCACAGCAGGGGAAGGAGAGACAGAGTAAAACAGGACAACAGGTTTGGTGCTGCTCAGTGTGACCAAATGCTTACCATGGAGCTTGTCAGATAAAAGCCTTGAGTTTAGCTCATATGATTATACCTTCTGCTGCAACTCTTTCTTGCTGATGTTCTTTGTATATCTATCTTGTATTACTCAGAAATCCTCTGTGCATCTTTTACGGGGAGCTTATGGAGCAGCAAATATGAAGATTCCCATTGTATTCTCACCTCTGTTGGTGTCAACCAAGTTCAAATCTCTCAAACTTAAGGGATTTAAATTGATATAAAGCTTGTTTGAGGATAGAAACAGGCTCGAAGCTTAGAACAATAAAAATCTAACTGAGGAGCATAATACTTTGAAGCTGAAAGCACATGCATGTTTTCAATAGTCAGGGACAAACGCTGCAGAGGTAGACAGTTACAATTAAATTTACAAAGAAAATGTATTGATTTGTTCCTTCCAGGGAAGTTAGGTTGTATGGTCTTCGTTAATTGGAATACACACAGCTAAAACTAAGTAAGTAAAGAAACAAATAAATGATCAGTGCCATGACTACTTTGTGTATCACGGCAATCCACCCAAAATTGTTTATTACATCATTGTTGCTGTTTGTTTACCTTCTGAGTTATGTTCATAGCTTAATGAAAACTGCCACCCCATGTTTAGTTCCCTAACGAAATGCTTAAGTACAAGTGACACACGTTTGGGACAATATATGTATTGATACCAAGTATTTAATTGTCTGCACTCAGTGTCCACCTTTGTGTCTAAATATATGTGATGTTGTTCTGTTACAGTAGCATCTGTTTTTCTTTATCTTCATTGTGCTCCATAATATTTGTAGCCCAGTGTTTGGTCAATATCAGAGATATACAGCTTTAATTATGTCATCCTTTTGTGTTTGAAGGAGTCTCATTTTAGGATTGGATTAATCTCTTCTGCCTTCCTTTTCTTGCTCTCTGTTTTTGTCTGTCTTTGTTTCTTACCGGCCACCTCACCCTATTTTCTTCTGATGCTCTGTGGGTGCTTTATTTACGCAAAATTTAATCTTAGAATCTCAGCTTTCGTCCCCAACCTCGTTTGGTGTGGTGGACATAAAACCGGAAGATTTAGATCTGTAGTTGTAGGTAGGTGTCTGAGCTGAATAAAATTTTTCTTAGTTTTCTTGTTGAAAAAACGAGTTGGGTTTTCTTTAAACTGTCTCATGCTTCTTATGGCAAACATTTGCTGCTGGGGCATGGGGAAGGTTGATGGGTTTGAACCATTGACTATAACCAGAGGGCAGATGTTTGTACGTTCCTGTGACGCCCCTAGCAAGGAAATCTTTCTAGGCAGTGTTTCTCTCAGGGCAGCTTGTCGCAGCCTGGGGAAAGGTGGCAACTGTGGAGAGTCAATCATGAGATCAGTGACATCTTTATCAAGTTGCCTCTGTGTTGGGATGTTAATATTTTCATCTATTGCCTTTAAAAGGTCTTTAAACCTCATGTCTTGACAACGTAAAGGACTTCTGGTAATAATTCTGTTTTCCGTCAGGGACTGTGGAGCCACTTTGCTTGTGCTTGTCATTGGTTGGATGTTTGAAAAGGAAGATTGCTTATTTGTTGGTGTGGATAGTGATTTCTCATGAAGACATGGTTTTCCAGTCTCTCTCAAGTCTTCAAAATGACTCTGATTCTTCTGAGAGTCCAAAAGTGGCTGATAAATGGGCTCACATGGCATATTTTTGCTTGATGGCTTAGGAGGCCCAAGGCGGACTAACACTTTGCCTGCAAACTTGGAAACTAAGTAGAATATAGGATAAATCAGATCAGCTTCTGTTGGAATGATATTTTCAAGAAATAACATGTTAATATCAAATCAGCGTCATCCCATAATAAAGTCAGTATTTGTAAAGGCATGAATAAAAGTGGATCTTGACATAGAATGAAATTTTGCACCAGTGATTTAAAGCAAATGGTGATCTGCAGGTAGTCAATCGTCACTTTTAGATTAGCATCTCAGCATAAATTTGTCTGGCTTAATTTTAGTGACTACTATAGAATCGTATAATATTCATATAATAGTTTGGTTTGGAAGGGACCTTACAGATCATCTCATTCCAACCCCCCTGCAGAGGTACCTTTCTCTAGACCAGGTTGCTCAGAGGCTCACCTTGAATACTTCCAGGGATGGGGCATTCACAACTTTTCTGGGCAACTTCTGGGGATATTTATCACATTAGTTTAACCATGTGAGTAGCTGTAGGAGTGCAATAACTGGAGCAGAAATAATTCAGATCTGGATTTTAATTATCCAGTCCTCTGCATCTTCTATATTTTTGAGACTATGGAAAATGATGCCAACACCTTATTGAATATAGTGAAGTTGTGGAACTTGCACCATGCTCAAGTTCATTCTGGGAAAGTAAATGAATGCCTTTTTTTCTCATAAATATCTATTCCTGGAAGTGCCTTAGCAGTACTGGTACTATCCCATGGTCATCCTTATGGGTGACCCATAGAGGGACTAGCCTACACAATGAAATGGAACAGTTATTTGTAATTAGTATCTGCTGAGTATGCACAGGATTAGGTGTTCACTTGTTGATTTTTTAACCTGATCAAAATTATATCTATCATCAGACTTAAGCCTGGGAAACAATTGCTCAAAATACTTGTAATTTCAAAACAAAATGCAAAGATATTTCTAGCATTTTCAGGAATTGTGTTTCCTTTCTTTTCCTTAGACAAAAATCTTTTACTATTTTGGACTAAGAGGGCAAGACTTATTTCAGAACAGTACCTTTTGACAAGTTTTCTTGGTTTTCCAATGTAATTGCAATCTCATCTTCTTGAATAACATCTGGCACTGCCAGAGTTAGTAAAGAAGGAAATGCCTTATTTCCATAATTCCTGAGGTCTTCCAGAGCGTCCATTTCAGCCTTCTGGAAAATCTTAATTTCTGACTCCCTAGTACACTGTTTATCAAGATTAATACTGTGTTCTTCTATTTCATTTTCCCTCTGTAAAATGATCAGACACCGTTTGATTAGTAAGGGACAAAAAAAGCTCCTTAAACTTTAAAAAACCCCACAGTATATCATGTACAATGGGAAATCTTATTTTTACACAAGCCTTGGTTACACATGTCAACATTTCGTCTGAGCAGACCTCATGCCAGAGATTGTTCCTGAAACCCAGTTGTACATAGGCTGTCAGACCCTTCCTTTTACCACACAGACCACAGGGAGAAAGTTTTCATGAAAATCCACTGGAAACCAGAATGCTATTTTTGGAGAGCCCATAACATTTCCTTATGGGTTATGGTTTATGGCTCACAGAGTCTGCTAACAGATGTGTAAAGAAGATCAAGGTACCACAGAGCTCATACTGCAAAACAAAAACATTACAGGATGCTGTGAACCAGTCCTGATCCAGGAGGAAGATTGTCATGGGACTCTTGCTGTTTGCTGTGAGGGCAAGTAGTCAGCACAAGAGTAGACCAGATCTGGGAAGGTTTTGCAGTGGAATGGCAGCAGGAAGACCTCCGTGGAGCTGTTCATCCCAACAAGAAAATGGGCTTCAGGACTCACTCCTTGATGCAGTGGTGTTGCCCTCACTCCTACAAGCATCCTCCATGCACATGGGGATATGTTCTCATCTGAAGGTCACTTGTCTGTCCCATGATCCAAGTTTTCAGAGTCCTCACCGTGGCAGCCTCACACACACCAAGTTTCAGGTATCAAAATCTTGTGAATATGCAAGGACTTGCACAGTGAAATAAACCCCTTCCTACAGAACTAACTCCTGTGAAAAGATGATTGTGCTGTGCACTGTTTCTGTCATAGACCATATTCTCTCAGGCCTGGCACTCCTGAAAATTACATTTCTGAAATGTAGAATCACAGAACATTTTGAACTGGAAGGGACGCACAAGGACAATCAAGTCCAGCACTTCAGTGAATGGCCCACAACCTTGGTGTTACTAGCACTGTGCTCTAATGTAGTTTCTGAAACCAAGACAACTATCCACATGGATATTGCAGTTCAATGTCACGCTTTTTTATGCCACTCTCCATATCATCTTCGGCATACTCACTTTATCATTATGCTATCACTTCAGGAATTATCTGTAGTGAATTTCAATCTTTTCACCTCTGTA
>JAYRBT010000114.1:80140514-80155125 GCA_036023395.1 Myiotriccus ornatus
GCACTTTTGAAAGCTTACATGTATTTTGTGAGTTAGCAGAAATGTTTGGAAAAATTTGAAGGGCCCCAAACCTCAAACTTGTGGGGTCACCCCATCCTTCCTACATATTTGCAGCACCCAATCACAATTAAGGAAATTACTGTAGAAGTATTTATAAAAAGAAACACAATATGTTTAAGTCGACAACATATTGTTAAAACCACACTAGATCAATTGCGAATTTGAGATGTCATAAGTATTTTAGGCTATGCAATCAAATAGTCTCCCAGGATTTTACACAGTGCTAGTTAAGAAAACAAATTTTCGTCTTACATTTTGCAAGCTGTCACCTTATATACAGTATATCAGAAAACTTGCCATGACTGGTTTTACTGCCAGACCTCTTAAGAGCTAATTGGTTAAGCACCTGGGCAGGAAGTTTTTGGCAAAAATGCTCTTTTCTGCAAGGACTAGCTATAAAGTTCTGGATGGCAAATTGTGATCATTAAGGCTCCCTCTTCTACAACAGAACACATAAAATGTAAATACGTTTTTTGGAGAAATTACAATGTATAAAAGGACAGGCTGTGTTTTAAGTTTATCCAGTGACTTATGGCTCAAATTTGAACATGGAAAGGATCTTGTGCTTTTTTCAGAGTAAAGCTTTCAGCAGACTTCTCTAATTCCACACAGAAAAAAGAGACTCACATCTGTTTGCATCCACCACTGTTATTTGCATGTACAAATGTTAACTTGTGTATACAAGGAGATGTTGCAAATGCAATGACTCACACTGGTTTATCAAACACAGGGATTTTGTACATGAAAAGTAATTTCCACAAACTTTTTTTTTTCAGTTGTAGATTAGAAGTTGTGCTGAAAATTTGTCCCCAGGAAATTGTATGTTTCTTGGTACGGTGTGAAAAATCGTAGCATATTCAGCTGCCTGGAATGAGTTTAATGCAGTGGTTTGCGAAAACACATTTGAATTCCAAATAATGTTTTGGGCTGATTTTGCTGGTGGAATTTTTTATTGCTTGTTATTCATAAGCATTGTTATGAATGCAATTACTTTTCCATTTGTGTTGATATCTGATATTTTTGGTTCTTTTTGGACAGAATATTCATAAGAGCCAGATGCCAACTTTCTCTACAAATCACTGAGGGGAGAGGAGGTTTCTAATTTGCTCAAAAATACTGGAGTATTTTTTTAACATAAATTTGTTCCTTTATAAATATTAGCTCTCTGTAAATATATCTTTTCATACACAGACAGGAATACACAATAGTCTTTGTGGTTCGAGACAGAAATAATGTAAATGGATGACAATTTGTTTTCAGGTTACTTCATTTTACTTGTGACTGTTAGTTGTTACTTATCCGTTTCCATAATTTAGATTTAAATTTTAACTCATTTAGACACAAATGTTAATTTTTGTGCTTTAATTTTATACACACAAGTTGTCTTGTGGAGTTCAGTGAAACTGCCCACAGCCTTAAAGCAGATGCATAGATTTGCAAGATCTGGAGAGCTGAAAGGAAATTATGTGATTTAAAGACGGATCACACACTGCTAGTAATAAATATCAAATAGTTGGCTTTATACAGAATAGAGAGAACATCTATCTATGCATTTTGAAATATCCTTGGCATAATTTTTAATACAAATATCAAATGCCCATGCTGTTGTAATTAAGCTCCAGTAACATCAGGCTCTCAATAAGGAGAATAAAAAGCAGGAAATTTCCCCCTCACACTCAGTTAACAATCTTCATGCTTCTTCCTCAGTTTCAACTCTGTGGCCGGGTGGTCGGGGAAGTGCATTATAGCCTGCCAAAGAGGTGGTTGAATTTGGCCTCTCTTAGACCAAAGCAGAGAATCCTTCCCCCAAGATAATCCCTTGCCAGTTGCCTCCTCTGAGAGCTGTGCCAGAGCAGTGTGGGCTAGTCTCCAAGGGAGCTGGGGGCTGCTCTTGGCTCTGCCTCTGCCCAAAAACGTCATGCCACCCGTGTGGGGATCCGTCTTGGGATCCAAGAGATGCATTCTTCTCTTTCCCCTATATACTTTGCATATGCTTAGGGCTAAGTTTTGTCATTGTGCAAGTATGTGCATAAAGTAGCTTTAGCTGAAGAACAGGCCAGAGGATACTGGAAAAATAAGAGCATTGATTGAGTAAGAATGCCCAACTTGATTTCTTAGTGAGCCTTCCTCTCTTTCTCCCCTGTTTTTTATCAAACCCCAGCCTTGCTGGGCAATATGAATATTACTGAATGTTGGAGAAACTGGCAAAATGTGGTAGCACTGATAGTCATGTTTTAAAAGAGCTTCTGGAGAGAATGATTGTGCAAAAAGCTTGAATAAGGAATGATCAAGATGTGATCTTTATTAACTACAAATATTTGCACAGCCTAACAACGGAGAAACATTGATTTTCATGACAGAGAAGAATATAAGAGGGAGTAGAGAGATAAAAATAAGAAACAAATGATGTAGAGTGGTTATCTGGGGCAAAAACTGAGCTTACAAACACTCTTTGATAACAGAATGATCTCTTAATTGTACTAGTAGCAGGCTTTGTATTTATGAGTTTAAAGGTAGTATTTACAAACTTTGTGCTGGCAAACATGGGGAAACAAACCTTTAATGACATGGAAAAAGATAGTATGGATTGTTCTGTTCTAATTTCCTGATTCCTATGTCTTAAGAACAGATATCAGAAGGTATTATTTGTGTTAGAATCCACTCTGACAAATTTAGGCATCTAGGTTGTGCCTGTATTTCAAGTTCTCAGCAAAGATGCCCCCATAAAAGTGAGTCATTTCCCTGTGAAACCATCAAAGGAAAGCTTTGTCTGCAAATTTAAGAACCCCTCACATTGAACATGTGAAGATTTGTAGATCAGCATTGTTCTGTGGCACAGAAGAAAGAACTACACACCTGGGAGCTATGTGGAAAGGGGCATAGGGGAGCTGTAGAAATGGGGAATTGTGATATGACACAACTGAACAGACCCCCAGTTCACATGCTAGACATGTCGTGCTAGGTTTAGTTCAGCAAGGGGAAGTGCAAAGTCCTGAGAGAACAACCCCAGGAGCCACGATATGCTGGGGCAATTTGTCTAGAAATCAGTTTGGAGGTCCTGGTAAACATTAAGTTGACCATGAGCCAGCAATATGCCCCTACTGCGGAGAAGGCTGGTGGTATCCTGGGCTGCACGAGGAGTGTTGCCAGCAGCTCTGCTCAGCATTGGTGAGGCCACACGAGGAGTTCTGTGTCCTAGGTCTGGATTCCTCAGGACAGGAGAGACATGGACATATTGGAGAGACTCCAGTGGGCCACAGAAAAGACTAAGCAACTGTGATGTCTCTCCTATGAAGAAAGGCTGAGAGACTTCAGCCTGAAGACTCAGATATCTCATCAATATATACAAATATCTGAAGGGAGGCTGCAAAGAGAAAGGAACCAGACTCTTTTCAGTGGTTGAAAGTGACAGGACCAGAGGCAATGGGCAAAAACTGAAACACAAGGGGTTCCCTACGAACATCAAGAAACACTTTTTCACTGTGAGGGTGACCAAGCACTGTCATAGGTTTCCCAGGGGCGCTGAGGAGTGTTCATCCTTGGAGACAAAAGCTGCCTGGATAAGGTGCTAGGCAACTGTCTCTAGGTGGCCCTGCTTGAGCAGGAGGGTTGGGTCAGATGACCTCCAGAGATCCCTTCCAACCTCAGCCAGTCTGTGATCCCCTGCTTCTGTGAAAGTCACCACTGTTTTGAGCTGAGAGCTGGTCAGGTTATTTTGGGTCAGTATTGGTTTGGATTTAAACCTTTGACTGGAAAATGTCAACACAGAGGAAGAAAATGTCTGTCATTCCTTTATTAAACTTCCCCTTTTTTGCACCTCGCCTGGAAAGTATATTTACTAGGACTTCACAACAATAATCAGTAGTAATAGTTATAATAATTAATATCCTACAATCAGAGCTATTTTTAGTGCCTGTGCTTGAATTCAGCTTGACTCTCTGCCTTAAGAGGGCATTTTGGATGCCAGGAGTGGCAAAAAGTAACACAGACTTCTAATCAGGTTGCAACTTTATCTGCAAGATCACTTCCCTCTTCCAGCCGGTTAGGATGCTGAAAGAGGTCATACAGGACATGAAACACTACCACTTGCCTGGAAGGCTAGATCTCTGCTGGCTGTAAATCAGCTTGATATCCAGAGGTATAAGAAAGCTGGTCAATAGCCTTCACAATATGGGTCTTTTTGAGTCACTTATGATTTAGCAGATCCTACTTAAAATTGTAACATGAAAAAATTCACATATGTGAAGAAAAGCCTCCTCTCCCTAACCATGCACACATACTCCCCAACTCATATTTTTGAGTTATGGTTCTGTCTGCAGACACTGCACAGACTGTTGCGACCTCGGGGCTGTGTGCTACGATTGAGATCTGGATCTGCTCAAGCTCATCTGAATAATTTCTAGAGGAGTCAACTGGACCTTCTCAAAATACAGCTTCTCCAGGGCAAAGGCTTTGAATGGGAGGCTAATCTCTGATGTGTGTTGTTTTGTAGCTGAAACTTTTCACATTGCACTTCTGTGTTAGAAGTTGGAATTTGGCTTCCTGTCTGCCCAGTTTCTGCCTGAAGCAAAATTTTTATGGCTGCGCTGTGAACCCCTTAGTGGAGATGGTTGTAAAAGAAAAGCTTACAGCCTTTTTGACTAATTGTGGCCTTACCAGTCATTACCAAAATTTTTTTAATTTATTTTTAAATTTTTTGTCACCTCTGATCTCACTCCATGTTCCTGAGTGAGTTGGACCTGTGGTGTGAGCATAAGATACAGTGGTAAAAATGCAAAAAAAAAAAAAAAAAGATGTTGAGAAAAGATTTTACAGCTTTAACAGTTTCCCACTCCCCAGACTTTGGATTAGGTCCTCACAGACCAGTAAGAAAGGGAAGGGATGGCAAGGTCACTGAGATGCTAATGATCCTTTTCCCAATGGAGAAGTAATCTTATATGTAAGGCAAAATAATTCTCAATCCTGTTACAATCAGCAACTCATTTTTTAAAATTAATTAGTCATAAAAAAGTATATATTTATCTCTGGTAATAAAAAAAATCTCAGAAATTAATCACTTCTAAGAATGCCAGAATGTAGTTTTCATGAGACTGCACTCAAATCTGCAATTTCACAACTATTTTTGATGACTTTTTCCCCATTCCATGGACAACTACCTTTTTTACATGTGCTATGTGGCTACTGTATTGTTCCTCACAAAAATCAAGGGAACACTTCATGCCTGTCATGGCCATTATATCTTACCTGGACCTTATTGCAGTCTTTCTGATACCTGAGCAGTTTCTTCAGCAATAAGCAGTAAGAAGCCATGGCAGGAGAGGGTCTGTTATTTATTAAAATGTTGATAACTTCTGAAAGACTGAATTCCATAAATTCAATCATGTAGTTTAAAACAACAGAGTTCAGGTCACTGGGGCAAAGTCTGAAAAATTAGAAAAAGAGTATTTAAATACAAAGGATGCGTCCAGGTACAACTTCAGGATTTACCGTAAGTGGACAACACACTTCTTGTGATGTAGCTGGAGTAAGCTAAGTTGATTGCACGGGCAAATTATTGTATACAGTTGTGCAATGATCCTCTTGTCTGGCTATGCGAATTTCACTTCTGGGCTGAGGCTCTGTTACTGTATCATTAAATGTTCTATTGTTGATTTAATTGATTACCCTGAAAGGACACCCACCAGGATTAAGCCTTAAAAGTTTTCTCATTTTAATGAAGTGTGTGTATTTCAGTTCTCAGTACAGTAGCCCGAAATGGATTAACAGAGAAATAGTGTGTGTGCATGTACAGAAGAAGACATGAAGAGTGCTAAAGACAAGAAAATCTTGAAGGATAAAAAAAAAAGAACTAAAGAAAGTACAGTGCGATTTTAATTTTTATATAAATCAGATTGTGAAATAAAAGATGTTTTGTTACAGTGATAATTGTTTTACTCATAGGGTTCTGTGAATAGTAAAGTCTAATAAAGGCACTGTAGAAATATGTCAGTCTTGGATTCTGAGACTCCAAATCTTAAAACCGTAAAACCATAAAGTGCCTTACTAAGAAAAATTGGAAACTATTTAAAGCCAGTTACAAAGAACTTCAGTGTAATATAAAAATGTTGTTCCCTCAGGTGGGTGTGTGAGACCTAGTTTTGTAGGAAAGGATTAGAAGCACACTGTCTAGAAATTAGTGGCAGCTGTGAGGCATGTTGAGAAAAAAAATTACTGATACAATGGAGATAAGCAGTTCTATAAGAATGTTTCCTCTTACACAAAATTTATCCATGGCTAGAAAAGCTGATGTGACGTTTTCTGAAACAAAATTCTGTCATTTTGGATCAGCCCATAGTAGATAACAAAAATCTCCTAAAACAAACAAACAAACAAACGAACAACCAAATCTTAAACACACTTCCCTCTCAAATCCCCAATCCTGAAATCCCAAGCTAGAAGATAAATATCAAGAATGGTTACCTCTTCTCATAGGGAGCACTATTCAATATTTTTCTGGTGAAACCTTCATTCAACCATTTGTCTTTTATTGCTTCTTTGACTCCAGGCCTCTTAGCAGGGTCCGGCTCAAGTAAGGACTGCATGAAGTGTACAGCTCCTGTGCAATATTATGATGCAATAGCTTGTTTACTAGTAATAGTTGATTATTGGACTAGTGCATATTTTTTCTGTTTCAGAAATGTGACACTTGCCCTGCTTCTCCACATTGTAAGAGCTTCAGATAAAATTCAGTCTCTAGGGCTTTACTCTCAGTCTGCCATGGTCCCACGTAGCGACTTTGTCCCCCCAAAGTCACCTGAACAGGGTGGGCAGCAGGAGCCAAACCATACCAGGATGCATGCTAGTGACCTATGGATGCTGCTGTAGATACAGTACTGGATCTCACTTCCTAATTTCCTTGATTCATCCCAGTGAATGCAACCTATGGCATCAGTAGCAACTTCAGTAAATTGATGAAGGCTTTAGGAAGGGGCACTTCAGTGCCAGCTGAAGTTATTTAACCCAGGAGTTCTTTTCCTCACACAAAGAAGTCAATTGCATTGGTAAAACTCTCCATAACGAGGGAAGGAGACAGACCCCTGTGCTCAGCTGATGTGCTGTGCTTTGGCTTCCTGGAGCTGGGACAGAGAAAGCTCAAATATTCCCATATGTCAATCACTCAGCTCCAACACTGCATGAAGTCCCTCTCTTTCTTTTCTTCTTGTGAAAACTTTACTGAATTCTTCTATATTCCTTGGGGATGTTTTGAAATGAACAAAATGGCAAGTGAGCATTAAACTTGGAACATACTGCTCCTTTCACTTGTAATTTCCATCAGAATAACTTAGATCTAAAGTAGGCAAAGCTAGTTTACTACTGCTCTCTCACTAAATACCCAATGGGCAAGAGAACAATGGAGTTATCCAAAATCTTCCACCAACTGTGCGGGCTTTGTAGAAAAGCAGAGATAATGCATTTATTAGTAGAAGCTATAACAATAACATAAATAAGAAAAATTAGAAATATAATAATCGCAGCTATGGAGGGATTGTACAAGAATGAAGCTGCTATCCGGCAAGTGATCTCCAGAGAAAGAGAAACGAGAGACTAATGTACAAACATTCTTGACAGCTATGGTAGATATCCTCATACTATTTACTAGGGGACAGAAAGAAATTGAATCATCACATTATCTTAATATTGTACTCCAGACTAGATCCAGCTAGCTTAGTCTGGAACTGTCCGCTGCTCCCCAGTGCTTGGCTGCAGGCAGCCACTGAAGCTAATCTTGGTTCCTAGGCTCATTCTTGCCTAACATCATAGCAATGCTCTTCAAAATGATGGGAAGATCTGAACTCTTGCTGGTAGATAGCTGTGCTAAACGTGTCTCATTCTGCTCTGCTTTCTGACTTGGTCAGCGAAGCTGTACGATCACAGCTGTGAGAAGGTGCCTAAGCTTGTGGTGGTCGACAGAGGACATGCTAGCCCAGGTGGAGAGAAAATAAGGATTAGGGCCAGAGGTGTATAAGAATCACTGTAAAGCAACAGAATTTTGAACTTTGAGGAAATAGATTTTGGACTGCTGACCGAGAGTGCACACACACCAATATGACTTCTAGGGTTTAGAGCCATGGGTTGTAATTCAGGCTAAAACTTTTCAGAACTGTCTTTCCCAGCTGTCCTGAAAGACTCCACTGGCTGTACCTCATTAGAGATTGTCAGTAAAATTCATTGGGAAATGTTGTATTTCAGTTCTTTCTCATGAAAAATATGAACAGACTCTTCACATAAATAGCCCTCCAATTTCTCTAATAATCTCAATATCATGGGCTCTGTCAGTAGCCAAAGGATAAGGTCTTCAGGAAAAAAATATTTAAAGTTTTGATAACTTATTTCTTATTGCAGGGGTTAGAACTTTTTTACATCGGTATTCTTTATAAAAATTGAAGTGCTTTACCAGGGGAGATATCTGACGGAATAGGGCTGATTTCTCCAATTAACATCTTTTGATGTAGTTGCTTGATATTAAAAGGTTCCACAGTGAAAGGTAATGTGCCGGTTAGCATAGCAAACATGCTTACTCCTCTGTCAAAGAAAAAGACAAACATCAGAGCTCCATATAATGCTAAAAAATATTTATTTAAAAATCCCACACAATTATGAGTCAGTTTTCAGAGATTTGCCTTCAGCATCGAGAATGAGGTTACAAATTACCTCTAAGCAGCAATTTGTACTGAATACACATCTTATGCCTTTTTTCTTTGTGTAAATGCCATTTTATCTAGAAAAGAATGTTGTGGGAACTGCATATAAAATAGAGCGTACAGTGAGTGACTGGAAAGCCTGCAGTGTTGAAAGTGGAAACCTGCTGTTTATTTTAAAAATAAGCTAATTGGAGTGACAGTGTAATGTACCCAGCCCATCAGAATAAAGCATTTTGGTTTGGAGGCTGAGTGACAACACAGAACTGGGACTGATGCAATAGATCTTTTTCCAAATAGCAATTCAGTTCTTCTTGCTTTGCTCAGATTGCTAAATTAGGTGTGACTTATGCCTAGAAGGCATTCGTGTGGTAACAGCTTGCTGTTGGCTAAGGACTTAAAACTTTAACTCCTGCGAAAGATTAACAGTCTGCTAGCAGCAATCAGCAAACTTTGTGAAGGTTTGCCATTCAGTCTGGAGAAGTACCAACGTTTGGAAAACTTGCTTAGCCGTCCTGAGTTTGCAAAGAGGGAGGTTTCCTTGAACACTCTCCATGGTACTTCCTTTCTCCAGCTGAACCACACCACCACAACAGCACTGTTCTTCATAATAGAATGAATCACAGAATGGCCTGGTTTGGAGGGGACCTTAAAGATCACCTAGTTCCAACCCCTCTGCTGTGGGCAGGGACACCTTTCACTAGTCCAGGTTGTTAAGAGCTCCTTTCAACCATCCTTTACCATTTCTCTCTCTACAGAACTCAGTAGAGATAGTCCTTGTAGGAATTCAGTTTAATTTTCGGTTCTAATTTAAGTGACCTTGTTGGTACATTAGTGCAGATGATGATGATGTTATCTGTAAGACAAATCTGTGGTGTGCTCAACTACAACCTTCTATTAATGTTTTCAAACAGTTGAAAAACTATGGCTTTTTGGTTCCTATTGAAATTACTCCTTGTCAGTCCTGCTGCATAAAGTCAGTATTTCTGTACTGCACTGAAATATTTTGATTATAGAGTCCAGTCAATCTGTAATCCTCTACTTATTTTAAGCAATAGAAGTAATTTATCTTTCTAATTTAACTATTAGTCCATCAAAATTCCCTTTCCCACTATGATAATGTGAACAATTCTTATTTAAATTGTAAATGTATTTTATGCCTGAGGTACAGAATCTGTCTGCATCACACACCAAGGCCCATACATAAGTTTTATATAGCCCTCAAACTGTTATATGCTGTTTATTAACAGAGTGAGCTCAGTGGACGGTTCTAAGGTTACTGCTTTGCCCTTATTCAGACATCTGAAATGTGAAATCAGTATTATCCTATTCAAGTGCTGGCAGCATCCTCTAGACCTGATTAATCTGTGTTGTGCCTAAATAAATTCAGAGTAGCACTCCTGAAAACCAGATTTATACAGAAGTAATTTGGTAGCATGTATCCCTTCATCCTTAACTCTGTGTCCCATTCATACCCAGTAAATATAGAAGCTGACGTATAAGAATCATGGTTAGATCAAAACCCTAATATGTCTGTCAGAAGCGGGTCTTGAGAGGAATAATGTATGTCATATATCTATATGTATATAAATCCTTTTTCTCTTCTGAACATACAGGAAAACTAAGCTTCTGTTTTAGGCACCTGAACCAGATGCCTACATGTAGATACCAGCAACCCTGCAGAGCAAACTAAAACACTTTGTCCTTTGTGAACACCCAGTTTGGTACAAACTGCTGAGAACTCCTCAAGGATACTGTATTCTTGCAGCTGGACAGGCAAGTGTGACATTCCAGTGCAGAGCAGCTCTGTACCTCCAGGCTTTCCTTTCCTTTTGGCACATGTCCTGAATGAAGTGGTTTAAATGAAACACAGCATTGTGCGTTGAACAGAACCACAGAATGGTGGAATTATGGTTATAATTGCAAATAGGTGGGAGAAATCTGGGTGAAGGTGCATTTTATCAGCCACTGATTTTTTTAATCCTAATGCTCTAGGCACAGAATTGGTTTACTTTATATTACACATGCTCATCTTCTATGCCTTGTATCATACTTTCTAGAAATGGGCTTAAAAATGTATCCTAGGTGGAACACTCAAACGTGGGCATGTGGTTACTATCGAAACAGCTGAGAAGAAGTTGATACTCTGGCATATATGTATATATACATACACATACAGATAAATATGAACTGTCTTTGGACAAATGATTGCATGGACATGGAGAGTTGATCCATAAAGATCAAAGAATACAAAAATCAACTTAATATACTATAATTTTGCCAGCTCCACCTAGAAAAAAATGTAAACCCCCCCCCATAACTTGGCTGCTAGAACTGCAAACTGCAAATGCATTTGAAATGTCTGAGATAGTTTATGTGAAAACTTATTCTTCTTATGGCACTTTCTGTATTCTTGCTTATTATAGGAGACATAGTCTGTAGGTTTAATATAAAAGGTAAATGGATTCTATTCAGATTGATGCCACCTATAATTCTACCTTTTTATCATAATTTGAGACAAAGGGCCTAGCTAAGTTATGGATGAAGGTCTCATAGCTCTGCTATAGCCACATCCTAGGTCTGTGTGTCTCTGAGACTCAAATTTTCTTTATAGATTTCTTTTTTTTTGGCAAAATATGCCTTAGACAGAAAATGCCCGCTTGTCAGCCCAGGGCTTTCATGGTTTCTGATTTTGTCAGAAGTTACTCTGCTACCAGCTGGAACTGTGTGCCAGAAGGCCAGGAGGGTGGTAGGGTTCATCCGAGGGGGTTGGTACATACAAGTTCTTTCTCTGGCTTTTTAGTACAAGTTCCTATATGCAAATATCTGACCTTCTGCTGACTTCTCTTGACACAGGGTTCCTTCAGAATAACATGTGTATTGATCATTCATTGTTTTCTCCAGTGTTTTAAAATGGAGGCACATTTCAAGATGCTCAAGTGTTTTCTGATATGTCTTTGTTTTTGCCATTGATGCCCCAAAGCTGAGAGCCACAAACCTATTTATATCAGTCTTGCCTAAAAAACTCAATGGTGAGAGTGTTTTGATAAGTGCATTTTTAGATCTACTTACATGGACCAGACATCCACCTTTGGACCGTATTTCCTATGAGCAAGCAGTTCTGGCGCAGCGTAAGCTGGGCTTCCACACTGGGTATGTAACAGCTCCTGGGAGAGACCATCGAACTTTGCAGTATTGCTCAACCCAAAATCTGGCGGTCACAAAACCAAAGGCAAAGAAGTTTTAGTCTCTTCTCAAATTCCTTTCACTTTACCAATTATCTGAAGACAGGAGAAAGACAAAACCAGCAGCTAAGCTGTAACATCTATTGATGCCTCAGCTGTAGTTGCCAGTTTGGGTTTGAATAAATGTGCCGTGAATTAGCAGAGGAATTACAGTGAAGTTACAGAGCCATGGATCTGGTTTGGTTGATTTTGGTTTAACTGTTTTGGTTTGCCTCTGTTGACTGCGTGCTAGTACACAGCTACACATTAGCATGGCTTAATGAGCCACGGCATTCCGCTCAGCTGGGTGTGCTTTAGCTCATGGTAAATGTGGGGCAAAATGTGCTAACTTAAGCCTTTTTCTCTGTATATGCGCATGTGTGCAAGGGGGAGGGAAGAGAAAGGTGTGATTGTAAGGGACTGGCTGGCTATAAAATAGGGGTGAAGAGTTGGTGCCCTTTTTTCTCAGAGGTGTTAAGCTTTTAAAAGTTTAGGAAACACTGGGTTAAACATGTGGCTTCTCTAAGAGTTAACATCCCTTGTGGAGATTTTTCTGTAGTGTTTCCATAGAGCAAAATTAGTTGCTTCTCCGAACTGTGTTAACTGCTTGGTGCAATTTCTCTCGTTTTTATCAACGTTTGCTTCACAACCCTAGCAAGATTTCTGTTGGTGACCAGAAAAGTGTTTTTTTTTTTTTCTTTTTTTAGCACGTACCAAATGATGAGGTCTGTAGCTGAAGTAATGACTCGACAGAAACTAATGTGTTCATACCTGCATTTCAACCCAGAAGATTTATTTCTTTGTCTACAAATCACTTCTGCTAGGAACAGCTTTCTACACATAAAAGCTGTAATTGTTTCTTGCTTCTCCAGAAATACACAAGGGAAAACAATAGGCAAAATTGTTTTCCTTGTTCTCTTAAAAATATGTTTCAGTTAAAGATCAGATAATCAAGCTGTTAGGCTATACTTCATAACTTGTATTTATTCTAAAACTCAACTATGTTTATTGAATAATCACAAGCTCACTCATAAAACATGCTTTTTGAATAGTAGCCAAACTGTCACTGAAAGACACACACAGACACAA
This sequence comes from Myiotriccus ornatus, assembly GCA_036023395.1. Classification (NCBI taxonomy): domain Eukaryota; kingdom Metazoa; phylum Chordata; class Aves; order Passeriformes; family Tyrannidae; genus Myiotriccus; species Myiotriccus ornatus. The sequence continues at coordinate 80,153,566 of JAYRBT010000114.1, forward strand.
AAGCAGAAAACAAGCTTCACTGATAGTGTGCACCTACCAATGATTTTGATGTTGTTGTTCTCATCAAGAAGAAAATTTTCAATTTTTAGGTCCCTGAGAAGAAGACAGAAAGAAAACTTTAAGATGCCTGATGTCCCAGCTAACCATTTGCAGATAGTTTTTAGCAAAGTTTAATTGAAATAATAACAATAGTTCTGCATAGCTCAGCCTGCAATTGTAACAAGATCCTTATTCCTTCACGAAGTTTTCAGTTGGGAAAATGGAAAATTTCTGTATTTCAGGGAGTATTTAATAAGTATACATTTTAAAAAGACTGTTAATTTTAGGAATTACCTGTTCTGCTGATTTATACTTTTTTTTTTTTTTAACGAACTGCATTTATTTCTTCTTTTGAGTAAAAAATTTGCACTTCTTGGATTGGAATTTTTTGGGCTTTGTTTGTAGTACTGAGCAATGCTGAATATTTCTGATTTCTGTGTGAGTAAATTGTGCCTGGGAAATATGAAGGATGAGAAGGGAACTGGAAAGTGAGATTTGCCTTGCTTGCAGAAGAGGGGAGGTGTATGAAAGCTGGTTCGGAAACAGATACCCTGAAAGTGGAGACATCTCTGCAGTGATGTTTAAGTAAACAGGGTCAACCAGTATCAGCCATCCCCTCCCAGGAGGACATAATTCAGAGATGTAAGAAAAACTCTGCTAGCTGGCTCAGGTACTTTCTTGCTTATTGTGGGAATATTTATATATTTATAAATTAAAACCCAAAGCCAGAATATTGCTCCACTCTGGGGAGTGCCTGAAATGGCAGCTGAAATCTTTTGCATCATGGAGGAATCCTCAGCCAGTGTAATTTGGGTGTTGGGAGCCAGTCCAAGAGCCTGCAATCCTTTCCTGACTCCCATCAAAGCCTCCTGCATGCCACTTCTAGGGGAGCTGGGGGGATAAAAAAAGTTTCAGAAGCAGCTCCAGGACGTGGATTTCCCTCACACTTGCTCTGAAGTTGTGAAGTGCTTTTGTGAGCCCAAAGACCTCAGAAAGCACAGGAGGACAAACCAGAAGGGGGATGGGAACAAGGAGTGAGGGCAGGGTGGATTGGTGCTGCATGAACAGCACTGCACTACTGCAGGGTATGAAGTCTGGAGGTGTACCTGGTGGTCATAACGGGTAGTTTCGTGGGAGCTTCCTTTTATCTCTGTGGATCTGGATGGGACAGCATTGCACTCAAAACTGTCTGCTGCTACCCCAGGCTGAGAAGGGGGTGGGGATGGTTTCAGTGATACCTTTTTAATAGGTTTCAATTTGAATAGCATGTTTACTGGAGTGGCAAACAAAGCAGTTCCCAAAAGCTGGCAGGTAGATTTAAGATAACTTTGTTCATAGTCTACAGGTGTTATAAACCTTGTTCATAGTCTACAGGTGTTATTACCCTCCACACTCTGCGGTTTAAGATTGATGCAGAAATAGATAACAGGTTAGCAAAGGCATTCAGAGCTTTTGGTAAACTCTATAAAAGGGTTTGGCGAAACAAACACCTGAAGAGAACTACAAAGATCAGTGTTTACA
>JAYRBT010000114.1:80155225-80211448 GCA_036023395.1 Myiotriccus ornatus
GTTGTGCCTTCTGCAACCGGACTTGTCTATCTCGCATTGGCCTTTTTAGCCATCAGCGCGCTTGTAGCAAGCGTGGGGAGAGCTTTTCTCAAATCTTCGTTTGTGAAGCCTAGCCATGATGACAGGTGTTATAACCCTGCACACTCTGTGGTTTAAAACTAGCTGTGCTTCAGGCTACTGAAAATGTGACATTTCTATCAGATTTTTCACTCCACAGTGCGCTCTGATGACTTTTACTACACTACAATTAAATAATGTTACGTTGCATTGTTACAACTGCTGTTCTATAGGCTGAGCTGAGTGCTCACAGAGTTGATAAAAATATATGCTTTCTTGCCTAAAAAACCTGATAATGGCTACTATGAAAGTGTTAGAAGTTATTTTGCATCAAAGATACATCTTGTCCATTCCCCCCCCCCCGCCAAGGAATCTTTCCAATAAATGTTGTAAATTTAAGCGACACCATGATTTTTTATTTTCTCATTCCCATGGAGACTTCCGAGAGAGAGCCTAGAGGGCAGCTTGTGATGTTTCTCCTGGTCTTTAGTCCAACAGGGATTCAAAGATATATATGACATTTTTATACAAGAGAGTGGAAAAGAGCCAGGAAAAATTAGGAACTGTACATACAAGCAAGTAAATATCACCTAGCCAGCACCAGATTTAGGAGTTGGTAGCTGACTGTGTGCATGCACTAGCCCAACCCAGTTGCAAGGCAACGTGATTTAGCTTACACATCTTTATTTGAGGTTTTTAAGCTCAGAAGCATTACCTCACCACTTGGCCATGTCCAAAGCAGGCATAGGGATAGTAAGCAGACCTCAGTTGATGAGTGTTAGCTTGTGGAGTCGTTGAACCAGATCTAGTGCCTGAACCTTCTTATATCTAGCACATTAAAGTGCTGTGTGCTGGGACAACTGGCAAGCAAGTCAATACTCTGTCTTCTGCATCATTTTTGCAACTGTGACATAAAATCAACTGTGATCTTGAATGGACTAGAAAAGTTGCTACCTGTTCTGTGAAATGTAGACTCAAAGTTAATTTAAGGTGTAAGGGTTTGTTGGATCAGTGCTGATATTAATGCTAAACTGGAAAATAAAATCTCAAAAAACAAAATAGCTGTCTTAACATAGTGTAGAATTTATGCTGAGAGATATCAATTTGGACTAAAAATAGTCCCAAATTTGGCCAGTTTTTCATCAAGTATATTATTAAGACTGTAGAAAACATTGTTTTTTCTGAGGTATATCCAGGGTTAAAAATCAGGAATGCCCATAAGACACTTTTGAGCAAAAGTACATTAAATTAGCAAATTTCTAAGAGATGAGCTTGGGAATGTGACCAGTCACCTCCATTCTAGTAAAATAAAGGGATCCCCATGCATAGACCCAAACACTGGCATGCAATTATCCATCTCATGAACTCATACCTGGTGTGATTTTACCAGGACCCTCCCTGTGGATCAGCAGCTGTTCCCAACAGGCAGCTTGGGAACCCTCCTTTTCTTGTGTTAAAGGAATGTTAAAGAGTTGAGCTTTACTCCATGCTTAGATGAGAAAATCAGATTGAATTTATGAGGTAACTTTTCTCTTTCTGTGCTCATCTTTCTGGGAACATTGATGCCTTTTTTTCAGAAGAGGATACACCCACAATTATCCTCGTTGGTTTGACCTCTCCAAAGAAGTGTTATAAATCACTGCTGCTGGAACTGAGCAGGGAAACCCTTCCAGATTTTCCCAGCCTGCTTCTCATATGAGGTCAAGGCCACAGCTCTGAATCTCAAAGCCAGCAGCAGGTCACAAGTTGAGGTACTGCTGACTGAATCTGCACCTGTGACCAAGTAAGGTGGCTTGTCTCTTGCCAGACCATGCAACTCTATAAATCCTATGACAAAATGCTTGAGAGCCAGGGATGAATTTTCCTTTGGTTAGGGCAGTTTGATAGTAAATCAAGCCACCAGAGGAGCTCACGCCATTTTGTACGTGGTTAGTCTCAGGATGTGAAGCAAAATTTTTCTGTCTTGCAAAGATTTCCCAGCAAAACATGATCAACAAAAAGGAGAGAAGTAGGGCAAGAAGTCAGGCTACTCTCCAGCTCACTGTGAAGAGTTGTTTCCAAACAAAAAGAAAGGTAGAGGGCTTGAGAAATTAATGAGGAATGTTGTCATGGGAAGAAAATAAATGTTATGATCATGAGCACTAAAGAAATGGTGTAAAATAAATTAGTCAGGGAACCAGCAAGGCAAGGATGTCAGTCTAGACTAATGGGGTGAAGCCCCTTGGGTTTATTTTCTTGTGGGTTTTTTTTGTTTGTTTGTTTAAATTCTCTAGGTCACATACTGTCCATTTCTTTCTTGTCTATTCCTTATTAATTAACAAATCCAATATAATGAAGTGCTGGGTTGCAAGTATTTTAAGTCACAAAGCACTTGTAAATGCTGAGCCATCACATTCACAGCTTATTTGTTTCATGGTTACTGCAATGATGCAGTCAGTTGGATTACGTGTTAGGTCCTGGGGACTTTCTGGTTGAATCCATTCACCATTTAAAGTTAAGGATCTGATTGACTGTGAATCATTAAGTAAAACAGAAAAATGGTGGGAAAAGCTGCTTCTAGCCTATTCTTCCACCTAAAATGGAAGTATTATTCTGCTGCTCTTGGCATATGTGCTGAGATCCCTAGTGGGGGGGAATATCAGCTCTCCTTGCATGGGCTGCTGAGGCTCCTCTAGCAGTGGCTGAGGGCATGATCTGTCCTTGAAATTCATAAGCCAGTATGGAAGATCAGCGACCTGTCTCAGACCCAGACCTGCAGAACATGTCCTTTTCATGAATAGTGAGCTGCGATTCCTCAGTTTGCAGTCGTGAGTGATGTGTGGTTATTTCAATATGTTGTGGCTAACCAAAGGAAATCAATATTTATATGCTTAGCCACACTGAAATATTTGAATTAGATACACATTTGTCACCAGCTAATTCTGAGATAATTGTGGCAAAGCCTTGAATTTTTTTGCTCATCAGTTCTTATCCCTGGACTTTGTTACATTCCTACCCCAGGAGTGCATAACAGCCTATAATAGTAAAAACCACTACTGATGATAAAATGCTTTATTAAAATGAGTTGAGAGAACACATTTTTATTAGCAATCCCTGTTTTTATGAGAGAAAAATAAAGAAATGCTCTTGTGAAGAAGAGCACTCTGTGTTCTTGCACACTTCTTTTTCTTACTGTTTGAAAGGGGAGAAACATCTTACCTGTGAACAATTCCCTGGCAATGCAGGTGCTCTACTGCAGACAGAATTTGCCAGGTGTATCTCCTTACTTCCCATTCTGCCAGTCTCTTTTTCTCACAGATTCTGTCCAGGAGGTCGCCACCGAGGCACAGCTCCATCACCATGTAATAGGAGTTGTCAGTCTCCAAGGTCTCATATAGCTGAACAACATTGGGGTGCTTAATCATCTGGTGTATCCGTGGCTCACGCTTCATGTTTTTTAAAACATAGGAATCCTGCCTGGCTTTTCTCTTGTCAACGACTTTTATGGCTACCTAAATGGCAGGATATTTGCAAATTAGCAACAAGCTTTGCAAACAAGATTAGTTTTCAAATGGATGTGGAGTAACCTGACATGGGAGAGGTTGTTTTTGACATGGTGTTGATAATCAGTATCATAGAGGGAGACATTTGTGATGGAAGAATACACTTTTTGTTTCTCCTGAAGATTGAAACAGAAAGACTGAACTCTCTCTTATTTATCCCTCTCATTACATTAATAAATATGCACATATGAAATATTCTGAAATGCAAAAAATCCCTACATGCTCAACTGGTAACTGAATCTGAAAGGTAGCACATCTATTTTCTAACATGTTGCCCTGCAACTTAGTCTAAAAGTCACTCAAGATATTGGGTGTTATGGGCTGGGATTAGACTCTCTGTGGTTTGGGGAGCTAGTTGGACAGTGAAGCTGCTGAAGCCACAAAAAAAGTAAAATTCAGAAAGTCACTTTATAGTAAACCACCTTTCCACACTTGTGTCTAGTGATACGTTATTTTAGCCTGACTGAGCCAGAGATAACAGAGTTTATTGTGTCCTATAAATGATTGCTATTGGAGTGTCTGGCTTTTCACTAAGTGTTGTCCATAGCTTTAAAGGTCAGATACACAGCACTAATTACTCAATGAGGATTATTAGGGAAAGCAGATTTGAAATTGTCTTTATGCCATCATCCTTCTCTTTTTCAGCAGGAAGATATCTTTGTTGCCTATATTTTATGATTGTGAAAATAGTTGCACCAAATACATATTCACAGATGTGACTGATTATACGTGAGCAATAAACTCAACTTATGAGGTTAATTTATGAGAATAAGGTTCAGAGGACAATTCACTGAGTAAACTGTGGTTTGCAGATTAAATGGTCTGAAATTTTCTGCCGTAAATTAGCGTGAGGTTACTTGCAATTCCTAGTGTGTGTTATGCTCTCATTATGAGCTTACCTTCTCCCCTGTGGGGATGTGCAGTCCCTCCATCACCTTGGCAAAGGAGCCCTTGTTGATCAGTTTGCCTACGAGGTAATTCCCAACTTGTTTGGAATGACGGAAAGTCTTCCCAGTCTCTTGGGGCATCTTGTTAAAGAAGGCAGGTATTTTTACATCATTTAAGTTTTTCTCCCATCCTGGTAATATCCCTTCCAAGTAACCAGTGTCCGTCATGTTGTCATCCAAGCCTGTGTTCATTGTTGTGTGCATCCCCAGAGAGACAGATTTGTATTGCTACTTTCCAGATGTAGCTTGTGCTTCACAGCAGCATTAGGTCTGAACATCTTGTGGTGCAAGTGCCATCCTGCTGATGACAGAGCAACTAATCCTTCCCCCTGAGACTCTGAGTTTGTCACTGATCTCTAGTCTGGGCACACAGATCTGCTCAAGCAGAACCAAGTCATGGATTATTAACCTAACCTGATATGCGATGTCAGTTAATGCCCCAGACCTGCCAAGCCAGACGACACATAGTCCCAGCATTAGCCTGGAGTATAAGTCTCTCTTCCTCCTCTAATAGTCCCCAAAACACACGTTCATTGTAAACCATACTAAACCGATTCACAGTTTTCCTGGCATGCATATGGCTGGTGTGCAAGGACACAAGTTTATTCTAAAAGCACTGTGGTAACATAAATGCAAAGCTGAGTTATGTACCTGATGCTGTGCAAGCATTTATTTATTTGCTGTGTAAAACATAAGTATATATGCACTTGTAGCAAGTTTAGGTCCTGACCTGACTCCAGGTCTTACAGACGTCTTTTGTGTTTTGTGGGACATGATTCCTGTTGTCTGTGCAGTCAGGACAGTGAGAGTGAGAGTGTGTGTGTGTGTGTGTAAGCTTTTTCCACCATACAGTAAGGACTGACAAAAAGAGGAAAATCTGAAAAAAAGAGAAGCCTTTTCTTTTCTACAGCTGTTTTCTATCTATATCTGTCTTCATTACCTGGGTTCTTTCCAAAGTCATGGAGAGAGAAAAGAGCTTTTCTAAAGAGTGCTTTCACATACCTGCAATTTGAGCTGGGAGTTGCCATCTCTCTCCACTGGCTACAGTGAAATCTTTGGGACCCAAAGTCCTCCCCAGAATTTAGTGCTATGACAAATCCTTTCTCCACCCTTCGTCACTTGGAGTTGAAAAATAAGTGGTACACTGCCTGCCCGATTTGACTTCTGAGGCTCATGAAGGACAAAAATTTTCCAGCATGAGTGAAAATTAGAAGGAATTAAAAAAAAAAGTGTTTAAAATCCCAAGTGGATTTACAGTACGCTTTGCAGTTCAAACTCTCATGGGTGAGTTCAGTGCATCGCCATCTGTATGCAGCTGCATGCAGGCACAGAGCGACCACTAGCCTCTTAGTGTCTAAGTAAAGGATAAAGTCCCACTAAGCTGAACAGGTGGTCACACTCTGAGATATATCTGTTGCCCAGCTGGAATGGGACTTTGTTTGATAACTTAGGATGAAGTCTGAAACAAATGAGACATTCTTTTGAGGGAAGAACAAAGAAATAGTCCTTGATTTGTGCTTACTATTTGCTCTGCCTCTTCTCTGTCTTCCTAAACCACTTTTCCCTCTAAAAACAGGAAAATAAAAGTGAGGCCAACCACTGTACAGAACAGAAACACCATGTTTCTGGCACATTTCAGAAGAAAGGAAAAACCTCCTAAAAAATATAACAAACATTTAAAACATGATAGCTAGCTAACTTAACTATTGCTGTTTTTGGGGAGAGTCCCAGCCTGACACCTTTAAAAATGTTGAAATCAAAAAGCTTCCAAATACCTTCCAAAGTAATTTTTTTGGCACAGTGAAGGATTAAAAAAAGGAAGGCAGGACAGAAGGAACAAAAGAGGGTCCATCTCTGTGTAAAGGAGTCAACAACTAGTAATCACAAACCAAGTGAAGCTGAAATGCTGGGTGAGAAGGGAGCAGCCCACTAGGTGCTAGAAGAGTTTCTGCTGTATGGTTAAGCTGTTATGTGATGTGACTAATTGCAATGTGAAAAAAGTATGAGAAGAGACCAAACAGAACAGATCTCTGAGAGAAGAGAGGTGCCAATGAGGAATAATCTTCAGCAGGGAAGAAAGGTTAGCGCCACGGAAGGAATGACCACCTTAGTGGCTTCAAAACCAAACAGCCCTCCTTCTTAAACAAGCCTTGTGGAGTAACTACATTCATTTGTGGGGTCAGATGGGAGGAGAGACAGTTCTGCTTCCTTGAGAAATTAAAAAGAACCAACCAACCAGACACACAGATCTGAATAAGGTACACAGTTTTCCTATCAGCAAGTGAAAAAAAAAATTTTTTGCACAAATTGGAGACTACTTCTGTGCTTAAGAAGAAAAATTTTGCTTTATCTCTCCATATTCTTACTATCCTTCTAGGGAAACTGAAATGAAGAGTGTTTCTCACAATATCTGTGTTACTGATCCGGAAAACATGAGGCTGTGTGGGTGCAGTAGTTCACTTCATGCAAAGGCCAGGTTAGTTAAACAACCTCATTGGGTTCAGCGGAAATAAAACAGCAGAAGCAGGAATTTGTCACTTTCCAGTCACCATCTTGGATTTCCTCCTGTGAAGCAAAATCCTGCCTGTAGCTGTTTCCAAATCTCTTCTTGTTTTACATTAGAGATGAGGCAATGTGGTCCTAGTTTCTGGTTTTTTGCTATTGCAGGATGAAGCCTTGGTTTAATCAAAGGCTGCGGTTTACTTCTCGGAGGAATTCTTTTTAAGTCCTAATTTATACTCTTGTGAATACTGCCAGTTTTGTAAGATCTGGTGTGAGATTTTTCAAAAGGGCCAAAATGTCAAATTCCTAGAGCTGTGAATTCTCTCTGATTTGAATCAAGAGTTCCCCCAAAACCTGGATTTCTGGGATTGCAGAACTCATGCTCTACCCAAAGATGTGCTTTCCACAGGCACCATGAACATGCCGACTTGGTGGAGTCTGTGTTGCTGTGTGGGAGCAATGCTTCAGTGGACTGGGAGACAAGGCTTATTAGTCAGAGGACAGCATCCCACTGGAGACAAGTCTGGTTAACTGGGAGGTAGAATCCTGCTCTCAGGACAAAAGGCATCATCTCCTTCTGGATCGACATTGTCGTGGAGGTGTACCAGCATGCACAGAACTAACACGAACATCTCTTTTCCAAGAGTGGTGCTTTCATAGACACATATTCTTTGGTGCTTTGGCAAATGCTCCCCACTTCTTTGACCTCTTTCCCACTGACTGCTGCTGTCTGCTGCTTGAGGTATTAATGGTGCTGGCTTAGGTCCTGAGCTTGACCCACTGTAAGGATCTCAAAAGTTGTGAACAGGTCATATTTCCACACCACTTAGGTTACCTGGCTGTAGGATGTAGGTTCAGCAGCTCCTTCTAAGACTTTTCAAGTTTTATGCTGAGAAGTGGGGATTTCCTTTTCAGAGAAGGAAATCCAAGATGGTGGCATCTAAATGTGGTGAATGGAGCAAATAGAGGGAAAAAATTAGTTTGAAGACATGGTAGGAGGAATTTAATCTAAATAACAACCTCACAGTCTGTATCATAATAACTCTTGGAACTCCTGGAACCACTTCAGTCTGTGTTTTATAATGTATGTAAGACATGCCCTTATTGCACTGTAACACCTGCCATATTGTAAGTTATTTCTGACTTCTTATGCACTTTTTGGCAGCCATGAAGTTTACTTTAAAAGTTACTGCATGTGCAAGTTCAGCAGCTTTTCTGCAGGATTTACTTTACTGCCATGTGTTAAGAAGTTAAGAAGGCATGCACTCAAGGGCAGGTTCAGAGTCTCCTCCCAGAATGAAGTAAATCAGGGATTGCTCTCTTTTGAGTGTCCTAGTATTTCCTTAGTCAAAGAGGTTCTTCACCACCAAAAGATCAGTAGAATCAAAAACATATGGGCTGTTATTTTCTCTGCATCAATCTGGTCCAACACTCATGCATGTGAAAGGGAATATTTCTTTTGTCTTCCTAAGGGTTTGGATCAGGATGTTAAAGTGTAAAAGACTTTATTCTCCATAATATATTAAATTTTAATTCATGTAAGTGCATTTCCAAGATGTCACCTGTAAACATATTTCACTCACACAATCCATGCGATCACTAAATTTATATCTGATTCTACACTGATTCCTTAGGCTAGCTATTAAATTTAAAGATGAATGGGTTTACTTTGAAGAACGTTTTTGTCTTCTGCCATGAAACATATGCTTACTAGATTTGCAAAAATATTTTCTCATGCTTATTCATGTTTATTTCAATATAATTTTCCGTTTCTGGGAAAGAAATATTGCACACTTTATTAATTGTCCATGACTACTGACTCATGCTATATCTTAGATGGAGTTTTTAGGTCAGACCTTTATTTTCTCCAAGTGAAGGTCTCTGTTTTTCGAACATATTGGCAACTTTGGTCTAGTAATCCTTACCTGATTCTTTGAGATAGCCTTCACAGTTTCATTCATGTTTCAGTACTGTGTCATGTTCTTGAATGTATACAAGAACATCAAAGCCAAGAAGCATCCCTAAGTCTTTGAGCAGAGCCAAAACTAATTACCTGGAGTCAAGCATGTCAGGTGAAGGCTTTGTGACACCTCTCAGAAACACATCCCAGCACCATTCACTTGCGACTCAAGGGCTTCGTATGCCAAAGGTGGCTCCTGTTGACTATTTGAAACACGATTTACAATGGTATCTTTCAAACCCTGTAGATACCCACAGATTTTATCTTTAAATCCTACATATTCTGAAGTGTTATGCTATGATGAGAGGTACTAGTCCTTCATGTGTGTGTGGACCAGGAATGGCAGAAGTATCTCTGCAATCTACTTCCAGTTTTGCTTGAAGGAAACAATGATGCTAGAAGCAACAGTAATTTCCCAAACCCCAGTCATATTTGGTATCTACCACCAAAAATGCCCATAGATTACATTTATATTAATCTTTTGGAAATTGAACTGAGACATTCTTCTCTTTTCACACAGGTATTAAGAATTTCCAGTCAGAGGTGTGAGGTGGATTCAGATTGCTGATAGAAGTGAAGAGTTTCAAAGATTTTGCTGAAACTGGAGTTCTTTTTTCTGTTATATCAATTTGCTTTTTTTTTTTCTCTTCAAAAACTGCTCTAAAGGACAAAATAACACTTTCAGCTTTACTCTCAAATCATAAACATCTAGTGCAGATTGTGAAGAGTTGGGTTTGTTGAGGCTTTTTTGGTGACTGGGACAAGATGCTCACCAAGGTAACTGCAAATACTACAGCATTTGGATTGTTTTACTTGTTTGCCTACAGCCTGATGAAGAATCAAATCATTATGCATTCAGAAATGGGGTATTGCTAGCTTTATTTATTTGCTTTCTGACCTCTGGCATTTCCAGCTGACTTTGGTGGGATTGAGTTCAAGAATGAGACACCTTAACTTGATCATTTACAGTTAGGTGTCCTCATGGGGGCCAGTAAAGGGGTCCAGTTGCCTAAATTTAGGCACCTAGTGGATTTTGAATTGCCGGCAGTTATCCTGTCAGCTTTCAGATTCTGCTTAAGACAGACATGGTTATCCTCAGGGTACCGTGTCATCTCTGCCAGCCCTGTGAGGGTGCCTTGGATACCATGGAGTGTCTCAAGTGACACTAGACACCTACATTAGACAGTGGGACTAATCTCAGTCACCAGATAAGATGAATCACTGCCGAGGCTTCTCCAACGGTACTAGGATCTCCATGGAGGGCAGAGGGAACTCTGAGGTTCTTCTCGCTTGTAGCTATTTCCATGAAGGCATTTTGGTCTCAGACAGAAACCACTCCTCAGTATTCTGAGCGTGTATGTGAAGACGATTCTTTGCCCTTGATAACCTGTTAATTTAAGAATGGGTTTTATCCCTGCAGTGTTGTGAGGTTTTACACGTAACATTATGATTCCCAGCAGCTTAATGACTTCAGGAGATGAAGTTGTATTGCTGGGGCTATTTACTCATTAGGTAAAGTCAGATCTCATTATGACCTTTCTTCATTAATGTCTTCTGGGAAAGGATAGTTGTGTTCTTGTTTTTGTGAGTTTGTCTTTATTGGACTCGGGGGAAATCAACAGTATCAAACTGTAACTCTTAATGAACTGAACTTAGAATGAACTCCCTTTTTGATCAGTTTTCTGTTGTTTGTTTTATATTTGCTTTACTGCTCTGAATATAAGAAAGTGATGCTATTATTGTCTGGAGCCAGTTGTAATCAACAATTTTTTCTCCCTTAAAACTCTCAGGGTAGGCCTAACACTGTCCTTGCTGAAGTCAATGAATAACTGTCCTGGCAATAAAGAGTCCTGAAATCATACTGAGGATGGCTGGAGATCATATCATTTCCTAATACACTTTAATGGGAACATATGTTGGACTTTCAGTTATCAATGATCACTGGAGACCAAGAGAAGGGTGGACAATTACAAAAAAATAGCTTCTTAGACATTTTTCTCATGTTCAGAGTTTCAGTATACTGCTGGTAGCAAAGAGGCAAATTAGTTTGTATGATCGTGAGACTTCTTCTTAATTTCCTTGTCTTTCAGTCCTCACCATCCAGAGTTTTCAAGCATGCAGTACCATGCAGGACTGGTGCACTCTGCCAGGATACCAAGACTACCAAGATATAGAACATACAAAGGTCAAAAATTAAACAAGACCAATGCGTGCTTTTGTGATGTCAAGAATACAAATAATTATGTTACAGTACCCATTTTCTTGGCTGTCTATCTGCTGCTGAAGTAATAGAGTTTGGTTTTGAATAGCATCTTCTGTTTGTTGTATTGTATTTCGCAAGAAATATAATATGCTGTTTACAGGTGGCTTTTCTAGAGTGGCACTGTTTTGATGCCACCTGGCCACCATGTGCTTGGCCATTGACCACGGGGAAAAATAAAAGCTGAAGGGATCTTTGTTATTGAAAGCTCCACAGCTTCTGAGAGTGGGAATTCCCTGTTGCAATCTTGCAAATTGATAACCAGTGCTCTGGTGACAGCCAGGCTTCTGAGTTGTACAATTCTTCAGCCAAGCTGGAGTCTAGTCACTTGTACTTAGCAGAAGTGTAAGAAGGTAAGAGAAAGCATGAATCCCTTATTCTTACTGACACACAGTTCTTGTTGCTGTGGGAAAAGAGTGTGCAACTTTTGTGCCTTCCTCTTACTGAAGGGTTAATCAGTCTTGAGGGACACAGCTCTTACTGCGACAACTGTCTTTGCTCCCAGATGAGAAAAGGAGAGATGTCAATACTGTCTGGGTGATTTAAGGGAAAACATAATACCCCAAATGAGCAGCATGAGACTTTCATAGCATAAACTAAACTCTCTATAAAAGTTGTGGAGAACACAGCCTAAGTGGAGATCTCCACCTTTTATCCTTGTATGTCTTTTTTTACAGACTCCCTTGATATTGTGCTGTAACCTTCATATGCGTGGGTTTTTCATTTCTGAAAAGCACTAAAATGGTAAAAAAAAAAGGAAAATATTAACGCATTTTTTAATTGTCTTATCTGGGTTGTCCCCTTAACACCTTTCGATCAAACTGATTGGTTTTTTTTAATTTAAAAATAAGAATAAGGATTAAAGACCATGTTTCCATGCAAGTTATTTAATTTCTTTATTTACACGGACATCTGCAGAGTTTGTACCAACAAACTGAGCAACAGGGATGAACTGGAGTGTACAGCCTATTAAGCAGCCCTATTGACAAGCTGTCACATTTAAACTGACCTGGAATTTTTTATACCATAACATTACACTGCGAACATGACAGGGGTGCCCATTTTCAGAAAGAGTTACAAGGAAAAGAGGAGAGAAAACCTTTTTCTTCAGAAGAACCTATGCAGAATGCAGTTTGTACTGCCTTTGAATTCTCATTCCTCTGTGGATCAATAAATTAAGTATCACATCAATACCAGATAGCAAATGAATCTCTGTAAAGGAGAGCTCCCCGCTGTGCCTTTCTGTCTTGCCATGAGACGTGTTTGATCTGGATCTGCTGTCAGAAAAAGAAAGAGCTACTTCATCATCTTTGGGGATTTTTGATTTACTAGATAAAACTTATGGGGTACCTGTTTCTCAGCCTTAACCTGAGATGGTATGTTTTTATTCATTTATTCCTTTGTTAGAGGGTCTGCTTTTTGGTGGAGAATAACAAACTGAGAAGTAAGTAGTTGGAGTGCTTGTAGTGACCGGTCTTTGAGAAGGCAGTGTTATGCTGGCAGGCAAAAAAGAGCAGAGCAATAGCTCCTGCAAGCCTTCCTTGTGCTAGCAGTGTTTGCCAGGACCAAACTGCTGGACGCAGGATTTTGGAAAGGGTTAATATTCCTCATGCCTTATTGGATGGACCCCTCTGCATGGCCCCCAGAAGAGTGGGGAGCACTGATGGGTGGGCGGGGGGCTGCCTGCTGGGCCTTGGGCAGCAGGGTCTCCTCTGTTAAACTATAGTACAGGATGTTTTACACACAGCAAGGTAATTCCCCACTGATTTATGTTAGGAATACAGTCTGGGAAATATCTGGTGCGGGTTAGGGGTGCCTAGGCTTTTGTGCATATGCATGTAGTTTTGCCTCCTGAAACACTTTTGCTCCCTGTATCTGGAGCTGTGTTGTATTCTCAGCCATTGTCTGGGAATAAATCCCATGTGCTGTGGGGTTTTCTTGGGGTCTGTGCTGCCACAAGAGGGAGCGCAGCGGCTGGGGAGGGCCCGGGGACACCACACAGCCCGGCAGCAAAAGGCACCCCTTACAGGACACCCATCAGCGTTGGCAGGTTTATTAAAAAGCGAAGGCCCACTTGAGAAGAGGATGAGGCAGGAATATGTTTTGTTTTTAGAGTGGAAAAGGATTTTTCCCCCTATTCACTCAGTCAAGACAGAAGTAGTGGTGGGTTAAGCCCACAGCCCCTTCTAGAAGGATAGTTTTGCATGCTGTGTTTGCTAGGCAAACATCATGTGCATGTAACACATGCAACAGTGCTGGCGAGTTGCTTATAAATCAGATAATTAAAGATGTAGCTGACTGTAATGTCTTGAAGGGGGTTTAACATTGGGCAATGACTTTTATTTACAATTTAACAGTTAAACATATTATACTGCATAAACCTTGAAATGGCTTGATTATAAAATGTGTTTTGGAAAGTCCATGTGCCCTCCCCACAGAGTGCTAAACCTGGTGAAAAATGGGTAGCATCAATAAACACCAAACCTTGTACCAATAAATGTGTTCCCTTCATTACTCAAAGAGCCCAGAGCTATGGAGGTATAAAAGGCCCCATTCTCCCCTACAGGGGACTAACACATGTAGGGTAGAGGAAACTCAATGAATTTCAGCGTACAGTTTCCTGCTCATTTCCCCATGGGAGGGGGGTGGGTAAGGACTCAGGGCTTTCTTTCTCCATGGAACAAAATAAATAGCTGCCTCCCTAATTTACAGATGGAACATCTTCTCTAGTTAGTTTTTCTACAGACTGCTCTTGCTGTCATCATTAGGTGCCCCTCACAAATGCATTTTTTGAAACCATTGGGCAAATAATTTGTGTGTTCCAGTCTTGCACGAGAGAGGTGGGAGCTGTGTGTCCATGCAGCACTCCAGGCACCCTGACAGACCTTCACACCAGCACCATGTTTGGCCCTAAGCTGCAGCCTTTGTGTACTTACAGTCCTAATGAGCAGTGTGAGATCTGTTATGTTTTTGAATAAATTAAAATTGCACAGTAGCTATAAAATTATGCGGGATGGTTTAAATGCTCCCTATATTATCTGTGCTTTGTGTACACATATTAAAAATATCCAAAGACAGGGGTTATGTAATTTCTCTTAAATGTCTAAAGAAACCTGTTCATCTGATGCAGATGAGGTATACTACCATTTGTTGATTCATACCACTACAGCAGTAGTAGCTTTAGCCCATGAAGTGAACTTGGGGACTGCCCCAGACCCAACCTGGTGCACATGAAGGCTTCTGATAGGAGGCAGATGCTGGCTCTGTGGGGCACATGGACAAGACTGACAATCTGGTCCATGATTTTTTCTCTGGTTTGAGGTATGTGTGGGGCATGTTGGTCCACACTCCCTTCCTCCCTCTTTCACCCTGCAAAGATGTATTCCTGACAGACCAGGGTAAAATAGGGGACACTGTAGTGACTGAGTTCCCAAATCTCATTTTTTGCAGCAAGATTTCTTCCTTCAGTTGGCCCATATCTCAGTTTGAGCCTAAGAGATATCCTTTCCCAGACTTTAAATCAGATCCAGAGATGGGCATATACACTAACTGTATAAGTGTGTTGAATGCTCCTAAGTATCTGGAAATTTATGACAACTTTAGTGGTTTTAGATTATTCCCTTTTTCTTAAATGACTTTTTTAACCTGAAGCTTATCTTGAGTAAGGATTTTCCCATGCAGATTTACCTTTGGTCTGGAAGAAAAGGTTGAATTTGCTTCAGAGTTTGTTTTTTTAAAAAATCTTTCCCTTTTGCACCTGACTTTCTCAAACATAAATCCCAAACAAAGCATGAAGGCAGAAGTGCTCCCCACCATGACTCTGTGCAGTCTCTCTAAAAAAATCAAAGCGGGAGCCTCCCCAGACATGACAGTTGTTGCAGATGCATTGCCCCTGTGTGGCAGATGAGAGAATAAACAACATATGGGAGCAGCAAAGTGCTGCTCAACGCTGTACCAATGAGCACAGGATAAGAGCCCCTGTAAAACAAAATAGACTTTTTTGCCCTAATCTCTTTTCAAGTGCCCTAAAATTGCATTTAATTCAGGTATATTTCCTTAGCTCTTGTTTTCATTATGTTTTTCTTGAAGATTTAAGTTGGTGTGTCTAAGCACAGGCCCCATGTAATTCCTCAGATAATCAGAAAGATGCTTATCCTGAAAATACACTTGAGCTGCTGAATTTCATGAGCTGGCTTTTCCCTTTCCACATTAAGGGTTGATTTCCCTGTAGCGTGGTGGCAGCCAGTGGCTCCTAGGCATAGTTAATGTTTGCCCCCAAAATATGGCAGGAGATGCTCCGCAGACCCTCATGATGCTTCTGCCCTGAGTACCCTATCCAGGCCAGGAGGCTACTCGATCCAAAGCATGCTGTAGTGGCTGGTTTATCCAGGCAGGAGAGATCCTCTCCTGTAAGCACTTCAACACAAGTGTGTCACCTTCGGGAAAGGTGCTTTTGTTGCTAAATATCTGTCAAAGTTCTAAGAACTTACAATTTTGGACTCTTAACATACCCTGTTAGTGAGTTGCTGGTGGGGATATTTAGTTGTTATTTTCCCTTGTTGTAGACAGCAGTAAAAGTTATATTAACTTTGTTCTTTCATTCCCCCCCTCCCTTGCACAAATGCTTATTATCTAAACATCATCTTGGACCCTCTTTTATGTTTTCAGTATGCATTTTATTAACTTCACTTTCAGATGGGACACGTGGGTGTCTGCCACTTGGTATAAAGTGAACAAAGTTTGCACTTCTGATGCAAGGAGCAACAGTGAGACAGTTAATACAAAAAAAGTAAAGAAAAAATTATGGGGATGTATGAATTAAATCTGTGCGTAAAGAGTCAGAGTTTCTTCGGACTCACTGCTGCAACAAACTTACTGAACTTAATGGGATTCAGCTAGGAAAAGTGGAGTGCATCCTTATCCCACCCCCTACATGCACTTTATGCAGAGATGATAAATTTCAATCAATTGCATGAGGAATTTATTTTCACAGTACCTCTTTACTTCCCAGGCTAAGAAACAAAGCATCCGGCCCTTCCCTGCCAGTAACACTGGAGGTTTTGCATTTATTATACATTTGGTGAAACAGTATGTGACAGTGAAAATTTACTAGATGTTGCAGAAAGAAGCAAGGGAAAGTTAAAGCACAGCCTAGAAATAAAAAATGAGCACTGTTTGCATGTACTTTTTTTGATTTCTGACAGCCATGTTATTTTCAGGAACAACAGAAGGGAAAAGAATTTCAGTCTTTGAATGGATGAGTGATATACTACCCTCTCCTTTTTAAATAGTTTTATATATTTATTTTTTGTGCTGGTGTGTGCATGTGCAGAAGAGTGTCTACCTAATTGGCCTCAAGAGGGGATTAAACTAAATAAAATCACAGCCCACAGGGGGCCTCTAAATATGGAATTTTAATTTGAAAATTTTTGTGGGTTCCAGTGTAATTCAAGCTTTTCAAGCTTTATTAGTGCACAGTCATTTGTGCAGCTTGCAAAGCTCCAACCTCTGTGAGTTTGATATGCCCGCCCCTCCTCAAGCAGAAGACAGAGAGCTCCCTTCAGCTGCGAAACACTCTCAGTGACATAACAAAAGCCCTACTGTAAATAAAACACATGTTCATAACAGCGACAGGAGGCGGCAGAAACAGGCAATGCGCATCCAGGCAGTGACACCGCTTGAAAGTGGTACTAAACAGAGGTAGTGACAGCCAGGAAGCATCTCAGCTCTGCCTGCCTCAGAGGCACTGGGACGAGATAGAAGTAAATACCAGTGATTTTACATGTTTGCTTGTAGTAAAAGTCAAAATATGCAGTTTGGTGTAACTAATTGCCGTGGAAGGAAAAAGAACCAATAGTGCTCGTTGCTGTGAAACTGTTAATGGAGAACTTATGGAGAGAAAGTCCAAGTTCTCTCATCCAAATTGGAATGTGAAAGAAATCTGTTGGAAGGTGATGACAGAAATGAAGTAAAACAGTTGTTTCCTGATCCATGTGCCAGATGTGTCACATACTGTGATAAATAAGATCTGCATCTTACACTCCAGAAATTGGGGAATATTACAAGCGTTTATTATAGTGAGGTACAAAAAAATGTACTTGAAATGCTTTGTTTCTCCTGGCACCAAGCAGTGAGAAGTTATTGCACAATGCCTGGAGCTGCTAATTCTTTTGTTTAGGTTCAATCCAACACAGCCTATTAAAAGCTTAAATTCAATTTTATTGTTAAGGTATTTATTAACTGATTATGAAAAGACATTAAAGGGCTCATAATTAAACTACTAAATTGTTCATTACCTTGACGAATCCCCCATTTTCCAAGACTAAATTTCATAGTATAAAACATCAGGGTTTTAATTTAAAGAAGAATGCCACTCACAGAAGAACCCCAGCTTTTGTTTCAGCTCTTGAGTCAGTCCCAGGCTGCCTTGCTGCTGTTCGTAAGCCCAGAATGTCATGGCAGACAACCTAATGCCCTGGTGGCATTTCTTGGGAAGACTGCTCTGTAAGTTTGTGGCATGTTGTCACACATTTGCAGAAATAGCTGCTTGTTGATGTTGGATAACCCAGTCTTATTACTCAGGAAAAAAATCTCGTTGACTTTTGGCCCATAAGCTTCTGAAAACGTGTGTTGTGAACAGCTTGCTAGCCCTGCCGAGGCTGAGGGCACATGCTTCAGGGCAAAGCAGATTCTGAGAATAAGGTGCAATTGCCCCAAATTCAATGCCTGGGAAGACAAAGGAAGATGCGTGACTGGATCTCCCACAGCAGGTCATCATAGGACCTCAGGGAGTCTGCAGACTCTCCAAGTCAATGATTTTATACAGGCAACTGCCTTGTGCCTTCATCCAGAGGGCTGATATTTGGGTGGGGTGAGATGGATGCAGGAGGCAGCCGAGGGGGTTGAGTCTTTTTGTATTTTCCCTTTGGAAACCGCTCTGTTCATCAGAAAGATTGTGTGTCCAGCACCTGCACCAAGGATAAAGGGGAGACTGGGTTGTCTACCCAGAAGTCATATGGCTCTCAGCTGGCTCTGGCTGCCTGCATCCTCACAGAGCTCACCTGCAGAGCTGAAATACTCAGTGGCCTTCCACACAGACTCCATCAGGAAACTTTTACTATTAGAACAAACAGAAAGTATATGTCTGATTACCACAAATAGAGATGAAAGCTCAAATCCCCTGATAAGCATGATTTGGGTGAATCTCTGCTGTTCCAGGAACCTGATGACGAACAGCGAGTCACTGAATATGTGAGCTGTTTTTAAAAAAGAAAACCAATCTCATGCTTGCTATGCCCATGACAAACCAGGGGAGGGATAGGTCTCTTTACTGTGGTGCTGTGCCCAGCAGTTCAAGAAGCTTTCCCAGCCCGGCTGGGGCACTAGCCTGTGGTTTGTTCACTCTGTGTGTTCGCTCAGAGCTGCAAGGGGTGTCCTGCCTGTACCCTCACTGTGACATGGGGACATTCTGAATAGGACTGATCTCACCTGACCCTGAGCACCTAACATAGGCTGAAGTGAATTCTACCCTTGAGTGCCTCTGTCTCTCCTTTGCTGATGAAGGGATGATGCCTGTAAATGAAGGCCACCCTGGTTATCACTCATATCTTCCAGGTTTAGTTCAGAGAGATTGACTTGAAATGCATTTCAAAGACTGAGATTTACAAAAATCTTGGTTTGGGGAGGTGTCAGTATCCTGTCTAGGCATGTAAGACCTGTAGGTGAGTCACAGCTGGGAACATTTCTGAAATCACATTCTCCCCCGAAGCCCAGTTTGCCCATACAGAGCTCCTCAGAATAGTTTTTGAACTTTGCCCTGTAAGTTAGTCTGTCCCAATCTGATAATGTGACATCACCTATGGTCTTCAACAGTATCCCACTAGCCTTTACTCACATTTCAGAGAAAAGACCTCTGTATCACTTTTAAAATTCTTGGAAACACTTTTGTTCTTAGGCTACATCTTTGATTCTGGATGAGTGTTTCCTTGCCTCATGATAAAACCCCAGTTAGAGCAGCACAGGTAGGTTTTACTTTGAGTCTTTCACTCCTCCTGGAATTTGCCTTCATTTATCATACGCTCTCTTGCCCTCCCCTTCATTGAAGTTTCCCAGTGAGATACTGAATTTAGCAACCCCATTGGAAAAACCACCCTTCAGTTTTTGGCAGAGAAGCTGCAACTGTAAGTGTTTATGGGAAATAAAGATATCTGATTAGGTTTTTTTTTGCACGCTAAGCTGCATACCCTCTGGTAACCTTATTATTTGTTATACTGTTGGAGGCTGTGGAAGAATGGAAAGACTGCAGTTTCTCAGTGGCACAGCTAGAGCTGGCTCACCTTCCAAAAGACAGAGGTGCTGTTGCCGTTCAAAAATACTTTATTGAAGAAAGTGATACCGCTTTTGACAAAAACAGGCACAGCCTTACAGTAAGGGCTAGTTAGGAGCCTCAGCAGAATGTTATTGTCATCTGGAGCCATGTTTCCCCTTAAGGGACGCATTAGAAAAGACAATGGACAGTGGGCCACACTGACAGCTTTTGAAAGGAAATAAATGAAAGAAATAAAAATTACTATATTTTTGTGAAGCTGACATGAAAATAGCTGACAAAGTTCAGTACTTTACGGCTTTGTAAATGGCAAAAATATCAGTTGTCCTGGCTTATCACAGAAAGTGAAAATACCTATCATGCATGACAAGCACTGAAAAGAAAATATATGATGCTGCAGTGAGTAAACAGTGACAAATGTGGTGAATAATACATGATGAAGATTGCATAAGCCAGTGAGTGGTTTCCCCTGAGGCAGGGAATATTTTTGTGTTACTTCTTTATATAGTGAGTGATTTGTTTCGCCTAAATGGATACTCCAGAACCTAAAGAAGATTCCAGCCTAGTCACTTTGCCATCCTCAGACGAGGCTAATTCATTAGGTTCTTCCCTGTTTAGTCCGAAAGATCCTGGAGCAATGAATGTTAGTGGCCAGCAGTACCTGTTCTGGGAATGCGATGTTCATCTGCCTCTACAGACCCTCCCAGAAGTCTGTTGTGATCCAGAGGCGATTGGAGAGGAGCCTTGGCTCCATCTGGGGTCTTGGCAAACTCCAAGCATGGAGATGCAGTGGCGATGAAGGTAGCTTTATCTGCTGCTCAGGACAGAGACCAAAACCTAAAACTATAACTCACTGAAGACAGGCATCCAAAGGACTAGATAGACTGGATCCCTCTCAGTGGTACCAGAGACACTGTGATTCCAGTCAGGTTCATGGAGAATCTGTGCTACAGGGCTCGTGGGCAACAACTTGGGATTGTTTACACCGCTGTAGTTCTCAAAGTTTTTGCTGTGGTTTTCTTGGTCTAGCACAGATAAGCATTGCCAAATAAACTACATTCCTAACTGTGGTTAGATAATCCAAGTTTGCTCTTTCAATATGAATTCACTGTGAAAACAGCATGATTTGGTTTTTAAACAATGTCTGTATCTCAACACCAGGTTTATACAAGAGCCTGGAACATCTCCCTCAAGTTGCTGTGTATTTGGGGCTGTTTTCACCTATGTCAGATAAATTGGAACAGCAAACTTTAGGGTCCAGAAAACTTGTAAGATCTCTTCAGAGATCTGTCCTTCATACAGAGTTGCATGTGGCTCAGTGGCCACACAGAGAAGTGTCTACAGCTGCAAGGGGTGTCCAGTGTGACGCAGGGATGGACATGAGACTCCATCCAGTGTGAGGGGGATCTAGGGTAGCTTTTCCTCAGAGCCCCTGCCAAAGTTTGTCAGTTCGTATTTCACAGTTTGTACTGCTCTTTGTGCTTAGAAAATAAAAGCTGGTCCTCTGTTTGCAAATAGAGGACTGAATATGGTTCGAGTGACCCCTTGGTGAGAGGAGGGCAGCGTGTGGTGCATGAAAAGCACAGTGTCTCTGGTGCAAACTTGGCCCTGCCGTCAGTCCAGCTGAAGAAATGTGTGCCTGCAGTTCCCATCCATAGGTGTTACTGACTGACAGATAGCGATGGAGGCAGAAAAATGTCAAAGTGTTAGAAAAGTCAATATTTTTAAGACCTTGCTCTCCTCGCTTCCCTGTTCCGAGTAGTTCCTTGAGTATGACCAATTACATTCTTTTTTTATGACCAGTCAGAAATGCAGTTTTTATTAGCTGGTTTGCTCAATGATTCAAATGTATAGACTTTATTTCAGTCTCATTTCAGTTTGAGGAAAGCATACAAGGATTTTTGCTGGCTTAAATTAGTGGAACTGCCCCTTTGGCTGAATGACAGGGCCCTCGCCTTGCAGAGCACAGCTCCAGCCCCGTCTCTGACTTTTCCCTGTAAATTAGTTTGTGAAGTGGTGTTTATTGCTACATTGGGAGGTTAAGACAGCCTAATTGCATGTTTGTACAGGAGAAAACATCACGCCAGAGCCTTAAGCAATTATTCTTCCCATGTCCTTTCACTGTTTAATCTTGACACTGTTCAGAGGGAAAAGGAGACAATTTGTCTTCACCCTACAGCCAATTAGCAGTAAAAGTGCAGAATGGCAAATGCAGTATTCACTGAAGTGCCATCATCCATTCATCAAGATAAGATCCTGAAATAATATGCATCTAGAACCCCTTGTTGGGAATTATTCTGAGTCCAAGCCTGATGGCAGCCAAGGATATCTCCGTGATTTATAACCAGCATGTGGCTTCAACATCTGACAGTGCTCAGCACCTCTTCTCCTACTTTTTTTCTCCAGTGGCCATCTTCTTTTTATGGAAAAGCTATTCTCCAGAGAATCAGTCTTTTTAACAGACCATTGTTCACTAAAATGTTTTGTTTTTTCTAAACAGCTAAGGTGAATCACAAGGAACTGCCTTTCTTTCCCGAGGAGGACATGCCAAATATAAGCCAGAAGATGAGCAGTGCCTTTTCCGAGTGGACTAAAAAACATGACACAGCAAAGGTAGCCCTCTGATATGAAAGCCACCGTGTTAGAAAGAAGAAATCTCTTTTGGACCATATCTCATTTATGAAAGTGGCAAATCTCTTAAAACCATTCATGTCTTGTGCCCCACACTTACACGCAAGAAGCCTACAGAGCCACAGTCAGACCCATGGGAAATGACTGACAACAGTGTAGTTCTGGTCATGTATATGTTCTAGATACCCAGGATTCAGTTTCCTTGAAAGTGCCTGCAGACAGGTTCTCTCACTGGTTTTCTTTTTTGTTTGCAAAATATTTCTCTTAAAAGTGCTATGCAAAATCCACCATGATCTATCTTCCCTAGGGCCGGCTCAAGAGGGCCCCAACTATTTTTCACTGGATGCTTAAATATATGCAGTAAGAACAAGCTCATGCTCAAATTTTGCTTTCAGTTGGCAGGGCATAAGTTTTCTGGGCTTCTGCCCAAGAGTGATCTAGTTCTATACGATTTAAGAGGTTGAATTCAGCCCCTAACTGTTGGTACTGGCAATTGCATTGCATCAGGAACGGGCACAACCCCTAATCTTATCGATCGCTAAATCTTTAGTGTGCTTCATCATCCTGACCCATTTTGGTGAAGTAAATAAAACTTTCCCTCAAAGATGCTGAGTTTTGATACAGGAAAACTAGATGGTTTCAGAGAGGTTTTACTCTCTGGATGGAACAGAAGGGAGGCGCCAAGAACATTTTAATCAAGTGCTCATTACAGAGAGGATCCAAGGGAAAAACGCTGGCTGCCCTATTCCTTTCCAAATCAACAGACTTGAAGGCTTTTGAAGAACTTCAGCATCCATCTAGCTATATATACATACACAAGATATTCTTAAGCTTCCAACAAATGGTAAGGTGGAGGAGGACTAGTGGTTAGAAAGATGGGAAAAGGAATGCATGTCAAACAGGCCTGGGAAACATGTTAGACTATTGCAAAGCTTCAATTCTGACCTTTCTTCAGGGGAAAGAAAAAGTGCCTTATGTAAAAACCCTCAGATCTTTAGCTTCTCAGAGAAAATGTCTTTTGCCAAGTAACACAGTCACTTACGTTCCATATGTCTCTGCCAGAGGGTATGTCCCAGGCCCAGTGTGCTAGTAAAATGGGGAGTGTAAATCTGGGTAGGATGCTCACGCCAACCTTACAGATGTGAGAAGACAGGAGACAGGCTTTAAAAGCTTCACTGCCTTAAAATGCACCTAAGAAGGTGGTTGTGGGTGCTGCAGTACATGTGGAAGCTCTGCTTCCCAGCTACCCCAGGGACAGCAGAAATGACATCACAGTGTTGTCTTGCTCATCCTGAGCTTCCATAATGTGAATCACAGCAGCATCTGCTGCAAGGAAGCATTTCTGGCAGAAAGGTGTTAAAAACATGACACTTTCCAACCACAGTCAGAGTGGGGAGTTTCAAGCAGCAGAGCACTGATGCCATGTCCCCTGGGGCCTGAACCACTTCTCTTCTAGGTGTCTGACTGTAAAATGTGCTGCAGCACATGCTTTTCTTCTCTTTCATTTGCTTTATTGAGGACGGCACTGGTTACAGCTGTTTAAAAAATATCTGAGCAGGTTATTATGGGAAAGGACAGAAGAAGTTCTTGCTGCCCAAATGCAAAACTCAGACAGTTTTCTTTGTAAGGGTGAAGATCATTAGCGGTTTTTCTTCCTGGGCTGTTTTTGGGGAGGGGAGGCATCTTTGGTGTGAGAGAGCTAGCAGAATGGGCAGTTGGGGATTTTGAAGCACTGATTGCAGCTCTGGCACTGATTGCTTCTGAAACTTAGCTAAAAATTTCAAACTGCAGTCTCTGAAAGGTCGATAATAATAAGTAATAGGGCTGGCCAGAAAACAAGAATTCTGTTTTGTGAAAAATGTTGCGGTTTCAAAATTTGTTCTCATTCCAGTGCAGAAAGAACCTTTCTTCCTTTTTTTTTTTCCTTTTTCAAGGGAGAGGGGAGAAAATAAAACAATAGTCAGATTAAAAAAAAGGCTTAATAGCCTGGTAAGTTAAGGCAATGGTTCAGATGAGGAACCTGACCTGACATTTCCCCATCCAAGGTAAGGTGGGGGATCTTGGCTTTACAAAGGTGATTTTCCCACAGAGTAATTCTATCCCAATATATACAGATATTCTTGACAACTTTTTCATTGAAACATTTGTGTTTCTTTAAAAAGTTTTAATACTATTACTTTATTTTTCTTATTCAAGAAGAGGCTTGGAACATTTCTTGATAATTTCTAATAATCCCCCACATATATATTTTTATTATTTATAGCAAATGCCAGATGTGCAGAGAGTCCTTCATCTCTCAGACACTATCCAACTGCTTGGTGAAATTGGGGGAGATACAGAATGGCAACGCATCTGAATATTTTGACATTTACATAAGGTTGTTAAAAATTCTGATTGTGTATCTTGTTCTGCAGCTTCAGGCAGACATGTTAGAAGTACAGGTCTTCGCATCTCTGATTTTGGCTCTGAAATGTTGATGATAATATGAGGATCTTTTCCCAGCTGACATGGATGTTGATAAGTTTGATTAATATCTGCACAACTCCTTGAATACGACAGTTTTAACTGCGGTTCTGAATATCTCCCCATGAATACCTGGCGTGGACAAGACAGTCAGAGGTGTAATCAAGGATACAGACATGGTGCAACATACCAGAATAGCACTCCAGCCTATCCAAACCAAACCAGCCCAACAAAGGTCTGGTTGACGGGCCAGCTAATGGCTGTTCTCAGTTTTGGACACGGCACAACAGCATGAGGTCATTTTTAAATAAACAAGTTTTTGTTTACCCAAATGTTTCATATGAAAGCTTTGGAGGGTTCTCCTAGGTAAAGTGAGCCAGCATAAAGTACAATGGGGATGAGGTACAGCTGTAGCTACTACCTTGCTTGTGATAGCTAATATCCAGTGCTAAAGTGGTACTACAGGAGACAAGATTGCAGTTGGAGGGATTTAACACAGACTTCTCTGCAAAGCACTGCAGACACTAGAGCAACAGGTGGAGCCTGTGAACTTGTAAAGTCTTTTCAGAATTCAGCTGGGTCTTTCCAAAGCAAAATACAATTTCTGTAGACAAAGCAGATTTAGCACCTATTCTTGTGTAGCTGTGAGTCTCCTTAGCTACACTGAAACCAATTCAATATAAAAATTACAATATCTTTATATATAACTCTTCGTATATGATAGTTCTGTGCTGACTAATTCTCAGTTCAGAATCTTTTAGCCAAGCAGAAAAAAATACCACTCAAACAGGCCTGTCAATTCCCTTTCTAGCCTTTTGTCATCTGCTTACATCAAACCATGGTGAATTTTTTTCAGCTGAGTTGGCTGGAGTGTGATTTTAGGGGCTTTGTGAAGGAATACAGAGAGCCTTAGGGAACTGGGGACTGACTGTTTCCCCCTCTGCATTGGTCACTTCTCTGGCAAGTCCAATAACATTCAGCGGCAGCAGCAGCAACAATAAAAACCAACTGTGAGATGTCACCTTGTATTTTTGTAATAAAGCTAACTCACTAGAGACTCAAGTTAATCCTTGAAAAACAACCTCCAAAGTGGATTAAATGGGTTGAAGAGGGAAGATGGGATTAAACCAGCCCAATTTGGGTGTCTACAGAATGGAAGATAAAAACGCGCATCTTTTTTTTCCTCTCTTGAAAAGTGTTCTGACTGAACTGCTTTACTTGTTGATGTCCAGGTTCAGAACAGGTTTTCAGGACACAGGATTTACCTGTTGATCTTTCTTGAGGAGGCCCAGGGTTTGTTTTCCCTGATGTGAGCATTTCCCCATCAGCTTGGGGACAGAGATTGCTTCAGCCCTTCGTTTAGATTGAGAGCAGAAACACACATCTCTCCTTTCCTTGGTGAAGAAAGCAACCATGGGTAAAAATTAAATTCATATGATTATTTTATAACATAAGCGATTTGGGGAAAAAATGTCCCTGCCTATCTTCTACATTTGGAAATTCCTTGATGTTTTACTGATATTGCAGGAAATAAGGACAGGAACAGGAGGAATTGGTCTATGATGCAGGACACATAATTATGCTGTTGAAAAATGTAATTACATAGAATAATACCTTAGTCACAAGCAATAATTTTTACATTAATACCGTGCTGTACTGAATTAATCCTCTTTAGCAGCTGAAGCTAGTCTAGCTGGCATTTAGACCACACTGCTAAGTTAGGTTTGAGTGCAAATCGTAACTGCAAACTTCATACCATCAGTGGCTCAGAAATCTAATGAACACATGATTTGAACTGTTTATGCTGCAAGAAATAATCCAATGAGCTGTGAAAGTCACTGCATTTAAGGCAACAAGCCCTCAAATATCTGTTTTAAGGCCTGGATCTCTGTTGCCTTATGGAAACTGAGTGCGACTGGGAGAATGGGAGGGAGGTAAAGAGAATGGAAGGCTTCAGGCAAAGAGCTCTCACAAACTTCCTGTGACATTTTTTCTGCCTCTCTTATAAATATGGTCATCAATGTCAGACAAATAAATGCATGTATTCACGTGATGGCAGAGCTGTGACTTGGGCTGTATCTTACAGGTTTGACAAAGTGCTCAGAAATAAGCAAAAAAATCAGTGGCAATCATTTTCGTAAACACAGGAAAGTAACTGGAAGTTTCCTGCAGGAGTCAGGATCTACTGGAGGAGGATACTTACCCCAGCAAAGAGAAGATTTGGCTGCTGCCACAGATCCATTTTCCCAAGATTAAAAATAATACAGAGAAAGAGTTTGTGGAACCAGCTCCTGAGACATCAGGTTTTTGGAATTTGGAATCAAAAATTGATTCTTTTGGCCCATGTTTGGTGAAAACAGTGGAAAGACTAGATTTATTTGAAAAAGAAATTAAAAAAACATGAGCAGTCATAAAAAATAGTACTGACTATGACAGTAGAACAATTTATAATTGGGGGTCAAGTATCCTATTAGTTTGGGGTTATTTCTCTTTAAATAGAAGACCAGTCACAAAGGATTCCTGAGAGATGATATAATCTGAAACTATATTGGAAAAAAGTTTGCTCCTCTCTTAAATTAC
Organism: Myiotriccus ornatus; assembly: GCA_036023395.1. Taxonomy (NCBI): domain Eukaryota; kingdom Metazoa; phylum Chordata; class Aves; order Passeriformes; family Tyrannidae; genus Myiotriccus; species Myiotriccus ornatus. Next base: position 80,182,494 of record JAYRBT010000114.1, read on the forward strand.
CAGGGCCTTTTGTATCCTAGTAAAATACTTTATTACTTGATCTGGCTCTAGAGAAACAGTGATTCCATAACAAACCTTTCCCAGGACTTTAATTATTTCCTTTATTATATCCTGAAAAAGGACCAGGTCACTTCAGAAGGCCATTGAAAGAGTGTGATTCTTTTTTCCTGGGCAAACAAGCAAAAAACAAAGGAATGTGTCTTTATATCACAATCCTAAAGTAAAGTTAGGTTGCTAAGTGCTAAGAGTGCAATAGTTCTGTTCCCAGAAACACATCCCAGATTATATTTCAAAGAATTATTTGACAATCTTCCAATGAATCTCTTAAAAACCAGCCCTGCCCCAACACAACTGTGAATCTTCTTTGCCACTATAAAAATAAGGAGGGCTTTCAAATGAAAGCCCATGTGGCTTGTGAATCATTTAGATGCTTCTCTAAAGGCCCTGACATTTGAGGTTTCAGTGAGAGACCCAGGTGTGCATCACAGGGCATGTTCATGCTTTCAACAGCTATAAATATCTGATAGTGCTTGACCAGTTTCCCTTATGATGGCCCATTACAAATATTGTCCCTCTGAAATTTGCCTGCTGAGGTGGGTACTCAACTGAGAGTACCCAGTGAAAACTAGAAAGATGTGCAAAAGCATTTGTCACCTTGAAGGACAAACAGGCAACACAGGGCCCTCCTCTGTGTGGTTCTACTGAGAATTTTTTGTAGCAGAAAACTATAGTTAAATTCACATCTCAATTGTTAGTTTTCCCTTCCCTCCCTCCTTCCTTCCTTCCTTCTTTCCTTCCTTCCTTCCTCCCTGCCTTCCCTCTATCCTTTCTTCATTCTTATCTTCTTTCTTTTCCCTGCTATTGTCTTTCTTCCTTATCCACAAGATATGTTTTTTTTACAAGTGCAGGTTATTATTTACTTCCCCAATAAGAAGAAAAGGATAAAAGAAAAACCTCAAACCATGCCACAGTCTCATTGAATAAAAAAAAAATTATAGCTGTCTTCCTTATGACTAACATCTTACTTCCTCTATCTTACATTTCAAGGCATTCAAACCCTCTCATTTATAGAAATGCCCTGAGTGAGTAGTATGTGAGTATGAATTGCAGGAAAGCTCCAAGATTGAATTATGCAATCTGAGAACATATTTTCTTATTTATAGCGTATAGAAATTTCATGTAGATTTTTTTCGGGTGAAAAATGACAAATCAGAGCAATAAAATAATCACTCCTAATTCCAAATGAAAATGTGAAGTAGGTATGGAAAAAAGGATTAACATGCACATAATGCAAGGTTTTTTTGGGTGTCATGGGGAGGGCCACAGATGGTTTACAGGGAAATCAAAGAGAAAATTTAACTGGAAAATAACCACTTTCTGCGGAAGATATTAGATGACCAACTACTATAACTAGTCCTAAAACCATAGTAACAAAACCCAAACAGAAAGGCATACTTCACCAGTGGCTTCTCCCTCCCATACCACCTCAGGTCTCTTTTACTTGCAAGAGTGTTGTTTATATAGTTGTCAGTGGTTCAGTATCTCCTGTACTTGTTGCTCGGGGAGTATCTGTACGTCTGGTTATGCCCACAATTTTCAAAGGAAAATCAACAAAGTGCTGGTCTGGCATGTGGAAACTCTTACAGACTTCTGACAGCATGAGCTCAAATTTATTTTTTTCTTTGTTTCTTTCTGGGTGTTTTACAGTGGGAAGAAAAGAAAAAAGTTACATGATCATTACTGGTTATTACTGGTTAGTTGCAAGCACTTACATATTGGTGGTGATTCTTGGTTATTGACTCTCAGGCATGTAAAGCCTGATTCTTCAGTGGAGCAATTTAAACCTGTCTGTGGTGGCTTTGCAATCCCTTTACCTGATCCTGCTCTCCCACCATCTTTTCAATACTTTGAGCCTCATTTCCTATATAGCAGTTAATAAAAACAAACTGGCAAGAAACCGTCTTTCCACATTTATGAAACTGTTGTCTTGCCATTTTTTCACTTTTTTTTTTCTTTTTCTTTTTTTTTTTTTTCTTTTTGCCCCAGGTTTTCTTGCCTGTCAAACCCATTGAGTACAAACTTTTTGAATTTTAGAAACATAAGTTCACGCAGTAATTGGAAGAATAGTCCCATAATTTCCAGCTCCAGGGGGAAGCTATCTTGGAACACAACAGCAAAAAGAAACCCTTGGGTGAAAGAAGAAACCTGGTCAAAATAAAATCACAGGTCATTTCTTGAAAATGTAGATGTGATTATTTCTAATAAGCAATGAAGTAAGGCAATTAGAAGAAACTGTGTAGATTTCTGGAGCCTAGCTGAGTAGTCATTTTTAGAGTGATGAAGATTTACAGAAGATCTGGTTTAAAGAAATAAATGCAAATATTATGGGGCCTTATTCTTTAAATTATCCTTTGGGCTTAAGCATAAGTTTTCATCAGTGGAGTTTAACTAGTGAGTAGAGCTGAAAGGCTCCCAGATGACTCTGCTTTTACTCCTTCCATGCTGCCCTGCATCAAGAACTGCATCTTTTCGAGCAGGATTCTTGCTTTCACAGACAGCCCCACCAACCCTATTAGCAGGTGGTGGGTTTATTGCTCCAATCAGGAAAGCTGAAAAAACAAGTGTGGTCTAGTGTTTCCCTCGGCAGAGCCTCGCTGTGAATACTGACATTATTTATTCATAACCTGTCAGGCTAACATCAGTGCTCTTCTCAGTGCTTGAAGTGGCTTCTCAGTCATCTCTGCTGCACATTACTGGTCTCTTAGGAATAAAATGGGCATAACTAGTTGAACAGAAACTCAATCAGTTGCAATGAAATGCTCTCTCACTCTCTACTAAATTCTCTGCAAGTGCTGTAATCACTATGAAAAATCCTGAGAGCTCACACCTAGTTGGGAGAGGTAGGTAGTCCTAAAAACATTCAGGATTTAATTATCACATCTAGCACCTTGGATTCTGCCTAATAGCAACAGCAAGCCAGTGTGGTGGACTTCAGGGAAGTTACAGAGTTGCCCCACGGTGCTGGTTCTGCACGAGGGGCAGATCCAGGACCCCTCCTCCCTACCAGCTGTGGGTGTGCAGTGCAAGCACCACTGCTGAGCATCGTTGGTGATCATTGGCAATGATCTTGCCCTGAGTCCAGCAAGAGCCACTCAAAAAGCAAAAAGGTGAGAACACTTTTCCAAGTATTGCCATGATAGACCACTCTGCCATGGGTGAAAATATGGGAGGTGTAGGAATATAGAATACTCCTGAGTTTGGTTTTTGGGGGAGATGACATTCAGAATCACAATTCTGAATTGGTCAGTATTGCCACCACATCTTGTAAGACTGGAGCAGGAACTTGTCACTGAAGCACTGGCTGGTACGCCAGGGCTTTCTACACTGCCCAAGCTGCTCCAGTGAGACCTCAGGTGCCAGATGGCTGCCCCTCTCCTTCACAGCTTTGTGTATTCTCTGCTTAGTGGTTGCCTCTGCTGCCCAAGGATGTGGTACAGGGAGGGGAAGGGCTGGGTCCCTCCTCACATCCCACGGGCAAGGTGGCCAGTCACCGAGTATGACCAGGGTTGCCAGCAGCTTGATGTCTCTGCTCCTGAGGTGTGATGTGTGGGACTGTACCCATCATGCCTCTAATTTTTTCCCAATCCAAGCTGTGATGTTTGAGGATAGCTGGAACTCTGAAAGTCCTTTTTATTTCCATTTGAATGCTTTCTCTGAGGACAGGCCTCATGTTCCCCTTTGCTCATGTTTACCTGATACCTGCTGCATATTGTACATACTCGGAACAACAAACTAGAAATACTGTATTTCCCCATATCGACATTGACTCCTAGCAGAGGTGTGTGTGTGTGAAAAGCTGGTTCTTCAGTAGAAAGTGTTAAGGATCACTGAATTATCTATGCTCAGAAAGGCTGGGGATGTTTTATCCCACGTCATCTCTGCCTTTGCTACGTGCAGCTTCTTGTCCCCAGTCCCTGCTCTGCAGCAGGTACTGATGAGGTGTTTCCCTGCCTGCAGGCAGTCCGGAATACATTTTCTCTGGCAGAAAGAGGCAACAAAGGCAGTTCCTGGTTGTTCTCTTCTGCTCCCCATTTGCAACTTGTTGCCCTGGCAGTGGGGCTGGCCTGGCTGCCTGGGGAGCCATGCCATAAACCAAAATAGCAATAACAATCCGGGTTAAAAAAATACCAACACATCTTTTCAAGAGAAGGTAATTTTTGTTTTCAACCTAAAACACTCTTGGTCTCCACATACCTACTTGCTTCTTCAGGTAAGGGTGGTAATCAGGATGCAAAAATGAACAATTGCACATAGAGGGGAGCAGTAAAAATGTGGCTTCACTGCCAAAGGAAGCATATCATGGATCAGCCTAGCTACCGAAATTAGACAGAGCAAGTCCTCGACAGTGTGTTCTCCAGGTCTGACTCAAGCTTGAACAAAGGCAGCAGCCCTGGCCTGTCCCTGGTCTAGGCTCTATTTTCATACCCCTGAAAAATAAATAATAATGTAACACATACTTCCTACAGAAGGTAGCCAAGGACTTTTCCACACTCCACTGCACACTGTCATATAATCTTCATGTCCAAGGGAAGTAATTCCTCTTTTTTTTTTTCAATATGGGAAATGTATCTAGCTTATTCATAAATGGGGGCAACAATTAGGAAGTGCATTCCTCTTTGTGAATTACCCTGAGATCCAGTCATATTGGCTGTCATATATAAAGTAAAAGTTTGGAAATTCAGTTATAAGCTCTGAGTTTGTTCATTGCTGTAATTTTCCTCCTGCTTGTCAGGACGAGGATTTCACCCAGAGCACTGCTAATACCCAATCAATCAGCTGACAGAGTCAACAAATGTAGAACTTTCCAAGCACAGGAAAGCAAACTGCCACAAGAATAAAAATTTATAGTGGTCAAGCTCTCTGTGGAGCAGACCAGGAGGGTTGCCCCACTCCCCATTGCAATTAGCATCATGTCACTGTTCCCTCTCAAAGGAATGGACCTTGTCATGGCTTTTTCATTTCACAGGGCTGTTCCTGTGGATGCAGGAGCCGCTAGCAGTCTTTGCTCCAGGTGTTCTCTCCTATTAAGCTGGTCTTAATCTCTGTTCTCTGTCTTGAGCTAAACAGGCAGCTGCAAACTAGAAGAAAGGAAATGGTTACTCCAATGCCTATGGGAAAGGCATTGATGTAGCAAAAGAGCTTATCAACAACTTCTATATGTACAAAATTCATGGAGGTTCTCCCTCCCCAGGGGCCAGCAAAACCGAGTTCCCACTTCTGCTGCTTCTGAGACTGACTCTGTGCAGAGACTGCTGCTGACGCAGTTATGTCAGTCTGCAGTATGGTAGCTTTTAGGAAATGTGTACCCTGATAAAACCCTTAATGGAAGCACAGCTTGCAACAGCAAAGACAGACATTTGTTTTACAAATGCCTTTGCTGGCATAGACTGCTTTATTATTTCAATTTCACCTTTCAGGACAACTATGAGATGAGGGGCAGGGAGATAATTCTGCACTAATAACTCTTGCAAACTGGGATGTTTGCAAAGGGGCTGCTGTCCTAACTAACTGCAGTGTCTGCTGCCGGTTGATGCACTATTACAAGCTCAAAAGCTGTTCAGGATTGTGAGTACTAGAAAAAGGCAGAGGAAAACCATGAGCTGCCTTTGCTCATGTTTTGAATAATTCTTGCTGCTTTTAAGTAATTTTTTTTGCATGACAGAACAATTTCCCAAGGGCAGGAAAAACTCCATCTGAATACTGAAATATGGCACACTACATTTTCCCTGGAGCAGCACTGGACATGGCCCTCCCCTTTTCAGGTGAAAAGCCTGACCATCTCTACCGCTTACGGCAAAGAGAGCTGAATAGCCAGGAGCTGCAGCTTCAGCTGCTCAGTCCAATTAGCAGCTGTATGTGGGCTTCTGGCATGGGGACTGCCTGCTCTGCCTGCCAGGCTGTCACATTAGTATTTTCTACTCCTACAACAGTTTAGATGAGGACATCTGCATCTCCAAACACAGATGGGTGAGAAAACTTTTGTGGATGGGCAGAGATTTGCTCTGTAGTAGCAGAGCAGGGACTGTTCTTAACTTCCCACCACCCTTAGCAGCAGGCATTTGGATGTTTTGTGGTTTTAACTGGGGGAAATACTGGTACACAGAGACTTCAGTCTCCAGGGGGTGGATGCCAGGCAAGTGCAATTCAGAGGAAATTAATTTTGGGCTCAGACCTCCAGGGACAAAGAGTGGGGGGAGTTGGGTACCCAAGCTATTGTGTGGCTCTGGCCTTTCCATGCATTTGCATATAAACCCATGCCAGAGTCAATAATAAATCTGGTCCAAGGACCCCTAGAGATGTGCCTGTGGATACTCTGACCTCAGCAGAGTCACAGGGGTTTGACCACAGACAGTGGGAATTGTGCAGCTCAGTCTGATGGTGTCAGGGTCAGATCACAGGAGACTCAGTACCTTTCCTGATAGTATTCCAAAGTTATCCCGGAGTGACAACTGGTCAGCCATATTTTTGGCACACAAGTTGGAAGACACAGGACTTCTTCAGTGTAAAGGGATATGTCTGCAGATGAATTTGGGTAGAGTGCTGTTAGGCAATCTTGCTGTCCTCTCATTTGTTAGTAAATCACCTGGTAAATAACCTGGTAAAATTCGTTTCTGGAGCAGAGAAGTGCATATGATAAGGGCTCGAGTGATTGCTGACTCAGTAGGTTAGGTAGCATGTTGGTACTCATCCAGGCTGGGCCCTGTGGCTGCCATGGCATAGAGGAAAGGATGAGGGGGCCATTTTGGCTGGCAGCCATCCATCCCTTCACCTGCCCCACCACGTCCCACAGTAGGGGTGGGCACAGCTGGAAGGGTAGCAGGGCTATGTCCAATTTGTGCCTGGAGCACCTCCTCACCCTCCTGCACTGATCTCGATCTCTACTTTGTTGTTCCCATGGTCTCACTCAGCTCTTCCCTATCTAGAATTCTTTATGCACAACAACTTTCTATCCTTAAATATGTTATCGCAGAGATGTTACTATCACTCCTGATTGGCTTGGCCTTGTCCAGTGGTGGGAAGACCATCTTGGAGCCAGCTGGCATTGGCTCCAACAGACAGGGGAAGCTTCCAGCAGCTTCTAACAGAAGCCATCCCTGCAGCCTCCCAGCTACCAAAACCCAGCCACAGAAACCCACTACACCAGGGTATTCATTGTCAGTGAAGAAACATAAACACATGTTTGAAGGACACACATCTGCCCTAGCAACTAGCAACACAACTGCAACTAGCAACTAGCACTAGCTCACTGCAACTACACCAGCTCTTGCTTATCCAAAAATTGATCCATTAACTACAGATTAGTAGGGTCAGCTGTATTATATATTGAGTCTGTCAGAGCTGGAAGTGCACAGACATGAAATACTGAATGAAGAGACTATCAGGTTCAACAGATACTGCATGACAGTTTTGCTATAACCAATTGTATGGTGGAAGAATATGGAAAATGTTATTGTGTTAATGCCAGAGAACTTAGTTTTGTGGCTTTTGTCTCCTCTGTTCTAAAAGCCCCTATATGATGTACATTTATTGGAAAAAAAAATATGATTTTTTTTTTTTTTTTTAGTTCCAGAGTCCTTTAGTAGGTAGGAAAAAATTATCATGTCTGTACAATTTATAAGTATTTTCTCCAGGATGAAATCCTATCATTCTGGAAGTCAACATGAATTTCCAAAAGGGAAACTCCTACTGATTTCAGTAGGGCCAAATTGTCACTCTATGAGCAGTTTGATCTATCCCATGATACATAAATATTTAAAAATATGCTAGACCTTTATTCTCTGAAATTTAATTAGAATCTGCTAAAGCAGACAGTTCAGTGAAATACCTAATCCCCCAAAATAATCTAAACCCATGTGCTTTTCAAATCACCTTTGCATACAGTTTCCAATATGTTTAAGCTGTAAAATATTCTTAATTTATTTTCTTTGACTTGTATCCAGCAGCTTGAACCTTCAGTTTTGTATTGATGCCATCCTCAAGACATCCAGTGCTTTGTCTCCACGGGGATAGCTGTGGTCTGAGGTTACAAGCTGGCATGGTTTTGAGTACACAAAACTATGCTAAGGTACAGGAAATGAATCTGTAGTTCTACCAGCAACAGTTTCAGTGCTATGAGGGAGAATGTACCTTGTGTCCGAATACAAAATTCTATGTCCATTACTATAAATAATCCTTGAATCTGCTTTAGCTCTACTTTGGGAAACACATTTATGTTGATTTTATCTATTAAAGGTCTTAGACCTTGTCTGGGCATGCAGAATTGGCTAGTCTAAAATAGCTGTTCTGCTTGGGCACTTCCAGTAAATTTAACAATACCAGAATAACTCCCTTAGGAGTCTTGTCCTTAGTCTTATCTCATAGGAAAAGGCAAACTTATAGGATAAAACTACTTACCTAGTAGGATAAACACAATTTTGTTAGAAATAATTAACAGACCACCTGCAAAAATTGAGTTAATTACTTTCATTTTGGTAAAGAGGGTCTACCTGAGGAGTTGGAAACTGCTATACCAGGCAGCTTCTGAAGGGGAGAGATATGGAGGGAAGCTGGGGTGATTTTCTTGACTGTACCTTAGGATATAAGCCTTGAGTTGCTCATCGGGGCAATCCTGTATCTGCAGATTAGGGCAATCCTAGACCTTTTCTTTGGCCCCACTTTTTCATGCTCTTCTCCGTGTCATTTCCAGTCACAAAGTTCAGACTGGTTTGGTTTGGTTTTTTTGTGGGACCCATCCCAGCTCATTCTGCAGGTGAATTTTCTGAAGATGTGAGCTCCCTGGCTGCAGTGTGTGGAAGTGTAGGCACTGCAGTACTGAGCCCAGCTCCGCGCTGTTTCACATTCAGCTGATGCTGGTTTAATATCATCTTACTCTGCTTTAATATCCTGAAGCTTTGCACCCAGTGCCCTTTGGGAACCTGTTCCTTAGTACTCCATCTGAGCATCTGCAAACCTGCCCTCTTACAGACGACTCTCACACTCTCTCTGTGTGAGACAGAGGGAAAAAGAAGTCCAGCGAAATTTTTCTGCTTCAACACTGAGAGGACCCCCCTTCCCGGAAGCTGAAGAACAAAAATGAGCATTTTTTTTCTTTTCTGCAAGGCTGAGAGATCAAAAGAATGACTAATTGGCCAAGCCTGAGTGGGTCTAATTGACTTCAGCCCTAGAGTTTTTCACTGTTCTGCACCTGTTTTGTAGAGCTGATTTATGGCTTGATTTCAAGCTCTCTATTAATTTTAGTTTTTATCAGAACTCACAGTTTCAACTGAAATGGAGCACTTCTTGTTGATTTTGGTGAATTTCATTGCAGCGTCTTGGCCCTTTGATAGTTTTAAAAAATAATTTCTTAAACTTCTGAGTGAAGCCTTATAAAGCATTATTGAGTACATCTGAGTGCTAGCAAGACACTGAAGAATATACTGTAGGCCATATGTAGAACATGGGCATCGCACAGTACAAGGTTACTTTGAAGTAAACAAATACGTAAAATTCCCATTTTACTTTTGTTTGTTTGTTTGTTTTTCCTCTGTGTGGAGAAAACAGCTGCACTTGAAGCAGCTGCATTTGAACAGCTGCTTTAGAAGTGTTTGTTCAGTAGTCAAATAATTTTATCAGCCTTTTGTATTTCTAGTCTTGTAGCTAAAAATGAGAAACCATTTTGGTCTTATGATGATTTCATAAGCTGTACTGATGGCCTGAGAGCTTTCATCAAGCATTTGTTCTCATTCTGCATGATGCATCCCAGGCTTATTTAGTCTGTGGGTTCTGCAGTACATAGACTTTGGAGTCTAGCCTCACACAAAGCATCTGACTGATTTTAGGGAAACTTCCAGGTTTGTTTGTCTTGCCATTATCCACCTGAAGCTGCTGTTCTCTTCACCAGGCTCTGTGTGCAACAGATCTGCAGCATCCCTTCAGTGGACATTATGACTCAGGGAAGGAGTCCTCCCTTCCTCCTCTAGAATACCACAGTCCTGAAAGCTCTCAAGGCTCCCATTTCCTGCTGAATCCCATGATAAGAGAGTCTTAGTCTTCCAGGGACAACAGCCTCTGAGGCAGATGACCTTTGTATCACTGAAAGTCTTTGTAAATGCCACACTTAAAATTGTGTCGACTCCTTGCTTATATGGCATCCTTTTCCCTTCCCTTCCCTTCCCTTCCCTTCCCTTCCCTTCCCTTCCCTTCCCTTCCCTTCCCTTCCCTTCCCAAACCTAACCTTCCCTTCCCAAACCTAACCTTCCCTTCCCAAACCTAACCTTCCCTTCCCAAACCCAACCTTCCCAAACCTAACCTTCCCAAACCTTCCCCACTCCTTTAGTTTTTCCCTCTTATTCTTCTTTAATTCTCTTTATTTTATTTTTTAATTTGTTTTCCATTTCGTTTTCTTTTTAATTTTCTTTGGTTTTCCCATCACTGCAGTATTTTAACACTTCTGTGCACTCAGAAAAAAAGTCATGGTATGGTCTTTAAGGTTTTGTGAGAACTGACAAATTTGGTCAAGGGTGAGATTTTGCAAATGCTGTTAAAAACACTGCTTTTCATGTGGCAACATGTTCTTTTATACTGGAACACATCCTAAATTTTCACACATGTGCAGGAAGTGAAATCACACCTTTTTATTGTAGAAACAGCTTAGCACACTGAAATGACAGCTTTTACCAGTAAAAAAATGCCTTTAGCTTTTGTGGGAATCAGTGAATTACTTGAGGCAAAACCACAATATGTTTCATCAGCAGCACAATGGATTTAAATGCAGCTCTTCCTTGAAAAGTGCTTGAGACAGATGGAGATCAGCAGACACCACCACTGGGTATCTCGGCCTCACAGCCCAAATATGCTGTACAAGGTTTAAGTGCTTTTTCAAAAGTCTTTTAATTTAATGGTGTCTTCTAAGTCTTCCTTTTCCCTTCTTCCTCATCTTCAAAGTTTATTATTTCCTCTCCTTTGATCCCAAAATTTCATCCCATGGTATTTTTAACTCTCCCTGCCCCCACCAGACTGACTCCCATTCCCACTCCCCTCCACATGTGGCTGCCCAGCTGCTCCGTCTGCCTCCCTCTACCACCCATGGAAACCAAGGGCCACGCTGACTGTAGGTATGACCAGAGCTCTCTGACATGGTTTAGTGGTACCTGGATGTCCTGAGCTTAAAGACAACCCTGGGTGTGTCCTGTCCAGCAGGACATTTGATACCCCTGCTGTCATGATTTTCAGTGGGGCCAAGTGCTGCAGCATCTGCAAGACCAATGAAATTACTTTTTGTTGGGAAATTCCTTCTGTAGAGCAAATAGCCGGATGTACAACTGGGAGGAAGATGTATTTTATTTCTAAGTACGCTTCTTCATGGGACTTGAGTCACAGTGAGGTGAGATGGGTTGCTGTGAGTTGCTCTGTTCTGTCTCAAGCTACAAAATTCTCAATTGTATTTTCCCTTTCCTGTCCCTCCTCTTGAACATCTGGGTGTGCTTCTCTTTCCTTCGACCACCAAAAAACCTGTAGATTTGAAGGACACTTACCATTGTTGCTCTTGGAGAAGCTCTCGAAGCAGACTCTCGGAAGCATTCCACATGCTTTCAACATGTGGGTGCTTGGCAGGAGTCAAAAAGAGTCACTGCATGTCCTCAGTGGGATGCAGAGTCATTTCAGTTTTTGTGTTGTCACTGAGGGCCTAAACTGTGGCACAGGAACACTGAGAGAAGAAGCATAATTTATGGTAGTTGAAGTATAAAAGTAAATCATTAAATAGTAAGAAAAATGCACACATACTCTGCCCTGAATTTGCGGGTACATCCAAGTGTGTGGGAAAGGGTACAGGTGAAATAGGTGTTTGTACAAGTTTCTGGGCAGGTCGAATGTGCAGGATCTGAGCTGCCTGTTGAAGGAGAGGTTTTAAACCTGCCTTTAAGTCAAATAACCAGCTTTCTAACCACACACATCCCACACCTACATTTTTGTGTTCTGCAGCTTTCATGTTGGTCAAATAAAAAGCATCAGCACCACATCTACTTGTTTGCATTGAGGACCAATATGTTTGCTTTGCACTTTAAACACTGTTTAGAGCTCTCTTTATGAGCTTCAATTAGGAGTTTGCTATGGAGGGCTTATTAGACCAGTTTTATTGGTACTTTAACACATTTTCTTTGTTAAAAGCTAGTTTAGAAGCTAGTTTAAGAAGCTCATAAATGGGAGCCACAGTGAGCTGTCTGTTCCACTGACAAACACACAACAACAGGCCTCCCAAAGGCTTCCTCAAGTCAAGTGGTCCACCCCTGTGTGAGCACCTGCAGTGAACCCCAGCATCTGCTGGGCTCTCAGGAAAGGGAGTTGCATAGGAACCTCATCAAGTAAATATTAATTATAGGGAAAAAACAACACCCAAACTGGAAGTTTTGCATTTGGTATAAACTTAACATGTATGAGATATCCAGTCGATGTGGTATGCAGAGCAATGAGGTCATAAAAATACAAAGAGATCACCCAGACTAGTTTTGCCTCCAGAAGCAGAGGTCAGAACTGGGATTAAGCAAACTTTCCTGTTACCCAGCTATTCCATCTGGGGCTTAGGCTGGAGAAAGCCATAACAGTGGGCCATCTTCTTTCCTGGATATGACCCGAGGGAAGTCTTCTCCTTCTTGTCTCTGCAGACTCTACACCAGAGTGGACATAGGTGAAAGACCTCTTCCCCGGATAAAGTGCAGCAGAGAGCAGCCAAGGGGCCATGTCCATCCTCAGTTCCACACATGTCTGCTTTCCTCTGGAGCAGAAACTGTGTTCTGGTTTCTGCTTTCTCTCTCAGTATAGTTCTTGTTTTAAAGACACCTGTATCTGAATTGTGGCTACTGAGGTGTCCTCTGGGAACAGGGAAAGATGCTGCAGCAGAGGAAGGGATGTGAAGGCTTGCCCAAGAGCACTGCCCACCCTGAAAGGCACCTACAGCTCCTCCAAGATGGCAGGGCAATTGAAACTAATTCATGTTCTGGATTCCCCCTCATGTGCTGTAGCTCTTTCGGGATGTGGACAGGACACCCCCACTGGCTCCCTGCAGCTCCCTGGTTCCCCCGGGCAGCGTCCCCCCTGCAGCCGGACCCCTGGCTGAGCAGCTGCCCCGTCAAACATCAGCAGCTGCCATGCTGGCATGACTGCCATCCTCCAGCCCAAAAGGCACCATCAATCCCCCATATCCATCTTTCTGCAAATGCCTGCAAAGCCCCTGTCCACAGGGTCTCACTGCAGAAACCCCAGCCGTGACTGCTGCTGCGAGCTTAGGAGTAGGTGGAAGTATCTCCCCCAGATCCCTCAGGGAGTGCTACAGAGTATCTAAATAAGAGTTTAGATATCTGTTTCATTAGCTACATTTCTATTTTCCTATGAAAAGTATGCAAGTAAATATTTTCTCCAGACTTTTTTCTTTTCTCTCCTCTTTTTCTTGGCTCATTTTTTCTCTCTAAACATACAGTACATCACTCATGGTGACTTAAATAGTGAAAACTGTCTACAGTTTATCTAAGGATCAAACAGCTGTTGTCTTCACAGGCTTTTTTTATTAATATGAATTAATGTTTTCCAACTTATTTCCTACATTTCTGCTGGGAAGAATAACCCTTCCCAGAAGCATTCTTTGGCAGATAGCAAAATAATTTGAGTAGCAGATATATGATCTCATTTTTCTCTGGACAGATTACAAATTGGAGATTGGCTTAAAGCAGATGAACACAAGAAGTTTTTTAATCTTGCAGTGATTTCATGTGCCTAAATGTTTCAGCTGCCTACACTTTCCAAGCTATGAGCTGCATCCCTAAGTACTTATATTGTCTCTAGTTACGGAGGATACCATGATCTGTATCGACTGCAATGGAAGATGGAGTAGGTTCTTTCCATTCCTATGTCACGGCAGAGGTCTCTGAGCATTAACCACTTGCTTGACCAGTGTTTCTCAGATGAAGTGCTTTGGAAATATCAATTTCCAAGTCCTAGTCCAGCCCGACATTCACAGAAATAGGTTTCTTTTGACAAGATGGACTAGTCCTTCTCTGCAGCTGGATCCTGCAAAGTGGGTCTGGAGGTAAAGACGTAAAAGTGCTCCCTGAGAAATGTTCTAGGACTATCTTCCAGAAGCAGTCTTTACTGCTTTAAACTGCTTGAAACAGCTGTATGGAGAGTCTTTCTAAAAGACTGTTGTTGAGTCTGAGAGCCTTCCTGGATTTATTATTATGAACTTTATAGTCTACATGTATGCACAGAGAATTTTGTCACTTGATATATCTGTTCTTGAAGCTCTTGCTGACCCTTGGTAGTTATGGCAGTGACACATGAACCAGTACATTCCCATACCTCCCCATTTCAGAAACAAGTACTTATGCACATCTCTTCCACTGAGAACTGAAGGTCTCTGTGATTTGCACCCAAGGGAGTGATGGTCTTCAGAGACACAGGAGATGAAAAAGAAACTGTTGACTCTCAACTTCAATTATTTCTCCTTTTGGAGAAGATTAAGAATTAATTTTCAATTGCATTTACTCAGTTGCATTACATCACTAAATACGTTGTTGAATATAATGAGTCTTTCCATGTAAGTTCTGTGTTCCTTAATAGCTCTTGTTTTTTCAGTGTTTTTCCCAAGTAAAGTCAAGAATGATAAATAACTAGGAACAGTCTCTTCTGCATATGAAATTATATTCCATTATAACACCTGGAAATCCTGGAGCAGGGAGTTCCTTTTGCTTCTGTGATATTTGATAAGCAGTATATATGAACTGATAAGTTGATGGGAAAACTCTCTGATCTCTTGGAGCCTTGCACCAGATCTCTGCTCTATCAAACCCTACAGAAAAGCTAAAAAATACTGGCAAATTTGCTTTTTTCCTTATGAAAAATGACGGAATGGAGAATTCTGTTCAGCCACAACAGGCACTGGTGCAACTGGGAGGCCCTGACACTTGTGGTAGGTCTGTTACCACTGTGAACTGAGCTCAGGCTGGACATGGTGCATGTCATGACCAGCACTGTGCTGTGGTAATTTAAACTGGAGTGATTTATTTAAATCTGTGCCAATTTTGCACCTCAGTTCCTTTTTCTTTCTTTTCATTTAATATAAATCTCTCTGGTTTCCTACTTGCCTTCTTGATTATTTTCTTCCTTCAAGAGGGTTTTTCTGTATGTAGGTGATGGGAGTAGCTGAAGGAAACAATACAGGATTTTATGTTGTAAGAGACACGTCGTATTAGAGTGACCTTCACAAAACCGATTTCTTGGCGCCTCAATCTCCTTCAGGCCTTGCACATAGCTGCAAACCAGTGGGCAGGTTTTCATCAGTATCTTTAATCAGGTTTCAAGACACAATAAAAACACAACAAAAATCATAAAAATTCCTTTTGTCTCAAACACATACCTTAGCAGTAAGGGATGTATCCCTAAATATTTCCTCAGGAAAAATTAATGAAGCAAATTAAAAGAAAAATTCTTTCAAGCTGTTCCAAACAAACTCATTTCACAGCCTTTTATCATGCTTCCTTGCCATTTGGGAAATTTATTTAAGTTATTAAAAAATTCCCTAAAATTCTCAGCTGAAAAGTTGGCTTCTGTTTTTTCTACAAAGCTAACTCACCTGATTTGTCAGAACAGCTTGAAAATGAAGTGCTAACTGGTGGGTTTTATTGAAAGGAAACCAAGTGGAACAACATATGTATTTTCTTAGGAAACTAAAAAGCTCACAGTCCTGTGGTGTTCCTTGGGGTAAATTCTTTGTTATGAATTACAACCTGCTTACTGATGAGTTGTTAATAAAAAGTAGACCTGCTGGGCCATTATTTTTTTCCACACAGTATACCCGCTTTAGCTTTTTTTTAAAAAACGTTTTCATTAATACACTGAGTGTGAATAAATCTGTTTCCAATTTGTAATTGTTTTCCCTTCATCTGGACATTAATTTATTGCCAAATCTAACACTCTTCTATTTTTAATATCCCTCCAAACTGAAGAGCTGTTTTAAAAAGGAAGAGATTAGAAGAATGCAGGATAGTGAGAAGGATCTCTTTCTTTCCTTTCCCTTTTTTATTTCTTCTTTCTTCTCCCTAATTTTTTAAAATTTCTCTTTCATCTTTTGCTCTTTCACCCTCTCATTCTTTTTTTCCTTTCTTTCTCCCTCTGTCTCCTAGATTGTATCCCAGAATCTGGGACCAGGAGAAAGGGGCACTGTGGTTCTCCTGGGGCCCCACTGTGTTTAGAAACAACAGCCGCCAGCTGAACTCATACATAGTAGACAAAATGGTTGAAAGAAACACTGGAATCAAAGTAGAAACAGATGGTAACCTGAGGTGGCAGTACAACTTCATTTACTGTGGGATGGCTTTTTATTTATTTGATTAGTTTGTTTATTTTCTGGCTAAGCCTCTCTTTGCGTGTGGGAGCCTCCTTCCTCACTCATTACTGCACTGTAATCTGGGCTATAGCTGCAAATCTCATTTGTGGAAGAAAATGAAGGGATTAAGCAGAAGGCAGTCAAATGCCAGTATGTTTCAATGGATATTATTAGAAAGTGGCTCTCTTCCTGTTTTGGTTCTACACTTTTGAATGTCTTCACATGAACTGAGGGCACAAGTCCAGCCCCTAATGATGGAGCAATCAGAGTCAGAAACACCAGAGGAATCAGCAAAAAAAAAAAGTGTCTATTTTTCAGGCCTGTTTCTTACCATAAGGAGGAGAAGGAAGTATGGAGGAGAGAAAGTGTAGGGAGGTTAGTGGTTCCTGTAGTGTTCTCAGAAGCAGCAGCTACTGGTGGTGGCAAACCTCTTGGCAGGCTTTAAGCTTGTGCTTGTGAAGAAAGATGCCAGGAGAGGTATGGAGATGCATAAAACAGAAGCAGTTGAAGCAGTCCTCCTTAGATGCAGGGGGTCCAGCTAACAGCTCAGGCATGGTGGCTTCGAGGGATGCCGCACACAGCAAGCAGTAGAGTCATTACCAGGAGTATGCAGCCACGCTGGAGGCATATGCCCTGTGATGCTCTGCAGCAACCTGTGGTGTTCAGCTGCCCTGGGCAGGAGAGCTACCTCCAGAGAATGGGATGTTTGCATGCAGTTTCTCTGTGGCCTTCCACCTAAAACCTGTTTGGCTCCATAAAAGCCTTTTCCTTAGACTTTCATCTCCCCTAAGATCCCAGGCCATGGTTTTGAGGTACAAATAGACACCAGTGGCTTGCAGCCAGAGGGAGCCACAGAATCACAGACTCAGAGAATCATTAGGGTTGGAAGGGATCTCTGGAGATCTTCCAGTCCGACCCACCTGCCAAACCTCCAGCCTGGAGCAGGTTACACAGGAACTTGTCCAGAGGGGTTTTGAATGACTCCAGAGAGGAGCCCCTCAATGTAAAGAAGTTCTTCATCATGTTGAGGTAGAAGTTCTTGTGCCCATTGCTCCTCATCTTGTTGCTGGTCACCACTGAAAAGAGTCTGGCACCATCCTCTTGCCACACACACCTCAAGATATTTATATGCATTAACGAGATCCCTTCCCAGTCTTCTCTTCTCTAGATTAAACAGCTCCCACAGTCTATCCTCATAAGAAGATGCTCCAGACCTCTAAACGTCTTTGTGGCCCTGCACTGGACCCTCTTCAGTAGCTCTTTTTCTTTCTTGTACTGAGGTGACCAGAATTGGACAGAGTACTCCAGATGGGGCCTGACTAGGGCCAAATAGAGGGGGAGGATGACCTTCCTCAACCTGCTGGCCACACTTCACAACGCACTCCAGGATACCAAAGGAGCACTGCCAGCTCAGAGTTAACTTTTCATCCACCAAGACTCCCAGGTAACTCTGCAGAATTGCTTTCTAGTAGGTCAGCCCTCAACCTCTACTGGTACAGTACCTTGGGAAGGGAGAGCAGTCATGTTTTTCCTTCTTCAAAAACTCCCAGGTTTCCAGGAAGGAAGGCGGATATTGAGGTCAGTACCTTTCTGGGTACCTGGGCTGATATTAGTCAAGGATAATTTTTAAGCTATACCAAGCAGACACTGTCTGGGCTCTTGGGCTCATCCCTTCTACAAAAGCCGGAAGACTCAGACATTACTGGCATTGTTTTGTAATGTATTAAACACAGTCAGGACATAGATGAAAGTGCTAAAATAGATAATTGTATGTGTGGTGTTTACACAGGGATTGCACCCACTGCAAATACCAATGTCAGATGCAGTTCTGTGATGGACTGGATGTGCTTATCCCAAAACTCCTGGCAGCATTTGCACGTACTTTCTGTTACTCAGATAATAGCATGGTAGCACAGGTTAGATGACATAAAATAAAGAGAAAGGAAAAAGAAACAAGCTTTTCCCCTGCTCCCACAGGGTGCCAGTCTTCAGTCGCCCACTGTAGGGATGATTCTTCGTCACCCACTGGGATGTGAGGAGTGGTGGGGACCCAGCACATTGCAGAGAGCAATTGCAGATTTTCTAGAGAGCAGTTACAGAATTTCTTTGTCTCCAATGATTTTGACAGCAACTTGTTACCTCTGCTCTCCCAAAGATTCTGGTTTTCTCACTGTGTGAACTGTACACTTTCACAAGCCAGAGAAACTGATGCAGACACATTTTATATCTCAAATATTTTTCTTTTTCTTTCTTTTTTTCTAAACCACAGTTAATTCTTCCCTTTTGCCCTGGGTTATAGGACTTGTGTCCGGAAACAATAGGAGCCTAGCACCTTCCCATATGATCTCTTTCTTCGTTTTAGCTGCTTGTAAAAACCTATCTTGGTCCCTTGAGTCCTGAAGAGTAATAAGTCCGTTGCCTCCACAATTGCCTACTCCATCTGGGACTCTCATTGGGATTCAGTCCACACATTCAGTTCAGGTGGGATCTTCAGAAAAATCAATAACCAACATGTCTGGCAGCACTTTACTGCATGGTATCTGTGTCCTGCTTCCTGGCTGGGACTCTCAAAATACTGATGTTCTGTTGAATTGGTTTTTTTTTCCAAGGTTTCCAGCCACCTCTCTGTTGCTCTGTGATTTTTTTTTTTCCAGTTGACTGTAATCTATCTCTCATGATCTGTACAGAGATGACTATTCTTCCTGCTTCACTGTTTCCCCTCTAACTGAGGCCCTGCAGTTTGCAGTGTTCAAATTACAGCCTGCAGTATTATTGAATGATGTTGCTACTTTGGGAAGCCATGGGTGACTGCAACCTGACAGTGACATCCTCTGCTGCTGCCAGCATGCTCCATCCACAGCACAGTGGACTGTGATCTCAGAGAGGGAGCATGGCTACGGGATGGGCTGCACTCCAGTGTCAGCTGGGCAGTGGGGCAGATGTGTGGCATTGCTTATCTAGGTTTATACTGAAGACAGGGTGGTAGTGTCACCCGCAAATGCTAAGCCACCTTTAAAAGCACTTGCTTGGGTATGGGTAACAGCCTGCCTGAGGCAGCACAGAGCTGTGAAACAGCACAAGCTGTAAAACTGCTAAAGTACCTGGACCTCATCCATACTGAGCTTTTGGATACCGCTGCTAGGTTGGGGTTGAGGACTGATAATGTAAGCCCGTATGGCTGCAGCTAATGCAATGAGCTGCTGTGCAGCTGTTCCCCTAGGGAAAGGTGCAGAGCTCCATGCTGGATGGAAATGGCCCTTTTCACCCCGTTCGTGTGAATTCAGCCATTCATATTTGGGGAAATACCACTGCTGTTTTAGTGAGGGGAAGGTGAGACACAAGGAGAGGAATGCCTGATTTTCAGCCACACTGGCCATCTTGCTAGTGGATATGTAATGTAAGCTGGTCAGCACTTTTGAAGAAATCAAGCCTCAGCTGACTTACTTAAAGTCATAGAGGCAATACCTGGAGAAGCAGTGACCCTATAAAACCTTAGTGTCTTGCCAATGGGACAACTGGGAGTCCGTTTTTCCACTCTCAGAAGCAAGCACTAACAAAGCTTTGCCACTGCTGAAAATGGTCTGATTTTGTGTAGTTATTCATTCTGCTGAGGCTGGCCCTGACTCAGTGCTTCCGAATGCTTTTAAACCTGAAGTCTGCAGAAAGCTGTTGGTCTGTGCAATACAGAGTTACCCTCTTTGCTCATGCAGAGCTCCTACTTTGGAAGTAAGGAAGGCTGTTGACGACTCTGGATTTCAGTTTCCTCTACTATCACATTTGTTTCCCTTCAAGGAGTAGGAAGGGTGAGTACTGAGGTCCCCTGGAGAGATGAGGGCCTCTTATCTCCGGTGTAACTCTCTCTGCAAACAACGATAAGCAATTGCGTTTTTGCAGCACCAAACACTGATATAATTTCAGCTCTAGACCTTCCCTTGCTACCATTCAGCACAAATATTAGCAATCTTATCTTGCCTTTTCTGGTATTCAGAAGTCAAAAAGGCTGGCCACTGAAGGACCAAGTAGCTTTCCAGCCCTGTGGAGATGCTGTATGAGCTGGCTTTGGAGTACCTGAATCCTGTCATCTAATGTCAGAGGCATCTTCCATGTAAGACAGGATGCCTCTTTAATGAGGCATCAGTGAACTTCAAAGAGATGTTGACATTTTGAATTATCTCTATTTTTTGCATATTTACATTATATGTGGATTCAAAAGAAAAGGAATCCCTTTTTTTCAAAAGAAATGGATCTATGTTAATTATTTTCCACAGTACTGGTAGCTGACCATAATGCTTTTTACTGAAAATACAATGCCCAATATGTGGGCATTTCTTGTTTAGAAACAACTCTTTGCCACATTTTAGAACAAAATAATATGTTAGAATAAAAAAGATATGTTTAGGAAAAAAAGATAAAATGGATCTTGAAGGTCTAGCCCAGCTCCTTGTCATGTTGAAACCAACAAAGCATCATCTACAAATATTTGCCCCGTGTTTATTTAAAGTCATGAAATAGCTGTTGTGTGATGATAACTTCACATTCAGGAAATTTTCTTCTGTCTGATATCCATTTAAAACATTCATTGCTGATTTCTTCTGTAGTTCTCACAGAGCTTCTGGAGAAGAATCAGGTACATTTTCTTTTAAAACTTTTTTTCAATAATTAGAATATCCTTATGGTTCTGTTTATGATCAGCTCTTAGAACTAGGTCCATGGTGAACCAGTACCATTACACTACGGCACTGTTGAGAACTCCAGTTTAGCAAATTCAGAATAGAAAAGACTTGTCCTTAGGACCGTTGCCAAAAAAAAAAATCTATGAGTACAAGGCAAAGCACTGTGTGACTACTCCACTGGCTATAAAAAGAAAATCTTCATATGGTTTGCATATCAAAATGCAGCTTGTTTGGATATATTACAGGGACAAAAATCCGTAAGAATACAAAATAGAACTTTGAAGTACATTTTTCACCTCATCTACACATGATTAATGTTACAGGAAAAATACATGAACAAAAAGGGAAAAAGATAAACTTTTGTTATTTTATTATTCTAGTGCCATAGTCAAACTCAAAATATTCCTGACCATTGAAAATCTAAGGCACTTCATGTTTAGCAAATAAGTGACTGTGGAAAACTTCTCCTTGAAGAGGTGTTTTATTCTATTTATTTTTAGGTGAATTGCACATAAACATTTCCTTAAGTATCATCAGAACCTGATGATCAGCACAGTTTCTTGTCATACCATTCTCCTGTATCCTGGTCCATGCCACGTAGCCCATTTTCATTAATCAGCCTTCCCAAGCTCTGATTCATAAAACTGCTATGAACTGCAGGCATTTACAACATGTGATATTTAGCAGGAATAAATTATCTGTGAAGAAAGAATTTGAGGGTTTTTTTTTTTTGTTTGTTTTTTCAAATAAATATCTATATATTTTCCTTAAGGCCATGCTGGACTTAATGAGTCTGATCTTACTTCATCTCAGGAGCAAAGACGTTTCAGGCTGGTTAACAGAGAAACTTGGCTCAGGCCACGGACTCTTTATGAGAATTTGATGATTATTAAACCATAGAAACTGTGTGGAAACACTGCTTTAGGTCCCATGATCACTGCAGAGCAGATGGACAAGAAAACCAATATGTAATTTTCCCTGTACTGTTTCTAACAATTAGAGTCTTTTCAGTAGTTTTTTGGTAGTTTTCTTTAAGGTAAAATAAATCAGAAAAACTTTTCAAAAGCAATTGTGGCACCAGAGCACTGAAGTGTCAGTGAAAGTCAAAAGGAGTAAGCGAGCAAGTTTGAACCTCTGAGCTGCAATGTCTGTGTCCTAAACCTCCATCCCTGAGAAGGTTATAATTCTTCCAGTCTTCAAAGCTGTTTTTTCTTTTTATAAAGCAGGCAGGTTTTGGATGGAACTAAGTGACCTGCAGAAATGACTGGAAATTCAAGATTTCCATTTTGTGTGACAATGCGGCATGTTAAAAAAGATTTCACGTTCACCAAAAGGAAAAATCTCTGTCTCATGGAGAAGAAACTTCTGGCAACTTTTTCCCTTCAGGAATGTCAAGATAATTTCTTCTGACTTCCAAAAAATGAAACAGAACAGCCAGCTACCCCACCACAACTTCCTTCGTACAGGTTGTCATGGAGCCTAAGCGATCTGGACGATTTGGACTCCAGCGGGAATTATTTCCTTCTTGAACTAAAATGAATTGAAACAGACCTGAGATAGTTGTCCTTGTCAAAGATATTTACATGTATTTACACAGTTGATCAGGTCAGTTGGACAACAAAGCCAAAAACTATTTTTTAACTTGCAGGTCTCCAGACAACATCTCCACCCTGATTGATAAATTGTCCCTGCTTGCTCCTACATTGCTTAAATCGTTCTCTATGAAAACCTCTTGGCTTAAAATGCTTCTCAGGAGGAAGGCAGAACTGCACTAAAACATGAAAAAGAGCCAGCCAGAGTGGAATAGTTGCCTCCTTGATACATTCTCCAAAAGCTTTATATAGTTTACAGATGCTTTTTGACCTAACAAATGTTATTAGTTCTTGGTTAGACCTATCTGCACTGGTTGTGAAGTCCCTGGGGAGTCTAACCTATTTATTTATTGTTCTTTGTAAAAATTTCCAGGAAACCACAATTTCCAAAAGATTAAAGCAGAAGTGAACACGAAGTAGGTCCTCAATGTGTCCATTAAATTATGGAGTCCTCACTGGGAAAGCCAATTCAGTGCAATTCACTTCTGAGGAATTTATAAATTACCCTAGAATTATGCACTGAAATATTGTGAGAACAAATGATGAAGGAGAGTCCTGTTGCAAGGGGTACTACTTCTTACTGACTGGAAGAGATAATTGTACTTATTTAACTGCTCTTTCCTAACTCTTGAGAGAAGAAGAGAAAATAGGCTGGCAGGGAACATAAAAGTCTTTCAGTCCATCATTTTGCTGTTGGAAAGGATCTACTGTTCTTCAGGCATCACTGTCAGATGCTTACCAGCTTATACTCCAAACCTTTCTGTGACAGAGACTCTCTGAAGGCAATGCATTCCAGTGCTTCCAAATTTTTTCTAATATCCAGACTAAAACTTCTTGGTTGTATACTGCACCTATTATTTCTAACTCGAAATACCCAGGTGATGGAGAGCTGTGAATTCTCTTCCTCAGTGAAGTCCCCTTTTATGTATTTGAAGGCTCATTATCCAGGCTTATACCACGAAATTAAACATGCTGGGGATCATTCTCCAACACTGGGTTAACTTGAACACAACAATAAGCCCAGATCTATTATAGCAACCTCCTTCAAGTTCTTACAGTACTCATCACATTAAATCTGCCAGCCAGGAGCACCGAGGGGTTGTATCCCAGGCACTTTCCCTGGCAGCTGCATAAAAAAGGAGAAAGCCATCAATGAATCCAGAGCAAATTACAGTAGCCATCTCACTTCTCCCTTTCGCTTCATCAAAGTGTTGTTTCAATCTTTCCTCATAGGCCACATTTGCAAGACGTCCCTTCATAACCATTGCTCTGTGGCCTTGTTCCCACTCACGCACATCAAACCCAAGCGTTGTGTTTGAGCCAGAGCCTGGGCCATGCTGAGAGCAGCAGTGTTCCTCTGCCTTGAGGGCAAAGTCCTGATCATGAAGCCTGCTATTCCCTCTGTCTTCTTTGCAGCAACAAGATGTTGCTGACCTGTGTTCAGTTATGATCTGTTAGAAGCAAAAAGATCTTTCCCAGAGAACCTCTCCATTTCTTGCCTATCCTCTACTTGCCCAGGTGATTATTCCCAGCCCTATGTAACATGCAGGTAGGACTCCAAAGTCAACAATATATTTCTTTGTCAGATAATTTCTCTAATTTGCTCTTTCTGTCCTGCAACTTCCTCCAGATTGAAATCTTCAATATACAACATCCAGATCATTAATGAATATGCAAATGTTGAAAAACTCAAGGCAGATGCTTAAAGAATACCATTTTCACAGTAAGTTAATGGTTAACTATTATCTGAGGACACTGTTCCACCATTTTTTACGCTTACTCAGTAAAGATTTCATCTAGACCATGTCTCCCTGTGTTTCATTTATGTGGCAGTGTCAAAAATCTTATTAAATCACTGTATACCAACACTTATTAGCGTCAGAGAGGGAAATAATTCAAATCGATTCAGTGCATTCTGGGGCAATCCTTGTCATTGTTACTTGCACTGTAAACTTTTAGGTTCTTATGAATTATTATTAGTATTTACTCTGGTCTTGTTCTGAGAATTCTATCCGATGTGTGGCAGCTATGATTCCAGCTGTGCTCTTTTAGAGACAGGAATACTGCTTAGCCTTCTCCCTCCTCTTGTTATTCACCTGAACTCTGCAAGTTTTTGCAGAGTAGTTGCAGCCAGCAACACTCTGAGAGTGCCTTAGCCAGGTACTGTAGGGAAAGGATGTGGCTGATCTGAAAGGCTCTAAAGTACTCCCTTTCTTTTTCTTCCCATACTCTAGCGGGAGATTATGTGCTGTACTGTATTTAAGCCACCCAATTTAGTAATTATTTTCAATGAAAGCTGAAGCAAAAGAGCTTTTGGCCTTCAGGAGACCACATTTCCTTTAGAACTTTCTTGATTTTCTTATTACAGAGTGACTTCTCAGAATAATTTTGTGCCTTTGCCTTTCTGATTTGACATTTATTTTCACATTACTTATTTTTGGCTTTAGCAGTCTATCTTGGTTTCCACTGCTGCTGTGTATTCCAGTGTTTGAAGTCAAGAAAGTGCTTGTGGTTTAACCAATTTGGTTTATTACCATTGCTTCTTTTTCACCTGCTTTGGGATAGTTTACGCATCTATTGCATTTATCATGCAGTATTTGTTCCTAAAAGAAATAAAAAAAAACAAACAAAAGAAACAACCTCAAAAAACTTCAGTTTTCCTTAACTCCTTTTTCTTATAAACTCTCTTTACATAAGATCTTACCAACCTGTTCTCTGAATATACTGAAATCCATGTCCTTGAAGTCCACTGTTTTAATATTGCTGTTGTCCTTCCTTTCATATGGATCATAAATACTGTCATTTTGTCACTCTCATCTCAGTTTCCACCTTTGCATTTTCAGACACTTATTTCCAAATCTGTAAAAATCTTTCCTCTATTCCATCTGCTGGATTTTCTTCATCTACACAAGAAACTGTCATTAGGATCTTCCTGGAGCTTCCTGAACACATTGCCTACATTTCACTACACACAAAACATGTCTACATCTATACTTTAAAACTGAGACCAAGTGGCAGAGAGTGGTCCACATCTGGACAACTAAACTCTCTCACCCTTCAGAACTGTGAGGTCATACTCTGCCCATGGGACCTGGCTGCTGCACTCCAAGTAGTGTTTGGGAATTTTTTTGCAACGGTAGTGAGTACCTCAGGGCAAAACCGTGTCAGGAAATGTCCCAGAACTTCAGTGGTAGGAACAGCGATGAATCGATGGAATGTGCTCCCTCTGAAACCATTTCATTAACTGTGATAGGTAAGGCTCTTGTCTCTTGGTTTATTACTTTCTCAATGAGTTATTGAAATCCCTGGGGAACATCCTCTCCTAGAGATTCCTGCCAGAAGCTCACAAAATTTCATCTTCCCCTGCACTTGCTGAGAGGATTGTCCACAGTAGATATTCACAGTGAGAGGACCTAAACTCCTTTTCCGTGTGATCAGATGTTCAAGAACTTTTCCTCCCTGTGTGTTTGAAACTAAGACTAGTTCAGTGTCCTAAGCAGCTATGCTTCCCTTCTCCCCTCGTCTTTCATGTACATCTGCATCCTTTTTTACTAATATGCCAATCATGAGTTATCATAGAATCTTAGAATATTTTGGGTTGGAAAGGTCCTTAAAAATCACCTAGTTCCAACCACCTTGCCATGGGCAGGGGCACCTTTCGCTAAACCAGGTTGTTCAAAGCCCCATCCAATCTGGCCTTGAATACTTCCAGGGATGGAACATCCACAAATTCTCTCGTCAACCTGTTCCAGTGATTCAGCCCCCTCTCAGTAAATGATTTCTTTCTAATATCTAATCTAAATATGACCTCTTTCAGTTATCCCACCATAAGCATATTTTATGTCTATTAATTTTTGATCATGATATATACTTCCAATTCCTCTTATTAATCTCAAGATTTTGTGCATTAATCTGAACATCAAGATATTTTATAGACTGACAACCCCCAGCACACACACTCTCTTTCACCCCTCCTATGATCCTTTTATAGATAAATCTGCGATTATCTTTGGCTAGCAATAGATATTGAAAATTACTTTAATAATAATAAAAAAGAAGGAATTTGGTCAGAGATGTTTTGTTTAGCTTCAGATGAAGAAAAAAAAGTTGCAGAAACGGGACGACAACAACCCACCATCCAAACGTAGTTCATGTTCGCGGGTTAGAGTCTGTGCTGGAAACACGTGATATCCTGGCAGTAACACAGCAAACGTCCAAGAGGGAAATGACACGTTAAAACGAAAAGACAAACACATTTTTCACCCTGACAGACAGCTGGCTTACATCTGTATTTTCACAGGCATCAGCAGTGTTGACTGTTATTGTTAAATGCACAGATACTGCACTGGAGTGTCAGAGGGCCGGAATTCTCCGCAGTGTTATTGCCCACGTCTCAGGCATCCTGAAGTGATTAATGGGCTTTGGGGTCTTCCCTCCAGGACGCCTGAACGTCAGAAAACACTGCCTGGAAAGCGGGATGCTGTTGTGGTGTTTCATGTCAGCACCGCATCCGCGGCAGAGATCGCTCCCGCTTGGCAGCGGCTTGGCAGCGGCTCCGGGACGCCACGGGAGGGGACGGAGGAGCGGGGCGGGCGGGCACCTGCAGCTCCCCCGCCCCCGCCCACGCGTGGTCACCCACGGCCGCGAGGGCGGGCCGGGAGTGGGAACGGGAAGGGGAGCGGGAACGGGAACGCGAGAGCGGGCGCCGCAGCCGCGGTGCCCACGAGGGGGCAGCACGGGGGGCAGCGGGGGCTGCGGCCGCGGGGCCGCGCAGGGAGGGGCGTGCGGGGGTCCCGCACCGCCCCGGGGATCCCGCACAGGCCCGGGGGTCCCGCACCGCCCCGGAGATCCCGCACCGCCCCGGAGATTCCGCACCGCCCCGGAGATCCAGCACCGCCCCGGGGATCCCGCACCGCCCCGGGGATCCCGCACCGCCCCGGGGGTCCCGCACAGGCCCGGGGGTCCCGCACCGCCCCGGCGCTGGGCGTGACGCCGCGTTTGGAGCGGGCCATGGGCAGCCCGGCAGCCTCGGGAGACAGCTGCGGGGGCAGAAATCCCACGGAGGGCGCTCGTGCAAGAGCAGCGTTGAGAACGCAAGGTCTTGGAAGGCCCTTGGAGGTGTTGAAGCAAAGTGAAGACACAGGAATGTATTTACGAAGTGCAGAAGTTCCGGCTGCGTTTGTTGCTCCTCTGTTTCCACAGCGTTGGGGTGAGTGTCCAGAACCTCCCCCAGCCCTGCTTTTCTGTCATCGCAAGAGGATGCTGCAAATCTTCCCGTCACCTCTGTGACTTTTCCTGGCTGCAGGGACAATGGGCTCTCAGACACACGCCACCCACAGCAAGTACAGCCACTCTCAGCTTGCAGCCTGTGCTGGACTCTGTGCACACATAACTGGGATATCAAGGTACTCAGGAAACATCTTTGTGAAATAAGTTGAACACTCTAAAGGAATGTGTGCCCTGCCACCAGAGCCAGCCAGGACCAAAGAGGATGAAGGATAAGTATCAACACTTTTGCCCTTGCCCACCAATCCAAGTCATTCATTCTCCTTGTGACTTGCGAGTGCTGCATCTCATTCCCAAGGCTCTTCTCTAACACTGGGTGCATTTCTCTGTCGGGGGTGCCAAAAGATATTTGTTTGGGATTCAGAATACTTTTTTAATGCATTTTGCTATGCTGTTGCTTTGATTTTATAATCCTTCTACAAGAGTTTGGAGCAAGGATGGAGGACATTTTCCAGTCAGCCTCACTGAGAAAATACCACAACAAACTATCTTGTCAGTCCAGTAGCTGCACCTGTGCCAAAACCTGCATGCTGAAATGGTTGTGACAGATATTAAGAAAGGGAGATCCAGACTGAAAACAGCAGGTTCTGGGCTCATGTCCCTATGCAGTTGTCCCATCTTAAATGTGTCCTTGTTCTGGCCTTGTGGCTCCTTGGCCGCAGCCAGTTAATTGCATTGTAAGGCTCACAGATCATGGAGTTATGGAGAAGCCAGTTTGATGTAGCAAGCCAGAGTGACAACCTGGTGCTAAAGGGGGAAAGAAAATTGAGAGGAGGTGGCCTCAGCGTGAACCTCTGTAGCTGGCCTGGAGGCACCTCGGCAAGTCCTGGTTTGGTCCCCATTTGCACGTGAAGGAGTGAGAACCGTATTCTGCGTCTTCCTCCTCTGTGCTGCTCCCCGTGGCTTCTCAGCACATAGAATCATAGAATCATAGAATCATAGAATAGATTGGGTTGGAAAAGACCTCCAAGATCATCAAGTCCAACCCCT
>JAYRBT010000114.1:80211548-80258671 GCA_036023395.1 Myiotriccus ornatus
TTCCCCCTGATTCTGGTCCACAGGCACTCAACCTTATCATTGCTGACCTCAAGTTCAACAGAGTCAAGAGACTCTCTGACATATAAAACCACCCCTCCACCTCTCCTACCCTGCCTGTTCTTTCTGAAGATGCTCCAGTGCCCTGAGCTGCGTATGCTTAGGGGCTCACTGAGTGAAAAGTGAGCCCCAAAAGCTCTTCCTTTCCTCCTGACCTCCGAGTGGTGGGTTGGGTTGTTTTGCATCCTTCCACACTGAGGGGTATAATAACAACCTTAATGGACCCCGAAATGCAGGTTGATGATGCAAAACCATGGGGTTTTTTGGTACCCTAACAGATCTGTGAAGCCCCTCTGTCCCTCAGCCTCCAAGCCCCAGTGTCCTCCCAGAGGAAGGAACCTTTTACTTTCAGAGAAGAAGAACCATCACAGCAAGCACCACATCCCCCTATGCTTCTTTGGGTGAAAGAATTTGCTTGAGGGCCACGTCTGTCCCCTGCCGTGAGCCAGCCAAGATGCTGTCTCCTGGAGCCCAGCAACATTTCAAGGGAGAAGCCCCCTCCTAATTCAGAAAAAGTGAGAAGTGCCAGCCCATCATTTTCCAGGAGCCCCTGGGCTTCCTTGGCCCCTGGAGAGGTGAAAGGTGGGAACGTTCAGAGTGCACCATAAGATGCTTCTGTTTTTTAGTGCCTCTGGAAGGGTTCAGATGTACAAGAGGCTGAGGGTCTCTGGGGAGAATGGGATATTTTTAGCTGTCACTTGACTGATGTTCGCTGTCATGTAGAGAGAGTTTGTTATTCTTTGCTGTATGGCTTATATTCTTTTAGGAACAGCAGAAACTCCAAGAGTCTGGGATAGGTGCTTTTCCTGCATTCACATAGGAATAATAGTAATAATAACAACAATAACAGTAGATTAGCAATTTTTGAGAAATATTCAGTGTTTACCAGAATGCCCTATCTTCTTCAAGCAGTGTAGCTGCTCCACTTTAAAAATACACAGCCTTGTGCAGCCTTTATGAAAAATGAAAAACTGGCATTGTAGATAAGCAGTTTGCCTATTGTGAACTTAGGTAGACCTTGAAAACAGTAGTTTTTGGCTCAAAATCAGCACATCGCTTAGGCATATGCTTAACTTTAAGCATGAGAATAATCATACTGAAATCGGGGGGAGTGTTCACATGTTTACAGTTAAGTCTCAATCCAAATGCTTTGCTGAATTTCATCCTACTGGGAACTGAGTATGCTAATACAGCTTTCAGAGCCTGACCCTGCAGAATATTAAATACAGCTGAGCTCTCTAATTCCCACTGAAGTTAATGGAATTGAGGGTACTTGGCATTCCTTGGGTGCATGCAGCCCTGCACAGAATCAAACCCCAGCTGCAGCCACCAAAAAACATGCTTGCGCTTCCCGAAATCAAAGAATGATGCTCCTTGATTGCAGGACAGAGACGATCTGCCAAATGTAGAGACGGCCATCTTAAAGAGGATGTTTCACTTGGACCTTTGGAATCCAGAGGACCCAAGGTTATATGTGTGACAAAAATACAGTGTACAACTGTATGAAATGAAAAGAGGAGTGGGGGTGACCTTGGAAGGTCTCAGCAATGTGTTTATTTGGCCGTGTTCATTAACTACAATCCAAGTGTGATACATCAGAGTCATTTAGAAGCATTGCTTCCTGACTTGCCTTGGTATTTGCTACTCTGCCAATTTCTTGTAGCCATTGAAGCGAAGTTTTGAGCTGGGATTTGGAAAAGGAGAGCAGACCTGGCTGAAAGGACTGTATTTTGAAGATTTTATTTTTATGTTTATATTTTTCTTGGCTTGCATGTCATATTATTTTTATATTTCTTATTGGAAATAGCAATTCTGATGAGGAAAAGCTCCAGAAGTTTTCAAACCACAAACTCAACCACATACTTAATACTTTTAAAACAGTCTGCAGAACAGTCCATCAATTTTTGGCAATCAGAAGTGTTGTTGAACATTTTAAATATTGGTACGAATTGAGTAAAAATGTATTCATGTTTTGTTACTTATTTTTCTCCAGCTGATTCAGAATACTGGATGAAATTGTTGACAACCCTTTTGAAACCGGTAACTTTTGTTTTTTCTTTAATTGCCACTAAATAACACACAGATTTTCCAGACAAGATTAGAGTTTTCAATGCTTTTGCAGGTTGCTTTGAGCTGGGGAGTCACTGCAACCAGAGGTTGCCTGGCACAAGGAAGGTTGCAGTGGGAGGAAAAAGAGAGACAATTTGGGTGTTAATTAGGTTGCCCAGACTTGAGCAGTTGCAAAAATAATAATTCTGGCAGCTGTACTGGAGGCTAAGGGACATTTTTATCAGGATGATTTTTGCAGTTGAGGACACAGCTTCTCAGCAATGGACTTTTCCTGTAGCAAAAAGGAAAACACTTAATTTAGGGATAGCTTGGTCTAATTGATTTTATTTTTTTAAAATTAAAATGATCCAAACCATTTCATTTTGACAAAGTTCAGATAAAAACATGCTGTATCACTGAGGGGAAAAGAATGGTATGTGGGGCATGTGTCTCCCATTGTGTAATCTGCAGTTAGCACACCAGGCTGCATGGTACAGAAATGAGCATCCTTTTGGTGCCTGGTAGGAGCTCTAGGACAGCCATGAAGCTCTGCTCTCTGTTCCTTTCTGGGTGAGGTCCCTCGCTATACCATATATTTCTCAATGCACACTAATGCTCCTTCCACTGTGCCACGCAGTATAGGCAGTAAAGACCATGTGACATTGAAGTGTAGTTTCCTATAGATTTTGACTCAGAGCAAGTAGAATCTGCCCAGGAAGGGTAATGCCTCCTGATGTTGATTCTACTCTAAATAAAGCCTGCCAAGTAAATGAAACAAAATTTAACATTTACAATTTAGCAACTAGAAATACGGACAAGTTCTGCCTAAATAGGTAGAAGTTCAAATATTAGGGTTTCTGAGGAAGTGGTTTTAAAATTTGAGCCTTTTATCCTATTTTGGATGAAAATGGATGCTGGGATTTTCAACTGGAAATTTTGCATTTTGGTCAAGTCTGAGCTAAACTGATGGGAAAAGAAATGGCAGATCCTGATAATGAAGATATGAGGTGATGAAAACTGGATGAAAATTTTAGTATACTACACGGGAAGTATGAATGATTTAAAAATTGCAGAGGAAAATACGTCACAACTTAGGTAATATTTTTGTACTCTAGCCAAGAGAAAGAAGGGAAATGGCCAGAAATTCTTACCACTCTTGAAACTGCATCGCAAAATCATGTTAAAAGCACTGGGGAGTGAGAGCTGTCCTGCAGAAAAACTAATGCATGTTACGATCAGGCTGATATTGGAATCCAGAGGACGCTTAGAGCAACAGTCTGGGATGTGTGATGGTGTGAAGGGAAGCTGGACTGAAAAAGGCATCTGAAGAAATCAGATCTGAAGTCATGGGAGCAGGATGAATGCCCTAGAGAGGTGGGGAAAAAAAGTAGAAATCCAACACTGTGACCCTTTCCTCCTTTCCCAGAGATCTTTCTTTAATACAGATGGGCCTGACCATCCTCCAGGGATTTCAGCAGAGCACAGAGCAGTGTGGCACGTGGGTCCTGTGGCACTTCAGAGAGATTTGCACCTCTTACTGCTGTAAACACCCCCAAATGTCTCAAATTCAGTTCCAAGGTTTCTGCTGAAGACAGCTGACCATATAGCCAAATTTGATTGTACCTCACAGATTTACTGCTCTCAATGAGAAGAGGAAACAGCTGATCCTAGACTTAATGCACAGATGCAGCAGCCTGGGGGTGCACAACAGTGTTGCTTGAGTGGGATCTTTTTCCCTGGGCTTTCTCATTCCCTCTCTCATGTGTCCTGGGAATGCTCTGTCCCGACCAACCCCGTGGATGACCGAAATGCCATGAGACAAGAAAGGATATTTGCACTCGCCTGTGCACTGTTGCCCTCTGCTTCTCCAAACTGCAGGGGCCACCTTACAATAATACTTATATAGGGCTATATATTTTCTTAGCATTGTACAAATATTAACTAATTAATACCCAGGACTCCAGTCGCCCATTCTGCTAGACCCTACCAGCCTCAGGCAAGTCATTTAACCTCTGTTTGTCTTACCTCTCCCATCTGCTATGTATTGTTTTTAATTGTTCTCTGAGAAGCCAAGCAAGCTGAATGAGATCTCAGACATGTAAAAATAACTTGCAAAGGATGATGTGGAATGGCCTGGCTAAACTCCTTTTAGATCCTTTGTCAATTCAGGCTGTATTTTAGCATCATCAATATGGCTAGACTAGGCACTTGGCAGACCACATTCATATGTGACTTCCAAGGGGGAAAAATTAAGTTTTGAACAAGTTCACTTCTCATCATTGAAGGAGAGGGGGTTAAAGAGACAGTATTTATCATGAGAGCTGCTGTTGTGTCAAGTGGGAGGTTGCTTAACCCGTGCAAGGCTACAAAGGAGTGGATCCAGAGTTCTAAATAAGACATGTGGTGTGTTTCTTCAGCAGCCCTCACTCCCGGAAACAGACAGTGAGGAATACAGTAAGGCTCTGGAGAGTATCCTGATGAAAAACCAGCCTTAAAGCAGACCGAAGTTATTGGTTTCTAAGTTCTGCACATATCTTTGGGCCTAACCTGGCTACAGCTTGGACCCCTGAGCCTGCCCTTCATGCTTATGAGTGGGGTCATGAGATTAGCCTTTTACTTTGGCCCTCCTGGTCCAGAGGTGTATTTCTCCAGAACACATGCACTGTGAAAAAGTTTCAGATGGTCTTTGATGGTCTAAATCGGGTTTTCCAGGCACAGATTGCTGAGAGGAGAGGTGGAACAGTGAGATATTGTCAACTGTGGTGAAGCTACTGATGGAGACATGCCATGACTTTCCTAGGAGCATCCCTAGCTCATGGTAGAGAACGTGATCCCAAAAGCTCTTTTGATAGGATTGATAGACCCTGCAATATTGGACATAATCCCTTCCTTCTCCCTTACTTTCTCTCTCCGTTCAAGGCACAGTGGATGGAAGCCTTTGTGATGGTAAATTGCTACAGCACCTCTGTACCATTGGGGAGATTTCCTCTGGAAGGGATCCCCACTTGCCTGGCCCTCAAGGTTGCTTTTCACTGCTGGTTGACTTTGCTCAGCATTCATAGACTGGGAGATCTAATGTGTGTCAGAGGAACCCATTAAAATGACATGCTGCTGCCTCTCTCAAGGCAGAAATATTACAAAATGTTCCTATCAGGGTTTTTTTGTTTCACCTAACCTTCCACTTAAATGCAGCTTGCTTCTCACCATGCTCTTTAAAAAAGAAGAGAAAAGAGTCATTTGTGTAGGCAGTGTCACTTTTCCAAAAGCTCATCTTTTCAACACTGTTATTAAAAGGTAGGAAAGTAAAACTTTGCACTAAAATCCATTTTTGACTGAATGAAATCTCTTTCACTGACTTAAGTGGCTTTAGCATGTTTTACAACCTTTATTTTTAAATGGAGGGATAAACGTGTGAAACCTTGACACAGCAAAGCAAAAGTACATGTTCAAACTCTTATGTGGATGGTTGTAGGTTGTATTCAAGACATTAAGGGGCAAGTTGATACACAAACATTCACAATGCTCATTTTGCTTTTTAATGAAAGTGGGAAACTGGCCCTTTTAATGTAGGTGCTCTAAAATGAGTCATTGCAAGTGCATGTGTAGCATGGAAGGCTGTTCCTGAGCATAATCAATATGTGTGTGAGAAAGGTTCTGAAATTGTAGCTTTCACAATATGCTGAATTCTTGAAAGTATGGGAAATCTGCTTTTAAATCAAGGCTGAGTTAGACTGTGTTTACAGCTGTTAATATAAACAAGGAAACCTAGCTACAGAGCTCACAGCATGACTGCGACATCATGTTTTCGTTACACTGACTGAAAACTATGCATAATAATCAGCAGATCATTTGGTATTTAAATACAAGTATGGATTCAGTTAATATCCATCTGAAGATGAATATTAAATTAAGCCTCCTTAACTCTGTCATCTTTTTGCAAATACCTGATAGTTAACTGTTGCTAATTTTTGCTTATACAATATCTGAAGTTAAAGTGGTGGCAATTAAGCAGTAAAATACTATAATCAGGAATCAAACTGAAAGTTAGCTCAGCACAGTTGAGTGTGCTACGCATAGAAAGACGAGACTGTAGGAAGGCATGGATTAGACACACACATTATTAAAACAGCTTTTCTTGATGTATGCAACTTTCAGGGTGCCTTCTGCTCTATGCTGGGTGAAATAAAAAAATTCAGCCATGACATCACTATTCGGCTGAGAGGTATTTGTTTGAAAGAGTTACATTCTTTTTGTATGGTGAAGTAGGCTTTAGGCTTTTAAAATGTGTGGTTTCTAAAATGCTTCTGTGCAAATATTGTTGGGGGAAAAAAAAAAAAGCTAGCGCACCCCCAATCCCTCTCTCCCAAACAAATAGTGAAATAGTATGGGAAGAAACAGACAGGTAATGAGGATTACATCAAAATTATTTCTGGCATGCACATGACCTAATCTTAAGCTTGTGGGGTTTAAGGGTGCTTTTGTTTGAATGTAGCACTTTGACAGGAAAATGAGGCTGAGCAGAGGTGTTGAAATAGCATGAGAAAGGTGGAAAAAGTGCCTCTGAACATCCCTGGCGAACACATGCTCTGTAGTTACATGTACTCAGCTGGTGGATCCTTGTTCAGTTTTACTCTTTCTGCTTCCCAGTGGAAAACCCACAGTCTGCAAATACTGTGTACAAATGTGACAGGTGAAGGCCACAGGGTTCTCATTGTCCTTCTGGGTCGTGATCCCATGGTGTTGAATGCATGTGCCTCGTGTCACCTGTGTGAGAAGCTGCTCTAAGGCTTTGTAGGACCAAAGTCTGCTTGTGTCTCAATTGTTTTCAGGGTTATCTTGCAGAGTTCACCATTAAAAAAAATGCATTTCCATCAGTCCTGAACCAAAAAAAAAAGTCTTGTCCTAGTTTTGTGGAGACATGGGGTTCTTCTTTGCTCTGTGGACCCCCCAAGTTCCTTAACAACCCAAATGGGTTCAGAGACAGGGGAACTTGATTTGCTCTGAAAGTATGGATTAAAAAAAACCACAGCACTTTCAGGGAGTTCAGACTATGTACTTTCTGGTCTCAGAAACAGGGATCTCCATACAGTCCAGCAAAGCAGATCCTTGTCCTCCCCTACATTTTCTTACCCCAAGCATTGTCCATACTTGGCTTAGCAGCCAATTTTTAACTGAACTGAGAAATCCCTCACGTGAAAGCAGCAATGCTATTCTAAACAAGGCTCGAACCTAACCAGTTTCAGCATGCCACTCTGAATTGCCTACATGAACACTTTTGTACAGATCTGGCTGCCTTTCCGGGTGATGCTGATATAAAAGTGTGGGATGGGAAGCACTGCTCTGATCCCCAGTCCTGGGGCGCTGGAGTCGGAAGCTGCAAGCGTGTAATCATCCCTCTGCAGCATGCACATCTGAAAGTGGTCAGCTCCCAAATTCTCTTGTGAATCCAGTCCAAAAAATGGAAACCTTTTGTTTCTGAAATAGCCAAAGTCTTGTGACTTTTTCCAATGATTTCCTCACCCCCCTCACCCCCCCCCCCCCTAAATTTTTTGGCTGAAGCCTAGTCACTAAATCTGACCCAAATGCAAAAATAGCTTTGGCTGTCAGTGGGGAAGGAAAGGCCTGACTCTAGTGTGGTGTTCCAAAAATCTTGGCTTTTGTGTGAGTTTAAGTAGGGGGAGGTTGGTTTGAGTTTTTAATAGTCTATCAAACCTCATCCTGTCCTAACATTGGAGCATTGCTCAGGGCTGTTTCTGCTTTGCTGGTGTTGTATACCCAAGAGTTTTGACAAGACTTTAATAATGTACTCAGTATGTACTTGGTTCGCAGCAATTGTTGCTCATTGACATCTGTGCTGCTTTCTAAATGAGCCTTCCAAGTAGGCTCTTAATGATTAAGATTTTAGTATTTCCCACTACAATCCTTTTTTTTCAATAGAAGACTTCAATGCAAAGGGAAGATCCTTTAGTCCAGACTAGCAACTAAGGTAAATGGGGGAGCAGTTTTGGTATTAGCTTTTTAGGTTTGGCTTTAAAAGACAGTTTGATTTGACTCTTTCCATTACAACAAGTCTTTCTCTTTTTCAAATCCCAGAATTTCCTTTCCTGAAATGCTTTCATTCTGCAAATATCCATGTTTCGAGTTTCTTAACCAGATTATTTTAAATAAAGTTGAAACGTTAGGTTATCTTTTTAACTCTTGGGTGCAAGGTCAAGCAAGGATATTGTACCTTCTATTTGGATAGCCAGAAACTCAGTGCTCATTCCTGATTCTCCAGTGCAGAAGCAAGGAGAGCATCAGCTCTGAGCAGGATAAAGGGTGAGATCCTGAACATTTCCTTTAGGTCAGATGTGAACAACCTCTGATTTGTACCACTGACTTCTGTGGATTCACTTCCAAAGAACAGTCTTAACTGGTATAAGCTGGAGCAGCCATATCTTGTCCTAAGAGAAGCAGGGACATTCTCTAAGTACAGTAACGGGGTTATAAAACTTGTTTCCAGGAAGGAGGGAACAAGTGTGATGAATTGAGCTAACAAGAAATGGAACCAGCCACACTAGTTCTGTGAGACCTGTTCGTGGTCTCCCTCTTAAACCATAACCAACTGCAGCCAAGCGTGACTTCACTATTGTTTCTGAGGTGGCCCTGGTGAGTTTTTTACAAGGCTAGTGATAGGATTCCTTGGCATGCAGCCTGGACTCTGCTGCTTCTTTCGTGAGAGGGGGACTGTTGGGCTTTCCATGCTGTCTCCTGCTGCAGAAGTTGAACTCAGTTGCTATAGCATACTGAAAACATTCTGGGAGTAGGTTTCGTTCCCCTCTGGATGGCTATTGAAATTAGTCAGAGCCACGAGTTACCCTACCCCTACCACTGAGCTTACATGTGCATTCCACACAACCAGGACTTTTGTACACGTGGAGCAGTTCATCACTACAAGCACACCACTGCAGTCAGCAGAAGCTCCCATAAAGGGCAGGATGGGATTTTTTCTCTGTGGAAAGTAGGAAAAGCAATGCAGGGAGAGTGGCAGTGTGAGTGAAAACATGAAGAGTCTGTGTTGTAATACAGCTTGGAAGGCACACATCCCTGAGTAACAGAGGACTGACAACCCTTGTGCCTTCTGCTCTTCTCCTTCCTAATTCCTGGTTAAGATGGAGGCTATGGTAGCCTGAACATGGCTGGCTGTCTTGTGGAGATCCTCCTCTATTTGCAAACTAGAGTGGGACTTTCAAAACTGACAACGGTAATGGGTTTTGCAGGCTTTACTGGCTAGCTCTGGTCAGTCTTAGAGGTCTGCCATTAATCGCTCACCTTGAACTTTCAGTGAAAGTGAGCAGTGTATATCCACTTACCCATCCACACAGAGCAATAAAGCTATAAAGCTCTAAAAAGAAAGGAAGCCAAGTTTCTTCTGTATCTTTGTAGACTCTGCAAATCCTTCTGTGGTGGTAAAGAGTTTATCCTGTCTTCTCTGTTGATAACAATATGTGTATGCTTATGCCATACACCCCAACCAAAGCTTCTCAGCAATTCCTGTTTATTTGACTTGCTTTATAAAGTAACGTGTCAATTTGAAAATCATTAGGTATTTCTACCAGGAGTCAAAGACCACATTCAGAGTGGATTACACGCATGTTTCTTAAAAGTGTTAATGTGCTAATCTGCTGGTTACTTGATCCAGGCAAAATGCCATGATATTCCACATGAGCAAAATACCACGGTTCTTGGAGATTTCATATAAATATTACCCACTGTGCTTCCACATTTGAAGTGTTATACTTGTCTATTAAAATCAACAAGCTGGAACTAGTATCTGGAAATAAGTGATATTACTACTTTATTTATGAACTTCAGATTCAAATTCTTTTTAATAAAATACCTTACAAATAAGGAACAGAACATGAATCTTACTGTTATTTCATGTATTCCATGTAAATATTTCAACTGTGCCTTGCAGCAATAAAAGCACATTATATACACCCTGCATTACCATTGTGACCAATAATGTTTGACTTACTGTACTGTATTGAGTCCAAAACCAAAGCAGAATCAGGGCAACACCGTGGCTGTTATAACAGTATGCTACAAGTAAGGTGTGCAATGAATAAGGCCTCACACTAAATAAGAGCTTGTTCATTATGAACCCATTTGAATTATGGAGTACTCCTGAGTCCGTTAAAGAGTAAAAACTCCTTATTTGTGCTCTGGAACAGCGGTGGGATGAGGCCACACAAACAGTAGCCAGCCTGTGGTTTTGCAGTTCACAGCATGGTCCCTGCTGTTTCTTGCAAAGCAAAAGCATGAATGGGAGAATACGCTGACTTTTGGTACAGCGGGACCGCAGCAGGGAGTCTGCAGGTATTACCCAGACATGTCCAGAACTCTCTCTAGCAGGGAACATAGGGTCATTTCTGGTTCTTCTATGCTTAAGTTGACTTATCCCTCTAAAGTCTAGTCACTGTAAGGAGCAAAGCCCTTCACTGTGTGAGGATTTGGCTGTCATTGACTCCCTCTGCTTATCAAAGGGAGCACGAAGACGGCTGTTGGGCTGCAGGAGGCTGCAGCCCTGTACAGATTCTCACTGGGAGAAACCTTCCTGCCTATGAACGTAGTGCCTACAGGAATGACTTCTTTCTTTCTTCTGTCTGCTGTCATGCAATCTAGCTCGAGGTAAAAAACACCTATAAATTTTCCAGCTCAGCCTCAGATGCTTTCTTGTGGGATTTGGCATTTTTTTTTCCAGCAAAGTTTCAATGGGGCTGAATGCAGCTGCAGACACACCAATACTTCTCAGCCTTACAATCAGGGGCATGAAATTCATGTTGGTTAGGACTAATGGGGAGGAGTATTTGTGTGGTTACTGGTCTCCTAATAAACTGGTAAGCTAACACACACTGTGAGCCATCTTTTTTTTCCTTTTTACCTTTCTCAGAATCTTATTTTTTCTTTTTATTAAAATGACAGAGGAAAAAATAATTCTAATCTATTTAAACTCCTTTCAAATATTTTTTCAGATCAATTCCAACTTGCTTAGCTCCCACTAGTTAGGCGACTGAACGGGAAAACCTCGCATTCTCTTAGGGCTACTTCATTGACTACTACTATATCTATACCCATCATTTAAGGCTTAAGTAGAAGTTGACTTATATGCATTCCTTGGATATAGATTTCACTCTGTATGGTTGCCAGAAACTGACATTCGTCTTATCAAGAGTATCACATGAACCATAAGGAGACAATAGGCCATATATCTTTGTATTCAGTGATACAGGCTTGGACCTGCCCATCTGCCATCTCTTGATGCAACCCCGGCTACAGCTGAATTTTAACAAGTGTCTTTTATTCAGAGCTAATTTGGGATAGAAGTTAAGCTAGAAAACCACCTTCAGTTTACAGACAGATATGCAGCTAATGATGTCACAGCTGGTAAGACATCAAGCTTAGGGGAGTGATAGTGGTCTACAGAGCCCTTTCTTTTGGATCATATTTTGCTCAAGATGCCAATACTTAGAGTAGAAAATTACCATCTGAGATCCATCTGTGGCATCTGGCAAATGTGATGCAATCTTATCTCCTTTCTGAGCATGTCAGTGGTCTGCAGTGTTTGACCAGCATTAGCCCTGCTGGTAGCCTTGACTGCCACAGTGAACATACTCAGCCATTGAATCCCCTGGCACACATGGTCCTCTTCTGTCTGCTCCTGCTAATGGCTCAGGCTCGTGTTCTCTGCAGTCATTGCAGCTCTTGGGTCTGGTACCTAAGTAGCAAGCTCGGTAGAGACTTGCTTGCTCAGTGAAAGATCTGTTAGAGGGGGACTCCATGAAAGGAAGGGATGTGCTGGTCTGTCTGCAGGGATTACAGGAAGAAGCTTTTGGTGTCGCACTCCTTAACAAGGGTTCTCATGCATATGCCTCAGATTAGGTGAGGTGAATCCAGATCTTTGTCTTTACGGATACAAAGTCAAGAGTTTTTAATGAACACTGAATTTCACTGAATTTATTAAAAGACACAGGGACACGGGTACAGCCAGGCTGCAAATTCAGCAACAGAAGTGGATTTTATAACCCATTTTAATATTGCAGAATCACAGAATATGCTGAGTTGGAAGGGACCCACAAGAATCATCAAGTCCAAATCCTGGCCCTGCACAGGACCATCCACAAGAGTCACACCATGTGCCTGAGAGTATCATCCAAATGCTTCTTGAACTCTGTCAGGCTTGGTGCTGTGACCACTTCCCTGGGGATCCTGTTCCAGTGTCCAGCCACCCTCTGGGTGAAGAACCGTTTTCTAATATCCAACCTAAACCTCTCCTGACACAACTTCAGGCCATTCCCTCAGGTCCTGTCACTGGTCACCACAGAGAAGAGATCAGTGCTTGCACCTCCTCTTCCCCTCACGAGGAAGCTGTAGACTGCAGTGAGGTCTTCCCTCAGTCTCTTCTTCTCCGGGCTGAACAGACCAAGTGACCTCAGTTGCTCCTCATACGGCTTCCCCTCAAGGCCCTTCCCCATCTTTGTTGCCCTCCTTTGGATGCTATCTGTTCTTATTCATGGAGGATCCTATGCTTCAGTAAGAGCAACCCATATTTTCTTGATATTCTCCCTTTGTTCGGTCCTCTGTGAACACAACTGTTCTTTGGATATAAAATGAAAAAAACTCTCCAAGTTCTGACTTAGATGGTGTTAGAACTTCAGCTCTCTTGAGGAAAAAAAATTAAATAGCCACACACAGACCAAAATGGTAACACAGCAAATCAGCCAAAGCTCGTCAGCATGCAGCCAAGGCTGCATTGTTCTTCCCTTCCTCCCTGCCAATAATTTTTGGGTCCAAGGATATTCTGCTATAATTCATTTCCTGTGCTTAAGAAACTCTGTCCAGGATGCCAGAATATCTAAATCTGATAATTACTTCCACTGTCCCACTTGGCACAGCTCACTGCTATCTGTTTAAGCTCCCAATTAAATCTTGTAGCAGAGAAGTGATGCTAACATTGGCTTAGGGCATCACTAAAGTCAAGCAGAAGACAGCTTTGCAGGTTCCCTTGGAATAATGATGGCAAAGCAAAGCCCATCACTAACTAGCAGAAACATTTTTGTCAAGGTTGTTTTTAGTTAAGATTTATTTCTGCACATATGAGACTTAGACTGGCTTTCCAGTGCCATTGAAGTGACGTGGTAGGGAGAAATAAACATTTTAAGGCTTTATAGCTTGTGTGAGAGGATTTCTGAGTTGTCAGAAATCTGTTGCAATCCATCTGAGATAAATGCAATCAAATTTTCACACAGGTATTACTCCTTAACGATGTCCTTTCCCTGCAGCTATTCAATATTTAATTTCAATATGTAGGCCTCTTAAACTGAGTTAGTGATACAGCATAATCCTGGAGCTATCCTGTTTCTAATCCTATAACAATACATTTTGTCATTTCAAAAAATGGTCTCTCTTTTTTTCTTTTTTTTTGTTTGTCCCAAAGGCAAAGTCATGTCATGCTCCAGGAATGTGTCTATTGCAGCCAAAAGAGGAAATCCAACTAACCAAAATGTTATCAGCAATTAACAAAATAATTTAATGATTTTTTTCATCATTTTGGAAAAAAGAAAATAAAACACCAGATCCAACTAAGTCCATTTAGCTGCATTAGAC
Source organism: Myiotriccus ornatus (assembly GCA_036023395.1). Taxonomy (NCBI): domain Eukaryota; kingdom Metazoa; phylum Chordata; class Aves; order Passeriformes; family Tyrannidae; genus Myiotriccus; species Myiotriccus ornatus. The sequence goes on from JAYRBT010000114.1 coordinate 80,225,301, forward strand.
TCGGGTATTCTGCCAATATTCTTTATAACAGAGATTTAGAAGTTAATAGTATTGGAGATTAGAAATAGGTGTCAATTACAGAACTGTGCAAAATGATTTCTTTGCATTAAGACGTAACAGCTGAAATGAATAAAATACATTTATTTCTTTTTTTTTTTTTTTTTCTTTTTTTTCATTTAGCTGTAATTGCAGTTTTGGCATGCTGGCCAAATCTCTTTGTTCTGGTGGGATGACCCCATTCCTCATTGAAAGAACACCAGGAAAAAATTTAAAAAAAGGAATAGACATCATAATATATCTGGAAAAAAACACCAACTCAACAAAACCACCAGTCCCTTTACCTCCTTTACATATAGCAAAGAAGACCTTGCTTAAAAATAAACAAACAAAAGGAGACTCTTGGCCTGCCTTAGCTCGAGAGCTGAACCTGCTCCTGCCAGACTCACAGCTGGTGAAGGCTGTTGTCTGCGGTCTGGCCTTAAGTGGCCACGTTATACCCTCAGGGCTGGGGCTCTTGCTGCCAAAACCCTTGCCACTGTCCTGAGATGCTTTGGTGGTACCAGATCCAACCTGGAGTGAAACTCCCCGTGACTGCCAGCAGGCACAGCTGAACATGCCTGCTCCTCCAGCTGGGTTTGTAGAAGCCAATGCCAGCCATGACCCACGTGCAATGGAAAGGTTCACAGCTGCTCATGAAGAGGGAGGCATAAAGCCCCATGTAGGTATGTTTTCATGCTCTCCTATAGCACTTCACAGCTATAGCTAAAAATACTACATAGCAGCCTTTAAAGTTGCCCAAAAGCTCTCAATTAAAGTTACTGGGGGATGGGAAAGAGGGGGAATCACAGAAAACCCATTGATCAGGTTCAATAGGCCTTTGTTTTTAAAAATGGCATTTGGGGCCGCAGAGTAACCCTTTAAACAGATCTTTGTCAAATACCTCAGTGATTCAGCACGTGCCATTCCACATTGGGGATTTATTACAGACTTAATAACATAAGTAATTTTAATAGACTGAGCGTGTGCACATGTGTGTGTGCATGCATGCTCATAAGGGATTATGGTTTTCCAACTACTAATTTCCTTGCAAATTAAAATGTTAATAATTGACACACACTTGAAAGCCCCCCAACAACAAACAAAGTTAAGCTGAGCTTTTAGCACACACAGAAAGTACAGAAAATTTGCCAACATCACTGATTTCAGTTTTATATAACCAATAGCTTATAAACACTTAAATGGAATCTGCAAAAATATGTTTCTGGGATGAAACCACCTGACATGCCCGGTTGCAAATAAATGCTACCTGCTGAGAATCACTCTTTGACAAACATGTGGGCAGTTCTTAGTCCGGCAAACTGCCACTCGACAGCAGAGTGAGTCTTGTCTCACCGAGGAATGCAGGGTTTGGATCACAGATAAAAAGAAGGCTGTGCTGTAGCAGATGCAGCTGTGGTCAAGACAGGAGTGTTTTTAGTGGCTGTTTAACAAGGGCTGTCTCTTACCAGGAGAGTACTCATGAACCATTTTTATTTACTAGTAATAACAGGCAGGGCAAGATAGAAAAAATATTTTTTTTAAAGGAAAAATAGTAACAGTAATGTGACATTAGTGAGTTCTTAATGGGCAAGTAAAGCATGCTTCATATGTTATAAAGGGTTTTATGATCGAAAATTGATTTAAATGCTAATCTTCAGGTAAGACCCCATGGCACAAAACCTAATAGCCGTGGGAAAGCCTTGTGTGCACATGAGCAACTTTACATGGACGTACATTCAAGGATCACTAGCGAGGGGCAGATCCTTCATGCCCCAATGGCTTTCTAGCTACAGGCAGGACCATCCTGGCAAGACTGGAGAGGCCCTTTAGTGAGGACCCTTTGGAATGTCCTTGCATGATTTGCTTGGGAACATGTACCAGGATGGCCATGCAGGAGGAAGATCATCATCATCAGCTGCCATTTCCTAAATCAGACCCATAACAGTGTTACCAGGAAGTCACAATACAGAGCACTTTGTATCTTGGAAGTGTTTAGAATGCTGTGGTTACCAACTAAATTCTGATTTTTACTGACTAGATCCTGATTTTTACAGTCTAGATACTGATTTATCTTTGCGTTATTTGGTAGGAAAACAAATACTGTTTTTTATGATGCAATACATAGCTTTTCTGGGAAGTTTATGAGCAAACTTTGGAGCTGAGTGTGATTTTCAGGAATGATGAAGCTACAGTGAGAGCAAACATAAACAACGCAGTATTTGATTTACAAACTTGTTTAAATAGAAGCGATACTCCTCAGCTGCACTGTAGGACAATGCAGCCCTTGGCCATGGTGAGCTGCAGGAGGGCCTGTGCAGTGAGCACTTTTGTTCCTTGCCAAAGAAAACCTTTGCCTGCTTTGGGACAGCCTGAAACCTGGGCTCCTTGGAGATCAGTTCACTGGTAGCTCTGAGAATTGAGCAGCAACTGAGAATTGAGAAGGTGGGAACGTGGCAAAGGCTTCTGCAGAGGGTTTGCTGCTCATGGCCTGAAGAGATGCTGATTCTATTGAAGAGCACCCAGGCCAAAAGAAAGTACTTGGGACCTCTAGCCAGACTCATCTCTGCCTTGAAAATGGCATCAGAGGCAGTGGTCATAAGCCTGACTGGCATACATCAAATCCTGGGCTGTTGGTCCACATGAGAACATTTTGCATCAGAGCAGCACTGCAGAAAAATCAAATGTAACCCTCCTAATGTGATTACCCCAAATCCCCAAGTGATTGTCTGCCATGTCCTTACTCCCCATCAGTGCCATGAATGATGGAGGCACAGCTGCAGCCCAGGTTGGGGAGAGTTTTCTGTGCAGGTCAAGGAAAAGAATAGCACCTCAGTGGGCCAGGGAGGTAGGGGGGGATGTGGCAGGCTGGACATAGGATGGCCTCAGCCTCTCCAGAAGCTCATCCACTACTCAAACAAGAGACAGAGTAACCTTAGAGGTGCTTCCCTGACACCTGCTTAAGTATGGGATGAAATCTCTCTGGTTTTCTCTCTCCTATGACCAAAAGCTATTTTATCCTAGTTAAACTTTCTTCTGCACTAGTGCAAGCTTTATTTAATTACTTGAAAGTATTATCAAAACACTAAATTCACTGTCTGGAAAAAAAGAGGTGTCTTTCTAATTGGTATGAAATACCATGAAATTTAAACAATTGAAATTTTGTTCTTATAGGTAATGAAACAACCTTGAACATGTCAAAATATGTCCAGAAATAGTAATTTCATTTTTTGACCAGCTGTATTGCCAATGCTTGCTATTTCCCTGGAAATACCCAAAGTATTTTTTTCATTTCTGTTAAGGTCCTGCATAACTTTTCTCCAAATCAAAATTTTTTAGCTTAAATAGGTTCAGAGAAGAAATAAAAAAATATATCCTCCCCCTGTGAGTCCAAATCAAGAAAATTAGGAAAGCCTACTTTTGCATGCATTTTAATAGTAACTTCTGGAACAGCCTCTTGGTTTTCCAAGGCTTGTTACCTGTTTTTTAAACATTTGAAGTTGTTTTCTTCTGTCCCAGACAACTATGTCACAGGGAAGTTACAAGGTTTGCTCAACAAAATCATCTTTCCCACAGGAACAAAGGGGTTATTAGTGATCTTGTGAAAATACAAGAAGACTGACAGTTACGTGAATGTTTCATATTAAGAAATCTCTAAATCTTGGATGCTATCTGCTAAGAACTTCCTGCATTGTATTACAGCCACCAAAACAGCATTTTGCACATTTTTTGGATTTTGCTTCAGTTAGCAAAATGCACAGCCCCCAAAGGTCTCATGACATGTGCTGCATTTCCACAGTCTCATGGCATATGGCACACGCAAGCTAAACCCAAAATGTAAGGGAAGAACAAGTCTCATGGCACTTCTTCCACTATCAAGGGTGAGTAGGACTCTTGGAGGGGGTTTGGAGCTCCCCTCGATGGCTGGGTGTGTGGGATGCCGGGAGGAAGGGGTAAGACAAGACAAGGACTTGGCTGTAGTCTCTGGTCTGGAGGGGAGTGGTAATGGAGATGCGAGGGGGGCTGGGACAGGCAGGCAGTGCAGAGACACCCAGACTGCAGCAGGGACCTCGGCTTCTCCCTCCAAGGCTTGGGAGAAAGAAGGAGGACTAGAATCCCCTTTTCTGTGTAAATCTTCCTCTTCTGCTGCAGAGAGACTCCAGGGTTTTGGCGTGAAAGCCAAATCCCTGGTCCCCAAGGTGTTGAGGGGGCTGAGCTAAGTGAGAAGAGAGACTGAGGGGTGAGTGAATCTCAGTGATCTCCTTGTCCTTGCCCTCTGTCTCTCTCGTCTACGTGTTTCCAGCTTCATTTTACTCTGCTTGGCCACAATAGTTTCCACACTTTGAGCATTTCCCTCAAGCAAAGGAGTAAGGAGGCACCAAGGTGGCATGCAAATAATTGTGCCATGGACACTTTTTTAATACCCCTGATTTGCTATAAAAATTGAGGACTGAGTCAATAAGGCTTTTTCAGACATCATGGCTAGTCTCATGGCAAGAGACCTGGCTTCGCTCCGGAAATGGGAATAACACTACTTGAAGAACCCTTTACAGTTTGGGCTTCACCCAGAGTAAACTGGGGATTAGAAGTATCAGGCAGTGCAAATGCATGGACTTGTAACATGTCTGCTCGGGTCCCAGTTAATCCCAACAGGTGCAATGCAGACATACTGCACATTAAAGATTTGTTGTGGGGATGAGGATAAAAATAGCAAGGGGCTGGGAGAAAAAGTACATTTTAAAAGCAAATTTCTACTCACAGAAATGTTGTACTTGCAAATAAATTTCTGTCCCACACAAGAACCACATACACTATCTTATTTATGCTCATATGAAGTTTGGAGGAGAGTTTCAAATACACCGATACAGCATTGTTTGATTTAAAGAAATTAATAAAAACAACTCCAAGCAGCTGGTTGAAACAATTATGCTTTTCACAGAAAGCCTTGCAGACTGCACAGAAAGTTATGAAAATAATCCTTTCAATTAGTGTGTGGTCAGTGCACCTGCAAAGGAGACTTGTCCAAGTAAAAGTATCAGCTAGTGTCAATGAGAACAATTCATGAATTCATCATGAGGGCCTTTTTCTATTACCACATTTACACAGATGTGAATCCCTGGGGTGCAGACACCAGAAGGGTAACCCTACTGTAATCCAAAGAGCATGAGAAACATGAGCTCAGATCAGGAAAGCTATTAATTTTTGTGTATATTTGACTTCAGCATCTTTTCCCATCTTGCACACACTGCATTTAATAATCATTTCTATCTACCTTCCCTACACTTCCCACCTCTCTAATAAGAAATAATATTCCTGGTGAAAAATGACATCATCTAAAGGACTCTAGAAGACTAAAAGGATTTGCAGCTCTGTAATTTTATCACCTGTCATGTAACTGTAAATGAGCTCATCAACCTGGTAGAGTACTACTCATATTATAGTCCAGTTTTGACCCACTGGTGCTGGGTGTGGGCAACATACATTGGGTTGCCCATTGGGTCACACAGCAGAGTGACATTAGAGGGAAACAAGTGAAGAAAGGTGTTGAAAGAATGGAAAGTCCGGAAGCAAAGATGGCTGAGATGAAAAGTGGAAGTTGCATGAAGTGTATGACTACTTCTTTGTCTTGTTCTTCTGCAATTTTCTCTTGCAATTATGTAAGAAACTTATATTTCTGTAATAACAGAAGCTTGCATCAAATGATAAAAACTCTGTACATTTAATCTACGGAATGAAGAAACCCACCAAGCTTGTAGCTCAATAAACACATAATATAGTCCTGAAACAATATAAAACCTAAAGGACTGAGTAGGGGAAGACTGTGATGTTTATCAGCAGTTTGTGGGCAGGGGATATTATTTTAATTGAAGTATGTATTTATTGACTTCTTCTGTATCTGAGTATAATGTTCTAGTGTTTGCAGCATACAAAGTAAGGACCAGCAGGGTGTATGTCAAAAAGCCAGGCCACAAAGGGATTGCTCTGATATCAAAGACCTCTGCACACTTTGAACATTTAGATAAACATTAGTTTATCCAAATTGCTTTAACAGCTTTTCCCAGTGAAAAACACAACACTGACAGTGGTGAGACTTTGCAAAAAGTGCTGTTCTTTAGATTTGGCTACTATTAACATCTTTTCCTTTTAATTGTTTAAGAATAATTAAGAAAAATGCCTATAATTATGATATGGTACATGCTTCCTCATGGCCTCTTTTTTGTAGTCCATGCAAAAAAAGAAAAAAAAAAAGCAAATAGAAGTATTTATTTGCAATGTATTCTGTGTTGGATGATGAGACCAGTGAGAAAACCCCGTTCAGCTGTAATGCCCATGATTGAGCCGTGCCCTGGGATTTGCTGCACCGTAAACACAAAAGTCAAGGAAGGTCCAGAGCTGCTGGATGTCAGTGACACCCCTGATATTGGAAAATTGACTCCATCTCCAGGGAGCGGGTGGGATGCAGCAGGACCACGCTGTCCACCTCCTAGTGAGCAGTATGCATGCTAGCCAAGATGGAGGTGGCGGGAATATGTAAACCACAAGTGGTGTTTGGAACTGTTAAATGGTGTGTAGAAAGCACTGGTAACAACATGGTGGAGCAAATCCCTCCTTCACAACTCCATCAACATGGATGAGACTGGACCTGCTGGTACCTGCTGGCCAAACCAGGAAAAGGAGATTTTAAAATTTTGTCTTGCTCGATCTAGAGAGTGTTTTGCCTTCAGTCTGTAGGATTCAAGAGTGTTAATGACAGCAGGATTTGGTCCAGGAGTTTTATTTCCCTACTTGTCTTTTGCTGGAAAAGAGGCCCAGTTTCACAGTGCTTTGTCCCTGGAGAAGTCATTTGCACCTGTGCAACATGTAGGCAGCCCTGCCAAATTGCAGGGAGAAGTGTTTGCGATGCTAAACGGGTCTTGCTGATTTCTTATTTAGCAATCACATCTTAGCACATTTTCCCTTCTTTCTCCATGATGTGTCTATTCAGCTCATTTGAAAGGGGCACTTAGAACCATTTAAAAGTGGTTTTGCACCATCGCAGATGCACACAGTCCTGCAAGGGCCAAGAACGGAGCTTGTCAGAGGAGCCAAAGCACAACATTCGCTTCCACTGCATGCTGGCAAGTAATTTCTCATGGATTTCAGCAAAAGATGGGATATAACCCATCATCCTCCCTCCCCAAGGTTGCCATTAAGGCTCAGGACATTGGGGAAATGGTGAGTGCTTCCAGACTGTTAATCACTGCGTGTTTACAGACTTGGAAACCAGAATTAAAGATCCTTGGAAATCCAAACCTCAACATTTCTAGGCCTGATTCAGTATTGTTTTGTCCCCAGAGCAGAAACCTGCCGTGGTGATTTGGCAGGGCTTTCCATCCCTGCTGCGCAGGTGCGAATGGCTGCTCTGCTGGGGAGTGTCACGAGGAACCAAACCCTCTGTACCCCTGCCAAGGTGAGCGCGATTGCAGCCGCCGGAGATGTGAGCTGAGAGAGCTGTTCCATACGTGACCTCCTTTCATCACCCTTTCGCGGCCATCTCGGGAAGCCGACTGCTGGGCTGAGATAGCTTTACACTTATTCTTTACAGCTGGCTGCAAGGGTTTGGGTTTTTTTTTACCTTTTTTTTTTTTCTTTTTTTTTAAATGAAATTAAGAACTATTGAAATCTCCACTTTTCCAGAGGAGATGTGACAAACAGATTTTTAAGTGTATCACTGCAGTGCTATGAGCATTTTGTTTCAGCATTGAAAGAAACACCAGCTGATCCTATTGTTTGACATCTAGTCTCTTTTCAAAATTCAAATTGGATATAGTTATTTTTTTTGTAAGGCACTATTCTGAACATAGTGAAAACTGTAAATGACTCAAGACAACCAAGACAGTCTTATGGAGGGTAAAGCTGACACCTCCTACCCATGGGCTCTTCTGACTGTCCACAGAACTGCACTGCTACAGAGAAAATATCCCTTACTTCTGAAAATTCCTGGAATAAAACAAAACAAAAATAGCTTTATCCATTTTCTTAGCTTAGTTCTACAGAGCTAGTCCTTTTGTTTTATTTGTATAACTCGATTCTCTACGTATTCAATACAACAACTCGCCAGAGTCATCATGTCATTCTGATGCCTCAATGGGACATCACCTCTCCTCGAAGATTACCATTGGAATTTTTATTTTTGCAAATCAGATCCAGGAAAAATAAAATGTACTCTACTGTACATGCTGAGGAGTGTGTATGTAATCCAGAAAGTCCTACAGAGGCACAAGTTTACCATTTTAGTGGCTGAATGGAAAGTTCAACACTTGTTTCAGGTAAAAGTGAACTGAACTCAGCTTCTCCTCAAACCAAAAAATGTCAAAATACAAAGTTTGACCCTTTCCAACTGATTTCCCCTGCTTTCTCCTTATTTTCTTTCCAGCATCCAGAACTCAATGCTCTTTGCTGAATTTGATCTTACCTCACAAGTAGTTTTTAGAGACCTGAAATGGTACCATTTGGTGAATACTGTGAATCCTGCCCAGTTCCAGAGGGACTGCACCTGGTCCACGGCTGGGCACAGGAGATGGGCAGAAGAGGATTTGTCCCTCCCCCATCACCGGGCACAGCACAGCAACCTGGTTGTCAGCATCACCATCTGCAGCTGCAACACAGCTGTGTCTCACCCCCTGAGGGACTGGAGTGAGTGTCCACCTCCTCCTCCTCCTCCTTGCCAGCATCCCGCTGGGTGGGCACGGGGAGATCAGTTCAGTTTCTGCCATAACAGGGGCAGGAGGCTGCAGCAAGTCCTTGCTTTAGGAAGGGGCCACAGGTCAGGTCCTGCAGCTGCTGTAAATAGTTGCAGCACTTTTTAATTCAATGCAGCCTTTATTTACATCAGCTGATCTGGCCCCACTTCTCCTGTTTTCCTGTGCTTGTTGCCTTCAAGATATATTTTTATAGCCTTGTAAAACACGACTGTATATTCCTGTATAAGCTAGTAAAGGTATAAGCACAATGTGATTCTGTCGTTGTTATTACAGCAGTGCTTGAAAAGCGACCCAGGCATGCCAGGCTCTGTGTGGCTCTCTGAGTGACAGGGAGTTCATGTCCAAAACAGGCAGGGCAAGCAGCAGGGAGAGAGAGGAGAGAATGGGAACAGGAGAGGCTGGCTCAGCCAGGAGAGGAGAGATGAGGCAGCAGGAGCTGGGGACCCAAAGGAATGAAGCTGAGATGAAGAGTCATGAGCTGGAGGGGGAGATGGGCCTTGGAGCAAGCAGTAATGGAAGACCGAATGTGGCCAACAAAAACTCTGCAAAATACTCCAGCATCTGACTCAGCTGCTCCTGCAGCTGTTCTGCCTGTTCTTGCCTTCGCCAGAATTCTTCCTGCCTTTCTCTTCCCAAGGCAGGTTGGTGGTGATGGGCATGGGGCATAACAAGGGGAGAAGAACACAAAAAGAGCACACACCCCTCCCCAAGATGTAAGAAGGGTATCTCTCTGAAAATCTCTGGGTACAGTCACTGAAGGGAGTCCAAGCTACACCTTGAACATGGAGTTTCACCACCATACATTACCAAAACGTAGGTGTGTCCAGACTTAGGACACTTCCTTCAGAAGAGAGGGAAAAGAGAGGAAAGGTGATGCAGCAAGATCAACCTAATAAAAATATAAATGACAGATGTGAAGGCATTTCAGAAATAAACACATAGTGAGTGCAGAGAAAATATTTTGGAATAAATATTGCTTACAAATGAGAGAAGCTTAAAGGTAATGGCTGGAGAGAAAAAAAATCCAAGATGAAAGTGCATAATGCAAACAAAAGGAAAACAGAAGACTTCTATTTGCTCAGGGATAATCAGGGATTACTCCAAGCACTGTGCCTAGAGTTGCAGGTTTGAATCTGAGAAAGGTCAGGAACAACAGGGAAGGGACAAATCAAAGGGCAGACAGAAGGAACTGGGGTATAAAGAGAAAAGATGTTTGTTTCTTTTGGCAAAACACATTCAAGAGCATCAGGGTGGGAGATTTCTACATGAACAAATGCAGAATGTTGTGCTTCTGTTCCACTTGCACTTGGAGCTGCCCACAAGCCCATCAGTTTTGGCTGTGTAGTGGCCATGGCATAGCGCTGTACTTGGATTGAGCTGATTATATAATATAATTGTATTATTATATTATATCATATCATATTTTTATATATATATATATACAAACTCTGAGCAGGACTTACTCCTTGAGGCTCTGTGCCATACTAATATGATTGCATGCCTTGCAGAGGAGATCTTACTGAGGTAGTGCATAAGCACAGATCAAGCATGTCTGCCTAGGCCTGGCTATGTCAGTGTACTGAGACTGGATGTAAAAACATATTCACTGTAGCATCTGCTGTTGACTTCAAAGAAATGTCTTTTTCTTCTTTATTCAGATGTGTTTCACTGCTGGCTTGCATGGTAGGGTATTACAAAGCATAGACCTATGCAAGAAGAGATTTTAGTTGTTCCATCAGAAAGATGTTGATTTGTCTAACCTTTTTCTTCAAGAAGCACCAGCTCTGAGCAAGCTCTGATGGTAAGAGGATTTGCAAGACTGCAAGGCAATTTGTGATCCAAACACATCAGATTCATGGATCTCCGGGGCTGGTAGAATGCAGGGTTGCTCATTCCAACCCAGAAACTGCCTGTTCTGGGCTCCTTCAGTTTAGAGCTTCTTTGCTGTGCACAGACAAACATAGAAACCTGCATCCTTTTCTCCAGCAGCCCTCAGGAGTACAGCCTGCACACTCTCTGCCTGCTGCCAGTCTTTCCCTTACAGCCTCTCCTTCTGGCAAGAGAGGAAAAGCAGAGTCAGGGGACAGAGGAAAAGCAAAGGCATGTGAATGGCGGGGCATCACTCCCCATCACAGGGGCTGAAGTGCTCACTTGGTGTGAGTCTTGTCTGAGGCTCTGTGCAGCAGCAGTTCTTGAGGGAGCTACTATCTCATTATTCCCATTTTAACCTTTGACCATTTTAACTATTTTGATTATTCCAGGGAACTACCTGTTCCATTTACACTGCACGCTTTCAGGCTAAGTGTAGGAGGTCACAACAGAAAAAAAAACAAGTCAATGAGCAGAGAGTGATGTGCATGGGAAAGGATGATTTCAATTTATACCTTCTTCAGCTGGGATGTACCTTTCAGGATAGTAAACAAGGGGTGTAGAATCAAAGACAGGTGGTTACATTTAGCCCAAGTAATTTAGTAACCTTATGCCTTTTCCTTTTTTCCTCCTAGCATCTCAAGCATATTCCATCAGGGACTCCTATAGGTTGTCAATCATCTGATGAATTTGTTTGAATAAACATCTTACGTCAACCTGAGAACCAAAAGAAAAGGATCCTAGCTCAAGAGAATAAAGTGCAAAAAGTACATAGAGGACCTTTCAACAGTAGTAAAAATCAGCCCTCTTGAACAAAATTGTAAGGCTCCAATAATAGACCCTGATGACAAGTGGAATTAAATAAAACATGAGTGATGAAACCCTGTAATGTTTATGGTGAGGTAGTCCAGACAGCTGATTATTAACTGTTACCAAAACAGTGTCTTGGCAATAGATGTGCAGTAACCAGGATGGAGACTGGTAGCTAGTTTAAATTACTGGTAAAGATCTGTTATAAGTTTCAAAGAATCCTTCTAACACAATGAAATAATAGCAAGAAATTAGTAATTTTATGTCTGGTTGAATAGTGTCTGACATCATATTCAGATGAGGGAAAGGGGTTGTTTCCCATTTCATTCTGACTTGCTATCATATTGCTGTGTCTAGTTTCACAGCAAATACCTATGGAGTAGGTTTGGGACTTGTGTCATTTTCAGCTAAGCAGCCACACACATACCATGTCACACCCTGCCTAAAAAAAGAAAAACAAAAAAAAATGGAAAAAAAGAAGATGATTTTTGCTCCCTGACACACCTGGAAATAAAACGTCAATGGTCCCTAGACATAACTCACTGACTTATTCCAGGCTGACTGAGACACCCAAATCCAGCCTCTCCTTTGGCCAGGAGCAGTGACGCCTGCCAGGCTCAGGGCTAAGTACCGAAGAAGCCTTTTGGGACTGGGAACACCTACATCTCAGCTAGGCAGGCGCAATTCATAAAAGCCTTCGTCTACTCAAACGAACTGTTTCTGACCCATCCCAGATCCCAGGCACCGTCACTGCCTGCTGCATGGGACTGCTGTTAATGTCGCTTATTGACAGGATGTTCTTGTAAAGGCTTGGGAGTCCTCTGGGAAACGGATAGAAATTTCCAGGACTTGTCACCCTGCTACAAAACAGTGCTTGTCTCACATGTGTGCTGCACTGTGCCTTAAGTACCCTGTTGCCTTAGTCTTTGTAATGCTTGGAGCCTGTGGTCTGCAGCTCCAAACCCTTTTCCCGAAGCTGATGAGGCAGTGTTTTCCAGACTCTCTTTGGCAGTACTTTTCTTTAATTGTTTTTATGCTGTTGTTCTACTGCTGTTATTTTCATGGATCTGCACCTGCAAATCCTGGCAGCGTTGTCAAGACAGGGCCTCATGGGAAGCAGCTTGCACTGCTGTGGGGTTTGACCTCCTCTCCCCCTCCTTCTCTATTTCTTGGTTTGTATATATGTTTTTTATATTAGAGAAAACAAAATATAGGCCACAGCAAATTTAGCAATAATAACAGTAATAATCTATAATAATGTGCAATAATAAATACTCAGTAAATGTTACTCAGTAGTATCTATATCCACCAAAACTTAATCACAGAATATGCTGAGTTGGAAGGGACCCACAAGGATCATCGAGTCCAACTCCTGGCCCTGCACAGCACCATCCACATGAGTCACACCGTGTGCCTGAGAGTATCATCCAAATGCTTCTTGAACTCAGAGAGGCTTGCTGTTGTGAACATATCCCTGGGGAGCCTGTTCCAGCACCCAGCCACACCCTGGGTGAAGAACAATTTTCTAATCTATAACTAAACCTCTCCTAACACAACTTCAGGCCATTCCCTCAGGTTCTGTCACTGGTCATCTCAGAGAAGAGATCAGTGCCTGCCCCTCCTCTTCCCTTCATGAGGAAGCTGTAGGCTGCAGTGAGGTCTTCCCTCAGTCTCTTCTCCAGGCTGAACAGACCAAGTGACCTCAGTTGCTCCTCACACGGCTTCCCCTCAAGACCCTTCACCATCTTCTTTGCCCTCTGTTGGACACTCTCCAATAGCTTAATATCTTTCTTACATTGTGGTGCCCAAAACTGCATACAATATTCAAGGTGAGGCCACATCAGTGCAGAGCAGAGCAGGACAGTCACCCCCTTCAACCAGCTGGAGATACTTTGCCTGATGCCTCCCTGAACATTGTTGGCCCTCCTAGCTGCCAGGGCACTGCTGACTCATATTCAACTTCCCACTGACCAGGACCCCCAGGGCCCTTTCCGTGGCACTGCTTTCCAGCATCTCATTCCCCAGTCTGTATGTATATCCAGGGTTGCCCCATCCCAGGAGCACAGTCCGGCACGTTCCCTTTTGAACTTCATATGGTTGGTGATTGCCCAGTCCTCTAATTTGTCAAGGTCTCTCTGCAGGGCCTCCCTATCTTCAAGGGAGTCAACACGTCCTTCCAGTTTTGTGTCATCTGCAAACTTGCTTAGTATCCCTTCCAGTCCTATATCCAGGTCATAACTGTTCCATGTGAAATATTTGCACTTGATTGGCATACTTCAATCAGCACAAATTCAGTGTTCTTCTTCACAAAAAAGGAATGCAAGTCCATGTAGCCAAAGTGCAATTTTATCCTAAATTCTTAATCTCATTCTGAGACTTCTTAGCAACTAGCCCAAGTGATATGTATAGTACAAAATTAATTAAAATTTCCTTGCTCGAAAACATCAACATGTCACTGAGACTTTTTAATACATCACCCTGACATCATCTCCAATCCTGAAGTAAAAGACATGTAGTAATGTTTGGAAACCTAAATTGCCCTTAGTAGATCCAGTCACAATGCATGCTTCACACTTTAACTCAAAATCCAAACACGTCATACAAGATAGTACAGCTGTCTTCAGCAAAAAATACTGAGCTCGGTCTGTTTTCAGTGCACAAATACATGGCCCTATCATGTTAGTCTCATACTTGGAGAGGAGACTTCTCCAAAAGCCATTAATCATCCTCATGTTGTCCTAGAACACACCTCAAATCCTAATTCTTGCTGCAAACCCAGTGCTGGGCATTTTTCCTGGATCACAAAGGATTTTTGTTTGGGTTTTAATATTGTAGCTGAAAAGAACCATCTAGCTGAAGCAATTTTGAGCCTGGGAGAGTAATTCACTGATTATTCTGCAGCCACATCAAAGCTGAACACAGGACAGGGCTCCAAGTTATATGTAGGTCTGGGGTTAGAATCAGGCTTTCACCTACCATTGTGCCAGGAATTGGAGCTGTTGCTGATTCAAAGTGGTACTTTTATGATAGGTTTGGGGGTATTACTATCAGGGTCCATCTTCTGTACTTAAATATAGTCTGACAGCCCTCACTGACCTCTTCTTGGGTATGGATTTAGAGTTGGGTTTCATTTGTACATGAGATCAGTGTTTGACTGGCATGGGACATTAGTCCTCCGTTACTGTTCGATCCAGAAATAACTATTGAGCTATTTATTTCTTGCAAAAAGTGTGAGGGAGCCTATGGTTATTCTGGTGTCTGGCAGAGTTTCCTGAATGAATTTTAGAATTAAGATTTATTCTAAGATTTAAAACATGTTTTTTCAGTTAGAATTCTACCTCCTGCCATCACTGGGTTTATTGGATGTTGATTTGCATTCCCTGCATTCAATCCCTTTCCCATTCAAGCAATCCACCTGGCTCAGACAACTGGCAAACTTTCACACCATCCTGTGCAAACAGCTTTCCTTTTACACATGTGGTGCAAAACCACAGTCTGAACCCACATTCACTTGCAGTCCAACTCTGCCTTTACCTGAGTGATTCAGAACTGCAGCTAGACTTCCTGCTGGTGAGCATGGGGTGAGTGGTGTTTTTGTGCCACTTTTCAAGCTCATGCAAGATGCATGTGGCTTTGCATTTTACTGGAAAATCTGTTCAGGTTTTAATGTAATTTTGTGCAGATGGTGTAGGTTTGTTTTAATATAATTTTTGTGCAGATGGTGTAGGTTTGTTGCTGTAGAAAACAAGGTACCCATCTATCCATGTTTCTTGCACTGCCTCTGCAGATCTCCAGCAGTGAGTGTGAGCTATGGGTTGCTTTAGCCCATTGCAGAGATCCTCTGGCCCTTGCCTCTGTGAAACCATGGTGCATGCACTCTTTTCAAGACCATGCTGCCACCAAACCATGCCTCTGCCTCCTCTTTTCCTCATGCACAGAGATGTGGAAACATCTACAAGAACTAACGTTCTATTCGTCAGCAAAATAGTGAGATGGATTACACTGCCCTTGGCTGACACTCTACGTGTTGGTGGATCCATCCCAGTACTTCATTTTAGTAGCACAGTGAAATGAATATCCTTCACTCTTCCTACTTGTCAAGGTGTCTCCAAAATAATTTGCCAGCCTATCACCTGACTGGTGAGAAGCTTTAGTCCACTGATGTTCCTGTATTCAAGTGTTCCAATAGCACAGAAAGACTTCTCCAGCACAGTGCTAAGTACAGGCCAAATTCACATCAAACTGATCACTGCACAACAATAGCAATGTCACATGCACCCAGCTTTCATTAAATGGTAGGAAGAACTACTTAATTTGCAATATATATGTTCTCGTTGCTACCAGAGACGCTGAGTTATGTTTCTTTGCTTGTACAGTCTGTGTTGCCAGGGAGCCCCCAGCGGCCCCCTAACCCACAGCTGCCTATCATTTATTCCACACACAAACTATGAATTAGTATTCTAGTCCAATTTTAAAGCTGTTCATCATTACAATAAATTGGATGAATAAACAACACATTGGACAAACTCATGCCTTTAAAAATTATTGTTAGGTACCATAGAGTTGAATCTTCTCGGTCCTCTTGTTTTTTCTGTGTATTGTTTTTTCTTTTTGATCTTTGCCGTAGGTCCTTTCTTTCCTTATTTAATACCCTTCCCCACTGTCAAAGGGCTCAGATTTTTCCTCACCCCAGAAAGCAAAGGACAAGACATCAAATCCAGATCTCTTCATAAGCGCATAATGCACAAACCACAGGAGCAATGGGTGTTCTGAGAGCATCTTTTCAATGCTGACTTCTTCCCCTGCTTTGATGCTTTCACATATGCTCCCTTGAAACATCGTGAATCTCTGTTAAAGTTCTACCTTCTGGTTTTATCCCATGTAAAAGGCAGATCCTGTAGTCTTGTAAAAGTTAGCAGTACAGGATAATAGAAAAAGCATGGAGAAGGCTTTCAGTCTAGAGGAGAAATTAGAATTGACAACCAACATGCCACCCACTTCCTATTAAAAGATAGTGGTTATTTGCTAAAGCCCTGAGGATTAAATCCTAGCATTACCTTTTATATCAGCTTTAACAAACATCTCCCACAAATCACAAGCAGATCTTCAGATAAATTAGACTAATGCCTTGTGAAAATTGCAAACATTGTTTTTCTCAAAGTTAAGAAATTGTCACGGCCTGAGGAAGGCTTCATTTCTTTCTGTGCCCTCACATCCCCTTCATTTTTTTTCTGCTTGATGTAATCCTTGTCAGATTGTGAAAAAATATTTCCACAGTCAGCACTGGAGATGAGACAAAAAGCATTTTAAAAAATTGTTGAGCTCGGACAAAAGGACCATGTGTTGAACTGCCAGTTTCTCATGGTAGAGACAATCCCCTTGCTACCAAACTGCAGTTCCATCCTACTCCTAGGCACCCAAAGGTTGTACCAGAGTATGGACCAGAGTCTTTTCTTTGCTTTAAGACATGTGGCTACCAATTTTCACATCCACACAGGTACTATCGCAACCTCTCCAAAGGCGGCAGGACTGTGGGAGCAGTCCCTGGCCCCGTGAGAGTCCTGTGAGAAGGGCTTGGCACTACCTGGGAGAAGGTGGGTTGACATCAGCCACAGCCTGGCGGAGAGCTTGCCAGCAACTATGCAGGCTGCATGATCCCATGCCAGTGCTCGTGGCCATGTTTGCTTTATTGTTACAGGTATAGTACAAGAGCTCAGTCTTAACCACTGATGAGGATGATCAAACAGGTCTAGAAAATCTGGACTCTACCTCTCATCATCCTAATTTTTAAGGAGAACAGCCACACCGGTAGGAGTGCTGCCTCAAGGAGCAGTGCTGCCTGCTACTTCCTAACAGCTGACCTAAAAGCTCTCATTAAGAAGCCCCAAGGTGTCAGTTTCCAGCACTGTTAATATTGGCAGAAAGGAGACTGATTTCGGCAACATGATTTACTTCCTGGGAGCCTTCAAAAGTATCCATCTCTACTGCCCGTAGGGAGAAGGCTGCCGTTGTCTGAGGAGCAGAAGTTACCTTTGCAGAGCTGGAAGTGAAGTAGCAACCACTTACTTTCGAAACCAGGCTGCAATGGCAGGCTAATGCCTGATGCTGTCTTATGCATTGGCACCACACTCCAGAACTCCTCTGCCTATAAAGTATTTTGCAAAAGACTCCCAGGGGGGTAGTATTATAAAATCAGAATGAAAGATGAGAAGAATCATAAATAGAAGAGTAGGTCAGATGCCAAAGCATACTGAGGCTGGTGACAAAATGACTGTTCCCATGTGTAAGCACAGCTCTCTGTAGCACAGCTAACTTCCAGCTTTGTTCAAATGGCGGAAAATCTGAGAATGGCATCAGCTCAGCCATGAGAAATTTGGGACATGCTGTACTTGGTGAACACCACCTGGAATTGATTGGCGATCACCCACAGTGTAAAGGCAGGGTTGGCCTGGGAATTGTTTCCCACTAGTGCAGCTCCAATATGCAAGTTCCCTTTCTGAGTCCTCAAAGAAGCAGCTGCATTAACTTGCTCCAGCAGAGATGCTGCAGAGATGATGCAAAAAGGCATCTCATGGCAATATGTTCATCTCCTGCCTTGGCAGCTTTGAGGAGCACTATGCTTTGAACAGTCCCTGTCTGTGAAATTGGAATCACCCCTTTGCCCAAAAAAGACTGTCAGCTGTAAGGTGAGGATATTCCTCTTGTACTTGCTGTTTTGTAGGAATGGTGGAAGAATTGTCCTGAGCTCAGACTCAAAGATCATGATCCAAAGCTTACAAAGGCTATCCATGACTTCTGAATAGGTTTTGGAGCAGGCAGTTCTTACTGCAATCTGTAAACAGAAGTATCATGACTATGCTTCTAGGACCAGTTGCAGAAAGGGATTAAACAAGTAAAGAAACTTTAGGAACTACTAAGTTCTAGTGTGGTTTGCATTTTCTAATGCAGACATTTGCCAAAATATGTGAGCTGCTTCATCCAAAAAAAGTATTTGGCCCACCCTTTCAGCCCAGCAGACCTCCCGATTGGACAGTGGCAGGGAGTTTAGAGGCTGGAAGAAACTTTGCAAGCAGAGAAATGACAGAGTAGTAGTTCACAAGTTATCCATCTAAGTATGTATGTGTGGATTTGCCCAAGAGCATAAGTGCTCATGTTCTTTCCAAATACACCTATTATAATTCTGATGAAGGGGATATGTACTCTTTTCTAGACAAAAAAGCAATAATTTCCTGCATTTTTCAGGGAGATATCTTGAAAGATGTTTCTGTTTCCCTTCTCTGCCCTGCCCTTCTTTTCTTCTAGTATCTTATACTGGTTTTATAAAAGATTCTGTAAACAGCATCCCTGGATTTAATTAATATATATTACTAGAAAAAAAGGATGCAATAGTACTAACCCCTAGTAACAGGGACACCTGGAGTCCAGACGGTCCTTGTTTTGATGGGAAGAACAGGTATCATGGAGCAGCTTTCTCAACATATGAGGAATCTGTTCCACATAATTTCTCTTTGTTCAGATTTCTCTCAAAGTGGGACCAGAATTTAGCCAGTTTCTTGCTAGCTGAGAAAATGAAACTGAAAAACATGCTTAGAGAGCTCTCTTCCATACAGCAGCAACGAAAAGTGGAGACGTATACACAAAGAAACCCTACATTTTTTCTTCTTCTTTTTTTTTTTTTTTTTTTAAATTCCTTTTTAATCAAAGCCATGCTTTGGGGTATTTTGCTTACATGACTTGAGATTTTTAACCCTTAGAAATATATGACTGGAAAAGAGGGAACATTTGAGTTTTCCTAACTTTTCCCTTTCCATATTTCTTTGTTATATCACTGGTGTTCTTTTAAAGTGGTTTGCTCAGCAAAAGATATTCTTTTTCAAAACCTTGTGCTGGAGAAAAAACAGGTTTTTTTTCTCCTTAACATTCCCTCGTTTTTCACTAGTTTGCATTAGCAGGGATAAAGGCTTTGCTGAAGAAACGAAGCTCTCTGTCACAGCCATTCGAGCAAAAGGGGCCATATGAGTGAAATGGACTGGAACCTGGAACATCCTTTTCATGCTGGCATAGTTAAAACCAGCCTTATAAGAAGGGCTTTTCATCACTTAAGTCAGCAAGGCACATGGAATAAGCTCAGGAATCTCACCAACTTCTTAGTGGTGCCAGTTTCACTTAGCTAGTCCTTAAAGTAGAACCACACTATAGCAACTTTGAATTTTCTTCCATTTCCCTGTCCTTACTTTGTGGCTGAGAACTTCTTGCCAGACCCACAAAGGTATTTAGGTGCCTAATTCTCATATAAGTGTTGGGCTTGACAAAGTGAAATCAAAACCTTTCAAATACTGACTAGCTATATCCTTTCTTTCTTTTGTTATTTTGAAATGCATTTGGCTTTTATGGCCTTTATTTTTCAGAAGAGGATAAAACATTTTATCACTTATGAAAATGTGGTTACAATTTGTATGTGGCTCTATAGAATATTACTTGGAGGTGTAACTCTTGCCATGCCATTTTCTGAATAGTCTATTTACTAAGTGTTAATGTGAGTCCCAGCAGGGTGCAGTTAGTAAACTTATGGGTGTTTAGAAGTATTACATTAAAAGCTGTATTAAATGCCTGATCTTGCAATTAGAAAACATGTGACTAATTCTTGCTCATACAAAATGTTTCTATTGTCAGAGCTATTTGGATGCAGCTTTGAATCGAGGACATTGAGGCTGCTGCCTTTTTCAGACTCTGCACGCTGCTTCCACGGGCAGAAAAGGGCTGTGGTGGGCATCCACTGGTCCTGCACTGAGAGCAGTCTGGGCAGAAGCGAACAACCATCCTTGTGACCCTACAAGGGACTCTTCTGGCTCTGAATACAGCTCAGGTGTTCAGTGACATCTAAGAGTAGCTTCATCCTTCACAACCTTCTGCACATTTTTCCCCAAAATGCAACTAAGACAGTGTTTTATAGACAAGGTAGAGGGAGACTCCGCATATGGTAATACAGTATAGCAGTAAACCCAACATGTGTATATATAGATGTGTGTATATATATATACACATGTATATGTGCGTATGTGTATGTTTATGAGCACATCTATACATACATATGAACTTACATGGCTATGTACATATATATATATATATGTGTGCATCTATGTATGGACATGCTCACTCTCTAATGCATGCAGGTATAAACTCCCCAGTTGCAGTTCTGCTGCTGCTGCAGTGCTCAGTAGAAGAGTCTGAGATCATTGATCCCACAAGGAATGCCCACACTGGTATTGCTCTGGCTGCTTCTCTAACTGTGCTCTCAATCCCAGATTCACCGTGTCTAACTAATGCCACCTGAAAATGAAGAGTCCAGTCTTAGACTGAGATGAGGGACTCCCTCTCCATTTAACCACAGAGAAAACCCAGACTCTTGCTTAAACACCTGGACTTTTGTTTGCTGCACTGGGGTGAGATAGGGGAGGTTTAGACATTAGAATTTAGATATTAGATATTAGAAACAGGTTCTTCACCCAGAGGGTATTTGAACACTGGAACAGGCTCCCCAGGGCAGTGGTCACAGCACCAAACCTGATAGAGTTCAAGAAGTGTTTGGACAATACTCTTGGGAACATGGTGTAACTCTCATGGATGGTCCTGTGCAAGGCCAGGATTTGGACTCGATGATCCTTATGGGTCCTTTCCAACTCAGTATATTCTGTGACTCTGTGATTCTGTGATTAGTCCTATTCCCAATGGCATATTTGAGATCCCACTGGAAATCTTTGCTGAAGCTGGACTGGAACCAGGATTCCCATGGGCACACTAACAGCCAAGCCCCTGACCCAGCTTTTCTTTCACATGGTGTAGCTCTGCGTGTTTCAAGCTGTATTTATTCTTCATGTGAGTAAAAGTCCTGATTTTCTTAATTTAGGCCTGATATTAGTTTAAAATTAATTTTAATCCATGGCCCTGCAACAGTTTGGTTTAATCTATATAGGTCTAAAGAAGAGAAATAAAAAAATCAGAAAAGTCTATTCTGACCTTATGTTCCTGAATTATGTCTGAAGCCCTCTTTACCATATCTTGATTATACTGCTTCATGATGTATATATATAAACTCTCTATATAAAGCCTGTCTAAGTTCTTTATTCAAATAAACTGTTACAAAGAAAAGGTGGAAAAATCTAACTATAGCCAGCTTCTCTGCACTAACTTGTCACTATCTTTTACATAGACATTCTCAATATACACTACACCTGTTGGCTTCATGAGCTGGAATCTGGAATTACTAACACTGATAAATAAACTCAGCTCTTGTTTTGTTCCACTGCCCTCCTTTTCCTGAAATGTCATTTTACATCTTTTGCCATTACTGTCTGTGAGTGATGCGAAGTGAACAAGAACTCTCACATCATCATGGACATAAGGCTATTCTTAATCTCAGGTGTAACATCGTCAGGTGTAACATCTTTCCAGTGTCACAAGTCATTTGCTGTCCCCAGCTCTCCTTACTTCCAAGCCTGCAGATGGTGAACATGCAGAAGGGGCGTACAAAGGGGCAGCACTAAGGTAAGAGGAAAGGCTGACAATCAGGATCTTCCAGGAGATTAAATATATAAAATAAACCGTAGAGGAGATCGAAAGGATATTTCAGAACAGCCTGTATAAAATAAAATTTTTAATGAAAATTGTAATTGAGAAAATAGTTTTTCCTTAAGCCAGTATTTAATAAGACAGCAGCAGGAGAGGGTCAGTGCCAAGAATGTCTAGATTTTTCTTGGGATTGGAGTTAATCCTGTAACATACCTAAATTAACATTTTTATTAAGGGCGGGAGGGGGGAAGAGAGCAGCATAGACTGAAAACCCCAAGGCTTTGATCTTTCATAATGTTTCTTTGTGCACTCTACTACCTGTTGAAACCACACAAACTTGTAGTTTTAATTGGAAAAAGGACAGTATGTGCTTGTGTTTGTACATGATGGCATTCTGTGGATATCTGGGAGTTGTGGTTCAGTCAGTGTGTTTGTAGCTATTTCTGTGGTTGGCACCAGCTGCTTCTTTGCCAGTCTGGCACTGCAAGGGAGACTCCACCAGCAAAGAGCTCTGTTCTCAGAGCACTGCCTGTCCCTCTTCTCATCCCTCCACTACTACAACTACTCTGTGAGCTGAAAAGGAAAACAAGCCTGTGCCCAATAACAGGGGTGAGGATGGAAGCAGATAGGTCGGTCTTCCCAGAAATGCACAAAATCCAGGCTATGTCTAAGTTGATACAAGACTTTCCAGTGTCAAGAAGATTTGCTTGGCTAGAACTTGGTATATAATTATAAACAAAACAAAACCAACCAAACAAAATAAATAAAATAAAATAAAAAAACCACCACCAAAATAAAACGAGGTCACTTACCGTAACTGGGAAATTGCAAAGTGCAATATTTTCCAGACTTCAGGCTAGGAAAATGTGTTGCTTTTCTCCCCCCTGAAATCTCCAGTGACATCAAGAGTATTAGCAAAAAGAACCCTGGTTTTGCCTTAAAACAAGTGGCAAAGGTTCCCTGGTAGGCAGTGTTTCCAAGGCTTGCCAGTGTTCCACAAAACAGGTAGCAAAGCTTGCAACGGATGAATTAGTTCCCATTGAAAAAGACCCAGAGTCCACCTTAGAGAGCATAATACCATCTTCTTTTTTATTTCCCAGATAATATTATTTGGGATAGACATTTATTAAATTGATCTTTTAATTATGATGGGTGAATGCCAGCAAAACGATCAGTTACTTAATATCAGTTTTGGAAATGCCCTTAGAAGTTTTTTATTACTCCAGGCAATAATATAAGGATGAATTAAATTCAACCTCTGCAATCAAAGACAGTTTAGTCATGTTTGTAAGTAAAATAGGCTATCCACCATCTCTGCAGGTGCAAAAGGATTCCAGCTGCAAAAAAAGCCATAGATTTTAGTGACTGATCTTCCTGTAAACAAACTGGAAAATGAAGCTACTGCAGTGACCTTGGGATTTCCACCTATAGACATTTTATAAATATTTGGTGATACCTAAAATGTACTTTGAACATGTGCTTATTATAATATACTGTACTAAAATGAAAAACAGAATAAACTCCAATTACTTCCTAAACATTTTGCCTGATAAATCTGGAACATGTTAAAAATATTTTAAGAATAATTGAAACATTTCACACATTCAGCATTGATGCAGCATTCTTTTTTATATCTAAACCATCTGTGCACTCCCCGGTTCTTGTCAGATGGGCACTGTGAAAGGAGTCTGCTGATTTGCTGGGAATTGTTCTGGCTGAGAAAACATTTGACCAGTATAACCACACAGGTCACGATTTATTAGCCAAAGCAGCACGTCACAGCACACAGGCAGGTATCCAACATGAAACTCGCTTCAGAAATCTGCAACCCCTACTGTTTTCCCCTGGAACCTAATCCAGAAAACATGACTTGAGGGAGGATCCAGCAGAGGAGTTGCATGATCTTCTGCTGTTTCATGAAAATGCTTTTGGAAGCTATTTTCTGGGGTAATCCATCATGAAAGAGTCATGGAACAAATGTCTCATACGAGGATCCTGATCCTTCAACTGTTCTTCTCTTGGCTTCTCTATCCACTCCAGAGGCCACTACAACAGTGGTCCCACTTCTGCCTTACACAGACAGAATATCTCCTTCCCATTCCCAGACCTCATCTCTGTATTTCTGATGATCGTATTAGCCTTTTTAACCACAAAACTATTTTAGAAATTCAGGGATAATTGATTATTTGTAAAAATTTCCACAGTCCTTTTCTGCTTCCTGTGATGCAGGGCCCCAGCCCATAAACTTAGCTTATACACTTTTGTTTCTAAATATGAACCTGTATTTGGCTGCTTTTGGTCAGACCCGGTGAGACAGATCATCTTCACTCATGAGAGTGCTATCATCTTTACCACTTCCAAATCTGTGTCACTCAAAAAATGTATTAGCAATCATTTATGTGATATTTGTGACTTAAATAAAGATCCTGTTAGGTAGAAAGGAGAAAAGAGTGGTTTCCTTTCCAGAATGTCACTACCCATTGATAATTGCCCATAAAATATCTATGCTTAAGTCTGGTAAGTACTCTTAAAAATGCTATTTCTTCAAATTTTGCAATCAGATAACTCATTTGTCAGACTTTCATTTCTCAAAATTACTTTTCTACTAATAAAATCAGAATGATTTGATAAATTTCAGCTTCCCTGAAGTCATAGTACCTGGCACAGATTTTTTATTTCTGCCTTCAGTATCCCCCATTTCCTATGTGCCACTCCCAAATGAAAGCCAGGCTAGTCAGCTTATATTTATTTGGGTTGTCCCTCTCACTTATTTATTACAGCATTCACTACCTACATAAAGAAAAGCTGCTGCCTCAGGAAGTCTTGGGGACAGTTAATCCAGCCTTGCTGAAGCAAACAGAGCTGAGCAGACCTGCATTCTCCCAGTTTACTGTTAGATCAGAAAATATTTCATTAGCATCATATGATACTCATACTTCCTCCAGCTTTGATCCGTCAGAACAGAAATACTTATTGAATGCATCTGTCTCATAATGTCTCATTACTAGGAGTTTAACCATCAACATTTAGTAATGGACTCACAGAAGTTCCTTTCACATCTCATGTATATTTATAGAAAGCACTTCTTGTCTTATGTGGGGTTTACTCTCTTTTCCCCTATGCAATGTACGCGAAGAAAAGCAGCTGGTGTGTACAGCCTGAGGTGATTAAAAGCTCAGGTTGTGAAGGCTCTGAGGAGGCAGAGCTTCTAATAACCAGTTTTGGGTAAAAGCACCCAAACACATTCAAGCTGCTTCCACAGAGAATCTTCTGGAAGAGATTTTGGAAAGACCTGTCCTACAACATCAGGCCCAATGCCAACTGTCAGGGTCTAGTAAACACACTCGTAAAAAATGCCTTTCTTCTTCCTTGTGAGCCGACCAAGTACTTTCTTCCTCATCACACTACCTGACTCAGGGCACAGGTTCTGTCAATGAGGCTGCTGCTTACTTTGGTGAATTCCTGATAGCAGCAGCAGAATGATGATGCAAAAGAATGACATTGCCTCAGAAAGGAAGAGCAGGACAGACCATGAGTTCATCTTATCTAACCTCTTATGTTCAGCAAACCATGATGACTCAGCCAAATAGGCCGTCTTGGCTCCAGACAGGACAGGTAATTGTCTCACTGCCTGGCTCATGCCTGGCTCCTAGTTCTAGACAGGTGGTATTCCCAGGGATTTGTTAGGAAAGCCAATGATTTGTCAGCTGTCACTAGGTCATGGAGCCCAAGACACAACTGGAGCAGAGGGAGGAGGATCAGGAATGTCTCTGAGAGGCTCACAGAGAAAAAGACTACTGGGGTATGAACAGCGCTTGCCCCAAACTTCAGACTTCCCAACACTGCACACCACAGGACCTTTTGTCAGTTTATGGGGCAGGCAGCATGTACGGCAGAGCTCTGGCATGGCGCTCTGGATGATCCCTCACGGCGGTGTTAGTGTGGTGCACCTCACAATCCACGCAAACCTCCCATGAAGCAGCTTTTCCAAGCAGCCTTGGGTGTCACTGAAGTGTGGCACAAGCAGAGGCAGGTGCAAGATGGCCAAGCACTGGGTGCCATGGCTTTTTCCACATTTTTGGTGGCAGTGCTTCTGCAGCCACCCCTTCCACTGGAGCCTCACCAGGACCTTCTCAGTGACCCAGCAATGAACCACCTTCAGAGGTCAGGTTCCACATACAGGACTGAGCTGGAAGAGATAAAATAAATCCAAATCCACCCATCTGGTGCTCACTGCAGGACCTCTGCCAGCATGGAGCTCCACTGGGATCCAGGCCTTACATGTTATATTTTCTGCAGATATTCTTACAATTAAAAACAGGACTACAAAGGAATCTGGGAGGGAGCTCTTGGCAGCATGTTGAAAGCCCCTGAATAATTTTTTAAAAGAAGATTAATGTAACTGTTGCTGGTACCTCTAGGGAGAAGAACGGCTCCATTTTGCAGCAGGCTATAATTTGTAAATTGAATCTAATATTGCCACATAAATAATTCTGCAGAGATTAAATCTGGGGAAGGGTGTGAAATGAGAGAACTACAGCATCTAAGAGGTAAATGCAGCAAACACTTTTACAGCCACTGCAAAGCAGAATGTACTAACAAGCATTTCTATTGTTCAAGTCAGCTCTCTGCTAAATGAGAATAACATGCACTTTATATCACAGGGAAAGTGCCAAATATTGCAATTTTTTTTCTGTTTCCTCGGAACTAGCCTCTTTGGTCTCCATGTTGCAGTCTTGTGCTATTGTTCTAAGAAAACTTTCGTGTCCTCAATGTATTCTCTCTAAACTGTGAAAACTCCAAATTACTATGAAAGATTTGTATTTTCCCTGGCTGGAATTGAGGTCATGAACCTACCGGAATGCTTATGTGCATGAAAACATTACTGTCTCTTAAAAAAAAAATTAGCTAAATGTAAAAATGTTCAGTTTTTGACCTTTCATCCCCTGACACCATGTGACATCCAGCAGCCCGTGCACTAGCCTGTTCCCAGAGTGTGAGGTTTTATTGGTATTTAGGACACTCTCATAACTGTAATTACTCCCTGCAAATAGTTATGTCTACTAGACTTCCATGTGCTGTCAAAGTGGTTAAAACGTTAAGTTTCTGAACTATTACCTCTTATGGTCTACAGGATTCTCTTTTCCCTTGTTGTGCATCAGTCGCCTCTGTCCTCATACCTCAAGGCAAATTTCTCCTTTTACACAACAGGGTAGCAGCTGGGTCCCTATGAGCTACGTTAAAGTCCAATCCCCTGCCCTGCTCCAACCCACTCAATGCCCATAAAAAAGGAGGAAGTACATCCTCATTGGCTGTGAAGTGATCCAAAGGTAGTTTCTCAGCTTTGGCATGGACACTACCTTGACTACCAGAGTAACCTATCACTGGGAATAGAGTGTACAGAGAGTGATGAGTGAGTTGAATGTTGTACTCTTCATTCTGTTAAGTCAAACAGACCATCTGTGTTCAATAACATCACAAAAAGTCCAAAACGTTTCATAGGTCTTTGCCTTGTTTTGGGCAGCTGCCATGTTCTGGTTGCATTTTTTACTCCTGTCAAGATGTTTTTCAGTACATAGCACTTTAAGTTTTCTGATTAGAAATGCTTGTGTGCAGCCTCCAAAAACTTAAATTCAATAAAACATGTAGATTCCATTTGCTATTGATACTTCTGGAGCTTCCTGAAACCTGTGGAAATATTGAAAATTTCTGACCTGGAACAGATACTTCTACAATTCCAGGAGATGACCATAAATTTATTTTTTTTAAGATCTCAGAGAATGTCCCATCTTCTGTCTAATCTGCTGGAAACTAAATTTTATTATGAAAAACCTGGAAAGTGTTAAAACAGTTATTGTATATAATACTTCACCAATCCCTTCGAATCTGATACACTCTAGAAGTTGCTTTCTCAAGAAATTTCTGTTATTTCTTGTAAACATCTTGGATTTTTTTTTTTATTTTTTTTTAAGATGAAACAAAACCCACGTGGTACTTGGGCAATAGGTCATTTCTTTCAGGATTTTTTAAATGCTTGAAGTCCCATAACTTACAAACATGAGAACAGCTGTAGCAGGTGAGATGAAGGGCGTGTCCAGCCCAGTATCCTATGTCTAATAGTGTGACAAGACCAGAAGGGAAGAGCAAACATTTCTCAAGGCAAACGTAGAGATGTAATTTTTATTAATTGGGTAGCCCTCGAGGGGATACAAACACAAGCTGTGGGTTGCTTTGTTTTTTTTGTGAATTCCAACCATTTTAATCAATCCAGAAGGTAGGAAAGAAAAAAAAATCCCACAGGATGGGCAGGGACTCCTGAGTCCAGGCTCTGTAGTTGTGAATTACTGTGGAAGAACTACCTAGTTTCTTGTTCAAGATGAGGTGACCTTTTCTGATCCCATAACAGCAATACGCAGGCCATGGTTACTTCAACCACACTCCCCTGAGACCTTTTTCTGTGTCCCATCTTTGTCCACTCCTCACTGGACACTGTGCCATACAGTGCCTCAATTAATAAAAGGATTAACAAAACAGCTTTTTTTTTTTCTGAGTTTTGAGGTAGGTAAAAACAGCCTAGTGGACAGGCTGTGACTTGTTAGTCAATAATTGGTATACTCAGGGTACCCAAGGAATATGTACTTCTGGTGCTCACCTCTCAGCTTCCACTGGAAAATTCCAGGGCATGGGATGACATCTGTCCACCTGTCCCTTCCCTGCCCCCCAGAAAAAAGCCCTGGGATGTGACATGTCTCCATTTGTTGTGGCAGGGAAAGTAACCCTGCTCCCCTCAGTGCAGTACCTCCTGCTAGAGCTATGGGGATCAGAGTGTGGGCTTAGCTTGCCACTGCACACCCTTTTCCCACGGTTAACAGCAAGAGACGTTTGGAGGCATTTGTTGTTCTCCAGCATGGGGTTGCTTGTTGTAAATGGTCCTTAGATAGTCAGATAGTCCTCCTGGGGGAAAGTGTCATAATTATCCCTGGACATGTGGACGGAATATCTGTCTGTCATCTAGCCTTGCTGATCAAATCACACCATGTCCTCAAGAGATGAATATTCGTCAGAGACCTGCTTCTCACTTTCTCAATACAGAATCACTCTTCCTCTCCCCAGGTCCTGAAAAGAAAAAGGTTGGAGGGGGGGAGGGAAGGGGGAAATGAGAGAAGAAAGCCATGAAAATTCAAAGTTCATCTAAATCTATCAACATGTGCGTAACGCATGTTTGTGCCTATTAATCACTGCTGGGGAAACACAAAGCCACAATGCCATTAAGGAAAAGACAACAGATCATTCCAAAGCCATATGGCCACCACCATTGATCCTCACATCCAGGAATCAATGAATGATCTTGACTGGTAAGAATGCAGAACGAGAGCCAATATTATAACTCTGCTGCTTCTACAGAGTGAGGAGAAATATACTAGGAATGTAATTCAAAACTGCAACAAAGGGCACACGAATGTGCTATCGGTATTTGCTATCAAAGGATTTGATCATGTGGCGTGATGTGCTCTAAGAGTGATTACAGCAACATTTAAAAAAAATTACGTTGCCCCATTTGTTCCATAATAAATCAGTTTTTTAGCTGAATCCTGAGCGAGTTGGAACTGGAGTTATATGGACAATCCTCCAAATCCTTGATATATATGAGCCCATATATTTGAGTAGGAATCCTCACATGGGTATGCTGGGTACAACAAGTGGATGTTACATTCAGAATCTATGCTTTGTTGCTTTCACTGATGCAGAACCAAGACTAGGAGTTTCCAGCTAGGGTAACAGGCCCTAGATGTCTTCAACCATTTTTATAAGCTATGTTAGAAGGTAGGTGGTCTCTGACATGGTCTTTAAATGCAACGGGCCAGATATTCAGCTGGTATTAATTGTGAGACTTTTGTCTTTGAGAGCACCACGCCAGTTTAACCCAGTTAGGATCTGGCTCAGCGTGTCCTTTCCACAGTGTCTCCTTAATCTGTTTAAATCCAAGTTAATCTAAAGTAGTGTTCAGTATCGTTTAAAATTACCCCAAAGAAAAAAACTTTTCAAGGATGAAATGTCATGCAGAGATATTTCCTTATAAAACAGGCCTTCAAAAGCTGATCTTCCACCCTGCAGAAATATGCAGCAGATTTCAGTTCTCAGCTGTGATGTAAAGAGAGTCTAAATTTGCATCTGTCAATGCATCATTCTAGAAAATTTGGATTTGTTCTGCAACTTTGTGTAATTTTTAG
This sequence comes from Myiotriccus ornatus, assembly GCA_036023395.1. NCBI lineage: Eukaryota > Metazoa > Chordata > Aves > Passeriformes > Tyrannidae > Myiotriccus > Myiotriccus ornatus. The sequence goes on from JAYRBT010000114.1 coordinate 80,255,560, forward strand.
TTCAAAAGTTTATATGAGTAGGTAGGGAAATACCTTGTTACAAGCCACTGTTAACCTCTTAGGACAAGATTTGCAGTAAGAATGAAATGCAGCAGTAACATATGTCCCCCTTCACTGACATTTGTGGGTTCTCTCCAGGTTGCAGAGAAATATCACTCCCCTCTCAGCTTTCACGATGTTCAATATTCCCATTGGGTTGGCATATACATCTTTTTCTTATGGAAAGCCTACGGGTTTTGTTTTTTTCTGGCCTGTCTTGTTCAAATGACTTCTGTCCCTGACAAGCTCAGCATCTTTTCCAGAGTCGAATGAGAAGCCACAAAATATGTTTCTCTTTCCTCAGTGTTTTACTGGTTAGCATAATCATCGCTGGGAAGTGAGACATGAGTCCAATGCCCATCTGCAGCCACCCTTTTTTTAAAGAAATCTGTATTGACATATCTTTGCAGCAGCACCCTGGTGAAGCTGAAGCAGGGCAGAAGAATAGCTCTGGGGACTGTTTCCAAGGACTGTTTGTTCAGGCTCTCCTTGGGACAAAGGTTGGAGGATGAGGTGCAAAATCCACTTTCCAAACACCAGTCACATAAAGGAAGAAATTTGTGGACCTGTGAAGTTAGGAGGAGGTTCCTTGAATGCCAGCGATACCTAAATATTAGACATGGATCCTCAGTTATCTCTTTCAGGGCTGTCCATGCCTGAAGTGAGAAGCTCAGCTTCGTCTCTAAATGAGCCCCGTGGGGGCTGCAGTGCCATGCAGAGAAACTGCTCAGGCCCCAGCACAGGACACACACAGAGATATCCCTGATGTGTTAGCCCAGGCAGGGCGTGTGCTGCTGTGGCCATGCTGATTCCACCCTGGAAAGATGGCAGTCCACTGTGATGGAGACAGCATGGGCCAAAATGCCAATGGCAAGGGTAACACCTTGGGTGCCAGGGGCCTGTTCAGGGAACACCCTTCACCACGTAGCTAAGCTGCGCTGTCTCTGTGTTCCAGATGCAGGAACTATCCATGTGCATCCCTTTGGCCGACTATCAGGCAAGAATGCATGAAAATTAAACAAATTACTGGTTATTACGAGAAACATATTTCACTAATTGGCTTCTGAGGGCAACATTTTATTGGGCAACAACTATCAATAAGCAAAGTGTGGCACTTGTTTAGTATTAGAACTTTATTCTAGCCTAAGGGAAAGGAAAGACTAAAGGATCAAGGAGACAAATGAAAAACAAACACGGAAAGCTGCAAAGTTAAAAACACTGAGAGGAGGAAGCCACAAGGGAATAGGATTAGATTTCAGAGTCTCCATAAGTGAGCACTAGGATCTTTCTTGTAAATTAATTCCACACTTAATTTTTGGAATTCTTTCTTACTTTTCCAGACTCCAGCCAAAACTAAGTCAGATGAAATGTTATAAGAGATTGGCATCCGGGGATGTAGTGGTAAACTAGTTTACTTTCCCAGTTTCCTTTCATATGTAGATTAAGCACTGAATTTTCTTTTGTCATTGCTTGCAAAGATCTAAGTTTCCTTCCTAAGGCATCATCTTTTATTAATCAGCTTATCCACAACAGAGGCCAAAGAGACTGGAAATGGGTTCAGACAGATGTTGATAAATGTCTTAAGTTTCTTATAAACTAAATCAAGGCCAGCCATGTTTTATTAATAAGCTAACCTTCAAACATACTTTGCCCTCTGCATACTGTATCACACTGTATATGCCATCCTGTTTACGCTGCTTGTCCCAATTTTATTTAAGGCTGTTAACATCTCTTACTTAAAAAGGCAAATCCAATGTATATCGATAATGCAGTCATAAAGGGTAAATTATGTAATCTGCAAAAGTGCACGCTACATACCAGGTGTAGTAAGGATTTGGAAAGACTCATTGTTACATCTACTTTTCTTTAATTTAATTTTATTTTTTATACCTGTTGCTGGGTAAATATATTTAACCAGCATGCAGCTTAGCAGATACTATCCCCTATAGCCTTCTCTCATGCCCCTGAAGCTTTTCTCCCTCTCCAGCAGCAATGTTATGGAGTGGATCACACTATCCCACTTGTAAGAGTCTGTTCTCAGCCAAGACAGAAGACCCCAGGCCATTCCAGATCAACATGGAGTCTCTTTGGGCCCAAAATCCTTCAGCTGTTGCCAAACATGAGGTGGACACTTGAGCATGTACTTTGTTTTTACAGATCATTAACATCCTTCATATAAATCATAAGCATTTAGAGTAATGCTTCCATAAAAGAACTGCTTGGGGGCATGAATGACTGGGTGAGCCTTGTGACCAGAGTGATCTGTGAAACCAGAGGAGCTGTATAGCATTTCCAATGGAAAATTTGATGATGGGGACAGATGACAACCCAAAGAAACTGTTTAGGGAGGTGGAGATAGCATGAACAGTGAGGTCTGGTCTAAAGTGTTAGAGAAATATTGATCTGGATGTCACTCAGTGACCAGAACTGTGAATGTGATTGGTGACAATATCACCTTAAGAAAAAAAAAATAAAAATAAAAAGAAGCAGCTTAGTTTATTTTAGAAGAGGGAGGGAAAAAGAAATCCCTCCAAATAGCTTTTGACAACTTAATTTTTTAACCTATCGCTAGAGACTAGTGTTCTAAAGCCATGATAACATTACTGGAAGAAGCGTTCCTGCAATTACGGGAACATGGCTGGTTAAAGGTGTCCTGCAATATGCCTTACAGCATGACATCTATAGGGGTGGATATAGGTTTTTTTTTGTTCTCCTCAAGCCCAAGAGTAGAATGTTTTGCAGGATCAGCCCTCATTAGACATCAGATAGCACACAGAACATATTTTCAAGAAGTACCTTTTCTTTGTGGAGTTTTATAGCATTTTAGGCTTCTGCAAGTTGATTTTTCAGAGATGCTGAACATTTTATCTTTCATTAAAGTGTTTTAGGGATGGAGAGACCTCGAAATTTTGAAAATGAAAAATCCAGTACTTTGTGTTTTGGGCAAAATCCTTTCTGTACCGTCATGTGTTATAACTTTATCATTAACTTAAACATCCGGGCAGATGGAGCCCGTTAGCCCTGTAAGGCAATCCATCTACGTCCTGAGGACCTCACTGCCACCGTCCAAGCT
>JAYRBT010000114.1:80258771-80287272 GCA_036023395.1 Myiotriccus ornatus
AAAAATCCAATGCGCAGGCTGGAAGGTGTAAAGACCTTCCCCGGTTCTTCGTTCGCGAAGACTGGCCATTATTAACTTAAAACATTTTTTGGTGTTTTTTTAACCATTAATAAAGTTTGCACTATTTCCACGAAAGCTGGAAATCAATTTTATATATGTAAAACAAAGTACCAAGAAATATGCAGTCAGAGGCCTCTCTCGCAAATATGGCTCTGGGATATGCAGATGAGAACAGGATGTTCACACAGGCACAAAATCCCAAGTAACATGTATCATGAAACACTTTCCATTAGGTCAGAGTTACAGTACTGATTCATTAATATACAAAGTTTTGCACTTGGACTTCAACTTTCAAGTGAAATCTTCTGAAAAATGTACCTTTGTGGCTGAAATAGCATGAAATCCTGTCCTGTCTGCTCTTCTCCTCCCCTCCCAAGTTTCTTACAAAGTCTTCCTATGGGAAAAGTCATGAGAAGGTAATCAGAATTCAAGCAGAGAATCTTAAAACACAGCAAATAATTTATCTCAATAAAATGGGGTATCCATGAGAGATCTGAAAAGACCATTGGATAATTAAAGTGATACATGATTGGAAGATTATTTCTGACTATGTCAATTAGGTATCTGTTAAATGTTTTAACAGCAAGTAATTGAGAAAAAGAGGGGGAAAAAAAAAAAAAAGCAGAAAGAAAGAAAGATATCTCCAGTTTGCTAGATCTATTGTTTTACAAATGCATTCCCCACTGTATCTCAGTGTGCTAAAACACTTTAAATATTTTGCTCTCATCAGGTTCTTGCATAAATAATCCCCTCTGCTCTTTAGGTGCTTTTTGACAAGTGCAAGATTCCCCTTTGCTAAACAGCCTCAAATCTCACTGAAGCTAATGGGAAATCAGGACGGTCCTTTACCATGCAGGTTTGGGCCCAGAGGCACAAACGAAAATACTTTCACCATTTTTATCGTGTCCACGAGATGAAAGGAGAAATTTCAGTGGCGCTTAGCACTAGTCTTATAGGCCCCATATTCTGCACTTTTTCCAGGGCACAGAAATCCCACGTGATAATTCCTCTTATTTTTGTTGTAGCTGATGAAAATTCCCACCATGGAGAATCGTGAGAGTCTAACTGCCAAAATTACCTAGCAAAAACCCAGCCTCAAAAAAATCCAGAAAGAACATTCTACACAGTTCGTGACTACTCAGTGCAGGGTGTCCTGCTGACCACTGGTTCCAAGGACTCTCCTACATGATCTTCATATGAAGTTGTAGCATTGCCTTCTGCCAGGCTCTTTTGCAGTGGTAACTACATTTCACTGAGGTTTAAAGTACAAAAACTTCTGAAGTGTCCTTCTCTGTAAAAAGCAAGATCGAATAGCTACCTGATCCATAAAAAGAGGGACTGTCAGTGGGTGCACTAAAGCTTGAGATGCCTTGTTTTTAAAATCAGTAATTTATTTTCCTATCAGCTGTATTTATATGTAGCAGCAGGCAGCCAGAAGCTCACTTGAGCTAGACAGGAAATTTCTTACATTAAAGTTGTCAAAAATCTCTTAATCATCCCAGTGTCATCAGTAGAAAAATTAGGGCCATGCCTACCCTAGCAAAATAAACAAGGTCAGGACACAGACATGGGCTTTCAGCATGAGCCAACTACCATTCTTTCAAGAACAGCTAAAATAAAGTAAAAAGACCTTTCTTCTTTAATTCCTTGGGATATCCTCAGAGAGGATGTTCACTACAGTTTGTATATCTTGTTCTGTGTGATTTGCAGAAAAATCCCAGCTGCACCTCTTCAGCCTAGTTATCTGGAAAGACCAATTGCTCCTAATGGGTGAACCACCCTTCCTGCTCGCTCCAGGGTGTTGGGACAAGGCAGGAGCCCCCTAAACCCTCTGATCACCACCTCTAACCTGGGAGTCTCTCAAACTCTGCTGTAGCAGCAGCAGGCACAAACCATGCTCAAAATGGGCTATGGAAAGGTCTTCTACTGCATCAGCACTCCACATAGACATATCAGTGAAACATTTGGCTTTGGTGTGGTGAAGACACTGGGGCTTTATTGCTGCCCCCTCTGCCGCGACCAGAGTGGGAGTCTAAACCTCAGAGAACTCCTGTGCAGAGTGTGGTGAGGGAGCAGCTCCAGCGTGTGCCGCCTTTATGGTGCAGATGTTGGGCCAAGTGTCACAGCTCCAGCTGCTGGCTTTGAAGGCGGAACCCTAATCCCACGCCAGGGAGCAACCACAGGGCCCAGCGGGGGGCGAGCAGCAAACTGAGCAGCTGAGAGGTTGTGTGTGTGCACATGTGAGTGTGTGTGTGTGTGTTTTGAAAAGCATTAATATGTCTGGCTGTTGGCGGGAAAATGACTTGTTTAATTGCTCAGAGGAGGCCTGGCCCACCTATACTGAGACTGGAGCGGTGTATAATCACGGAGTGTAACTGATGGGAAAAATGTGCTGGGTTTACTGAGTGTAATAGATGCTAAAAGGTACAACTTGCTGTTAGTTTAACAGCTCCTATTAAATCCCCAGAGAAAGCATTTGCTGGGATTGTGGAAATTCTACAAAATCACCTGTCCCAAAAGTCACCGGCGAGGATGGAGCATTAGTCCTTTTACAAACTGAATCATAAAAATAAAAAATAGAAAAAGCAATTTTTGATTATGTGGCTGGATTAATGAAATTAACAGAGCACTGCTAGTTTAAAAGAGTCTGATGATGCTCTAAGGAAAATGCAAAATGAAGGCTTTAAAAAACCAGTGACTGAATGAAACTGACTTGATCCCTTCTGTGTTACAAATTGCTCCTGCAATGAAGACAACTGCTAAAATGCTAGGGTGCTCTGACAGCATCTGTTAATCTTTACAGCAGATAAACTTGTGGTGAGGCAGACAGCACAGGCGGCACTTGGACTATGCTTTTTTCCCCTTCTTCTTGTGGTAAAAAATCTTCAAAGCATATTCAAGCATAGGCAAAACACTGAAAAAAAATAACACAAAAAAGAACAACCACCTTCTCAAAAGGGGAAGAGCAAAGGACTCCAAATCACCTTCTGAAGAACAGTGTAGTAGCTCTACACTCATTTAAGCGGCATTTGGACATCTTTGCAATTAGGGGAGCAAGTCTTAATGCAGAGCTCGTTTCACAGTCTGCTGCTTGTAACTACAGTAACAGCATTAGGGACTGCTCAAAAGCATATCTGGATGTGACTTCAGCACCGCTAAATCACGCACAGAGAAAATCCTTGCTGAAGTGACTGTTGCTACAGAGAATGTAAAAAAAATTGCAGAATGTGCTAAATATGCGAGAAACCAGCGGGTAATATACAGCTCTGCAGCTGGGTGCATGGTTTGGTGGGAACTACTGTGGGAACTGCTACTCTCGTAGGTGTAGAGCCAGTCCATCAGGGTGTGCTGCTCCAAGGTTTCCTCTGCTGGCATCAGGGACATCCCCCCATACCCTGCAGCAGGGCTGCACCTCCTGCAGGCAGTGCAGGCAGCCTGAACTAGGGAAATCACCCACACCTGATGCCACCAGTGAGGCAAGAAGTTGCAGTTCCTGCAGATGAAGGATGGCAGAGAGAAGACATTTTCAACAGGCAGAAGGATCTCAAAGAGAAGTTGATAACCACTGCAACAGAAATTGGGCAGAGTTTAATAGTACAAAAGTTACAGAGCTTAGTAGTACAGGAGGTGAAAGAATCCATGCTTGCTGTATGCAAACATAACAAATCCAGTGTAAGCAGCTGCCAGACAGATGCACAGAAATTCTCGACCATCAGACAGTTATGGGGTAACTGAGTAGCTCATCAGTGTGAGAAGACCAAACATGTCCAGATGGTCTATACTACAGCAGCATTTTGAATAACCTGTAAATTGCTGGTGCTACCAAGCAAGGAGGGCCCTGGCAGACCTACCAAGACTGCTGACCTGGGCTGCTGATGGCTGCTTTTAACAGAGCTCTAAAGCTCCATAGAACAGCTCTCATGTTTTCTCTTCCATGTCTGAAAGCCCTGACTCACTAAGAAATCATGTTCTTCAGTCCTTTATATATTTTCACTGTGTTTTTATCTACACGTGCAGAAAACAGTCAACAATACGTTACATTCTAGCCTCTTCTGCATTTGTACATTGGAGCAGTACTCTTCCCTTTGTCTAAAGGTCAGATTACATTAGCAGTTCACATTCCTGGTTAAAAATGCAGGCAGATGTTTTCTTCAGGGGGCAGATCATGTAGGAGGAGGCATCGTTTTCTCCTCCGGTCTTCAGTTAAACTAGACCTGTCATCTTCAGCTGTGTAAACGTGAATCTTAACTGAATGGCATATACTTCATTTTGGACTAACATTTCAATGAACTTAAAACCATTTGAGGGTCTGTTATCTCTTTGCTTAAATTCTGGGATGCTGAAATTAATGGCAGGTCTGTTGTTAACTTCAGGAAACGGTACTGGAACTTCTGCCTCCCCCTCAGCTAAAATATGGTTCAGTCATGACAAATGGAAATACATTTCACTCTATTTAGCAAGGACACATTCTGAAATGCAATTTGGCACTGAGGAAATAAGTCTGGTTCATAAAACAGCTATGTATGTACAAAAGAAATTACTTTTGCAAAGCCTCCAGCTTCTCTTTAATTAGACTGAAAACCCAAGACTGTGACAGTTCTTCTGCAGAGCTGGAGGTCCTTGTGGACCCAGCTTCCAGCTGCACATGAATGTTTCACTTCCATTAATTTTCTATTCTTTTCTGTGAAGTTTGCATCCCTCAGCTTGAATTTTCAAAGTCCAGTAGAATATGCCATACCCTGCACAAGGAACTTAATGCAAGTGTTTCAGAGTGGGAAGACCACAGCATAGATGCAGCTTTCTGAAGTATTTGCTTGTAATTTATGGCAAAGAGAAGCTTGAAATTATGAAAAAAGATTGTAAATAAGTCAGTGCTCTCTCCAAACAATGCTTCCACAGTATCACGGGCTCTGAAACATGATTTTTTGAATATTGGGGGTGCAGGATTCATCTGTGCTGCTTTAGTAGTGGACTCCCTTGTGACTCTGCTGAGTCAGGAGGTAGAGATTGTCTCTGGTCCTGCCCATCATCTCCTCACTCTGGTGTTAGAAGAAATCACATATAAATGAAACTACCAGCAGGGTCTCCTGGTGGTTTCTTTTGGTTCATTCACATGTGACACAGTTGTCATATATCACTGCCACAGCAGACTGAGAGGAAGGCTGGAGTTTGATCAGATACTTAGAGTCAAATGACTCTGTGTGTGGGGTGGATTGTAGGATCACATTGCAGATGGCATTTAGGGTGACCTGTACTACCATTTGCTAAGACTGTTGACACATCCCAAGAGAAGATCCTGTTTCAGTTGCTAACTCTTCAAAACTATTATTTGAGTATTCCAAATGGTCATCTGTAGTTGGGTGAATCTTCTAATAAGCAGTTGAACATCTATTATGGCAAAAGAAAATGTATGACCTTATTCCTATCCATGTCCATGTCTATATCTATAGCCAAGATTGCACTAGGAAAAAAAATAAACATCTCTGCTTCTCTTTAAGAAACTGTTGACTTTTTCTTTCAAAAAAGAGAAAGCTCAAGTACCACCACACTGGATGACCCATCCCTTCTTATGTGATCTTTCTACCAGGATTAGGTCAGCTCCTGTGAAAGCTTGCCCAGACTAGCTAAGCTTTGGGAAAAGGCCGTTTCTGTAGGCAGGAAGTTATTATGGGATCAGTTGGAAGAGTGCAATACTGCTGAGCATGCTCGCATTACTCTCAGCCCACACAGGTGTCACCACTCAGGCAATGAGTTTGTCCCAGCTCAGCCCTGCTCCAGTGGCTCCTCCTGTGCTCCTGTGGCCACCTGCCAGAGAGTCCCTCTGGAAGAAGAGGAGGAAGTCCTCTGATCTGAACCTAACTCAAGACGACAGAAAAGCCGGGTGGAAAGACACATTATGGCAGCAAGATGTTTCCTGTGGGATCACTGGCAAGTGGAAAGGAAATACGAGACCACTTAGGCAAGAGGCATGGTCTGAGAGATGGAAACAAGGAGGGAAGATTAGATCAGAAGAGGATTTAGGAGGGACAACTGGAAATGGGTTGGAAAGGAAGTCATGGCTGGAAAGCGAAATCTGAGGACCAGGTCCTGGCGTAGTTAGGTAACAAGAAGAAACTTCCCTTTCTCATCAGCAGCTCTTCTTCCAGTCTCAGAGTCAATGAATGAAAACTTAAGGACTTGGGATTAAAGTTATCTTGCAAATTATAATATTGTAATCCCGTGGGGAAAAATACTATGTGATCATGTAATTAAAGTCTGCATCCTGATGCATATTCAAAAGTATGCCAAATGCAAATTGTGCAGACAGTGAATATTATTTTTTAAATTAAATTGTAGACATATTTTATAACCCGATGATTTTTTGTTTGTTTGTTTTATATAGGAGGAAAAAGATTGTGGAAATATGTAGAAGTGCCAAAACAATGAGATAGAGAACACTAACACTGGAAAATACTCGAACAGTGGATCCAAGTGACAAGAGATAATCTCAAGAGTCACACAGGCTACCGGAATTTATTTCTACTTTTGCAAGTTGATATGATTTTTGGTTTTGTTACTTTTTTCCTTTTTTTTTTTTTTTTTTGCCTGGAAACTGATCTAATTTCTGTGGGGACAAATTTTAAGTCACAACACTGCATTTCAGTGACTAAATATTGTTTGTGTCTCTCTTAGTGACTCAGTTTTCTGTTATTTCAAGAGGAATTATGTGTCCATTCATTATAAGGGAAGAAGCCTGAATTTTGCAGAAATTTCTCAAGTCTGAGGAGTGGCATTACTTTCAGTCCCAGACTAAACAAACACGCCTGGCAACATAAGGGCTAAGCAGAGAGTCCACTAATATCAAAAGAACTGTTTCTTAAATGCTTTGGATCAGCCGTTGGAAAAACCTTCACAGCCCATTGTATTAGGAATATGTAAAGAGAGAGTGTTTCTTCATGAACATGCATGCTCTAAATTCACTGCTGTATATCAGTATATCTTTTAACTTCAGGTGATGTTTCTTTGTCTGTCAAAAGGGAAAACGGACAAACTTCCTGATTTCTAGAAGAACTAGTGCGATGGTCGATCATGGCAGACTCTGAAGGCAGCAGCTCGGCCCTGATCTTGCTCTTCCCATGGAAGTAAAAGGGACTTTTGTGGCTTTTGCTTCAAGGAAAGACAATTGCAATGATCCTGAGAGTATGTAAGAATGTAAGTCTGTCTAGCACTCCAAAAAGGACTCAGCCCACACAACCAAGGCAGTGCTTTCCCACTTCCTTATAAATGCATCTCTTTACCACTGAATAGTACATTTCTTAAGATTTGTAGGGTTTCATCTTCAGGGCTAAATTCTGTTTTGATTTATACTTTGTGCTTTTGCAGGAAGAAGCTCACCACACTGAGAAACACCTGCCTCAGGGGTGAGTTCCTCTAAGCAACCAGCCCCAGTCTCCAGCAGGATGGTGAAGCAAACTGCAGCACTCTCCAGGAACCAGCTCCTGAGTACCTCAGAGGCTCATTCCTGTGTGACAGGGGTGTCAGCATTTGGCCAAGAATATCTCAGTCCTAAAACTGCACACTGTCAGATAAAGCAATCTCATGGTTTTTATTGACAGTGACATTATTTTCCCTTTCTTTGTGTTTGCACACCAAATTAAGTTATTCTGGAGCAGAGCCAGTATCCTTCTCAGACTGTATCTGAATATATTCCTGTAGACTGTCATTATAGTTTGAGAGAAAATGAGACCAAATCTGCAGCTTTCTACTCCTTTTGTTATTAGTTTAAACAGGGGCTATCTTGCTGCACTCTTGGATAAATGAAGTTTAGAAATGTCAGTGGGAGTTTAGCTCTTCTGTCTACTGAGAGATTTTATAAAAATTAATGTTTTCTTTTAATTTGTGGATTTGGCTTCTATCATCAGTTACAAAAGCATTTACTTTTCTCCAAAATATGGCCTTTGCCTTGATTTTCATTAATTTGCTGAAGGATTAGTGGAATCAGACCTTTGTTTTGCCGTATTTGATAGTGCCTTTGGTGTTGAAACAAGCAGTGAGCCTCTATGGGTGTGGGCAAAGGACTCACAGAATAAGGTTGGATGGAACTACAGTGGACCATCTGGTCCAACCACCCTGCTCAAGCAGGGTTATCCCAGAGCACACAGCACAGGATTACATCCGCACGATTCTTGAGTATCTCCGGTGAGGGAGACTCCACTACCTCCCTGGGCAATCTGTTCCAGTGCATGGTCACCCACACAGTTAAAGAAGTTCTTCCTCATGCTCAGGTTGAACTTTGGCTGCAGGGGAAGGGTCCCTACACAGGAGTCCCTACACCTGAGTCAGGAGTGGCTCCTGCACAGGCTGTGGCAACACCGGGCTCTGCATCTGCGCATGGACTGCTGCAGGAACAGCCTCTTCAAGCCTGAAGATCAGGTTCCTTCTGGATCACTGAGGGACTTCAGCAGCATTTATGTCTGTTTCTTGTAAATGTATGCTGCAAACATTATATGTAATTTTTGTATTGCAGTTCATAGCTTTAGTGAGCAACCATTCTGTATGAGAAGCTGCTCTTTGAAGTCAGGGCTGGAGACCACAAACAGAGGATGTGCATCCAGCCACTCACAGGAAAATAAACAGAGAGGCCCGTTCTGCTGTGCCACCTTCAACAAACATGCAGCACTATTCAGGGCTTTTAAAAGAAAACAACACAGTTCCTCCTGCCACCCAGTAAAAACTATACATTTGCAATCGTGTCTTGTTTTGCATATGATTGGTAGCATACTTTTAAACTGCTGTAAGTAATAAAAATATATATGTGCGAGTTGGCTATAAGAAATGCCAAAGTTTCACCTAATAAAATTTTGGTATGCCTCAATTTTCAAAGTAAATTTGATTTATTTGAGCCACCAGCCATCTGATGACAGCCTTGTGTTTTTTATATGAGTCATGTCCCAAGGGGTCTAGAATATGCCAATAGTGTACCTTGGATCTGATCCAGTGTCCGCAAACAGGTTTTCATTAGACTTTGATGCCAGTTGCATTGGGGAGCAGAGAGGCTGCTGAAAACCAGCTTTACTTTGGGATCATTTCTTTCTTTTAGAAAAAATAACAAAGATCTTTTTTAGAGAAGCTTTACGCCTCCACATTGTAGGTGTATGGCAATATTTTAGGGAACAGTAATCTGTTATTGCAGGTGGTCATGCTTCAAGCACTTCCGTATTTTGAGAATAGATCAGACAAAGTGCAACAACTTTTATTGAAAAATTGCCGAATTTGTAAATTAGAAACACATTTTTCTGTGGCTAAGATTAAGTTAGCATGTATTACAGTCACTGGGACTTCTCTGAAGCACTAAGGGGAACATAATTACATAGATTATTCCACATATCCTGGATTGGGACCATGGGCATACTGAGGGCACCTCAATCACGCAGTTCTAGATCCGGATGTTTAGTATCTGTGGCAATACCATAGTGCCTTTGGACTGGAGGTCTTTGACAGGCAATGCATACCTCCCTTCCCCTCACCCCCCCCCACTGTGGGCATTGCTGTCTCCCATGTGATGCTGGAAGGCGACAGAAACTGAACTTCAGATCCTCCTGTTCTCACTGCTCAGGCTTTTCTCCCTGACTCGAGTACAAAGGCAGAATTACACTGATGCTGGAGATCCAGCACCCCTGGGGTAGGAAGCTGCATCGCTTCCCCATGAAGAGGGATGGTGAGGGAAAGAGCATCCTTCCTCGTCCCAAGTGGGCTTAAGGGGGAGGCTGAGCCCTTCGCAGCTGAGTGGTTCCATGCGACTGCAAGTCTGACACAGCTGCAGGACTACAGGAACTCCTGGATAGCTTCTGGTTCCTTTTGAAACTCTCCCTCAGATAGCATTTTCTGAAGGCAGCACTGCACAGGACAAGGAAGGAGGTGCAGGGCTTGTTGTGCCTGGGAGACTGTAAGCAAACATTTTTTGCGGGAGCTGTCTATGAACCATTCATCCCAGCACCTCTGCCACTCCTGAAGAGAGACAGACCTCCCCAACAAGCTACTCCTTGCTCCCTCCTTTAACTGCTGAATTTGGTATCTTTGGCTCTTACCCTCAGTGACAGGGAGCCCTGAAAAATCATGTCTCCCCTCCTCAGGAAAGCACAGAAAAATGCATGCAGCACAGTCTACATGAGAGTCATATAGATGTGGGTTTCTGAAGGCCGTATACATACTATAGACAGTACCAAGAAACTCATGGTTTCCTCCTAAGAGGTCTCTAAAGATGCCCCTGCAAATGAGATCAGCCCACAGCAGTATGTGAGCACCTCTGTTCTCACTGACTCCAACCAGACATATGGTGTCACACAGCTGCTCAGGGTGTGAAAGCCTGACAAGTCTCTGGAATTTCTATTTTATGGTACATAATGCCTTTGGAGGGAAGATTGCAGCACTGAGCAATTCATACTGAATATTTTTTGGTGAGCTACATTATCTTCCAGTGGAATAAATAACTCTGATAATGCAGGATAGTGCCAAATACTCATTTCATAATTTACAGGTAGAATTAGTACATGGTATTGACTATCTGCTTTCTACTACTCTTTGGTTTCTAATTAAAGACCATCAACCCTTGCAGGTAAACAATGTACCCTCCCTCTCACTGGATGCAACTGAATAGCTGCCCAATACCACGAGGCAGTGGTTGTGTTACTGTGATTGTGCTCCACCACACAAGCCTTTTAACTTCTGTCTGCGCTGCTTATGTTTCTCCTCAAATGATCTGGTTTCACACGCTTGATGCTTGTAAGCAGAATCCATGCAAATATCCCAGTAGTCATTAGTCACGCTTGGTTACACTTTTCAACAACTTCTCAGTGTGAACCCTGAAAAGGCACTGCTCTATTTTGCAGCTTTTAAAGCTTGCAATTGATAGAGTTGAAGGACAGGTTTCTGATGTGAGTTTATTTGGCTTTTTAATTCCACTACATTTTCATGGGAAATAAATATTTCTGTGAGCTTGTGGACACCTACAGAGCACAATGCTTAATTCATTTTGATGTTCAAAATAAAAGAAATTGGCTTTATTTTCACATATAAGGTTTTCCTTCCGGCTGTGGTGAAAGCCTTTGAAAAGCAGCCCCAAGGAGATGCAAGATTTCCTCCAGGACAGACACGCTTTCAAACTTTTCTGAGCCTGGAAACTTTAGCAGCATCTGCAAGTGGAGAGGGACCAGGATGTAAGGCTCGCCAGACAAGCTTAGGAAAAACACTGTTTCCACAGCTAACTGAAGAAGCTATATTAAAAACTGAGGTGAAGACAGTGCCAGCTGCACCCACCCATAATTTACACTGTGGGAGATTCTGGTCTTATACTACACTCAACTTACTTGCAAAGAGAAGAGCAAAGGAACTGAAGTTAAACTGATATAAATTGGTCACACAAAACCCTAAAAAGGTTCAGTTAGAGTACCCCTTGTGTGTAAATGTAAAGCACCCTCCAAGAGGAGATCTTTCAGAGTGCCTGGAGCACTTATTGGACTAGCTTACTCCTGGTTTGCACATTAATGGATGTGATGCAAGCGGACTTAATACTGGTTGAGTGTGGCCAAAGCTGATCTAATGCACAGCACTCCACACATTGGTTCTGACCGTGATCCAGTCTCTACTGGAAGCTGTGCATGAAAAGCAGCTGCAGTTCCCAGTATTGGGCACTCTGGATGTTGCAGCAACATTTGGCTCTAATATGACAGAACATTAAAAAACCCCATATATACACTCTGTCTGTATTTATATGATGTATGTTCCCATTCACAGTATTCCTTTTCTCAATTTACCACTCTCCTTTACAGCAGAGGCAGGCACTGCCCCATCCATACAACTGAAATAATTTTCCATCATCAGTCCCACTGCTGGCCCTGGGGCTACTGCCAGTGTCTCTCACAGGGTTCCTTCCCTGCTCACTCAGATTCTGCCAATTCTGGCTATTTCTCCATTCCTCACTCTTAGGAAGCAAAAGGGAAACCTGAGCAGTTTTCTTTGTCAGAGGCCATTTTCCTCCACCTGGAGCAGGCACACCGTGACATTATTTGCCCAACTATTGTCACCTGGCTGCTGCCTTCTGGTGCAGTTTGCCTCAGCCATCTCCTCCCGGCTGGCTTGGTGAGTGGTAACAGCTCTGTGTCTGGAGTCAAATACCCATTGTGCCTCTCAGCTTTGCACCCTTTCATTCTTGCAACCCAGGCACTATAGAAATGGGGACAGGGAAGGGATATTGATGGTTCTTAATCTTGAAACATATTTTCCCGTAAAGTACACTGTGTGTTAGGAATAATCGCAACTTTTCCTATCGATCTCGAAGTCAGCTAACATCCTCAAGGTTTCTGTTGATAGCTTGTTCTTTTTATTTATTTTTTTTTCAGTCAGCATGGAAGGATTTGTGCTACCCTTCACAAAAGCTGTCCTTCCTTTCCTAAGGTGAAACACATGCCTGTGAAATTTGTGCTTGAAGAGTTTTCTGGGATTTGTATTATATTCAGAAACATTTTCTGCTTCAGGCTCAGTGGATTTCAGAAACAAGTGTTAACACAAGGTCAGTTCACAAACTTATTTTGTAACAAGGCATATAACGACCACAGGAAACAACAGTATAAAACATATCTATGTAAAAAAAACTGGCTTAAAGAACAACTTAAAAATCTGATTTCCTTCTCCCTGTCTAAATCAATGAGAATCATGTATTTTTTTAAAAAGCAATCAAACACCATAGAAAGGAAACCTTTTCCCCAGTTGCTCTTCTGATTCTTGTTCTCCAAAACATAAAAAACTCTTAGATGAGCGGGGAATGATTTATCAAGTTGATGTTCCTAGGACTGTTACAGGGAGAAGCTGACAGACCCAGGTGTGTCCAGCCTTAGGAAGAAAAGATGAAGGTGATCTGCAACTGATGGAGAGAGAGAAGGCAGAGTCAGACTTGTCTCAGCAGTAGACAGCAAAATGTTGAGGTAATGGGCAAAAGTTTCAATATGGCAAATTCCCACTAGATATTAGGTGAATTTGTTCGCATTGAGAGTGCTAAAACAGTGCAAAAGTTTGCCCAATAGCCTCTTGAACATAATCAAAACTCAGTGATCTGACTCTAGGCAACCTGATACAACTTTGTAATTGCTCCTAACCTCAAAATTTGAGCAGGGGTTTGGACCAGATGATGTCCAGACGTTTCTTCCAAACTAAACTGTTCTATGACCCTAGGACAAGTGGGAAACTGTAGAAAAGTCATAGATGAAGCTCTGTTTTTCTCATAACATTTAGTTGTTGGAAAGCTGGACACAAATCAAAACTCTTCGGTGCAAAGACAGCTAAAGTTTTTTTAGCAGTGTGAATGTCACTGGACTGTTATTATTAAAGGTTTGTCCAGGCAAGAATTGACCATTTGAGTCAATGAAATTGTGTGGGGTAGATGTGGGAAGGAAAAGGACTAATCCTAGGACAGAGAAGTAGGAGGAGAGCTCTGGAGAATGAGCTCATGGTACTGCCTGCTGCCAGGGAAAGTGAAGGATGAGGAGTTAGAAAATTTATCTTCATCTCCAGCAGTATTTAGGTCCTTATATATACTCCCAGGCAGCCAGCTTGGCTTTAATGGGCTGTGGCATAGGCAACAGTGGTAGCACAAGCAAGATTAATTTATGACCTTCTGGCATATTCAACCTGGAAACAACAACAAGCTATTTCCTCTTCCTAAATTGGCCCTTGCTCCTTTGATATTATTCTACACTGAATTTTCTTCCTAGGGAGGAATTGTCTGCGCATCTTTATCTTACTGTTAGGTGAAGATTTTAGTGATTTATGCAGCTCTTATTGACATAGGTCTAATGTTGAGTGCCACTCTCCTCCTGCTTTGGTATCAGTTCAAAAATGCAGAAGCAAAGAGGTGCTAGTAGCGGGCTTCCTGGTGGACCCACTTCTGAAAGCCCCTTTCCCCATGGTTGTTCTAGAACAGACTGAATCTGGTGACATTCAAATGTGCTACAAACTCCATCTGTCTCCATCCTAGCATTTAAGGTAAAAAAATTGCAGAGAAGAATGTATGGCAGAGAAAAAAATGCCCTATTTGCTATGGGAACACAAAGGAAGGTGGAATTCAGGTGGATCTTGTACGATTGATATAGTTGTGCTTAGGGAAGAGAATTTTTAGATATTTGTTCTCCTTGTAGAGGACTGCAGTAAAAGTTTTCAGACTTCATCACTGAATGTCATATTAGTCCAATAAAAATAAACATTTTGAAAAATTATTTGCTCTTCAAAGTGTAAAGGCCGAACTTTCCAGAAAGGTGGATTGTCTGAACAGGTTTCCTCTGAGTTAGTCAAATAAGCTAGCCATGAACCAAAGATTCTTAACTCAAGGCTTCAACATCGATTGATATTCTGTATTATTCAGAATGAACCTCAGACATTAAGTATGGTGGCCATAACAGATTTACTCATTTGACCCCAAGTTAACAAGTCTTAAATTTCTCTGAAACAAAAGTAGCTGGTTGCCCTAATTGTACTTCATTTTCAATAAGTGGGTATAAAAAGGGAGAGTTCTGAGTCTAGATCTAAGATATCTTGTTTATATAATAAAAACAATGTCTGTGGATTTGTGTTGGCCTGGAAACAGCCATTGACATGAGAACCTTTTCCCATACAACAACTTATTTATTTTGAGATTATTTTTAAACAACCACAGCATTCATTCTCTATCCAAAGGATAAGACAAAAATCACCCAAAAATTTTTTCTTGATGATGTCTGCTTTAGCAGTTTCTTACATGGTATTTCTTAGAAAGAACTGATTTCTGTTTCCAGTAAATATCCCATAGAAGGGAACAGATTGATAATTTGGAAAACGAAGATTGTCTGCTTCACCTTAACTTGAAAAGTTTCAAAAATTTTATTTATAATTCATAGCTGTGTATTATCTCTACACTTATATCAGCTTACAATATTACAGGTTTTTGTGTAAGGCTTTTAAAACCTAGGCCCTTCCATAGTTGTTCTTCCTCCCACATGCTCCCTTGTGAGTGGATAGACCTATCTGATTTTTTTTTCTGTCTTCTATTTCTACTTTCACAGTTACTTCTCATATATGGGAAAGGAGGAAATACATTTTACTGTGCAACTGCTCACAAGATGATTCTTTCTTTTTTATCATCAGGATTAATAACCAAACTCTCATTAATTATGTCTTCATGCATCCACGGATGGGAGGAAAGAGCCAGTCAATGACCATAAATACTGACAGAACAGAAAAAAACATTCATCAGAGTAGTGCAAACGGGCGTAGAGGCAGGCCAGAATGGCTATGAAAACTAATAAAATGTAGGAATAGACTAAAACCCAACCTCTGCCTTTGCAGACGAAGACAAAGGTGATTTTTTTGTATCAATTTTAAACGATCTATCTAGCATTTCATTCTTTGAATACATCTCCATCGACCACTTTAAAAGGGTCTTGGATTCTGGTCTTCAAATTCATATCATGGCTGAAGAAAACAGAGGTGGAGTTTGAAAGACCTAATTTAGGTTGGAACCTGCCAACAGGATAATATCCTTGTGCTTTGAGCCTCTGTTAATGTGTCTGGGATGGATGCACACAGTTAAAATTAATTTTTCCACCCAACCTTGATTCAGGGCATAGGTATGCTCTCCAAAGTCATATAGGAGGTGTTTGGGAGAGCCTTCACCCTGCTCTCGCTGTATTTCCCAGCCAGTCTATTTGACTTTCTAAGTCTATGGCCAGAGCTTTCTCCCTGGGGAGAGACAGAACTCCTAAGACAAAAGGAAACTTTCTCTTGATCTCCACAGCTGCCTCTTGTAAGAAAAATATCTGACCAAAATAAAATAGCTGGCAAAAGTATAAAGCTGCTGTCTGTTTTTTGTCTGGCTGCTCATGGACATTTGAGCATTTTTTATTCTCTCCAAGCCAGACCTTTTTACCTGGTACTTCAGAAAGAAGGCAGGTTTTTTTCTCTAGTAGCACTGCTTTTATCCATGAGCTTAGATCCCTCCATAATACGAACTGCAATTCCCTTTGGCAACTGCTTTCCCCAGTACCGCTCATCTTCTTGACTGTGGAGATGTCAGAGATGGAGGAAAGCTCTTGAGCCACAGGAACCTTATGCATGTATCCTCCTCTTAGCTCAAAAAGCAACCTACCTACATTCACGACCAGGGAGCGGAGCACTTTCCCCATGCCTTTCAAAGAGGACATAAAAGGTCAAATTTTGCATTATTACTGTGGTGAAATGCCACAGACCACAGTAAAATAACTTTGAATTTCAATGTACTCTTGTGCAACAAAGCTGGCCCATGACCTCCTCAGCCAAAAGCTGGCTAGTGACCCATATCCATCACCCAAACAAAACACATTAGGGGATGTAGTTCATGATTTTGCCTTTGGAATGAGAAGATAAAACACTCTCTTGTCACAATGGAAATATGCACTATAACACAGCTAAAAGCTGAGAAAAAGAGCAAAACTGAAATTGTTGAACCGAGAAGCCTTTACAGTATTTTTCAACATAATGACACATTTTTTTATCAACTGGTATAACTGTGTAATTCTGATAAATAACGGTCTAAATAATGTACACAGGGGTCACCACCGATTTTTTCCAAATTGCCAGTGGAGTTGGTTCAGACAGTCAATATTTATAACTCTTCAGCAAAGATTGTGGTCTACAGGCTGCTGTACGACTACTCACATCTCCTCTTTTGCTACATGGAATTATAAAACCTTCTAGTGCAGCCTACAAATGTAACTCCAGAAAAGGAATCTGGGAAACGCTAAAGGGAGTACAGTCTGAAATGCCAAATACTGCACTGGCCTGCAAATCAGACTGCTGTCCTGCCCTGCTTTCAAGCCACACCGAACTCAGGGCTGGGCATCCAATAAATCCAACAAACCATCTCATCCTTAGAGGCTGTTCCCTTCACTCATACTATACCTTTTCCTAGATGAATTGCAGAGGGATGAGAATGTTTAAATGGAAGATGAATCACTCCTACACTCAGCCAATTTAATAAAGCAGAAAATATGAATGAAACAGCCATTTTAATAGCTTTGACTAGTTCTGCATGGGAATTTAAAAATTAGGAGTGAAGCACTGGGCTTGGCATTCAGCTGGGAACCAGCAACATATGGAACAGGGCACCTGGATGATGTGCTCCTGGCAATCCAAAATGGGCCATTTGCTTTCTGAGCCATCTGGAGCCTCTCTCTAAGGTCAGTGATTTCATTACTTAGCAATCTTAGTGATTCATCTGTTCATAGCTTTGTGGCTCACTACAGGTAGGTCAAAGCTGATGAGCTGGAACAATTTCCTCTACCAATACTCGTTGCTTCTTGAATCTAGCAGCAGGCAAGCAGGAAGGGCGCCAAGACTTTTGAGAGCTATCTCTTTGATGCACTGGGGCATCAGGGTTAGAAATACTCACATTCCAAACTTTTGTAGGAGTTAGGAAGCCTAAATAACTGCCTGGAGCTAGGCCAAATGTCCCCGGCATATTTTTTTGTGATCATGGTGTCTACCCCTTGTCAGCCATATGAGCATATTACACCTAACAATAATCCTGGAGGGTGGATATCTGATACCTGTACCATGCTAGTATTAATTGAAAAGATCACATGCAGGGGAAGATTAACAAGGAGGTATTAGCTTGTGGTCTAGGATGAAACCAGTGAACAGCATTCCCTGTAATCTCCCAGAGCAGAGCACACCTCGTAATAACATCAGGATCATGTCTGAGAAGAGAATAGCAGGAAGGAATTGGTGAGGCTGAAGGCTGACTTTCCACAGCTGGCTCTGCAATTTAAGTCTAGACTTAGAAGCATAAACTTCCTTGTAAAACACTTCAGGACAAGATAGATAGCTGAGAAGGACAAAGGGAGATACTGGTCAGCAAAGAAGAGCCTTTTGGTCAAGTATTCATGATGCACAAAACCAAGGTAGACATTGTGATCTCTTTTTAGTCTTTTCATAACATGATGTAATTCTTGAAAGCAATATTTCTGAACAAAAATCATTAGATTGCAGCACATTCTATATATTACATAACCACATGTTCTTGTATTCCTTCCTTGAAAGTGAATTGAAGAACTTAAAATTTAAATTGCCATGCAAAGGCCAGTGCCCATTTTCTGTCATTTTACATAGGGCAGTTTTAAGGGATACATTTCCAGGTGAATAAGAGGATCCTCCTCAGCAGAGGAAGATCAGATTAATGAACAGATTGAACATCCACACATCCACGGTGCTTATAGAGATACATATGGGAGTGCTGAGGGAGCTGGTGAATGTCATTGTGAGGCCATAGATCATTTCTGCAAGATTATAGCAAATGGGAGAGATTCCCGAGGAAGGGAATAAAGTATATGTCTCTGCTGTCTTCAAGAGAGGTAAAGAAGAGGATGTGGGGAATGAAACCAGTCAGTCTTATCTGCATTCCAGAGAAAGGATGGAGCAAATAATACTGGAAATATTTCCAAAATATCGAGGACAAAAAGGTTGGTGGAAACAACAGCTTTGCAATACAATGGACAAATCATTCCTGATCAGCGTGACAGCCTTCTGCGATGATTTGACTAGTTTGATGGATAAAGAAAGAGTGTGAATGTTATTTATCTTGGTTGTAAAAAGGCTTCTGACACAGTCTTTCATAATATCCTCACTGAGAGGGAGGATGAAGTGCAGCCTAAGTGTATAGCGAGGGGGGTTGAAAGCTCTCAGGGGGCTGGTGAACAGTGTCATGGAGTCCAGTTGGAGGTCACCACAGGGCTGATACTGGGACCAGCATAGTTTCTTGTTCATTAATGACCTGGATAATGGGACAGAACAACCTCTCAGCAAGTTTGCTGAAGTTACCAAACTATAAGGAGTCATTGATACAACAGAGGTTTGGGCTGCCATCCAGTGGGATTTCAGCAGGCTGGAGAAAAAGCAAATCCCGGCCCTGGGGAAGAACAACCCCACGCACCACAGAGTCTGGCGGGTGACTGGCTGGAACGCTGCTTTGCAGAAAAAGGTGTGGAGGTCCTGGGATACACCACTGTACCAGCAACATAAACCAGCAATTTCTCTTGTGTCAAAGAAGACCAACAACATAGCGGGCCATGCCGAGGGGAGCATTATCAGCAGTTAAAGGAGGTGATACGTTCCATCCTACTCAGCCCTTCTGAGACAGACCTAGAGTGCCAGGCCCAGTTCTGGGTTCCCCAGTACAAAAGAGATACTGATTGACTGAAGGGAGTTCAGTCACAGAGATGGCTAAGGAACTGGTACATCTAACAAATTTGGAGAGTCTGGGAGAGCTGGCAGTGTTCAGTATACACATTAACATCACTTTACAGACCACAGAAAATTATTGGCCCTATTCTAATGTCCTTCTGTCAAACCTCTATTTTATTTTGGAAAGACTTAACATCACAGTGTGTAAAATATATAGGGTTATGTAGACTAAGAAAGCTACAAAGAACACAGTTATTGTTTAAAAAAGAATGAGATTTTAGGATTTGAGGAAAGAGAGGAGCAGTTCAATAGTCCTGGGGCACCTTCCTCTTTAATCTAATCCCATCTGTTTTATAAACAATTACTTAGGAGAATTATCTTTCCCATGAACACATGATGTTGTCTGCATGACTTCAGCTTCAGATATGAGAGCCATAAGGGCGGGGAGGCTTGTTTTGCTTTCTAGTTTTGGGTGGAGAAAGCACTATCTCCCCCTCATTGGTTTAAGTCTCTAAGAATTGGCTGTTCTGAACAACACATACCTCTGAGTGCAGTCATAGTTGGGTTAAACCATGTCACTTTTAACTTAAGCACAGACACTTAAGCACTGAGAGAGCCCGTGTGAGACTTTCAATGGTAGGGTTTTTTGAAGGTATTATTCCTCTAGTCACTCAGTAAAACTTAAGTAGTGCTTCAAGCTAACTTATATGGTAGAGATTTTTAAAAGGGTTGACCAAAGTTTTATTTAACTTCTAAACATGTCAGAAACTGGGATCTTACAACCATAATTTATTCAATGGACAACAGTTTGCATACATTGTTTCTTTACCTCAGGTACCCCTAAAAAAAGTCCTGATGTATTGAATTGATTTTAGAACTAGCAAATGGCTAATTATACTTTAAGATAGTCTTTACTCATCCACACATTGTGATAAATCTCTGAGTTTTAAAAAATATCTTCTGTACCAGCAGATGAGTCCTAGCACACTTTCCAAAATCTTCATTGCTGATTTTGTATCACATGTGATAAGACTGAAAATAACTCTTGCACAACAAAATTGGTGTCTTTAAAAACAGGAGCAAAAGTCACTCCAAAAACCTGCATGAAGTAATCTCAATGTCAGTATGAAATATTACTGATTTGTCTGAATGCTAGCTATGAAAACTTAAAGAGAGGAAAATTATGCATCTTTTATGTTTATTGCCATCCTGTGTAAGAATATGCTGTCATCACCCAACAGATAAGTATTTGGTGTGAACATGGAGCCTGTATGAAATCCAACATTGCATTTCATCGGAGCAGGGATATGACACTTAGACTTTATAAAGAGGAACAGAACTAATGCAGCTTTCTATGCTTCTTGTAAAAATGGATGGTCATGTCACTGTCTGAACAGGTATTTGCTAACTGTAACCATGCCTTCATTTATACCTCCTCCACTCACCAAGAGAAAAACACAGCAGCACCTAACCACGTGGTTTTCCCAAATATCTAGCCTCTCATATCTACCTGATACAGAACAATCTTGAGCCCAGGTAAAATGTGAAAATCATATTCTTAAGATATTTAACTTAATGGATGTTAATGTGTCACTGCTTACAAAATTTCAATGGTTTTGTATATAAAATGTAAACAACAAGGAGAAGACAAATGTTCGGGTGAGAAATATCACCTAACTGAAATATGGCCTTCGTGGGCTTTAAAAGAAGGGTGGAAATAATGGAGGAAAGCTCACATATATCACAGGGAACAATTTTTTTTGTCCATCTACATAATATGATCATCTTGCTGGATTTTTTTTTTTTCCTACCCTCTTGGTACTGGCAAGGCGAGTGACTAATATATTTAGTATTATGAGAACTCTGCAAGGCAATAAGGCAATGACATCACATTACTCAATTCGTCTCCTGTGTCCTCTGAGGAGTCAAAGGTCTTGTGCACACTCAAAAAAAAAAAAATCAAGTGACCTAGTCTGAAAGTAAAACACTTTCCAACATAAACAAAACCAAAGATCCAGTATTTTTGCAGTTATGACAAACTAATTTGAGATTTAATGGTTTGGCCCTTGCTTTGAATTAGTAATTTTTTTATTTTATTTTTTGATAAGTGAAAGAAAAATGCCAAATGCTGTCAGAGTATAAAACTTTTTGGTATGACATTTCTCTGTTAGATGATGTTTCGTACACTGATCTTATGCTGCCAACAACTAAAATACCTTTTAATGTGTTCTGGCTTTTAATATAGCACTGCCTGCATTCCATATGTTTACCATTATCCACAGGCTCATCAGTCCCCTTTATTTTCAATAGAGGCAGTTGTGGAAGGAGGCCAGAATGTGCAGCAACATAGTTCCGGTAGTGAAATTAGCAACTGAACAATATTCCCAGAGAAATAGTCCTGTTCTCTTCTGGCCATAAGCCTGTTTCAAAAAAATGTCCATAGGAAAGGAGTAGTATGTGCAGGTATGTTTGAAAGGCTGTGTAATTTCTGAGTAATTATTGCACATGCAATATATCACGTGCTACACACATTCACAGACAATACCTCATGTGCTGCTCAGATCTTCACCATGCTGGGTAACCACTGGTGACTCCATTTAACAATATAAGAAATCAAGGTACTTGATTGAGGTAAAGGGATGCCAAGTAACTTTCCCAGAGTCCCGCTGTGAGTCTGAGCCAAGCTAGAAGCAGAACGTAAAGCTGCAGCCCTGCAATGTCTTGTCCCTAGTGGCAATACTGGCTGGAGGTATTTCTGTGTCTTGTTCCATCCCTTGCTCTTCTCCCAGTTTATGAGCTGCAGTACAGTGCCCCTGCAGCTCTGCCAGGACAGCTGTTTGTGGGGAAAGGCTGTGAAATATGTCAGGAAAATGGCTCTAAGAAAACCTTTTTTTTTTTTTTTTTTAAGGAAAATAAGGCATTTTGCAAATCCAGACCCCTCACCTGATCTTATGTTGCTGCAAGAATTGTTTTGTCAGCCTAGTCTGAAAGCAGAGAGAGGCAACAGGCAAGAGAGCACGAACAGATAGGAATGCCATAAGCCACCATTAGTCCATCCAAGGCCTAAGTTATCCATACATGCTGATGACATCCATGTGGTACTCTGCAGAATGAGGCAGTAAATTATCATGTGTCTTTCACTTACCTAATTTCAAATTCCCTGTCTGCTCTCTAACATACTCTTCTTGTACTTCACTTTTTCTTAATGAACTATTTAAAAAACCCCATAAACTCCTCCTATTTCCTGAACATGGAATATTTATCCTCTGCTTATCCTATGTATGGTTTCTGCATAAGCAATATTTAGACATAGAATGTTGGCACTTAGAGATGAAACTTCAGCTTTTTCTCAGCAGGAAAAAAGTATCTGTGGCATAAACTGTAGTCGCTCACTTTGCTGGAAAATGGCACTGCTTACATGCACCAAAGATACTGTGTTTTTTCTCATTGAATGTCTGATTGAATGTCAATTTTACAGGTGCTACCCTGATAAGAGTTTTACTTCATTCATCCCTTCATCCTTCCTCCCCAAACAAACTGAAAATGCCATTTCAGAATAGCTGAGGCACATGATTTTGCAGAGGATGCAAGAAGAAATCCCAGTAGATTGGCTATATATCCTGGTACACAGTCGAAGGTAGGCTCAGGTCACCAAATTTCACTCACATATAGGTTGATTTAACACCTACCTCCCATATACATCCAGCAAGCAAACATACCCACAGTTTTTATTGCTGAGTACTGTCCAACCTCATGGCAACAGAAGGAATTTTTTGGGCATGGAGAGGTGGTATCACAACCTCACCCCAGCCTGGTACCAGAACCACACACCAGATGTCAGAGTGCAGAGAAGTGTGCCAGAGATGGCTCCTGGACACATGCCATGGTCAGGCTCCACACCTGGATGCTGTGAGGTGGAGTGGTAGTGTGGCCTCCAGCCATGAATCCCTGCTGTAAGGTACTTCCTTGACATCCCTCTAGCATAGGAGTGAGCAAGCCCAGAATTGCTCTGCTCTCCATCTCCTTGCCACTCCCGTGCTCCCCAACAGGCACGTGGCCTCCACCACTTCCTGCAGCTCAGTACCTAAACCTTAAGGTACTTGTCCACCTCTCGGTACTTCAGTAACTGGGGAGGAACTCCAGTATAAACCTAGTGTATCCTCCCTGTCCATTTTATCATCACTTTCCTCAAGGAGAACAAAACCAGATTATCTAACATTACTATTTCAATGGTGTGGTTTGGGTTCTTTTGCTTCTTTTCAGCTTCTTCACTCACTTTTTCTTTATTTTATTAAGGTCGAATTTCCCAAAGTCCCCATCATATTCCTACATACTTTTGCTGTTTCCTGTTTAACTTATCTGGAGAGTTAAATGCATAGAATGGTAGGGAAAGATGGTTTTAAGATGTGCTGGCTGCTCCTATGCTGGTCATTTGGAGCTTGGAGCATGTACAGAGCAAACTTCTGCCAGCTTACAGGGTTCTGCTTGTTTTCTGAGTAACACAGTTATCATGTGGGATTTTATTACCTTTTCTCCATGGTTCACCTGGGACAAGCCTATCTTCTGCCTCCCAGCAATGCAAGGAATGCTCCTCCTGCTTTGCTGCATTCATACTCAATAGTTCAACCCGGAGTTATGAATATAATGTTGACATTTCCCAGGAAATCAGCCTGAAGGATCATGACTGGTTCCATCTGGCCTCGAAATCAAGGCAAGTATTAAAGCTTTTTTCTTAGGTGAGCTGTCTGTTCTGTCTGGCTTTCTTTTGTCTTCTTTCTAGTGAAGAAATTGGGTAATTCAACTTTGTTTGTCAAAAATTCAATATAAATTTTCATTAAATATATGTTCAGCACATATTTAACATGTAGGGAATATATACTTGGAGGTGTAAATATAGTTTTACACATGTGTGTCAATATAAATGTATTTAAATACATAGCAGGCTAAATTATAATTTAATATGGGTCTGTGTGTACAAGTCAGGATCCTGAAGTTCCTTGACATATGAAACCAAAGAACGTTCTTATCTCCCCTGTAAGTAAGCCCAGTGAAGGCTCCTTGCAGATACCAGAGAGACTATACACTCTAAATAGCGTGGTCTGACAGCTTTCCAGCTTTCCCAGTTTCATATAGCTTTTAAGTGTGCAAACACTCCAACCACACCAGGATCCAGCATTACAGAACTCATGAAAAAGGAGGCTGTGAATGGGCCAGTGGAAGTCCCATTTCATTCCTTATCTGCAAGTTCACACTAATCATGTGATGTCACTGTGTCATCTTGTGTATCCTCAAGAGTGTGAAATAAAAGGGGTTGGAGCTGGATGAAGGACATGTGGAAACATAAAATGAAGCTGAGAGGAGAAGAGATATTTGTTATACTATATCTGCTTTGGTCTTGCTCTATATGCATGAAGCCTGAGTGATGCCACTGATGCAGAGGTTCCCCACCTACTCTGTCTTTTTAAACTATGCTTGTAGACACAGTTGAGCAGTCTCAGCTGCCCAGCACCAGGAAAAAAATCTGAAGAGAGAAATCTTCATGCTGCTGGTTTCTGGAAAAAAAAAAAAATCCAGAATTTTGTAGAAAAGGTAAAATGAATGCAAACCTCCAGTACCTTCATTACTCAATGAAAGCAACTCCATGCAAATTAGGGCATTAAGTGGCTTGGCAGAAATGTGACTTGAATTCCTGAGTACTTTGGATGTGCCTCTACTGTTTCACACAGTGAAGAAGCCACGTGTGACACTCTGTGCAGTGATCTGAACACTAACTAGACATTCCAGCTGATTTCAAAAGCTTTCAGCTGGGTATATTTGCTGGAAATGTTACCTTTGGAGTACATCCACCCTTTTTCCCTTTCTCCAAGGGCTGCTGTTGTCTTTGCTCATTTGTGGTGGTAGACTTGGTACTTATGTTAAGCACAGAAAAAGTAATAGAAATAATACCTTTGTGGAAAAAATCTGAACTGATGGATGAAGAGAATGAATATACTTTTCTTTTTTTCACCACATGCTGTTCCAGTGATGATGGCAGTGGCTTTGCACTGGGTTTTATACATGACATCTCCCTGAAGCCTTTTCTTCTCCAGGCTGAACAACTCCAACTCTCTCAGCCTGTCTTCACAGGGGAAGTGCTCTAGCTCTCTAATCATCTTTGCGGCCCCTTCTCTGAACTTGCTTCAACAAGTCCACATCCTTCTTATGCTGGGGCCCCAGAAATGGATGCAGTACTCACAAGAGCAGAGGCAAGGGAATCATCTCCCTCAGCTTGCTGGTCACATTTTTGATGCAGCCCAGGATGTGGTTGGGTTTTTGGTCTGCAAGCGCACATTGCTGGCTCATGTTGAGCTTCTCGTCCACCAAGACCCCCAAGTCCTTCTCCCCAGGGCTGCTCTCAATCCATTCTCCACCCAGTCTGTATTTGTGCTTGAGTTTGCTCTGACCCATGTGTAGGACCTTGCACTTGCCCTTGTTGAGCTTCAGGAAGTTTGCACAGACCCACCTGTCAAGCCTGTCCAGATCCCTCTGGATGACATCCCTTCCCTCCAGCATGTCAACCACATCACACATCTTGGTGTAATTGACAAACTTGCTCAATCCCTCTGTCCATGTCACTGAAAAGATGTTAAACAGTGCTGGTCTCAATACTGACCCTTGAGGAATGCCACTCATCACTGGTCTCCACTTGGACATCACACCATTGATCAAAACTATCCAGAATGTTATGTACTTTAATTATGATTATATGATGAATATTTGATTTATGTTCATTGCATATTTAGGGAAAGTGTTACAGACTCAGAATATATCTAATAATATTTTAACTTATTGAAGATTAAATAAGAGTACCAGGAATTTGAAATATGACCTAATGGTGGCTAAAGGGAAAATTCAAAGACTTAAGACATTTTGTAACACAAAGTACTGTGGTTTTAAAAATGAATGGTCTGGAGAACTTTGCTCAGAAAATTGGATTTTCAGGACCCAATTAACTGGGTTCATTCTTTTGAACACGACCATTTCATTTTTTTTTAATGAGGGCTTTGAGTTCCCTTGTGTATTCTGGGACTGTTTGTTTATCCAGAGAGGACTACATGCTGGCATGAAGAGTTAGTTGCAATATGAATGGGCAAGTAAAGCAACACACATTAATAATGCAGAATGTAACCCTCAAAGGGAAGTATTACTGGCTTCTCTGGCTTGAGCTTGTGCTGTCAGAGTGAAAAAAAATCATAATTTTGAAATTACTGAAGTTGATGAATCCCATGGAAGGGATATGAAGAAGAACATATAGTGGGGAAACTGAAGGAAGATTTTTCCTCATACTTTAATAGAGTGAGATGAGTGTTTATGACAATGAGACAGTGAAGGAAAAGATCTGAAATGACAAACAGTGACTGGCTGAAGATGATGCAGAACAAGACCTGTGTTATACAGCTTTTAAAGCAGAATTAATTTAGAAACCAATCAGGAGGGGATGCATGCACCTCAATAAAAAGCTAGATCAATTCTTGAGATTGGGGGGGATTTAAGTAAGAAATGAGGCAACATAGAAATTGCTGTAATAAAGAGAAGACAATCAAATATTAGATACTTTGAATGAAAGGAGAAAATGTGGGATGTTGTAGAGAGAGAAATTAGCAAGAAGTGTCCAGAGACAGAGTGAGGATAAAACAACTGCGCCTAAACCACTAAAATATCAGTACAGCCACAGTGGTATAAAAATTAAAAGCTTACAGTTCCTGTAGATTCATTCACTTTTCATGATTTGTTTCCTAGTTTTCCGATATCAAAAATCTCATTCAAAGGGGTCTTCAGAAATTTCCTGAATGTATGACAGATACTTCTTGATTAAAGTGCAGATTTTAGTATGACTTTGGAAACAGATGGAAGAGTCTAAATTCTAATTTTAGTTTCCTATGTTACCTGAGGACTTACAGAGTCTGGATCTGCCCAAGCTTTCGAGCAAGGTTATCCCACCTGAATATAGTGAAGAGGATGCAGCAGTTGTCATGTGTATGAAGCACATGGGAGCTGATAGGGAGAGGAAAAAGATTTTCTGTGTGTCTATACTCACTAAAGAGGGTCTTTCCTAGTAGTTCTCAAATGGACAAATGTTTCATGGCTGCACACAGTAAGAAACCCAAGTTTTTAACTTTAATCTCTCTCCCAAAAGCCCTGAGGGACTTCAAGACACTGAAGTCCAAAGCCTCCTCAGCCCTCCCACATCTATTCTCACCTTGCTCCAGACAATGCATCAGATTCCTTCTGCTTACAGACCTCTTCCGTGTCCTTTCAGTTTTATGCTCCCTTTCATTCTTCCCAGACACTCCCTTTTCTCTGATTTCTCTCTGCTGGCCTCATAATTTAACTCATCACATGTAGTTGTTGCTTTAGCTTGTTTTCCTGGCCCCTCCAAAAGTCAGAACATTTCAGATCCATGCCCTGACCTCCCTATCACTCACACAGCTCACCAGCACCCACAGCCACCACCCTGCTGTGCAGCACAACTAGCCTCCATCTGCCTCCATCACAGATAACTCCTCAAAATCCAGATTCTATCCAAACCCTTCTTTCACTAAATAGTCCTTTGACCTCTAAGGGCAGAGAAGGAGGACAGGTCCGAAAGAAACACCGAAAAACCACTGGATATATGATAGCCACAACCTTTGATTAAAAAATGTATCCTTCAATCCTTAATCATGACTTAGCCCTAGCTTTATTCTTTCTATAAAACTATAAAAGGCAGAAGAAACCACGTGGGGATTCACTTTGTTCTCTTGGGTACCCTAGTCCATTCAGATAACTGCATGTGCCTTGCTCAAGGACTAATGCACTTCAGACTTCAAGAAATTACTGCAGGCAGAGAACAACATCGGTCAGCAGGCCTCTGTACTGTGGAGACACGACCAGGCAGTGCTGTTGCACCCTGGAACTGTCTAGTTGAGGCTAACTCCAGTTGACAAAAAGCAAAACCACTACAGGAAGAGGCCAGACCCCTCACTTCTTCAGAGGAAAATACAAACAAAATTGCAGCATTCCCAGATTTCAATCAGATGATAACCTATCAGGCAGTCTTTTGGTAGCTGCTGCTCAGAAACAGAAGATTTATTTAACTTGTTGTCTTAATGAAGAAAGGCGAATGGACAGGGGCACTCTGTGCTGGGTCAGGAACTGGCTGGAGGGCCGGGCCCAGAGAGTGCTGGTGAACGGGGCTGAT
>JAYRBT010000114.1:80287372-80299246 GCA_036023395.1 Myiotriccus ornatus
GGGTAATCAGGCATTGGAACGGCCTGCCCAGAGAGGTGGTGGATTCACCATCCCTGGAGGTTTTTAAAAAGAGATTGAACGTGGCCCTTAGTGCCATGATATAGTAATTGGAGTTGGATCAGCGGTTGGACTTGATGATCTTGGAGGTCTTTTCCAACCCAGTCTATTCTATGATTCTATGATTCTATGAATGTTGTGAGATGACTCCTCCTTCTCACAGTGACCATAAATAAATGGTGTGACCAGAGGAACTCATCAGCTCCCAGAGTCCAAGACCAGCAAAGACCACCAGGCTCATGCAGGGCAGCCTCCTCCTTCCCTTTGCAAACTCAGACTCAACTCATTTTGTTGCTAGAGGTGCCAGATGGTCACGCTTTTCAGAAACATACCTAAGCTTACTGAAGTCTGCAGTCTTCTGTGGTAAAATTCTTCCATGTTTAATTACTGTTAAAGATAGGAAATTGCTTCTTATTCAGATTAGGCTGACTAATCTGTCTCCTTGCTCCTGGATGTCATTACACTTTTGTCAGCAAGCCTGATAGTCCATTGTCCCAGAGGAGTGCAGCTTTCACAGTCATTTACAGATAAAAATCCAGTCTTTGATGCAGCTGGGACCTGAGTCATTAATTTTTTCAGAGATTAGGACTGTGTCATCATACTGCTGATGGAAGCTGATGGAAAGCCACCAAAGAGGTTTGAACTTAAAATGATGTGCATGTGGTGACCTGCGCCTGAGATGGGATATGTCTCCTTTCTGTACCAGGTGGAGCCCGTGTATCACCAACACATTTAGTTCAAGACACATAAACCTCAGTAAACTATCTTGGGAGGGTGGGGCTGGACCCTGAATAAAGGTGCATGGGCTTTGCTCCCACCTGGAAGGAAGGGATTATCTCACTAGACAGTAGGGTCTAACACTAACACTGCTCTGTCCAAGTCCAGAGCATCCAAAGAGTTCAAAACAGTTCAGATTCACTTCAATCCATCATTTCTCCTCCAGAAGGAATGTGTTCATCCCTGTAAGAGTGGACACTTCCCCCTCATCAGGGTAGTTAGACCCTAAGGTTTGCCCACAGGAAGATCGGGTGGAATGCAGAGTCAAACCTTGAATCCCGAAACTCCACACTAGTTCCTTCAGGAAGAGCTTTCCTCCTCACTTTTAGCCCAGCTGAGCTGAACCTGAGCATGGCCATCCAGAGAAATGAAGACAGAAACTGAGATGCAAAACGCAGATGAGATTTCAGGACTGAGACAGTAAAAAAAGGGCATATGATAATTTAACAATATTAAGGAATAGCAAGTAAAAGAAAATGCAGCCACAGAGGATCCTCAGGGACACCAACACAGTGAGAGAGGAAGGAAGAAACCACAAAATAGCCTGAAGGCTGGGGGTGGCTGCTGACTGTTGAGCTCTCTCAACAGTCTCTCAGGCTTCTATGCAAAGGTTGTAGTTTTTAACTCCAAGGTCCTCTTCACTTCTAAACTGTCAAGGTTTTCCCATGGATACAAATTATGAAAAAGGGACCTAGTCCCTCTCTAGCTGCAGATGTATTGTTATGGTGAAAAATCAGTTCCTTAATCCAAAAACCACCCTATCCTGGCAAGGATGTGAGCAGAAGAACAAAGAACAATGACTCCAAAATATCTGGGATACCAAGAGTTTTCTGAGAAACAGATTAACAAAACTTCTGTAAAAAGGGAATTTAAAAATACTCCTAGTAAACTAGATAATATAGAGAAAAATATTTACTTTAGAAACTTATATTAATGAGCAGTAGATGCTTAGAATATGTGATCACACAAGGAACTTGCTATCTGCTAGACATGAGTGCTGAGGGATGTGAGAAGATTAGCAAGGAAGCTTATTGCAGGACATGTAATCTATTTTTTATTTCAATGAAAATTGGGAGGTGTGGGAAAATTTAAGGAAAAAAAAAATAAAAAGGAGTAAATACAGTACTACTCATCCAAAAAGGAAGAATGACTTTGGCTATCATTGTCCCATGGGAAAACATTTTACATGGCTATAGATAATGGATTCCTGAGCAATACCAGAACTCATTGTACACAACAACTTTCCTTAGATATGCTTGACCATTAGAGGAAGGAAAAGCAGCAGCAATCATACTTGGAAATATGGGTTTAGCCTCCATGTTTTGCACAGTAATAAAGCTGCCTTGGACATGTCTAGTTCTCACGGAGACCGAGGGCTTGACAAAGGGCAGATGATAAAAAAAGGCAGTAAAATGGCAAAATATAGAACATAAGGAAAGTGTCTAAGGGTTCAAATCAAAATAATTAAGTATTTTAGCTTAGCTATTTGTACAGTTTATGCATAAATTCAGAGCACACAGGAAAGGAAAAAAAAGTGCCAAGTAATACACTGTAGCATCAACTGCAATGACCATAAAGGTCTTACCATGAATAATAGGCTCAGACCTGTTAAATACTTTTCTTCATGATCTAGGGGATGAGATACAAGTATTTTCTAAGAGAGGACTGAAAAGGTTATGACTGCATGAGGCTCTCTGCAGTATGGATATAAAGAAAACGGAAGAAGAGAGCAGATGTTTGGAGGTCAAGGAAATTTCTGGGAATCAGATATCTCTAGAGGTAGCCACTAGGCAAGGAAAACTGAGCTCCTGTTAATGACCTCCAAACATCTGCTCTGCTCCCTCCCCTCTTTATTTTCTACTATGATTTGGAGGATGTCTTACACAACTATGATTTGTCGCTCATAGGTTAGGGGGTTTGGCTGACTTCCAGTCTCTGTTTCAAGTGGATGTTTCTGCTATGAAGTTTTTGCTGTATCCTTTGCAAATAATTATCAATATCTAGCTTCATCTTTCTTGAAATAACACGGAATTGTGCTTCTGCCTCTGTTTCCTTCTCTTTATGTTACAACTTTTTTCCTAAAAAATTTTTCCTAATGTGTTAATTTGGTGAAGCACTGTGGTTCTGAGGCGGCAGACCTTCAGTTACAAGGTAGACAAACCTTGTTTCACAGTGTTGACCACGAAAGCAAATCACAGGTTATCTCAGAGGGCTCTCTTGTACTGGTCAGACACCTGAACGTAATGAAGCTTTACACTATGATGCTGTTTAAGACTCAGCGTCTGCAGCCAGTTACATGACCCCTTTATTGTTGCTGCAGGAAAAAGAAAAAACATCCATTTTCTCAATGTGTAAAATTAAATTTTGTACTGGTAGAGACAAGTAAACCAGTGGAAGGGAGGCAGTATTTCTTTAGTGGGCTAGTAAAACCTCATCTGTCAAGGAATTTGCTTTATAAAATATTGTTTGAATAAAATGTCCCTAGGTTGGCTGGGAATGGGTGGGCAGCTTTGGTAAACTCGTCTGGTTCTGTTGCAAGCTAGACTTTCCCTTCCTCCTCCATCACTTTTATATGAAAAAAAAAGAAAACAAAACATCAGCCATATCTGGTTTTAGCATAGATGACTTTATATGACTATATGAGTGGGACACTAAATAGAAGTCAGATGAAGATGAGATGTGAGGAGAATAAAAAAATAAGATGGTCAGGGGAGCCAAAACCAGCAAGTAACAGCTCTTCAGAAGAGACAGTTACAGTAAACCATTTGTTTCATGAGGGCAGAGATAAATAAAGTTTATTTCCCCTGACTTTTTGTTGTATGCACCTTAATAGCTTTTTCAGTGTCCTCAACTCCCTATCATCCTATACCATTCAATAGCCCTCCTACATCTGCCTATTTTCTTTGTATTGTGGCTGATGGATCAGGCAACATAAGGACACCAAAGGCTGATCTCAGTTTATGTGTTTCTCAGTGAAGGTACTAAACAAGGTCTTCCTCCTCTGTTTAGAAAGCTGCATTTACAATGGTTTAAGGCACTTTGTATCTCTGAGGCATCCAACCATCTCTTGAACTCCTCTGAAACTGGACTACTCTTTAAGGAGGACTGATGGTTGTGGAGGCTTTGTCAATTGACAGGCATGGGTAGATGTTGAGAATAACATATAGGTAGGTATGACATGCCAACAAATGAACTTCTTAGGCAGTTCATCTAAATATAATGTTCAGTATGATAATATATGCAGACAGAAATAGAGAAGACAGATAAGAAGACACTTAGAACCAAATCTTAATGAAATAAAATGCATTTGCATCATTACAGTGATCAGGTAACAGCCAACAGATAAATATTAATGACTTCTAATTTGAAAACTAAATTAAATTTCAAACTCACCTAATTCAGTGAATAATGGGCTATTTAAAACAAGAAGCAGTGTGATAAGGTTCCACATTAAAATAAAAGATAATACATAAATAGCTTAAAACAAAGCTGATGGTTCGGTGTATGCTATAACCTGGCATACAGCAGAAGATTGATATTTAAATGGACTTGCAACCTAAGAGGTGAAGGACTTAGACTGAACAGATGGAGGAAAAGAAAGGGGACAATGGCATTGGAAAAAAGCATGGAAATGTTTTGCTGAAGGATGAAGGCTGGGGGGACACAGGGAAGAGAAACTGCAGTTCTACAGGACTTCATGTGTCCCAGGGTTTTGACATACAAGGCATCATTAGATATCCATTCAAGATATCATTAGAAAGTTGGCATACAACTCATATTTATAAAAAGAGGTGAGAAGAGACATGGGGACTGAATGAGGTTGAAAGTGATCTGTCTGTCCTCTTACAACTGGACTTACCCAAGCAAGATCTTGATCTCACCTTTGCTCACACAATTGAGGGCTGCTTAAATCAGTCTCGTGACCTCTGCTTAGCAGAAAGTTCATTTGCAACCAGAAACTGGGATAAATTCACCAAAGTGTAATGCTCCACAGTCTTCTCTTTTTCCTCATGTAAGCTCTTGGAAAGAAAAATTTTCTGCCTGAATTTTTATAATTCAAGGGATTTTTTTCTTGATTTGGATGTATGTCTTTGAAAAACATGTTCTCTTTGCAGTGTCTTCTTTGACATCATGGATTTTTTAACTGTTTTCAAATTAGATTTTTTTTTTCAGATGCCACTGTTAACACACATTGAAGAAATTCCAGTCTCTCTGCTCTACAGGTGACAGCATAATGTTTTCTCTCTGTGGAATTAAATCATTAGGGTTCAAAGTCAAGAAAGAGAGTTACAGCAGAAAAGTTAAAAAAGTTATGCATTTGAGGCTCTGGATAGTACAGCTGAAACCGAATCACTGACTTATTGGTTCATGGAAGAATGGCAACTTATGATGCAGTTAGGTGGCCATTAAGCTTGATGAATTTTAACCATGAGGATATCTTTTCCTTTCCAGCATTTAAGATTATAACTCGTAATCTCTCAGTGAACAGACAACTTTGAAGAGAGCTTTCTTGCTGGAACTTGGTACGGGAATCCCTCACTAGAGCCTGGCCACTCCATTTACTGTAGGAGGATCTTGCTTAGACCAGACAATTATGACACAGACAGACTCCCATTGTTAAAATGTGCAATAGGTTTGCTGGGACGGGACCCTGTTCCATAAAATGCTGCCATTCACTATAAGGTGTTTAGAAAATATGGCACTGAAGGCACTAGGCAGTGTTGGGTTAAATAAAACCTATAAAATATAATTAAAACCAAAGAATTGTTTCTGAGCAAGAGATTCAGATCTCCTTGGCACAGGGTCAATCACCTTTCAATAAAATCTTTTAGATGAAATATCATGCTGTAGATTGTTAAGAGAAGTGCCAAATTTGACAGGCTTGAAGACTAGTAGTGTGGCAAATCTCCTCTTCATCATTAACAATTTAAGGTCTTGCCAGAAATAACTGCTGTGCAAAGAGAGAACACTCTTCAATATGTTAAAATTTGCTAGAACAGAGCATATCCTAATCAAATTTTGTCCCGAACTGCCAAATGATGCATAGTTGTTTGTGTTGTAGATAACGCTCCAGTGGGGACTATTCTAAAATCCCTGAAAACTCATGTTATGCAAGACCTCTGGCTGAACTTTAACTCTACACTCAGAAGTGAGAGGTTGGTGCTATAAGCCACCCAAATCTACATCAAATACTGTAATTTTAATTGTACACTTAGCTAACAAAGATCAGCTTAGATTAAACAAGCAATAAATTCCCACCTCCACAAAATGAACGAAACAACATTTCAGAACAGCGTACTCTGCATTTGAGGCCACACTCAGAGGTAACGATGGTAGAAAAGGGACAAAGTGGCCATCTAAACATTGCTAGGATTCTAGCCCTTTTTGCCTTTGTGTGCAACAGATGTTTCAGTGAGCTGGTCAGTTGTATCATATAAGCTATAAAATAAAGACAGAAGGCTTAACAAATAATTGGCACAGACCCAATCCTTAAATCAGCTTCAAGTACTATAAGAAATTACGCTGTTTTGAGGGCAACTATAAGGAAAATCTATTCTGATGGAGTGTACCTATTCAGTTTTGGCTGATTGCTGTTTGAACTCCCCCTGCTTACAAGTACATTAGGGAGTATATATTTCAAAAAAACATTGCATAGCATTGCTAAGGACTCCGCGTGTATTTATCCCGTTGAAATGTTTGAAGTTACAACCCACATATGAGTTTCTAATTTCTTTCCATTTTTAATATCCCACGTTGGAAAATGTCAGTGCATCCACACATTGTACTTGTAGTGCCATTCCAAACCTCTGCAGGTCTCTGTAAAGGAGAGTCAGAGGCTGGACCAAACATCTCCAGAGCTGAATACTTGTGTGAAAAATCCTTTATCTTATCTGTTCTTTTCTGAGATCTGTGAAGACTCTCTCACCATGCTGCTCTTCACTCCTGGCTCATTTCTGTTCTCAGACTGAGCAAAGCAGACTCTCCAGACTAGAAGTTTCAGACGATTCTTATCATAGAAGCTTATAAGGGAGATTTTTATGAAGAGTTTCACTGTTGGATCTAAGCTGATTCCCTCCAGGTGTCTGGTCATCTGGCGAGAGAGAAATATGAAAGGTCTCCCCATGCATTCCGAAATGTATCTTTTCCTTCTGCTTAGAAGTAGTACCCAGTAATGCTCCCATTCCTGAGACTGTTTCAGGGGAATCCTCTCCTGAGGTCTGATGGAGTTATTGCTTCCAAGAGCTCTGCTGATCTCATCACTTTAAATTATAAAGGTGACCTGGGACTTAATGCCATGCCCAAGTTCAAGACCCTCTCACACCCCACACTCAAGTTGATGCCATTATTATAATGTATTTGCAATAATATAGCAGGCATCCCCTCAGATGTCTCTCTGTGCTTCCACCAGAGAAGAATTTTTAGACAGATAGAAGAAGAATGAACACTGGAATATGAACCTGTTATCAGAGAAATGCTATTAGATCTCCTATATGTCCATACCATGATTTTTTTTCTTTGAATGAGAGCCATCAGTCTTCAAAATTGGGGTTTAACACAACAGCAATGAAGAGCTTCTAGGTCCTGAAGACTACAGCCGCTCTCTCCTGTAATAATAGAAGCCATCATAAGAACTTCCTTCCTGTGACCTGATCCTTTCATTTACTATTGCTTTTGCTCTTAGCTATTTGCTATAATATTTGCTATCAGATTTTATTGTTGATATTTTGCTTTTATTTTAAAGTGTCCAAGAACCATTAAAACAACTGCACTTTTTTTGGGTCAATACAGCAATCAGAACCCAAAACAGTAGATGAAATAGCCTTTGTGGTCAGGAGATCCTGCTATGGAAGTAGGTTACCGGGGAGGTTAAAGCTAAACCTCTGTTTAGCCACTGGTCACCTTTAGAACATGTGCAAGATTTCTTCTGTTTCAAAATTTGAACATATGAAAATTCAAGTGCATGGAACGTGAGAACAGAGGTGCATGACAGACAATTGTCTATTGATACTTCAGTCAAGACCTCTACATGCAGCAAACGAAGAAAAAGAGCAAAAGACACCATGAAGCATATTGGTCACTCTTCTTTCATCCCAGAAGACTCCAAGAGGTTACACAGGTGGATGATGAAAGTTTTAGAGCAGATGAATGGAGAAATGTCTTAGCTTGAGTTGAGTGAGTTAGGTATTTCCTCTTTTTCTTAAATACATTTCCTTATTAAACCCAAATGATGAAATGTAGGCCTCCGCTGGTGGTTGCCTATAACCTTACAAAGCACCACAGACGATAATCTCTTTCTGAACCATTCTGATAATCGTATCTTCACCCACAAAAAGCATCAAAGTCACGGTGTTTCAGCAGAGAGCCATCTGCACAAGTGGGGTTGCCACATACTCCTGACTGGGTAAAGCACATGTGGCAGTTTCTTCCCACATGCCACCCATGTGTGCACTGCAAGGCTGGTGTGTTCATGACGCATTGGACAGTTTTCTGTACAGAGCACATGTAGTAACGCTGGCTCTTCCAGAATCGTTGGATTGATAATGTATTTATTGTGGAACTGGTCAACACACATTAGAAATGTCTGATAATTCCTGATATTCAGTATCTTGGTCAGAGCTACTGCCACTGCTATGACTAGCTGGGAATACTTTTAAAAATCCTGGATATATACTGAAGTTGGTCTCTTTACACTTAGATTCCACCCAGGGAAGGAAGGGGCTGGAGAGGGGGGGGAAGTGAGGGGAGAAAGAAAAGGGAAAAAATGTGAGGAAACCTGGATTTATCTACCACCTCCATTTGATGTGATTCCACAAGAAACAGTGGCAGAGTTTCTAACACCCTTGGTAAAGTCAGGTTTTAACCTCTGGAAATTACTTTCTAGTTCTCGTTTCTGAGTCCTAGAATATGCTTACAGCACATAAAACTGGAACAAGCAAAACTGAAAGGGACAAGGCTGTTGGGACAGCACGAGTGAGAATTTCCTGGTGTGTCATACACACACACATGAACAAAGCAGCCTTGGTTGGAAGGTCATGTGCCACTGGAGCATATTTCAAAAGCTCATAGAAATGTCACAAATGTAGGGTGATGGTGAATGCAACAGATGCTAACACCTCCACATAATTCTGTTCTGTAATTCAACAGGGTCATGGATGATAAGACCCAAAAAAGCTGTTTTATTCACAAGTTCCATGTTCTTCTGCATAGCATCAGCCACAGAGCTTCAAATTCAGCCCTGACATAAGTAACTGAAGTAACTGGGTGCGTTAACCACGTGGTTTCTACAAATTCATTGGAGGTTTCTTGTTGCCACCGCAGAAGGATGATAAGATTAAACCAGGTGTAAGGTGGCAGTGTGGGTTAAGAAACTCCTCTGTGAGTTCAAAGGTATGTGGCAAGCCTGACTACAGATTGGTAACCAAGACTACCAACAGTCGTACCTGCTCTAAATCAGTTCCTGTTCATCAGGTTTAGGAAATCCAAGGTAATGGCATGGGATGCTAGCTATGCTAGTGTCCTGTTGGGCACAGAAAACAAGGTCTCAGCCTGGCCTGTCAAGACAGCTGGTCTCAGATGGTTCCGGAATACTGGATAGGTTAAACTGGTTTCCAGCATTTCCAAAATGGCTCAAATATCTGGTATGTGATACGCTACAACTGCATCACATTTATAAGAGCATCAAAGCAAAATGCTCTTAGTGCTGCACCATCAAAGAGTTTTAGCTGTTCTCAAACTCAATGTATTTGTATTTATGCCATGAAACAAACAGGAAAATATTTTTTAAAGAAAGGGTACGTATATTTTATTACTTAAATGTAAGATTTATCATCTCTTTATGATTCCTACATTGATTCATTCTTCCTTTGCGCCACGAATATATAATATTGAGTATATTACTTTCCTGCAAATGCCTGGAAAAGGAGAAGTTAATGCATCATGGAAAATAACCTTGTGTGAAAGACATTTATTTTTATGAATCTGCCTCTAAGACTCTCTCTCTAGTTTTAAAATTACTATCACAGCCAGACTGTGCATCAAAAAGATCCCACTTAACAGAATATATGATCTCAAAAATGAATATCTGTTAGATTGTTCATAAAGAGTGCTTTGAGAAATAACTTCTCACAGATGGAAAGCTATAAAAATGGTGTTCTGCTATCTCATAGTTTGAACCACAATCTCAGAACACATGAAATATTGATATTGAATCAAGCTGTTCCTGGTCCTGCTTGAATGAATTCTTCCAAGTTCTTGACCTCTGTTCTAGTGTTGTTTCATTTTAAGCCGAGTCCAATGGAAAGAAAAAAAACACAACAAAAAACAGAAAAAAAAAGAAAAAAAAAGAAAAAAAACACCACCACACAAAAAACTGCTCAACTTTTTGTCCATGAGCAGAGGCAAGTCAGGAATGACATACTGTTTTAGCCTGTTTGATATTATTTGTTGCCTTTGAATAGTATAGTTGTAATAAAGTATAACGGCATGAGTGCTCACACACGTGAACATTTACTTGGTGTGAAGTGTTTTCACTGCTTTCCCTACAGAAGAGATATGTCTTGACAAAAAGAGATGGCATAGAGAGCACTGCTGACATTTTTAGGTGACAGAATAATGAAAATAAATGTTTGTTACTGATGGATTTTTCTGGAGAAGATTGTCAAATGACAGAATCATTCTCAGTGAAAAATACTGA
Source organism: Myiotriccus ornatus (assembly GCA_036023395.1). NCBI lineage: Eukaryota > Metazoa > Chordata > Aves > Passeriformes > Tyrannidae > Myiotriccus > Myiotriccus ornatus. The sequence goes on from JAYRBT010000114.1 coordinate 80,297,901, forward strand.
CATCTTCAGTAGAGAAATCTATCTGTGAATAGAGAATTTTTCTCTTGGTGTCTTGTCTCTTCATGGACCGTTTCAGTCCTGGCATAGTTCTCAGAGTATACTGCAAGGATGCTTTCAAGCACATTGCCTTTAAATCACTACTGAGAACACACCAAAAGTACCAGTATAACCATTTCCTCAAAAGTTTCAATGCTCTCTCCAGGTGTTCCTAACTTTCTTAATAACAGTAATTCACAGTGCCAGGGTCCCATTAGTCACCAGACAGATCATTTAACCACTTAGAGAAAGCATCCAGCATCTGCCTCAGTGATCTGTTTCCCAGTCAGAATCTGCTGTCTCATGCCTTTTGATCTTGAACAGCAGTATGACTGTGGCTTGTGAACAACAGCAAAAACACTGACACAGAACACCTCAAAGTCCACTCTTAAGATAACAGAGACCCTGGAGAAACACCTGGAAAACCAGAGCATCAGTGGTCAGAAGATTCTGCACTCTACCATAGACCTTACATGAAATCATCTTACCTAGGTCCTCCTTTTTTTTTCTCTGGTTTTTTTTTATTTATTTATTTTTAGAAATAATTTGTATGGAGCAACTTTTCGTAAGCAAGCTCTTGTTTAGCTCAGCTCAGTATAGCAAACCATTTACAGGTATATTACTTTTACTTTCCATACCTTTCATTTCAACATATTTATTTTTCTTCACCTAATAAATCTTTTATCAAGTTATACATAAAGCTTGGATTGATTTAGAAAAGTGTCTGTGGCGGGTTTTACAGCTGAAGATCTCCAACGTGTTTTTTATCACTACTGGATTTTCCATATAACAGCTAATATTGGTTGGTCCTTTTGTGCAGCCCAGGGACTAGCTAAAGTGTGCCCTTTGAGGGCACTCCAACTGCTTCTCCCAGTACAGATACTCCTTGCCCAGTTTAGGACTCATCAGTTTGAACAATGCTCACAAAAGCTGGTGCTAAAACTGGTGCTAAAAGCCATTTTTCAGGAAGCGTTTGTTTGACAAGTGATGCTCCTGCAGCTCCCCACAACAGCAGCAGCAGAGGTGAGAACATGTCCATGTGGCTCAGTTTGGGATGAGGGTCATCAGGAGCAAAAGCTGACCAGCTTTCCGTGCAGGAGGTGGTCATGAGAGCTAGCATGAGGCACCACACCCATTCCCTAAGGACTACCCTTACCCCCTGCTGAGAGCCAGCCCAGGGAACTCCCCTGAGGCCAGGTTCGGTGTCTAAAATCAGATAGGTTAGTAATTTCAATTGGGAGCCCCTGGTGGTCTAGTGGTTAAGACGCGGCGCTGTCACCACCGAGACCCGGGTTCGATTCCTGGTCAGG
>JAYRBT010000114.1:80299346-80326544 GCA_036023395.1 Myiotriccus ornatus
CCTAAAAAATCCAATGCGCAGGCTGGAAGGTGTAAAGACCTTCCCCGGTTCTTCGTTCGCGAAGACTGGCCATTAGTCAGTTAGTTATTAGTAATTTCAAGGAAAAGAGCTGAGGTGACATTCAAATGTGGGATGGGTCTCAGCCTGCAGGTCTGCTGGAATCTGTACACTACTTTGAAAGACCTTGGAAATTGCAACTGAAACAGACAACCTCCTGCTGCCAGAAGGCTTACCTTTGTGGTGAAGGGCACATTCCCTGAAAAAATTAGAAAAGGGGCTGTGGACTAAAAAGATTGACTACTGCAAAATGAGAGGTACTACTGAGGTACATCATGGAAGGTGTGAAGTCAAACTTCCCCAACGCTCAGAGGTGTTAAGCTCCCACACTCTGTTCTATAAACTGCACTCTGACAGCCTTGCACTGCAGAGAAGAGGTAACATATTTTCAAAAGCTCATTGAAAAAGAATTTGACTCTCACAGGAGGTCAGCAAGATTGAGCTCCTTTAGATCTACATTAACGTATTTCCTCTGTGTCCAGCCAGACATTATTGATGCACCACAGCTTTGAGCTTTAGAGGAGGCTGGATGGTTCTGCTACAGCTTGCCCAGGCACTGCAAGGAGCCCCAAAACCCAGTCTTTATGCTCTGCCATACAGGTCATGCTGGAAAACCACACATGGTGCATGGGAATTCAGGCTGGTCAAAATCCCCTTTGCTACTGTTTATGACCATGCAAAAGGGAAAGAGAGGCAAAGCAAAAAAAAATAAAAAAAAAGAAATGAGATCAAGTGCAGTGATTCCCTGGTTTTTTTTTTCCTCCTGTGGAATTACAAGGGAAAAGGTAGGAACAACAGGCACTGAACATTTAGTCTTGGATTCTTACTCACTTCAATTTTTTGTTTTCTGTGCTAGTGTCCCTTCATATCATAGGTTTGTTGCTCTGTCGGAGCAAGTGAGCAAACAGACTTCTAGACTGATGGTCCAGGTTTGCCCCACCAAACCTCAGAAACCTCAAATTGTACCTGGACTAGGAATGCACTTCCCTTTAGACAGTGGAGTGTGAAAGAACTCTCCAGACGTGATTCGGATCTCAGATGGGCTGACTTGACTGGAGAAGGCTCACTCAGTTTCCTGAAGTCACACTGAGAACAGCAGATTAATGTGCTTTAGTCCGAAACTGGCATTTGTTCCCCTGGTGGTTTCCATTGGAGGCTATCCTAAAGTGAATCTCTATTTCAAAAAGTTATATGAAACCTTTGATGCACCTTTTCTTAACAGGGGTGGCAGTGAAATGAAAACAGATAGAAAATTCCCAGACAGGAAGGCTTTGTCCAAACCATTGTGCGGGGAGAAAGTAGAAGGAGGAGGGAGAGGAGAGGAAAATCCAGGGTGGTTCTGCTATGACTAATCAATACTCAGGGGTCTGGAGGGCCTGGAAAATTAGGAAATACATCTCCTTACTCTCCTCAGAATCCTGAAGCTGCCAAAAGGCTGTTACCTGCTCTGGGACTGCTGAGGGAGCTGAGGACATGCCCTGGGAGCCCAGAGCGGCTTTTGGCTCCCCAAAGCTGTGAGTTCACATCAGCCAGAAGAGGATGTGAAATCCAGCCTCACCAAGCTGTCTGGAAACAGAGCTGTCTGGAAAAGCATTAAGGAAGGGCCTTAAAACCTGTCCACTGCAGCAGGTTTAGATTAAAACAGGTATGTTGCAAGCAAACCTAAACCCACTCAAATGGCTGGAGAGCCGGCTCCTGCTCAGCTTGCAGGGATTATGTGCCTCACATTGACCGACTCCATGCTAACCACCAGCCTCAGTGTTTCTCAACTCCCATCTCCACCGTGCATGCCACCAGGACTTCTTTTAGCAGGTGGTAGCCATTTGCTTTGCAAAGCAAAATCAGTGTTAAACCTGCTAACTGACAGACGATACAGAGCCACAGACAGTTCTTTTTTTTTTCTTATTGCAGATAGATATAGGAGCATTGGTGTGACCAGTAAACCTCGTGGGGCAGTGCTTGCATCGTACCTCTTCCCACCCACACGTTAAAAATTGTCCCGTGTAGACACTTCTACACACTCTTGTGATCACTTTGCTTTTGTTCTTTCTTGTTTAGTTTTCCTTAATCTAAAAGAAGTTACTCAAACTGAGAACATATTGCTGCTCTTTGAGTGTGGAAAAACATAACATAGCAACTTGTCTTAGCTTTCTAATAGTTTCACGATGTGCTTTTAAACAATGTCAAACTTGTTCAAGACTCGTGACATTTGAAGTTGGCAAGTAAATCAACGTGTGGGTTTTTTGAAAAAGCAAAACTTTTTAGAAATAAAATGGTTGCATTTATTTCAACAGAAAATATTCGCCCCTATTTTTGCTGTTTTTTTTTCTTTTAGACACAAAGTGCTGTGTATGCAAGATTATTTTTATTTTGTATGTATGTTTCAGTGCTCAACATTTTAATTGCCACTTCCTCAATAAAACCATTGGAAATCTTCCATCTTGCCATTAGCACTTACAAAATAACTGTTAACAATATGTTATCCAGACACAGAAACTTTATAATTAACATTGGACTAGTCTTCAAAGTCTAGTGACTAAAATATATCCTATAAAATTACTGGACTTCATTCAATGCTATTCTGCTGGTTTAATGTTCAATAAATGTGTTGAGGGGAGATATTTGGCAACATGCATTAGTCTCTCTGGCAGAGAGAATGACTACAATGGGGTTTGCTCTCTGCTCCATGGCAAGAGCACCAAGGCTCTACTGGGCTGCTGCGCAAACACTGAAAGGTTGCTGCTGGTGTGAAATAACATAGCTCCCAGACACACTGCTGTGCAATCCTTCAATGCAATGCTCCTCCCTTGTCAACTGACAAGGAATTGGACAGTTTTCACATAAGCAGTAAAACACAACAGGCAGTGTATTTCTGGACCGTTATAGCACAACTGGGGTAGTGTCAGAAGGCTGCAGGCCAAGCATCTCAACTCCGGGAGAAATACAGGATTGGCTCTGAAGCATCTTAATGCTATCCCAAAATGGAATTTCTACAGTACATTAAATAAGGAGGAATACTTAGTCCTGTGCCTTTAACGCAGACATGGACATGACATCACTGGCAGCTAATTAAGACTTTTTCCAGCCAGAATTGTGCTGCAGCCATTGCACTGGTAAAGAATTTGGAGGACAGGATGAAAAGCATTGGAATGCACTTTTATTTATATCAAACTATGAAATAGGCATCATAATGGATTAAAAACCATAATTTTGCAGGATCAATCTAATTTAAAGTGGTATCTCCAAATAATCTGGTCGTACAAAGCTCTTTGCTTGTGGGAAACATCTGAAAAAAGCTCTCTGCCTAGTTTCTGTGATAAACAAGACTAATGAACCAACAGACATGTGGATACAGTTCTGGGAGTTATTTTTACTAGGATATAACTCTTAGTCCAGCCAACAGTATTGTTGTGTTTAATACTCTAGATGCTTATGGGGTGAAGTGGTCACTATCCCAGTATACTTTCAGTTCTTTATGAGTATGAAATACTTCACATGCAAGTTGATATCTATGCCAGAAGCTACTGTAGGCAAGAGTCAGGCTGCCCAGGGTTCCTACCTAGCAAGAAAAGCTGGAAAGTCAGAAGCAAAATCCTTGGCCTTAGAGCCATGGGACTCCATGGGACATTCAGTAAAGGAGGGATGTGAGTGAGGCATGCACAGCTCTCCCAGCCCTGCATTTTTTGCCCTGTGTACACCCAAATGTATAAAGAGAAAAATTAATAAATATACACTATAAATATTAATACAGAGTTTTGCTGTATCCTAAAAGTAAAATTTACTGGTTTTCCAGACTGCTTTACTAACTTTTCACAGATCTTTTAGCAGTCAATATGAAAAAATATAACTGTAGCATCTGGTCAGACTTTCCTTCAGAAAATCAGCATTAGTAGGAACTGTTTCTTATACTCTGTTATACTGTTTTCTTATACTTTCCCTGTTCTTGGCTCACAGGTCATCTACTGAGGCCACAGGTTGGAGTAAGGGCTTCAGTGGAAGAACAGCTCCAGGGAAAGGCTTTTATCCTTCATGCTCATTGCACACATGAATATTTGCTTTCTGTCAACAATTTGGGCACCCGGTCAGACCAGTTATTTTCAAATTGTTTGCCATCGTCTGAGCAGGTTTGGTATCTTTGCAAAGTGTGATTTTTCAGATCCATTATAAGCAGGAATAGACAGCTGAGCAGGTGGTTGGGTTGCTGAGGGTAATGGTTTGGGCTCAGAAATGTCTGCTAGAACAGAGTGGAAGCTCCTATGATCTGGATATTTCTCTTCACTCATTCTGTTCAGCACTGTACTAATATTATATCTAATAATACACTTGTGAAATTAAGTTACAGATCATTGTGAGAGTGACTGAGTTCTATTGGTATGACATCGCTATATTATAACAGTCAGGTTTCAGATGAAAAACGCTGACAATTTTTTTGGTATAATATCCTTTATTTATTCATTATCAAAAGCTATTTTGGAAGACATCTTTTCTATGTTTGGTGTTGGTTTTTTTTTGACATCGTTTTACAGCTATCAATCCTAAGGTCAGAGAAAAGGGACCTATAAGGGACACTAAGACATTATCTAGTTGATCCACGTCCAGCATGGTAGAGCATATATGTACTCCCTTCCTACCATTTGCTTTTCTAACTTTTTCTTGGGTCCTTTTGATGATTTGGCTTCGCGGTTTCCCTAGACAATCTATTTCAATGCTCGGTTATTTATTACAGTAGAAACAATATCCTTACTGTTCTGGTACCTAAGATGTACCTTGTTTAAATTACCACCATTTTATGTACAAAGGGCAAAGAAATATTTTTTTTGTTCTTCTTGCTGCTACCTTCATGTATCTGAAGGCTATTATTATTAGGACAATGCATGATAATAAATTAATCTGCAAGTTTAAGAAGATCAAGTGGTAGATAGTTATTAAACTGGTAATAGATGTACATCATGTCACAGTTTAAATGTTTTAAGAAAAAAGAGTCAATGTTTATAAAGAAAACACATTATCTCTTATGGTCTGAAAATAGGGAGAGGGGAAAACACACAACCCCCTCCTCCCCTCCAACAACAAACTAGCTGTCATCCACACAAGCTATCCTCTAGACATACTTGTATCTTGGACCTGACAGAGGGGTTTTGACCCAAATGCTTGTCTCTTTTTTTCCAACTTTATTAGTCAGCCTAATAAAAGAGATTACCTCTGTCCATAAATCGTGTTTCTCTGGTGGCTGTCACTCTAGTATTTGCTGCCATAAGCCCCTAGGAATTCACAGATTATTCTGTCTCTCTCTCAAAAACAAACAAACAAAAAAACCCAAAAAAAACCAAAAAAAAACCAAACAAAACCACATCAGATGAAACCCTATCCTGCTGCAGGGCCATAGTCCTGCACTAAACAGCAGTGTCAGGGATTGCCAAATTAGCCTTGGTACAAGAAGGGTGTGCCATGTGACCTTGCATCCCAAAGCCATGAGGTCACCACAGCCAGCACTGCACTGGTGCAGTGACACCAGGACTGGTTTTGAAGTGCTCTTCCAGTACTTCTGCTCTGTTGAAGCTACCAAACTGCTGGTGAGACTTCAGCTCCTTTGGGTGCGTGGTGGCTTTGGAAAAACACAATCCCCATTCACAAGCAGGAGAAAATCACCAAGTGATTTGTTACAAATTATTCCCCATGCTCTAAGAATAACCAACTTATTTTATTTAAAAAGAGGGCACAGAGGTTCTCTGCAAGCACATGAGCATTTTTCCCCAAGGAAAATTTCATAATGGTTAATATAAGCAGAACTACAGTAGTGCATATGGTTAACAGCTGCTTTAACATGATATGGCATAACAACTGTCTGGAAATCATTAGCCTAACTTTTCTTTAGTATTTGAGTAATTAACCAACAGACAGAGCTATTTCACCTTATCAGATAATACACATATATATTTTTTAATGTTATTTACAGTACATATAGTGCTGTTTCTCAAAATAATACATGAAATGATTGCTGGATAAAAAAAGAAATCATAGGTCTCCATAGATATTTGACATATATTTAGATCTTTCCAAAACACTGAAGCATTCATGGGTCCCAAATAAGACTTTCCTTTAAGGAAATTAAAACATAAAACTCTATTACTGTTAAGGTTGCATAGAGACTAACAAAAGCCTGGAATATAAATATTTATATATAGAAATAAATTTTGTTAAATATATTAAACCATAAAGCAAAGTTCTCAGGGACTTTGATAATGTAGATCACCTTTTGGTACAAAGATTCTGTAGCAGGTTTTTTATATTACTCTTTACAACTGCCACCTTCCCCCTCTTTGGTCTACCCATAGTAATTTTGTTGGAAGTACAGCTATTCGTTAGCTTAAACAGTGATATCAAAAAAGTGTTAGCTCTTGTAGTGTTAAGTAGAGACAAAATTGAAGAAGAAGAAGGTAGACCAATATCACATATGGAGGGCAAAATAATCTTATGCTGATCTACAGAAAGCAAGAAGCCATTGTCATGTTGTGTGAAAATGTATATAAACTTGTGCAGAATCAAGGAAGTATAGGAAGGTAGCTTGAAAAATGCAATAGTTTAACAAGCCAGCAACTCTGTAGTTCATTAATGTTCCTGGTCTAGGAATCAAAATTTTATTGATTAAAAAAAACAAAGTTGAAGGTTTTTTGCATATTCAAACTTTATTCATTCTGCAGAAGAGTTAAACTATCACAATAATATCACATCCAAAAGCTTCTTTAGGAAGTAAATATGGTCAAAGGGATGTCCTAAAATTTAGAATGTACATGTGACAGAAAAAAAGTACTTAAAATTGTAAGAGATTAATTCCTGTCAACTTCACATGAGTCCAAGTAGTTGGGAGGTAAGGAGTAATGATGTAAAGCTTTCCTTTCTGCTTCCCAGGGTGTTTGCATGTGTGTATTTATTTGTGCACTTGTCCTTCCTTGAGAACAACTCAGAATTCATATTTAACACCCGTAGAAAACACCTTCATGGAGGTGCATCCATGTTCTTTGAGTGGGGAAGTGAAACGGTCTTAATAGTTTGGTCATAATGAAGCTCTGGCAGTGGGGAGGGAGAAATGGCATGACAAAAATACAAGCGGTTACTCAGCTGCTGACAGCGAGCCAGAGATTAGTTTGACCCAATGGGCTTCTATTTTGGATGCCACTAAATGTAGTCTTCACTCGAGCTGCTCCTTTTGGATCTTATACATCAAAAAATACACATTTCTTTACAGGCCACATCTGAAAACACAGTGGTAAATCCTAATCCTGCAACATATTTTGTAGCACAGGTATGTTCTTTCTTGATAAAGATAGATTCCATTCCAAGAGTAACCATTTAGCAAGAAATATGTGCAATGCACTGCTGTCTGAGTCTGCTCTATCACACTTCTGCTAATATAAAACATCACAGAAGCCAGAGACAGAAGACTGATTAAACATCAATAGCTTTTCCACAGACTCACCACCACAATTAATTATCTGCCTGTTAATGAGTACAGAATTCTTTCTAAAGTCCAAATCTAGCGACTTGGAGGGAACTCAATGATAAATCCCATCATCAGGATCGGCTTTGACAAACTACTAAAATGACTGTTTTCAGTCATCGTCGGACAGTATAGTGAGTAAAGATATCTGATGGTATTTCCACATTTATAGGACTTTTATATGATTTGTGATCCAACATGAGTAGTGTCTGCAATATCTGTAAACTGATGGAGTAGACGTATCCAATCGCACTTTGTCAGTGGAAGTTGTTGCAACACAGAGCAAGAGCTCGTGTAACTCGGAGAGCTAAATTTCGGGAATAGATACAGCACTGAATCTGTTCCTAGTTTTGGTTCCATGGGAGATAAATAACTGAAAAACTCAAATTTCCTCATAAATGTCATGAGTTGAGCTATTTCTCCAAGATCTCCATATAGCAGAGAATGCTTGTGGGTTGACAGTCTTGCACAATATTTAGTACTTGACTGCTAAGTCTCAGGAGAACATTTAATTGCATTTTCTCTTCTTCAAGTTTGACCCAGAATCCTACTAAAGGCAGACAAAGTCATGTTGTGGCTGAGAATGTCCTTTTGAGGTGCAGGAGTGGAAGTCCCAATATCTTCCAGCTAAGCATTCCCCTCCTTGCAGAGAGCATACTTTTGGAGTACCCACCACAAACTGCCATGTACAAGCACATTTTGACATTAGTGTCTGAGCCAAATTCCCCGCCTTCCTGAGGAGTTTATAGAGTACGACGTGTACTTTCAGTTTGCTGCCACTTTTGCACAAATGAGGCATACAGCTATTCACATCCAACACATTAGTGGACAAAACAAGCACGTAGGCGGTCTTGTGAGTATGGGTGAAAAGTAATTCTTATTAAGGGAAATAGGGGTTTTACCTCACTTGCCCTTTTTCACTCTTATAGGACAATAGCTAGAGTAAATCCGCTCAACAATAGAATTAGATTTCTAATCACAAACTAATGTCTCCATTCTCAGCACACTGTTGGCCTCTGACCAAGTTCCATGTGGGTCCAATACTACAATCTCCATTCAAATAAGAAGAGATTTATCAAAGTGAGGATCAGGACTTTTGTCTATAAAATCAGCTGGTTCCTGTTAGAAGATTCATTCAATCATCATGACATTTGTGATATCTCCACCAAAATCAGCAAAACTCATTCTTTTTTCTTTGCAAGATTCATCTCATTGTATCTTATCAAAGTCTTTTTGTTACTGAGACCAGTGACTGTAAAGAATTATCAGAAAAAAATTCTGGAACTGCTTAAGAGTACTGATTTCATGAGGGGGATGGGATGAGTGCATAGAAATCCCCTTCCTAATTAATAGCATTTGAATCCTCAAACAAATGTAATACAATAAAATTGTCTTCAATATCACAATGAATTTAATGAGTCTTAGAGCAATGCAGTCACAATAATAAAATACAGAATCATGTAAGTAACACTAATATTAACAGATAAATATTCTAAGAACAAGTATTGCATCTATCTGACAATAACAATGGTAAGCAGATGAGGAATTAAATCAAATCCGAAAACAAACTTTCAGTGGAAACCTTACTATCCAGGCAATTTATAAATTAAAATATGTCTAAAATAAAAGTAATGAGAAAACGTGAAGCATCCAACCATACTATTCATATTTCAATATTATTTTCCAATTTTACATTGTCAGTCTTTCTTTTTGATATCTAGGCCAAACTTCCTGGGAATGCTTTTCATGGTTAGCCTCCTGTTTATCACATCTATTCTTTTATTTGACCTGAGGAGTTAAGAGATGACAACAAAAGAAAAATAATGGGTCAGTGAAAGAAAAAGATAGGAAAATTATCTAGTTTTAAACCCATTTTCTGTAATATTACAGGTACTCTTCTTTTGTGAAAAATGGGAAATCACACATTATAGTTTCTAGATACTATTAAATCCTGAATCCATCAATCCACATTCAAAGAGTGCCAGCAGCATTTTTGAAAGGACTTCTGCCAAAGAGCAAATAATACCAACACTTCAAGAAACAGAAATGAAGATCCGCTTAAAAGATTCTTTGAGAGTAGTTGGGACACAGATATTTCTTATAATTATTAGTTATAGCTAAAGATAAAATGATGATGGCAAATCAGAATGCCAACTTTTATACTGTGTACCTACTAAATCTCTATTAGTCACCTTATCTAACAGTACGCAACAAACATATTACTGCAAAGCATGCATTAAATATACCACATCTATGTAGCCACATACACAGTTGAATGATTTACAAACAGTGAAAACATTCGCACTCTTCTTCCATGGGGGAAGCATTTACTTCTGTAACACAGAGCAGTCCAAGTTCATCTAATGCAAGAGATGATGCTTCTTTTTTTTCATGTCGTATATGTAAAACTTTGCCTGTGGATGTTTTCCTGCAAAGCTTATGTGGCTCAGCCCTCTCACTACGGAAATAGAGCAGCACTCACTGTCCAACAGCACAGCAGGCCATGTTAGACAGACCTTGACCTTTGAAAACAGGTCTTTAGTATTAGCTGTCTTGCTGGTGCTTAGGGATCTCTATTAATGATCAGGACCTGGCTCTTCTAGGCACCTCACACACATGTAAGAGCAAAATTTTTGTTGCCCTGAAGAGTTCAGAGGCTCAAGAAATTCAGCCAGTCAGCTGTGGCTGGTGCAAGCTCCTCATCAAAGGCAGGCAAATATCTCCCAGATGACCACAAATAAATCTTGTTTTCTCCATTTTTGATGTATCAAAGTTCTGCTGATGTTTCTCCCTGTTTTTTTCTTATTTTTTATTATTATTTTTTTCTCATTCCCTTTCAAACCCATCACATTGTTGCCACAGAACTCGGCTAAGCCATCAGGGTTTTAAATTTAGCTCTGGCAGAAGTCAGAGGGGAGGCTTATGCGCCCACCTCTGGTGATGTAAGGCTAACCTCGGGGTCCACACTTCCAGCCGAGCCCAGTGCTCAGCACAGGAAAGCCAAACACACTGATTTTCCCATGCCCTCAGAGACGCCAGCAAATCCTCTCTGGGCTGCCTGGTGGCAACCGCTGCAGTAAACAAAGAGCAAATTCAGCACAGTCAGTTCCTGTCTAATCCTTATGCGTCAGAATCAACCTGATCAACCCAGCAAGGCTATGTTTGCCAGGTTATGTCACCTGAAGGACCTGGCCCCTGGTCCTAGGAGCCTGCCTTGAAGTTCACTGTGAGATTTTCAGCCAAAAAACTTTGTGTTCCCTTTCCAATAGTGATTGCTTTTTCCAGTCCTGCGAGCGGAATTCTCATAAAATGTGTACTCTTGTTAGCATTGTGGGACAGTAATACTAATGTTATAGTAGTACCCAGAGGCCTGGAATGAGTTCCCATCACATTATATGCTGAACATATCCGTGAAGCTTGGCCAAGGTGTCAGCCCTGCTATGGCAGGAATCATGGACACGTGCCTACAGAGGAGCTGGAGGTACCAAAGAGGAGAAGACCCCCATGATTGCCAGGTAGGTGCAAACTAACCATGTCTGTCTCCACATACACATTCTTTTTTCCTGAGGGTGGGTATCACACTCCTTTTCACAACCCCGAGAAGTCTTCTGGAAAAAACCTTATAGGATGCAACATAAGACAGAGGGTAAGATAAGGAGGTCATAGTGACCCTCACAGAAGAAGTGATCAGAATATCTATCTTTGCATCACCATGAGCTTAACCAGTGTGTTTTTCAGGGCCAGTCATGAGCTGGCCCTTCCAGAGAGACTTTTAATGGCTTAGGGAAATCAATAACTGACTTATGATCCCTCATGGGGTGCCAAGATCACCATTTCACATCCAAAAGGGAGAGAGAATGTGCACACTCCCAACTCCTGACTTTTGGACGTACCATTAAAAATCATACAGTGCCCCGCAAGAGGGTGACAGCAGAAACGTCACCAAACAGAGCCTGTCTGATGGAAGCTTTCCAAGGTTCAGGTAAGTGATCTGCCGGAGAGACATGGGAGCCCACAGTTCATTTATTCATTAGTTTATGTCAAGAATTTAAAAAAAAAAAAAAAAAGTATTTAATTAGCTTTAGCAGATTTGATCAAATATTTAATTATTTGAGCATGAGAAAACTCTAGTTATTGTGCCAGTTGGTTTAATGAAGAAGCAATTATTGATTGATACATGCTATTTATTGGTACTCTTTAAACACTACACGCTAACTGATTTAACATTCCTCAGGGGCAATTTCAGTCCCAGTGCTGCCATTTGTTCTCTGTCCTAGGGTGCCTGGAGACTGTACCCATGCTTTACCTTTCTGTGAGATATTCTACAGCCACGTAATGTTTTGCAGACCCTATTTTGAAGACTTTTAAAATCACGGTCATGGTTTCTGGACTGGCTTCTCTGTTAGTTTAGACTGGCAACCCTGCACTGACTTCACTGAAAGTCTGTTAATTTACACCAACTGCAAATTTGGATCTTTATTTCTTCTTTTTATTTCTGAGGACAGGTTGGTTTATTTTAAAACCTGGCTGCTGATGCAAAATGTGTGAAATAGCTTTTTTTGCTGCATAAATATTTTTAAACAGTTTTTTCAAGGAATTTGCAATGAGTTACATGAAGCTGGCAAAGCTCTAGTACACCCTTGATCTTGTGAAAACAATATTATGTAAAGGATAGCCCTCCGGGATATTAGCATATAGGAGCAAAAAGAACATTAAGAAACAACTTTTTTCAGAGACCCTTAATTTTTTCCCATCCTGGCCCCTGGAGTGACATTCTACCATCTAGAGACTTTACCTGATTTATCCTGACTAGATTTTCTTTATGCTCCGGATAGAACCAGCCGGCCAGTTTGCTGCTTGCCTTTGCCATCACTGCACTGAACAATTAATCTCATGCTGTGAGTCCCTCAGTCTATAAAGCCTACTCCAGATTCAATTAAATTTCCAAGTGTAGGCACAAGGCCATCTAAAAGTTGTTTTTCCCTTGAATTTAATAGGGTTTGGCCTAGAAAGCTGATCCTCTGGCCTGGTAGTCTTTTCCACATAAGGGAGGCCTTTCCTCATTACTCAGAATTACCTCAAGATCTTCTTAGCAGTGAGTACTCCCTTAGCTATACACCTTCCTAAAATGTTTTAATGTGATGAAGCTATCGAGCACTTCTAAACGTAGACACAAATTTGAGACTGTACTGTAAATGGTTTCTGCATCCCTTTGAGCACTGTCAAAGGCCAAAGCCCGTAGCAAAGGAATCCAGTTTAAAATCTTGACATGAAAATAGAGCTTGTTATCTGGTCACTGAAGAAGGGTTGCACCCCCTCTGAGGATGCAGGGATGGTCTGCCTTCTCCAGAGCTCCCGTTTGCTCAGGTTTCTGCACATGCCTCAGCATCCTCCTTCTCATACAAGGGTTTCTTTCCCTTCTCAGCAGTGTTTTGGGGAAGCCAGTCCTATTCTGTGCAATATTCAGTCTCTCTTCTGATGATGAAGAAATTTTCCTCCTCAGCTTTAACTACTCTTATTCCAGGCTTCCAGTTAGTTGCACAATGGTATCGCCAAAGTAAAAAGGGAAAAAGCTGGGCAACAGCAAGACACAGACACCTACGTGTATATGGGATGTCTTTGATCCCTCCTTTGAACATGAACCCCTTTCACTTCCTCATCCCCAGAGGCTGTGGGCATGCTGGTGCAAGGCTGCATGTGAGCGGGTGAGAGCTGCACAGTCAGCTCCAATCCCGGTCCCAGCATGGATATCTGTCACAGGTCTTTGGGCATTAGAATGTTGAATGGCTTCTTCTGGCCTTTGCTTCATTTGAAGACCTGCATGCCTTGCAACAGATGCCCCCTGCCTGCCCTTGCCACCCAGCACCTCTCACTTTGCACTTGCAGCCCCAAAGGGCTGCTTCACCAGCTGCGCTCTGGTTCCTCACTCTTGGATTCCCATCACTTGCACACAGGTACGATAGGACATCGGCTTCTGCATGGATTTCCACAGCTCTCTGCCCACCTTCCCGCCCCCATTTTCCCCATTCACAGCGTGGTAGGGGGCTGTCCGGGAAGAGGGGTGAAGAAAGCCTGGCGATGTGCATCCACCTGAGCTGCTCCCTTCTCCTGGAGATATAGGGCAAGGCGCAAGGGGCCAGGCAAGGAGGACATCCTCCCAAAGGCAAAGCTGAAATTTATTAGAGGGCTGGAGTTCTGTCTTTAGATCTTTCTTGGCTCTGCTCCTGAGAAAATCATGTCAGTGAGAAGAGCTGGCAGCACTGCTGGCTCCCCCGACTCCTCAGCCCTGGAAGACAGGCTCAGTGCTCGGTCTTCCAGCTTCTGAATCGTGGCTGAGCTGCACGTGGAGCTGGCCCTCACTCCCTGCCCTTGCTTTGCCTCTCCATGCGCTGTTTCTATGAATCACAGGTGTTGTGCATTTCCCTCCACAGACTGAAAGGAGTTTTCAAGAGCTCCAAAATCACTCAAAGTTAATGGGAGCCGGGAGCCCAAAGTGCCCCTGAGGAGCTGCACTGCCCCAGCACCGCTCAAGCCCTGATGTGTGCTGAAACTGGGATTCCTAAGTCACAGGATGGTTTTAAAAATGTGTTTCACTCTCTCACACAAGTAGGAGCCAAGAGCTTGCAAGTTCTGGTCTTGCTTCTGCAATTAGACTGAGTTTTTTTTAGGCAAGTCACAATCCTACTGAGCCTCTTTTACCATCTGTAAAAGGGAGATAACAATACTTAACATCCTTCCAAAGTAAATGTTAATGAGACTTCAGCAGCTTATGTCTGCATAGGGTCTTGAAGATACAAGGCACTGGGAGAGCATTATATGCTGTTGTTACTAATTGTGAATATCCTTTGCTTTAGTTTGTTGTCAATTATTATTAAAAGTGAGAATTTGTGATCCAATGTAATATTACTCAGAAAAGATTTAGTATCTTTCACAGCCTGTAAATAACTTGGTTGTATTTGTCTGATGCAGAGATGGTAATAGGAAACAGATTTCAAAAGTGATGCAAAAAGGAATGTGTGGTTGTTCTGACAATATAGTTTTCTTAAATTCAAACCTGGTCAATCAACTTTGGACTTACATTTTCTCTGAGAAGATTATTTTTAAGTGAGGCAACATAAATGAATTTCTCAATTGGAACATAAACATTAGCTCTATGTTTCTATCCTGCTGTTGAATTCTAACGAATAAACAGACACATGTCAGAGCTTTAAAAAACATTTGGCAAGGCAGTATAGGGAATTTGTTCACAAATTGCAGAAGAAATCTGAGGAAGGTCTTCCCTCTACCAACCTTTTAACCACAAAAAGTGAAAAGTGACACGTGTATTGCAATCTAGACACATCGGTGTTGCCAAGGGTATTTTAACATATCAGCTGTTTACCAAAACTGTTTGTCTCCATTATCATGAAATACCTATCTGAAGCCATCTAAAATTTGGCAAATGAAAGTTAATTGAGCTGCAGTGAAGATATCAGGTCAGCTGACCACCTCATAGGTGAAATTACTCAGGCCCAGGAGAGCTCTGCTCATTTTTCTTTATCTTGTTCCTTTTCTTTGCTCTCTGGAACCACAGAACACTAAATACATTCACTCAGACTCTGTATCTCCATCATGAATGTTTGATTTTCCTCCCCCAACCTGTTCATTCTAATGGATTCACACTAGCATGGGCTTCCTTGTAGTGGGGGCTATCCCTAAAAATCAACCTTAATATAAAAGATAGAGTAGCTATTGGCTGTTGTGTCAGGAAGAAATCTGTTTAGGAAACACAGAAATTTTCTCAGGAATATGGGATTGGTGGTTAGAGTTTTGCTCCCAATTGACTGAGTCTACATTTCCTAACACCAAAGGCTTCCCAACCGTTCTGGGCCATGTTGCACCAGCTGAAGGATTATTGATGTTGCTATTCTTCTCCTTTTCATAGGAGCAAGTAAGCACACACTACGGGTCACTGATGCAAAGCAGCCAATTTGTCTGTGGAAAATGAAGTCTGGACACTTTCTTTCATGGCTGAGGGTTTTTTTTATGCTCTCAAGCCTCATAAAGCCACTGTGTAGCTCCAGATGTATGTATGGTTTTGTGCATTTTTAATGTAGCTTCTTAGATCCTTTAGATTAAAATCCATAATATTTGCTAATATAGTAGAAGGTTTGGAAGGGTCGGCATTGATTAGTTTTATTGTAGGTGGTAGCAGCTCTTGGCATACATGGGTCTTTAACGGAATCTTCACTTCTGTAGAGCTGAAGCAGATAGGAATTTCTCCCAAGAACACAGAGGAGAGAAAATGCTAGTCTTCTCCATATTTCTAAGCAGCCAGTTATTTTGGAATCTATTGCAGATGTATCCCATTAACTGTCAAGTTACTTAGTAAACCCACCAAATTACTGCACACTCACTCAATAAAAGTGCTAGATATATAAAATAGCAAGGAAGTTCTCAAGGTTTTGCTTAAATCTCAACCAGGAAAAAAAATCTTTTGATTTTTTGGGTTTTTTTTTTGGTTGGTTGGTTTGGATTGAGTTGGGTTTTTTAAGCAAGGAGTGTAGCTAGGGAAAATGAATGTTAAAAAACAAGCAGCACAAAATGAGGGCTTACATTTCCAAACCTCGACATACCACATGTGCCTATAAAATACAGGAAATGGGTACAAATGTGAAGCTGCACACAGGATTAGAGGCACATGAACACATTTAAAGCAGGTGGAAATAATGTCAGCTGGAGCTGTAATGTTGCGTTTGTACCAGGGGGCAAAGAGTAGATGGGGCTGTACTGCTGTTAAAGTACTCTTGATGCAATTTTCTGAAAATAAATCATAAACAAAAACAATTTTTGGAAGCCTTAAACAAATGTACAGATGTTAGTTGCATCTCTTCCCATTGCTTTTAAACCAGGAAAGTCTCCAGGCCTTTAGCTCAACTGAAAAGCCTTCCAAATCCAGAGAGCTATTTTGTCAATAAAAGGAGTCTTGGGAAACATCACTGAAGTGACATTTTTTGTCAACTGGCATAATAATATCATGGAAGGCCAACACATGACATCAAGCTATTGGAGAATTTGGTGCTAAGTTATCATCAAATAAGTGTGTCACACATTAAAACAATGATGGTACACACAGAGGACAATAACATAGCCTCTACTGCCCCCATAGACTCATCCCTGCAAGATAAGCACAGGCAGGGGTTTAATCGTCTTAAAAAACGTCTGTTTTTCCCTACCACTTCCCAGCTAGGACCCTTTGGGATATCCTGTGTCAGAAAGAGCCTGCCAGGATCACTAAAAGGTCTACAGTGGAAAAAAGTTTTTTGTCTCTTTTTGGATAATCCTACCAGCAGTGAGGGTTAAAGTAGCTTGCCGTTAGATATGCTCTAGGATACAATCTCCTTCCTGTAGATCCTGGGGGCAGCTGGTGCTAAGAGCCCGGCAGCCAGGGGAAAGTGCTGAGAGATGGCACAGAGGCAGAAGATGGCACCGACCCTGTCTGCATCCTCTGGGATATGAGTCGTTCTGTGTGCACAGTTGGTAAAGTTTACAGCATCCTGTGCCTCTCCTGCCAAACTCTTGCTCACAGTGAGGATCCAAATCAAAGGCTCTCCTACTTCTGCAGCCCTGCCTCCTCATAGCAGCTTAGATTACACATTTTCCATGGACTAGAGGAGCACCCATATCCTATGGCTTAAAAGCAGAACCTGAAGAATTGCCCAATCCAAAGAAATTTGTGTTTTCAAAAAAGACAAAATGCGAATTATTTCAGAGTCTGGAATCCCTTCAATCGGCGCCTTCCAAAAACAACCTTGGCCCTACATCCAAAATCTACTGAGGGAGCAAAAACAAGCAAACCTTTCCCACTTCTGAAGATACAGCATACTTGCTTCAGTGCCCATTAAATGAGATAGTAAGTTTTCCTCCTCTTTGCCAGGTTAAACTACAGCTATTTCTTCCCTTCTCTTGTACTATGCTCTTCCAGAGCACAAATAAAGCACCATCTGGCCCTTCATTAACTCTATTTGATTCCCTTTGATCTCATGTAAACTATGAGAAAAAGATCTAAGCCTCCCTTCTCCTCTTTAGACATGTGCATAACTCACAGCAGTGTCAATGAGAGTTGAACATGCCTATGGAGAGGAAGAAATAGAAACCACTGTGTGTTTCACTGTAGCATCTTTGCATTTGCAAAATGGAAACAAAATGGTCCAAAACCTAATTCCCAGATCACATTCCTCCAGGTCTCAAAGTGAACCTTAGAGAGGATGTAGAAATACTGAGATACTGCGACAGAGCATAATAGAGTTGTTGATGTTTTTATTCATAAAGCAAATCGTCTCGGTTGTCATGAATTCAAGTGTCTGCACCTCAAAGGAAGGGAAAAAAGAAAACGAATGAAAATTCATTTTGAAGTTTTCCACAATATACTTGGTCTTCTGTTTATATATGTGACAAAATTTGCTGCAAATTAAAGCCCAAGGTCACAACACTTTCCAAAACTCCTTTTATATTTGCCCTCCCTGACCCCTCCTTCTCAAACAGCACCATCACTCCCTAGCTGAAGGAGCAAGTTTAGGCTTATTTTTTTCTCATTGCTGGTCAATTTCTAAGAGCAAAAAAATCCTCTCTCTGGTTTTCATTGGCCAAAGAAGCAACGGATCTGGAGAGTTTGCAGTTGCCAGTTAACACACCACAATTTGAAAGGCATGGGGGAAAGTTTGTGCCGATGTAACATCGCTGTCAGTGAATGCCAGGGTTACATGCACTCGCAGGAGAACCCCAGTCACCTGTGCAGCTACGGTCAGGGAGGGAGGCAGGACATTGCATTGCAAACGCACTCATGTCCCCTGGAATAGGGTGCTTGGAGAGGGATGCTGAGGCGTTCACCCTGTCCTGCACCACACCCTGGCACTGAGTCTCCCTCTTCCTGTGCCCTCCTGGGAGTGGGTTTTTCAGCCTCTGTCCCACAGCTCAGCATTCCCTGCTGACCCTTCAGTGAGGCTTTCCGTGGATCTCAGGGTGCACCAATGTGGTGAGAACTGACAAGCCCGTCCACGAGCTCATCGTTCTAAATATATGGCCCTTTCTACCCAACTGAAGCATGAGTATGTATTTGTATATATACACCTATACACACATATACAAGGCCTGTTTCTGCAGTCCGGGTGTTCCCAGCTTGAGCACCGCCGGTACAGCTGCACTCCTCCTGGACACGGCGGATGCTTTGCTGCCGGGCCAGGACGAGAAAAAACGGCGAGAGCGGAACTGGGGAGAGGGCAGCTGCTGCTCGGGGCTCCGCGAGCGCGCACGGTCCCTGCCCGACGGGCTCCAAGCTGTTTCGAGACAGCGCGGGGGACGGCTTGTCCCGCCACCCGCGGGTGCGGAGCGCGGCGGGAGCGGCGCGGCGCCGCGGAGCCCCGGCCCCGGCGAACCGCGGGGAGCCGCGGGGACCGCGGGCGGGAGCCGGGCCCTCACAGATGGTCTATTTCGCTCCCCTGGCGTTTAATGCGGGCTCTGATCTAGTGCAATAATCAATAACCATCCTTCAGTCTTTGAACACCAGGGGGCTGAGAGGACTTTTCAAGACAAATTCCTCGGGCGATGATGTATATTTCACACTTACTGTGCACTTTCCACTAAGAGAGAGAAAGGGAAAGGAAGAAGAAAAAGGAGAAAAAGTAAAATAATATATAGAGAAGAAAACACTAAAGGAAATAATTGCATTTATCAACAGAAATCAAGGAGTGAAAAAATCCCGACTGCAAGGCATGTCTATATTTAATAGGGGATACCTATATGGATACACATGTATGTATGAGCATGTATGTTTAGACATACATATTTATTATATAATAATGTATTATTATATTACTATATTATATTTATATTATTATGCATGCATATACACACAGACATTTGTTTATTGTCAAAAAGGAGCCAAGGGGGCTTTACCCACGCAAACCTTAAAGAGGGGGGATGATTCTAAAGCTCCACTTTGCTCAAGTCCACCACTAGTGCCTCATCCTCTCCCCACTTCCCGGGAAATTACAAGCAGAGTACTCGCACAGTTTTTAATAACTGTCTCCCTTTCAGCACATCGAAAAAGCAATATATTTAGAAGATATATTTTGTATGCAACACTTGATAGGGAACTCGGGGGAAATGATCTCCTGGATGTTATTCTGAAAGCATTTTGGTCTGGCTGATTGCAGAAGAATTTAATTTTGACATGCCAGATCTCTTCTTTCAGGTGACAGGGTAAATCGGGTCATGCTCTGAGGCTTGGCTGGCATCTCGTTGCAGCGGGCGCCGGGGGTGGCGTGGGGAGCCAGTGTGCGTGGGCTGCTCCGCAGACAAGCCTGTTTGATGGCTTCTTCAAAAATCGCTGTCGAGATGGAGCTCGGTTTTCTCCTCGATCAATACCTTTCTACCCCTGGACCCTACACTCCTACCTCTTTCTCCGACAGCTCCCCGGTAACGCTCTCGCCCGGCGCGTCTGTGTGTCCCAGACGGACATCGGGGCGCAACGTTCCCGTTCGCAGGCAGTCCCACTAAAAGTGGGCACGAGGAACAGAGGAAGCGCTTCTGCGAGCGATGGTGATGCCCCAGCACAGATAGGGGACTACGGGGAGCCTCGGGGACGGCCCGGGATGTGCATTGCCCCATCACCGTACCCAGAGGCGGGCCGCCGGCGGCCCGCGGCTCGCCTGGGCTTTGAGGATGTTTGCAGGGGGAAAAAAAAAAAAAAAAAAAAAGGCAGAAAACGAGTGCTGCGCTCCCGAACGCGTGGGTTTGCTCTCTCTCGGTAGCGAGGGGCGAGCGGGGCTGATCCGAAAATCCGGGCGTGAGGCTGGGAGACGAAGCCTTCGGCTCCAAGCACCGCATCCTTCCGCCCGGATAAAGAAAGACTAGTCGGGGAAGGTGCGTTTCAGTCAACGAGACAGTGCAATTCCCCTCGCATATAAACACAGGAACGGCCTTTCATGAAATTCAGACAGCTTTGTAAAACACCGTCTACTCACACGTTCACACTGAGAAGAGCAGTAAAAGGATATGAGTGCAGGGTCTGGATTTTATATTTTCCTGTTCTCTGGGGTCTGGTTTTAGACGGAGGGGATTGTGTGGTGTTTTTTTTTATTTTAGGGATTTTTTTTCTCTTTCTGTGTGCGGAAAGATTAACCTTTCGAGCTGAGAAATACAGGTGCTCCCAGGAATTTCTCCCCCCAACCCCCGCGACGCACACATTTAGGCGAGAACGGCCGATCCGCGTTCTGCAGGTCGGGGAAAGGGAGATTACTGCGTTGAAAGCTAAAACAAAGGGCTCTCGTGTTTCCCACCAAACAGTACTGGGCTAGTCATGGCAGGGGAAAAGTCAAGTCCTTAGCAAGCGAGGGAAGCAGGAAGAAAGCCAGTTCAAGGCGGAGAAGCAGGAACTTTCGTTCCGAAATTGATCTACGCTTGGAACAGGAGAAATTGACTCTTCCCTTCACATCTGTCCGATTATTTCGGTTTATTTATAGCTGATGGGGAAATATGATCTTCTCCTTCCCCTCCCTGGAAACAGGAAAAGCACTAGTAGCTCTCTTCTACGGGATAAGCTTTTCTGCCGCCGAGAACAAGCGCTGCCTGCGGGACCCGGTGGGGGCGGCGTCGCTCACCTCCTGCCCCCGCCGCTGCCGCCGCCCGCCCGGCCGCGCCGGACCGCTGCCCCTCGCCGGGATCAGTCCGACAGAGCCTTGTACCGCCTCGCAGGTCAGGGTCGTGTTTCGGGGGAGCTCTGCCAGGCGTGGAAAAGGCGGCCCGATCCTGCAGTCAGACTCGCGTAGCGTTCAGAGGAGGACCGAACGGAGCAGAGACCATAAGGTCAGCTTCCGAAGAAGCCCGCTGGGCCCTTTCGTGGCCATTAAGTCCTTAAGTAACCTTGCATTAAAAAACACAGGAAAAAAAAAAAAAAAGAGAAAGAGAAAAAAGCGCCTTCTTTGACACGGTTCAGTAATAAAACAATCGAAAAAGCTAAACCGCTCCCACTTGGTCGCTCCAAGAAGGGAGTTTGCAATTAGGTGCAAAATCCCCCTGTGAGTTAATGAACTCTAATTTGTGAGGTATAAATTCACGAACCGTCTTTGCTTTCTTCTTTTATTTTTTTCCACTGGACCTCCATGGAAATGTCTTTATTTTTTTTTATCATAATACAGCAAAACTACGACTGCGACATTCCGCAATATTGAAAGAAGAGAAAATACTCGCTTGGGTACCCTTAGCTTTGTAAATAACTGCTTTGCCAATAGATGGCATAGTGTCCTTTCCATTGCGAGGAAGCCCCGCTTCCCCATTTATCTACCTGGCTTGTTTGTTTTGCTCGCAGTGGTTTTTTTTACGCGTAAACGTCTCTTTGCATTTCCTTCCCTAGAGTACAGAAAACATAGGTATCTTTAAAAAGGTATATAGCAAAAATTAAAATTACAGATGTAATACATACTGTGAAACCTATAAAAATGCGTTTACAATGGTTACTTAAAAAAGAAATTTATAACTTTCATATGTACCATACTCATGCAATATGCAACTGCCATATGTTTCCTAGTTCCATAATTCAGTTTTTCCTGGACAGCTGGAGCAGGTAGTGCTTCTTAAAGTACATTTCATGTAATATGAGAACTAGCCCTGACTAAAGACCGAGGGTTGCCATAAAGACACAAGCCCTGCTTAAAAAATGTTGTTTAACTACACATCATTTCTTACAATGGTATGATATAAATGTTCCCGTAGACTCACGTTATGATAAGAAGGGGATATACTGTATCTTTTTACTGCTGAAATCCCAGCCTCGCCGACATAAATATTTCCAATTAGTTGCTCTACCCTAAACTATAGTGATTTAGGGCTACCTGATTTAATTTAATTCTATATGTTTTCATATTTTTCCTGAGACAAAAGTGAAAATCTGAGTTAAATTTATAGGAAAGCAATAAAAAAATGTAAAGCCAGAGGTTTCTTCAACCCTCATTTAGCGTTTGCAAATGTTTATTTTGTGACTGGAGTAATGAAAAGGCTATTTTTAAAAATTGTTTGTCTGAAACGAACAATAAATGTAAGTGGGAGCATCGTATTAAAGACTGGAGACTTTCTTAAAAATTATTGATAATCGTGGCTGCGTAATTACAAATTAAGATAGTAATATAAGCGCTATAAAACTCAATCACCAGAACAGTTACAATTTTAACACGGATGCCTTTATATTGTGTTTTCAATTCTTTAATGCAGTTTCTCGGCATTTTCACCCGTCCGGAAAGCCGGTCGGTTGGCTGCGCTTTTATTTCCGTACGTTGATTTTATTTATACTCCGCAGCAGGGGAGCGAATACTTTTTTCCCCTAAGTTTCAAAACAAGACCTGAGGCTGCGGGGGCACGGCGGGCAAGGAGTTTGGCGGGGCTCACGGGGAAAGGCCGGTGATGATGGCCGGGGGACGACGCGCTCCTGGCCAGAGGACCGGGTTCTCCGTCAACAGGCACGGCGGGTCGGCCCCGACCCGTTCGTCTCCGCGGTGCGCGGCTGTCACGGCACAGTGCGCCGCGGTGCTGAAGAGGGAACAAAATGTGCCACGCCGCATCGATTAGCCGTCCGCTAACTCCACTCGCGGCGGCTGTTTGAGGGCCGCCGTCCCGCCGCAGTGGCCGCGCTCCTGGCAGGTTGGGCTGGGCTTCGGGGCGACTGGCGACAGTCGCAACGAGGCTCCCCCCGGCCCAGCCTAAATCCCGGTCACCCCAGGCGGCAAAGGGCTCTGTGTGCGACGAGGGCGCTGGGGTTCTTCTCGCCCTCCCGGCTCAGTTCCCTTTTCTCGGCTCCTGAGCTAGGACCTCGGAGCGAGATGCTGCATGCTTTCTGGTCCTGGAGGCTGAGTCCGGATCGGCCTCACCGTCCCCTTATTGTGGGAACCGTCAGTCGAGTTGTCGAGTTTGAGCCCAGGGAGTCTCAAGTGCTGGGAAACTGGCCCCGCTCCCTCTCGTCCCAGCTCGGCCTCAAAGCTAAAGCCCGTCGGGCAGGCGCACGAGGCAGTGTGTCCGCGACGAGTACCAGGGGCTTGCCAAGGCTCCGTGGGCCTGGGCCAGGCGCGGGATAAGTTGGGACCGCCCGCACCCCTCGCTGTGAGCCGCGCTCGTTATGCGGCCGCGGAAGGTGGCACACACAAGCGGGAGCAGGGTCTGGGCCGTTCTCGTCGGAAACCGATGGAGAGCCCCGGTCGCCGCTCTGGACCACAGTTCCTGCCGACTCCCTGGTGCCACCTTCTCCGCCGGGCTGCAGCCCGCCTGGCAGGGGGGAAAGCAGCCTAGCCGGAGGGTACCCGGCGGAACGGAACGGGCGGGCTGTAATACCCTGCCGCGGCCAGGGGGGCTCAGGGGGCTTTCCTGCTTCTTTTAAATTTAAGCCGCGCTTAACCTTCTCTCGACCCTCTCTTGAAGGTCATCTGTATCTCCGGGACAGTCGCTATAGGAAAGTTGAAGTGCTAATTCTCACCTGACACCAGCAAGCAAGAGCGAGGGAAAGGGACGGGGACGAAGGTGCACAGAAACGGGGTTCACAGACGACTTTCTCATTGACGTCTGTAATTTTTCTCCAGTTGATAATGCTTGATTGGCTAGCCGCCGCCAGCTACCTGCTGTCAGTTTTACATGTCACGTCTCCTTCGGGTGAAGCGGTTAAACTCACTTGAGGGGGGGAGGGGAAGAAGCGGCTAATGATATAAATATGTTTTCCGTAGTGACCGCTCCTATGGGTCCCTCCTGGGAAGTTACAGAAAATCGTGTCTTTGAAGGAAAAAGGATGGTTTAGATATTTTACTCTCTGGTGGCACCCGGTTTCAATGTTCGAAAAGATTTGCAGAAATCACACTGTGAATGACAAAGCATGGCCTTATATAACCACCCCTTTAATATCACTCGAAATTTTAGAAAGAAGGGCGTGAAAACACCTGGTGGAAAACAGTATTTTTTTCCCCCTGGAAGTCTAAATATGTGATTGCCCTAAGTAAAATAAGCAGCGCCTCACCTAATCTCCTTAAAATACATAGTGTATTTTAAGTACATAGTCCGGAAATAAAAGTAACCCCAGAAAGGTGTTTTGGATATATATATTACTATATTAGCAAATCAGTATATAGAGAGATTCTTCTCTCTTTCATCATCCCATAAAAAAAATTAATCGGACAGACATATGGATCACAGGTTGTTCGATAAATTTAAATCCAAACAGTTATTTTAAAAAGTCAAGAAATGAAAACACCATGCCACACAGTAACCTCCAGAAATCTAGCGAGGAGGAAAAAAAATCAATTACAAGCTCCTGCCCTCTAGAAACAAAAACAATACGTGCGATCGGTCCCTCCGCCGTAAGGCAGGCAGGCTGCGCGCACCCCGCGGTGCAGCGCGGTGGGGTGCGGAGCGGTGCGGAGCAAGGGGTCAGGGTCTCCTCGGCGGGAACGCGCAGCGGCTGGTTCTAGGGGGAGGGAGAAGAATAAAAACTGGGCAAGATCAGCAACTCCGTGCCCATAGGCTTCTCCGGGACCCCCGCGGCAACCCCGCCGCTTCGTTCCCGTCCCCGCCAGCGTTATGCCGAGCCGCGGAGGAACCGGCGGAGGAGGGGGACAACTCGCCCCTGCATCGGCAGGTTCCTGCGGCCGCTCGGGGCCGGCCCCGCTCTCCGCGCCCGCGCCGCGTTTCTTCAGACCCGCAGCCTCGCCCCAAAGCCCCCGCGCCCCCACCACCCGCACGCCGGGCCCCGCCGCCGCGGAGCGCGCCCTCCTCCTCCCGCGCTCCTCCGCCCCCCGGGCGGCGGCGGCGGGGTCGGTACCTGCTCCCGCGGGCCTCGCCTGGGGGCCGTCGCACCGCGGGCGGTGGCGCTTGTGGCCCGGCGGCCGCGGGCGGCGGGAGCGCGGAGCGGGGCGGCGGAAGGTGCCGTCGGTGATGGCGAAGGGGCTGCCGGAGCGCTCTCGGACACATAACATCCATTTCCTTCCTTCCTTTCCCCTATCGATCTCATCCCGACCGCGCCGGCGTTTAAACTCTTGCAAGATCCTCTAGGTTAGCACGTTTCGATCACTCTCGCACATCTGATTTCCTTCAGATTCAATCACGGCTGGAATAGGCAGAGCAGACAGACTTTAGACCACGGAACACTTAATATGTCCCAGATTAATGTAAAGATAAACTAACTCCACAGCACTGTTTGTCGGTGACAGGCATTAAGCATTTTTTGCTCCCCTATCAATTCAGAGCGACAGCCACTGCAGGGGAATTTTTTTCGTGGTGACGAATCTTTCTCAGACAAGTTGCCATCTCTTCCAATGCGGAGAGCGTCAGTGCTACTACTGCGGTTTCGTTTTTGGTGTTTTATTTTTTTTTTTATTTTTGCTTTAATTAATTATCTTTCTGTCACATACCTAATTTTTTCAGGTCTGGAAAGCACTTTTACAATTTTAACGCTGATAACCTTATTTGAAGGGATAATTTTTCTCTAGGGTGTGTTTATTAGTGAGCTCATTCCTCACACTCTCTGACGAAACAGCTATTGAAATCAGGAAAAAATTTGCATTTTACGGGTAGGTAAAATGCGATAGTGGAAACGGTTATGTCTCCTAAATGGCAGCTATTTCCGTTTTAGATTACGATCAGAAATCTCAGCTGTGCCACTCGACGGCCCGAACAGGACCTCCAAGGCTGTGACACAGATGAGCCACACCACGAATTTCCTTCTCTCTGTTGCCCAAAACAGTGAAGTGAGTTTGAGATCCTAGTCTCCTAAACAGTGAGATTTGTCCTTTTTTTTTTTTTTTTTTTTTTACAGTTGGAGGGTTTCTCTTCTGTTTCTTTCAATGGAGCACGTCACTCCCTTTATTTCTGAGGAAAAAAAAAAAAGGAAAAAAATGTCCCAACAAGAGAAGAAAAAAAAGAAAACACACCAAAAAACCCCAAACCATTTTTATTTCCATGGCCATGTAAAGAAAAGAATATCTCTTCCCAAACCTGGAAAGATACAAAAAGATTTTCCTCGTAACTATTCCATGCACCTGAATATGATTATTATTAAAGTTGCTGCGGCTGGATGCATCTATGTTCATACAAGGTTCAGTTTAATTCTCGTTTTATTGCAGCCTCCGCGATAATGGGTTGGGTTTAGCGTGGGTTGTGGATGCTACGCTGGAACCTTTCTGCAGCCAGAGTTTGAATAACAACGCGACGAACTTCTGAGCGCAACAGCCGAGTTAACACCAGCAATTCCTAATCCCTAAAGCAAGACAGGGCACAACGTCATTTTTGAACGTTCGAACGGTTTTCCTGACCGAGACGCTGCGCTCCAGGGGAGCCCCCCTTCCTTCTGCGTTTCGGGGGGAATGCGAATGGGGGGGTTTCGGGTCTCATTAATGTTCATTGCGGGGCGCATCTGCCGCAGGCTGGGGGCACGGGGCTGTTTCGGCCTGGGCGGAGGCGAGCGCGGGACGGCAAGGCACCCCCTTCCCCGCCCGGCCGCCGCGGCGGGGCCCCCTGGAAGGGCGGCGGGGCCGGGGCGGCGGGGCCGGCGCGGCGCTGATTGGGCTGCGGGCGGCCCGGCCGCACCGCCCCCGCCCCGCGGCGCCGCCCGGCCCCCCCCCCCGCACGGACACGAA
>JAYRBT010000114.1:80326644-80357386 GCA_036023395.1 Myiotriccus ornatus
GGCTCCGCCCGGCCCCCGCCGCCGCAGTGACACTAATGAGCGAGTTCTTCCCACAGGTCTCCTGCCTGGAAGTGCTGACAGATCAAGGCAACAAATTTCAATTACAAGCCCTAATTTGTGTCCGCAGAGCGTTTGTTACCCATGTCAGTCCTGCCTGGCCCATCAGACGGGGCAGAACGTGGAGGAGGAGGAGGAGGAGGAGGAGGAGGGGGAGAGAAGGAACGCATCTGCAGAAAGGAATAGATTTTTTTTTTTCCTTTAAAAAAACTCAAAACAACCCCCCCCCAAAAAAAAAAAAAAAACTTGGCTGATAACTCGGATTTAAAAAGAAAGGCGAGGAAAAGTCCCAGCCCCTTGCCTGCGCGGTCGGGAGGAAGGGAGGGCGGCCGGCGCGGCGGGCCGGGCGCGGGTGCCGGTGTCGGCGGCCGCGGGGCGCCTGGATGCGCGGGCTGTAGGGTGTCGGGCATGGCCGACAAGCGGCGGTCCTCGCCAGGCACCACCATGAGCCTCAAGGCTCACGCCTTCTCCGTGGAGGCTCTCATCGGGGCCGAGAAGCAGCAGCAGCAGCAGCCGCAGCCGCCGCGGCAGCCCAAGCGGCGGAAGCTGGGCGGCGAAGACGAGGCGGCGGAGGACGAAGGGGGCAGCGGCTGCTGCGCCAAGAGCTCCCCCGCCGCTGCGGCCGGCAGGACCTGCGGCGACATGGACCTGGGTTGCGCTGCCCGCGCCCCCGCCGGTGAGTGCCCCCGCTCCTCGGCTAGGCTCGGGCTCCCCTTCCCCAGCCGCGACCGGCGCTCTGATTCCCCGTTATTCCTTCTGTCTTTCCACGCTCCATGGGCACCCGCCACCCTTCCCGCCGGCGCTCGCGGTGGGAGCCCGCGGCGCTCCTCGGCCCCCGCACGGGGCAGGACGGCTGCCGGCGGGGCTGGCGGTGCCGCAGCGCGGGGGAGCGGCGGCGCGGGGGCCTGTTTCCGAGGGAAGGGAAAAGCGCTTGTACAGTACATAAATGTGTGTGTGCTGCTAAGAGTGCATATGCAACTACGTACATAACTATGTATGCATATACATATGTATACACACACGCGACGCACACATGTGCGCGTGGAAATTACTGTGTGTGGAGGGGAGCGCCGTTTCACGCTGTGGGGTCATAAGTCCGTGGCCAAACGAAACGCGTCGCCGGCTCCGCACCTCGGACTCGCTGCCGCCCGCCTGTTCCCGGGCTGGGGATGGCCCGTCCCGGAGCTGCGCGTCGGGCCCCCCCGGCAGCCCGGCCGTCCTGGGGCGGCCCCGGCACTCGGGTCGCCCCCCGCCCCGCACACAAAGCTGCGTCCCGGGCCCGCTCTGGCGCACTCGGTCGCTGCCGCGGGTCGGCCGGGACTGAGGGAGCCGCCTGGTCGCGGGGTCTGCGCTCCCCCGGCCCTCTGGCTTCCTCCGCTCTCTCCGCAGGCGGCTGCGAGGAGGGTTTCCTGGCGGCCTCCCCGCCCGCCTCCCCCGGCGTCTCCCCGAAGGGCTCGAGGCCCGGCTCGCCGCTGCCCACGCCGCAGGCGCCGCGGGTGGACCTGCAGGGCGCCGAGCTCTGGAAGCGCTTCCACGAGATCGGCACCGAGATGATCATCACCAAGGCGGGAAGGTAACGGGCACCGCGGGGCCGCCACCCGCGCTCTCCCGGGGCGGGCGGGCACATTAAAGCGGGCGAAAACCGGAGGAACCCCCCAGATTTACGAGGCAGGTAGATGGCGATAATATTGGATGGGCACGGGAGCATGCGGCGTTTCGGGTTTCCTGTTCATTAGGGCGAGGTCTGGGAGTGCCGTGCCCTTCTGGGGGGAAACTTTTTCCCTTTCCAGGGGATACACATGGTAAAAACCTGGGTAGTATAAAAGTATCTGAACGTATTAGAAATTAGAAAAACATATTTTATTGAATCCATATGCTACCGTCTACATTTTCAGAGGGGCTTTATTAATGATTGAAACGCATTCTTAAACAGCACAAAGCAACATTTGTCTTAAGAGAGTCCAGTCGGAGAATTTCTATTTTATCTTACAGGTGCACTGAAATACCAGCAAAAATCAGTTAACCGTAGTCAGGTTTTTACCCTCCTGCTTATTCAGAAGTGACAGAGATAGGATTTTTGTTTCCAGTAACGACTTTTAATTGGTTTTTTATTTATATGTGTATACATGTATAGATTTTTTTAGAACAGCAGCAAATACTAAATAAACTGGAATAGCTTTCATGTTTATAAAATGCAGAAAAGTATTTTATTAGCTTGCAGTCACGTAGTCAGATCGTCAGTAGGATAATTTTTTTTTGAAGTTTGGCTTAAAGAATGAAGTTTTCTGATAAAAGGCATGCCAAGCTAAGAAGGGCATTTTTATGTTAAAATAATCTAATTGGTTAATTAATCCATTTTCTCCACAGAAGGGTCTAAATCTTCAACGTTTGGGTTGTGGTGTCTTTTGTTTTGTCTTAGTGTTGCTTTGGGATGTTTCTGGTGGTGGTGGGGGGGGTTAGTTGGGTTTTTTTTTGGTTGTTTTTTTTTTCCCCTCCCAGAAATTAGCTCGTAGTTTCGTTTCTGCTTTCAATAAAGAAGTTTTACTATACCTTTCAAAGACAGAGTAGCTCTCGCACTTCACCTTTAGTAAGTTGCAGACAGGAAGTCCCGTCTCAATAAAGACCATATTGTTGGGTTATAGCATGGCACATTGGCTTTTATAACTGCATCCTTGCGGTGTTATAATTGTATCGCTGTGGATTTAGCTTTCTAATTTGCTGATACAGGAACGATGCACCATTTTCTGCTATGAGTTGAAACTAAAGTGGCAATCTGCCTTTCTGTAAGACTTGGTCTTCCTGTGTGGAGGTGGCGTTTGCGGATCTCCGGGAATACATTTCTAGCTAATATCTCAAACGGGCTTTAAATGCGTGTACTGCTAAGGTAGAGTCTCAAAACCAAGTGATTTACTGTCTAACAATAAAGTTGAAATGATGTGGTAATAGCTGAACTCCCAAAGCGTATCCCCAAACATACGAAGTATTGTTCGAGTAAATGCACTTTAGAAATCTGTTTTGACATATCGAATGGGCCATTTCATGGCTATGTAACTATAATCGTCCAAAAGGACTCTGTAGGCTAAAAGGAAGAACGAGAAAAATCCCACGAAGCGGTTACTTTTCCTAAACAACCGTTCCCGAGTCTGTTTCGTATTAAAAATGACCTCTCTCTTTCCATGTTCAGGCGGATGTTTCCCGCAATGAGAGTGAAGATCTCAGGTTTAGACCCACATCAGCAGTATTATATTGCTATGGATATTGTGCCAGTGGATAACAAAAGATACAGGTATGGTGACTTTCAGGCAAAAAATATCTGATGCAAGCCTTAGGGAGCTTAGCTGTTGGGAAGAAAATGTTAACACAATATAAATTAGCAAAAGATCATGTTTAACTCTCTGTAAAGATTTATATTTTCATCCTAGTGCATTAAAAAAAAAAAAAAAACACACAAAAACGTTGCGCCAAGTATGCAAAAGCAACTAAGATTTCTGTTGAAGCTCTTTGTGATACATTTACCCGAAGTTGTGTACGTGCTGTTGGCAGATGCTTGGGTTTTGGCTCTCAGAGTGCAGTTCTAGTGCGATTAGGAAATGTTACCGTATTATATTCCTCATCCTGTTAGTGAGAATTATTTTCTATTAACAACTAAATATGAAAATCTACATTTTCTAGTGCTCCTTGGCATTAACATTAATTGATAACAATAATAGCATGGATATCTGATTTAAATACGTACAAGCTTTCTTGTTCATGCTTCAAATTGATTATATAATGTAATTTAAAAGCTATTTATCCCTGAGATATATGGTTCCTTAGACTTAAAAAGGGTAATTTTCTAATTACTGTTTTTTAAAGAATTAATGGAATTATTGTCTGAAAAATAATGTGAGGAATAAAAGAGGCTGTTCTTCAAACATTTAGGAGTAGGAATCCTGTGCTGAAGCTCTCGCTATTTCGGCAGTAGTCTTTCGAGGGAGCTGATTAGACACTGCAGAAGCCTCTGGTCCTGTAGAAATGTTTGCAGGATTGGGCCCGCAGCAGTTACTCCTGTGAGTTGAAGTTGTTTCGTAGGTGTTGCTTCACAAATGCAATCCCACAGTAGCCAGAGGGAGCCTGGCCAAAGTAGTTCAGTGGAGGCAGGATCAGGTCTTTACCAATTGCTGGTTTGATTGTTTTAGCCTATACTTAGTATAATGTAGGGAAAACCACTGCAGATTTAATTGTAGAACTAGGAATATTTCAGACCAAGACTAAAAGGTCGGTTCTGCAGGAATGCTGTTTTGTTTCCTAAGCAAACAGTGCCCTATGTTTCTCCTGTACTTACTTCATTGACTTCTATTTTGTTATTTTCTCATGTGGAGTATAATATCTTTCATAGGACCATTTTAGATTTCGTGTTTTTCAGAAAGGGACAGATACCAGTGCTAAGGATGCCCCGCATATACAGTTAGGGGAGACTTTACTGACTGTACCATAGAGGAAAAAATGCTTTTTCTCTTTGGACCAGTGCAGTACAATTCAAATGAAAATCCATTTCTTGCCTTGTGTTGCGTGTGTGCATTTACTTAGCAATCTAAACATATAATTCCTAGAAGGTCTGAGCAAGTCCTAAATTCATAGAAAAAGCAATGTAATAATTCCAAATTAATTAAAATGTTAATATTAAAAATCAAAAGCAGTTATATTGAATATGAGTTGTTTAAACCTAATTTCATTTAAAATAATTACAGTCATAATGACCACTGTCCGCTCAGTATGATATGTGGTGCTCAGATAACTGAAGTAACTTAACAAGAGTTGTATGAAGGGCAGTATTTTCTTAGTTGACAGATTTAAATTTTTGTAGTTACGTATTAGTAACCACACCTTTAGCTATTTTGCTAAATATTTATGTTTTACAATTTTACCTGATGTAAAGTTCATTCTTTGCTGTGCTTTTTATTGCTGACTGTTAGTTTAACTCCGGCTGTTTGTGCGGCTTCACAAACTGTCTTGCAGATTTTTAAATTTCATAGACATGACAGCAGTCATGTGGAGCCTAGTCTTTAAATGACAGAACAGATATCAAAACTAAATGTAAATGAAGAAAATTACATCTAGGTACAGATTTCTAGGAAAACTGGACCTTGTAAATATTTGGAAGCTTAAGTTGTTGCTCAGAATGTTTTATGTGTATTTATAACTTTATTTACTTCTGTGGGCAAAACATAGGAACCAAGAAATACAAAATAAATGAAAAATGTTACAGCAGTGATCTGGGACTGAGAATTTGTGCCCAGGAGAGAATTTCACCACCATTCTAGATCTTAGTTATGCAGCTTGATCTGAATTGTATGGAGCGATACGTGCATTGAATCACTTAGTTTTTTTGTTCCGATTATGTTGTTACTCTAATAAGGAGCTGAATTGTACAAATATATGATTTGATAAAGTCTTTCTTGTTTTTATTAAAAATATAGCTGAATTACTGGAATTTTGCTGTAGTTGAATAAAACAATTTTCAATTAGTGCTTTTTAAGTTGCTCTGTGAAGTGTCTGCCTTCAAAATAAATTTTCTACCAAAGTAGGCGCTATTTTTACTATAAAATTACTTTTTCAGCATTGACCTATCAAATGAAATACAGACTGTGTTTTCATTTTTAAGCCTTTATGTAATACTATTCAAGCCAATTAATATGGTCTGTGGAAATATCAGGAGCATAGTTTGACATACTTTCATTATTTTTCCCAATCATAGTGTTCTTTCCCTTCAATAGCTTTATTTATAGACTCATATATTAGACTCTACATGTTAAATCTTCCAAATATGGAATTGCTACTCGATTTGATAAATGAAGGAACAGATTTTTCCCTCTTTGCTGATGCCTATTCAGAGCAGAGCTGTAGCAATCAATGAACTGACACCAGCTTAAAGCTCGGTGTGGAGTCTAGTATTAAGACTGACTGATTTTAGGAAGACTCAGGTCAAGTCAGAGCATGGTTTTTAACCTTGTTTTTGCAGGTGCCAGAACTATGTTTTGAAACTAAAAAAATTACTTTTATTTATGTAGAATTATGTCCTTTAAGGTTTGTTAATTGATGGGTTCTTGCTGTATGCAAGGGCCCTAATTTATTATTACTGAGTTGATCTGGTGAATGATTTTGTGGTTATAGTATTTGTTTTCCTTTTGCAGGTATGTTTATCATAGTTCCAAGTGGATGGTCGCTGGTAATGCTGACTCCCCGGTACCGCCCCGCGTTTATATTCATCCCGATTCACCCGCTTCTGGGGAGACATGGATGAGACAAGTGATCAGCTTTGACAAGCTGAAGCTTACCAATAATGAGCTGGACGATCAAGGGCATGTGAGTACTTGCTCTTCTGCAGTATTATATGTAGGCGCATTGCTCAGCCCTGAAAGGCTGTGACGTGCAGCTTCAGGGTGCCAGAAATAGGCTTGACTTTTCAAAGTTGTTTTGGAATTTTACTGTCCAGATCTAAAATCTGCTTACTTTCTGCTCTGATAATTAAGTGCTTATTAGAGCCTGCTGTTTTACTCCCCCCTCAAAAACAGAACTCCTTCTGCACAGTAAGAGTTTACAAGGTTAAATTGCCTAATACAAAGGGGCAGAATTGCTCTCACGTTTTCCCACCGAGTGTGTTACTCGCAGCTTCTGCTCTGATCGGAAAGGACGCTTATATTCACAAGTGGCTAGAAGAAACATTAATAGTGTGTAATAACTTCACATGAATAAAAATACGCTTAAGTATTTTCTTAACCTAAACATTTGTGTGAAATCCCATGAGGTGTTAATAATTGCAGTCAAAAACGAACACCATGGGAGCTGGGTTTGCTCCGATGATGATTTATTACATACCTTATGAAGCAAGACCCTTTCACAGCTGAGGCTCATTACTTCTGAAAAAACTGGCGAAGACGTATGCAGTATGAGTGTTCTGTTTGCAAGTTCTAAATTGTTTAGTTATGACATTATCTAATGTGACAAAATGTGTTATGTTAATATTTCCTTTTCTCTTCAAAACTGTTGAAACATGACAGATGTAAGCCAGTATCATTCCAGCAATCCCTAAAATAGTTTCACTTGACACCTTAAGAAATAATTAAGAAAGGAGAATTGTTTTTGGTCGGGATGAAGTCTTTGATTTTACAAACTCCTGTAATAAATGGCAAATGTTGGCATCCTTTCAGAAGGAGCATCAAGTTCCAAATGGTAGAGTTCTAAGATGTTGGAGGCAAGTTTCGAGACAGGATGTGGATTCCATTGCCCTTAGCATAACCCGATTTATTAACCAGGATAGTTTCTCCTTCAAGGAAAGGAGTGAAAGAAAACATACCTGGAACAGAGTACAAAGATACTACATGCATCTTTTTGTATAGCTGTAACTCTGTGACATTGAGCCAGGTATTTTGGTAATATATAGTCTGAGATTTTTCCCCCCATTTGTGTTTGCAAATGAGATTAACAGAGGCAGGAATATAAGAGAGTGGCTGAGCTGAAGTAGCAAACATGATAACAAGGATAAAAAGCCTTCCGTTTGTATAATAATATTCATAATTTTATTTCATTCTTCCTTAAAAGAAATGTGGGGGTATTCAAGTCTCTATGTTAGCAGTGCTTTTCTTTAGGCCAGTAAGAAAGGTGTTTTACATTGCTTCTTTCCAGAATTACAGTTAGGGAGTGTTATTTGGCAATGTCCATTTGAGTTAAGATTAGCACACGAAGTTCCCGTAGTTTCCCTAGCATTTGTGTATTTGTGACTCCTCTCGAGTGGGAGTTGTTTTCTCTGAGTCCTGAGTCTATTGTAAGGGCTCTAAAAGTGAACTGGATGCAAATGGGTAAAGTGTTCCTTTTCCGCTGGTGAGCAGGCCAGCTGGTTTGTGTACTGCCTCATTTCAGAGGGCGATACATGGGTGCTGTGGTCTACCCGTGCACTTGCAGTCGCAAACTGCCCTGTGATGCTTAGCTATGCAGAGAATTGTATTACTGTATTTTTCCATCCTAGATTTTAGCTTTGTTTTTATTCTGAACTGAAACCTGTGTAGTGTATACAGCACACCATTATTCATAATATAAGGGGATATAAATTTTCTGGTCTTTAGTTAAGTATTTCGACTTGGAAATGAGTGAAGCAAAACCCGAGTGCAGCGATTTGAGACACATTGAAATGATTCAGAGCTATGGCAGTGTCCCTCCTCCCCAAAGTGGAAATTTAAGTATTAAAATAAAAGGACAAAAGAAGGATGACTGTAGAATAATTTCATATTTCTCAAATCTGGAAAATTGCAAACATGTCATTCATAATTACCAGAAAAGGCAAAAGCAGAAAGCAGAAAAGTGTCTCTTCCAATGGGTACATTTTTTCTTTTAAAGCTATGGCAGTGTGGAATGCTGTATTGAAAAAGCTATGTAGCCTCTGAATGCCTCTGGCAATAATGGAAAACGAATAATCATATTTTGTGATGAATATGAAAAACAATTGTTTCTCATAAGCAGGAAGGAACCATTTTTCTCAAGAGGCTACCAGGGGAGGGATGAGAAATTAGAAGAACTAGGGGTCAAGGCTCTACTGCCCCTCCAATATTTGTTCTTACATCAGATGTTCTGACTCTTCTGTATGGGACACGAGGTATATTTTAGATTATTAGAAAGTGAGTTTTTTCCCCTCCTGTTTAGGCAGAGTGGTTCAGAGAAACCTTGGTGGGGGTTCTCTACCAAGCAGTGTTGGACTTTAGTTCTTTGGGTGTGCTTTCCCTGCTCTCTGTTTCTGGCAACTTAATCCTTGCTGAAATTGTTCCTTTATTCTTCCTGTGCTCCTCAAGGACATAAGCCCTTGCAGAGTTACTGTGTTAAAATCCATGGGGTAGGTTTTGGTCTTGTAGGCACTGAGGTAGGGAGCTTGCATGACATCAATCCAGAGCCATTTTACCTATGTTAGAGTATTAACTGTCGGAATCTGTGAGAGAAGTGACCCATATCCATGGGAATGAGGACAGTATTTGCAAACAGGCAGTGAGGTAGTATTCTTAAGCAATATTTATGTTGTGGTAGTAGTTCGTGGCAGCCAGCTCCTCTTGCATTGCATTGGTTGGAGACTAGAATCTTGGGAAAGATCAGCCATCTCTAAGATGAGTTGCTTTGCTGCTCAAATGCATTCCAGGCTCCTTGTTGCCTGCTGCTGTTTTCAACAGTATTTTGAGGGGGAGTTTGTGCGGATGCAATTTTATAGCTCTGTTTTGAGGAGAGATTTTGAAGTACATCTGCATATAGGACTCTCTGATATATGGGTTCCACTTGCAGGCTGAGAAGATCAAGCAAAATTTGTAAGGATGTGTTTTCCTTGTGTGTTTTTGATCTCAAAAGAAAGTTCCAGAGTGAATTCCCTACTTTGGAAATACTGTGTTCTTATAGAGGCATTAAGACACACACTGTGGCTTTTGTGTCTTTCATCTAAATTGTGATGGCAGAGAAGAGTAAAGCTGGATCTTGCAGTTGTCACTGAGGAGTAGAGTAGAGCATGGTCTGGATGCTCTTTGTTAATGCCTTTCATCCCTCTCTCATCTGTGGACTAAGTGCTGCATTGTAAAAGCAGTCTCTCCCTCCGGCTGGTTAGAGCTGGCTGATTATTTCAATGCAGTTTTTAATCTGAATTTCAGTAGAGGGGAAAAGTCAATATTTTTTATGCTATTTTCCATGCTTTTCAGCTGAGTATTTTTTGATGCAGAGGAACATCTTTTAACTTCTAGTGAAAATGAGCCTGTTAGTGTGTTAATTGTTCCTTGGTGGTTGGGGTGGTTTTTTTCCCCATTTGAAAGTGGGGCGAGGCTGGAAGCAGAGGCGGACTGTTACTCTGCCCAGACTTGGCTCCAAGTAGTGAGCTCTGCTTACAGTCAATGGGTAGTTATATATTCTTGTCACAATGAAAAGCTGTGAAACATCAGCATTTGCACTTGCAGATTTTGTCTTAGTCAAGAGGAAATCCATGCTCCTCAGCCCCACACTTCCCTGACTGCAGAAAACCTGATTGCATGTGCTTTGGAGAGAGGATGAAAGAGGATTTTTGGTAAAACCAGCAGCAAGGACCATGCTAGTGGTGGGGGGGTGACTGTCTTGTCACTGCCAAGCTGCCTGAGGATTGGCATCTCCCCTATGAAGGAGTATTCGGCTCTCACTTGTTCTGGCTGTGATAGTTGTGCTCATGGTCAGCTCTGAGGCCTTATCGTGGCGGCAGCTCTCAAAAGCCATGTTGCAAAGGTAATCCCAGCTTTGTGTGTCTGCATGTGCTTTTTGTCACCTTTGCTCTGCTGCCTACCTGTGGTCTTCCTGCTGCGGCGCTTTCCATCTGATAATGATTTCTCAGCAGCTGTTGTGGCCAAAGTATAATTTTACTTTTGGTGGGAGAGCTTTATTTCCCCATGAAGTTTTTTGGTCTTGCCCCATGAGGGGTTTATAGAGAGAGGCAGGCTTTTCAACTCTAAGTTGGAAGTAATGCCAGTTCGTGTTTGGGAACACAGTTGGACTTCTGATTGAGGTTTCTGTTGTTGGATTTTAAGGGTATGAAGGGAAAGTTGCTGTTTCTGAAGCTAAACTGCTAGACCCCATTTGTGCTTTTAAATGTGCAATCATTGTGAAATGAAAAGTCAGAATCTCCTTTTCCTTAGCTTTTTCTTTGCAGTAGCATTAGGTGTTGCTTAGAATAATAGAACTAAACTGTTTTTGGAGTGGACATTGCATCTCCCTCTCCTTTTATGTCCTATCTTTGTAGTGTTGCTCTTTAATTCACCAGGGCTTTGCAGTTAGGTATTATTTATTTAGATTTCAGAGTCCTTCTGATCATTAACAAAGATCCCATCATTAAAAGGCATAGCACAAAATCAGTAAAAAAAATTGGATTTGCTAGCTGCCAGCAGTGTGTCAATGCAGGAAATTTCAGTATAGGACCGAGGCCAGACAGGTTGCCTCTTAAGAGATGCCACGGATCAGTTTAGCTGTAATAGCCACCCAGATAAGCAGTGGGAAGTGTTCCTCTCCATGCTGCTTTGATTTCCCTTGTTCTGCTACATGAGCAGAGCTGTTCCTAGCTGCCAGGGTTATCACTGCTGTGTTGGCAAGTGGTGGTTTGCACCACAGAGCTGATGGGGTCAATCATGGGAGCAGAACATGTCATGCTCAGTGGCACCCAGGCAGATGGCAAGGCACAGAATAGCAGTGGATTTGAACAGTGAAATGGCTTTTGTTGATAATTTCTTTTTCTGTTGCACCAGTATCTCCCCTGGTTTCATTGGGTGTTCACAGGAAAACAGTCAGGAATGTCATGTCCTCTCTGCATTCTCATTTTGTAGACATTTGCCAGTGGAGAGCTGAAATGAGTGTTGTAATAGAGAATACACGTTTGCATGATTAAAAAATCTTGCTCTGTTCAAGATTTCAGAAACTGGAAAAAGGCTTCATATGAGAACATCCATAGGGCACTCCCTGAGCAAATTAATTGGAGCCTGTGATGTCATTTTC
This sequence comes from Myiotriccus ornatus, assembly GCA_036023395.1. NCBI lineage: Eukaryota > Metazoa > Chordata > Aves > Passeriformes > Tyrannidae > Myiotriccus > Myiotriccus ornatus. Next base: position 80,338,213 of record JAYRBT010000114.1, read on the forward strand.
AAAACCTTACTCACAGGCTAATAAAACCCCTGATTATGCAAAAGCTTGGCTTATCCAAAACAGGGTCATGTCATCTGGCCAGGACCAAGTGTATTAAACTGGCCAAACTCTAGTTTATCCAAATAAATGTAATGTCCTCTATATCATTTGGATGAATGAACTTCCATGGTGTCTAGTATAGGGGCTCTGTTGAGTACTTGTGCACACACACATTCTGAGGCTACTCAAGGAGCAGGAAATTAAAAAGCTTCCCCAGAATGTTGATTAGTGCTTCCACCGGCCAATAGCCATAGGACTATTTATTTATTGAGTTACTAATTTCTTAAGGCTTCCAAGAATAATAGTTGAACTTCCAATTTTATTTTTTTCTCTTGAAATCTTCTATTTTAATAGTAGTTAGCTGAAGTGGAGTAAAATGCAGGAAAAATTCTGTATTTTAAATCTCCTCTAAAATTTGGGTGCAGTACCAGAAGGTATTTTTGTGTTTAATTTTATGCACTGTGAGTTCATATACTTCTCTTCTATAATTTATTTTTGATTGAGTTTTTGTATGCTGAGAGGGGTTTGTTAATAGATATTCATTGTCTGTATTATCAATCTAGTTGTTATTAACACTTCAGGGGTTTGGATTTTGGTATCATTTTAGTCTTAAGTTTATGCTTCTTCAGAGTGTGAGAGTCTCAGCATGTGTTCCAAACAAGATTTGTTTCCAGCCTTTGGGATATAAGGAGAAAAAATTGCTCCACTAGCATATCCCAGAGGTTCTGAAAACAAAAGGCAAATTTCTGCTGCTGTTAATCTGTTAGATCAAATCCAGACTTCAGTGGAAAAAAGTGACAAAACTTTCATAATTCCAGTGGGACCTGGACTTCACTCCCCATTTGTCTTTTTTTTTTTTCTTTTTTTTTCTTTTTTTTTTTTGACTCAGTTTCAGTCAAGCCACTCTCTGAATTTGGAGCTCCTGAGTCGTAATTTTAAAATGCTTAGAGTTGGCAATAACATAAATGCACAGGGATTAGGCTACTGTAATAAGAACCTTCAGAGGTTAAAGAAAACATTTCATTTCCAGTAAGTGGCATGGTAAACACATACCATTAATCTGTTCCAAAAAGCTATTAGTCTTGTAACAGCAGGACGTCCTTTCTAATAAATGTTATCTTTTTCCCTTCATGACTGCATAGATTATCCTTCACTCTATGCATAAATATCAGCCTCGTGTCCACGTCATCCGAAAAGACTGTGGTGATGATCTGTCCCCTGTCAAGCCTATCCCTTCAGGAGAAGGGGTGAAAGCCTTCTCCTTTCCAGAGACAGTTTTCACTACTGTCACAGCATACCAAAATCAACAGGTAATTTGGGCTATCTGCTAGCGTTTTACAGGCTTTTCAGAGCAGACCAGGGACATAGGAGAAAAGCAGATTCTTTTATTATAGTACTTATTAAAATAAAATTGTCTAAACTCTTTTTGTGCTGCAAGCAGCTTTCACTGGCAGCATTGCAGCAGCGCCTGGAGGCTATAGCTGAGACTTGAGGCTACACAGGCTGGATGCTGTAATGTAAAAAGTCATTGTTATGGGGATCACACAGACTAATTATCATGTCTAACGATGTCTTAATTATAAATCCAGCAATGAAGAACAAGGTAAAGAGCAGTGTAATTTTTAAAGGGGTTTCTGTACTTTTAAGTGTAGATACTTGTCTGGATAGAACTTTTAAAGTACTTTTATTCCTGACTCCAGTGCTTTCAAAACTCCCAGGTTCTTAACAGAGGTCTGAAGAAAGTTGCAGTCATTTTCATTAACTGCATTCAGCTTATATTATTAATGTTAATTTATCTGGGTCCAAAGTAAACTGCAGGTTGCATCCTCCAATGTTTGGCTCTTATTGCCACTTGTTTAAGTATTAGCATACGTAGTGACACCATAGTTAGTGTTGTGACATTTTATTAATTCCATGTAAGCTACTGCAGCTGTGTTTTTTGAAATTATGTATGCATTGATATTTTTACAAAGAGAAGTGTGTAAATACAGAAATATAACTATTTGTTGCTTTTCCCCTTTTTTCAAATAAATTACAAGTATTTGGAGTAGGGAGTGTTTTTGTTTTTAGGGGTATTTTTGTTTGTTTGGGCCAGGGGCGGGGGTGTTGGTGTTGGTTTTGTGTTTTTTTTGTGGAGGATAGTAACCTAGAGATAACCTCTTTTTTCACATTTTCTTCTTGACCCATACAGAAATAAAATTTAGTTTAAATTTTATTGCAGTTAGGCAGTATGCTCTCTTGGGTGAAGAATGATATTTGCCAGATTTTTCTCAATAATTCCAGCCTGCCGCTTGGCAGCATTAAATACCTCTTTCTGGGGATCTGCAAAAACAGTGATCCAAAGATTGGACCTTATTTTGCTATGTTTCAGGACAACCATCTTAAACCATACAAATGTGAAGATGTTTCTACTGTCAGCTTAATTCTTTCAGAGGAGTCATTTTGTGTGCTATTCAGCTGAATTTACAGGTAATAATTTGTCTTAATCATATTCACAGATAACTCGTCTGAAGATTGATAGGAATCCATTCGCCAAAGGGTTTAGAGATTCGGGTCGTAACAGGTAGGTGGTGGGAAGGATGTGGTCTTGTTACTGCTGACAGAATCACGTTGTGAAAGCTGTTCAAGGTGAATACCTGTATTTACAGAAAAACTAATTTGAGAACTCAGACTCCTGGAGGGAGCACTTAGATTTCCCAGCAATGTTCTCTGTGGTGAGCTCTCATTCCTGCTCCTCTGACCATCTAGGTCAAAAACAGGCTGGCACTCGGCTTGACGCATGTACTCAGGTTTCCTTTCAGTGTAAGCAGTTACTTACCATGAAGGCTGTAAATGGAATTAATGCATACTCAGGTCTGTGATTTCAGGCTGCTCTTGAAATCTTCTCTTTCTCCTGGCTGGAGACACAAATTACAAATACCACTGTCAAACTATAAGCCCAGGTTCTCCTGCGTGTAAGTGACATTTAATATGGATGAATGGCTTGTTGTTTTCTCTTAAAAGCTAAGTTGGTTTGTGCAGTAACCTTATGTTAGTACACTTGCATAGGAGGTGGGAGACCTGTGTTCAAGTGTCTATTTAATCTAAGGAGTTTTAAATCCACTTCGTAGGTGAATGCCTTTCCTAGTAGGCTATAAAAGACTTTGAAATAAGGATAGTTTCCGTTTCTGCTGTTGTGGATGGACTGATTAATTGCTTGTTCTCCCTTGATCTGTGAATCCTTGAAAATAGCAATTGGAAATCTGAGTAGTGCAAAATGGAGGCTTGGATCTAGTCTGGGCTGCCAGTGCTGATGAGGTATTTTATCCAAAGACTGTTTAATGCAAAGTACTCAAGCCTGCTATGAATTGTATGTTAAACCATTTCAGCTAAAATAAGCAGCGTTTCATTATGGTGTACAATATAGATCAGTTCCAGTGACCACATTGCATTTGGTGTCCACAGCTGCTATATTTATGCCCTGGCCTTGCAGAGAAAGGAGCAGACTGTGTGCTGGTAGGAATGATCAGAGGGTTTCTTTTTGATAGCTGCTTTGATTGAGCTTCTCTGTTAGCAGAGGCTACAGCATTAAAGCCTGTTTTTTGCTTCCACTTGAGTTACATAAAAATTGAGACTGGACAGCAAATAAGAGTAGTTTTTAGAAAATGAATACTTACAGAAGGAGTAGGGTAATTGTAAAGATCTACAGGAATTCACTGTAAGTATCTTTTCAGTATCTCTGAGATTTTGTCTTCTGTCGAGAAACAATTAGCCATGCTTTGTTCTGGGGCCTGGAAGTGATGTCCCAGGCACTGACATAAATAGAATTTTGCCCTCCTTTGTAGCCTTCTAGTTAGAAATTGAGTGAACAGTAGCTTCCAGATAAATGCAGTGACTGAAGAAGCAAAACATGCTGTGTGAGCTTGGGGAAGAAAAGAGTTGCCATATGTGCCCTATTTGAAAGCTCTCCATGGGCAGTGTCTCTGGTATGCTTGCTTTTTGCAGAACTATAAAGTAAGTACTAAGGAACCTCCTAAGTGTGAAGTCCTGATCCTCTGAAATGGATGAGTTTAAGCGGACTTCAAATTTCTTCCATAGTGTTATATGAAACAAGAGAAGATTCCCTTTAAAATAGAAAGGAAGGAATTGTTCAGAAACCAGTACTGAATGCGTTTTAATGAGGCAGGACAGCTCTGGTATTACCTGAGGAAGATGTAGGTGCTGGAAGAGTTTGGCATCTGCAACCACACAGATCCAGTTGTAGGACTGGGGATATCCAGAGAGGATTTTTTTGTTTGACTGCTAGTAATAGTTTAGTTCAGGCATTAAAAAAAAAAGCAGGATGTTTTAATTGAAAGACAGTTATATTTTATGGAAATGGATTTAGAAGGCCAGTCCTGAGGGAAGGGCCAGCCTCTGTAAAATGTTTTGGAGCAGCCTTTAGATGAGGTCTGAATGCTTTTACTGTACAAACACAGTCGTTACAGAAGTGTCTGCAAACTCTTGTCCATTGCTATCTTACTCTGCACTGCTGCATGCAATAATTCTGTTTAATTAAAAATATTCCCTCTCAGGTCATTCCCGTTCAGTCCTACAGCCTATTTTACAGAAATCAGTAGCTTCACCTTTTAAAAGCATTCCCTGTGCATTTGCAAAGTGCAGCAGAATTTATGTGCTGAGAATAGTTTCATTCTTCAGTTGGGCCTTAAGTTTGACCCTATAAAAACTTTTACTCAGGAAAGGACCAGAATTTCTCCCTTTAAATACTTCAGGAAAAACATAACTGTTTTGTTAAATAAACTTGGCCATTTGATAGCGCAAATTAGGGTGGTGATAAAATGTGGAAATTGTTCGAAGGCATCTTGTATAAATTATCGCCTTGGCTACACTCCTCCAGGAGGTGGCTTTTATCTCCACTTTAACTAGAATTGAAAATTCACCATTACTGCAGAAAATTAAGGCTATCTTTTTAGTCCAGGTTCAGGTAATAAATACTTTATAAATGTTTCCTGACACACATTTGTGTTCCTGCTGGAAATGCAGTGGGGAAGGAGCAGTATCAGAACATGTTGGTTGCTTCAAATTGGGCTATTTGCATAATTCGAGTTTACAGAGTGCTACTGCTCAAAGGCAAGCACTTATATTTGGTGTGTGCCTGATGCTGACATTTAACAGGCCTCTGGGGCCCAGCAGCCAAAAATAACAGCAAAATTATATCTCTGAGTATTTATACCTCCGAGGTGCATTATTCATAAATAATTGTCAGAAAACAAATGGGCCTTTACCTTCAGGAAACAGAGGTTCTTATAAATAGTGTCTGCCAGCACTATCTACCCAGTTATTTAAATTTTCTCATTACACTGTTGAAAGAAAATCACTGAAGGTTTTTGGTTTGTAAGGGCTTTTTGCTCAACACTTAATAACTGTGACACAACATTGCTTTATACATTTTAGTGGAGAAAGAGGTGTACCACGCATACCTTGATCATGTTCTAAGTGTAATTTTCCAGCTCATCAGTAATGAATGGGAATCCTATTTTAACAGAAATTGTCAGTGGATCACCTTTGTTCTGGGCAGAAATAAACTTCCCCTGGCAGTTAGAGGCAGAGGAATGATCTCTTAAGGAAATATCATACTAGGAAAACATTTAACATAACTTTAGCCAAGGCTCCCCACTCAAATAGCCCTCTCAAGAGGCCCAAAATATTGAAATAGAGAGCCAGACTTACGGAATTGGAAAACTCTGTCTGCTGCAAGCCCAGTGTTAGCAGATCTCAGTGAACTCATGGATAGGATGTAAGGCTCTTTTCTGCAAAGCAAAATCAGCTTCAAAATTATCCTGAAATACTACTAATTTTTATGTGTTTCTGAGGTAGACTATCCAGAGATGAGTGAAGAAATACAGCTTGCTTTAATGACACCTTGGTTCTCTTGTTCTGAATAGAATGGGACTGGAAGCTCTGGTAGAGTCCTATGCCTTCTGGAGACCTTCACTGAGGACGCTTACATTTGAAGATATACCTGGGATACCCAAACAAGGTAATGGCTGTCTTTGTGTTGTTTCAAAAGAAAAACGCATGAAGATTAAGCTTTGCCCATCATACTTGACAAAAAGCCTCCGTGTCACTTGCAGAGAAAAAGCAACCAACTAACCCCAGTGCAGGCCATCACCTCCCATCAGAGTTACTCTAAGCTAGAAAGGTAATGCTAATTCAACCACTGTGGCAGTAAAAATGTTAGATTGTAAAGAGAAATCAGATCATGTGGAGGAGAATTCCAGTTTAAAGGTTTAAATTATTCAGTTTAAGGATTGAATAATTAATTCCTTAGAGCAATGCACTGGCTACATACAAAAGATAGAGATCATTTATATACGACATCTGTTGTACACATTCAAACTCCAATGCAGGAATTTCTTTTGTTTTTAAGGGAAAAAAAAAAAGGAGTGAGAGAATAAATGTCCTCTTAAGTAACAAGTAAATAGCAGCAAGCTTAACTGTGTTTCCTCTTGGAATGCCTTCCTGGTTCTTAAAGACCTAAAAATTTTTCAGTAAATGTGCCAGTAAACTTTATCTGCGTTCTAGAGCTTGAAAAAATGGATCTCTCCGTTTTGTGTTTTCTTGCTCTTCAGTCTTGGTTGGAAACCTCTTGGTTTCCACTTTCCCCATCATGCGTGTACTTCCATGAATGAGAGAAATATTTAAATGACCTTTTTGGACAGAGAGTGAAATCTCTGTACTCTTTTCTGAATTCTTTTATTTCCAGAGAACCCTAATGCAAATATTAAACTGCTTTTCTTTTTCCCAACAAAATCAGACGTATTGCTCCCGATTCTTCACATTTCCTGCTACCGAATTTACAAACATCAGTCTGCTTTCTTGATAATGTGTTGCAAAGTTGTTCAACATCTTCAGAGCAAAAATCCAGAAAATACAGAAATTCAGAGAAATAGCTTTTATCAGCTTCTTAGCTCCATTCCTTTGAGAAATCTTGAGCATCAATGCTTGACGTGGGCAACTCAAAAGGAGGTTTTGTGCCAAGTCACGGATACAGTGGCTGAGTGTTGGCAGAGTTTTGGGCAGAGCACGGGGGTGAGGGACAGTCTCATAGAAAAGGCCTGCAATGAGAAATTAGCATCAAACCTGAAATGCCTTGTCAGACTGTAAGGCTGAGAGAGAGGCAGCTCACTATGCAGTTAATCCGTGTAGGAGACAGACCAGCTTTATTGCCCTGTTTGTATGTAGGAGCATTATTTGAGAGCAGGGGAACTGCTGCCGTGAACTTCTCACTTCCTGTTCTGCTGTTGCCTGGGGTTAAGGAGCTTGTTGAAGTTACTGTTGATATTCTGAGGATGGAAACTGGGATCCTTGCAAAGTCTTTAGTCATCTATACCTTAGACATTAGGGTGGTTTAGAGACTTTCTGAAAGACCCCATTAGAAATTTGCCTGGCTTATTAATGCTGAAAGTGCCTGTCTTCAAGTGGCAGAGGCACTGACGTAGATTGGAAGAGAAAATATGTTTTATATCAGGATTTCTGGAATGTGGCAGTGTCTAATGATGCTTTGAGTTGGTGGTGTCCTGTTTACAGAGCAAGAAGCAGCAGGCATTGTTCACTAATAATATATGTTTCTTTTCACTAGCTCACCTATCTAGTGATCAGTTACCGCTAGATAACCTGTTGACTTATTGACAACATGTATCTCTTTGCAGCATCCAGCTGTTTGATTGTTAATATGATTCACAAATGGGAGAGTCTTCCTTGTTGAGAGCTTCTGCCTGGGAGACTGTGAAAGGCCCAAATTAATTTTTCTACACTCAGTATTCACAGAGATACAATCTCTTTAAGAAAGGAAGTGTTTCTTACAGCTGGGAAACTTTCAGTCCTGAGAAAAGGTTTCACCTGTAGCAGGTGTTTTCAGGAGCATTCAGCAATGGTATTTGTAATGTAAAAAGTTCTTATATCAGTACAATTTGCAAACAGTTGCTACAATCCTACCTGTTCAAGAAGTGAAGCAGCTCTGTGCAGTATTCAGCCTAAACTCTTGCTGAAGTTGTTCTGAAGTTTTGTTCTCAGATTTTTTTGGTTTTAAGTTGGAATTTTTTTGTTCCAAATTTAGAAACTTTCCTGAAGCTGTTAGCTGTGAAAACCTTTATCATCTCAGCTAAGCAGCTGGTTCCTCAGCTGGTGCTCTGAGAGTGACAGTCAGGCACAAGAGTGCTTGAAACACACTCCAGACTGTAGTGAGAACACAGACACATCAAAAATCATCATTTTGAAGAAGGCTTCCTGTGATGTGGTACTCACTTGGCTCCATCTTAACTGCGATGCAATTTCCTTCCAGTGTCATAAAAGGAGCAGTTCACCTTTTGGGTGGGAGCTCTAAGTATTGAGTGATGTTTATAAAAATGCAACTTCAGTTTCCTTTCTTGGTCAAGTTGTTTCTCTAGAAATACTCAAGTGGTTTACTCACACACCCTCCTGCGCATATATGTAAAAGATTTTTTTATTTAATTTGAGTTGTGCTTCATGTCAGGTGTTACTAGAAAAGACAAAGGTCTTGATCTGTCACCTAGGAAGTGAACTTTCCCCAATATGCTTCTTACGCTGTAACATTCTCTTCCAGGAAATTCAGGTTCCTCTACTTTACTCCAGGGATCTGGCAGTGGAGTGCCATCTACCCACCCTCACCTTTTACCGGGTTCCCCTTGCTCATCTCCAGCCTTCCACCTCAATCCCAACACTAGCCAGCTGTGTACTCTTGCTCCAGCTGACTACACAGCTTGTGCCCGCTCAGGCTTGACCCTGAACAGATACAGCACTTCCTTGGCTGAAACCTACAACAGGCTCACAAACCAAACCAGTGAGACGTTCGCACCCCCGAGGACTCCCTCCTATGTCGGTGTGTCAAGTAGCACCACTGTGAATATGTCTATGAGTGGCAATGATGGGGATGCATTCAGCTGCCCGCAGACTGGCTTATCTATGCAGATTTCAGGGATGTCTCCACAGCTCCAGTACATCATGCCGTCCCCATCCAGCAATGCCTTTACCACTAATCAAACCCACCAAGGCTCCTACAACACGTTTAGACTGCACAGTCCCTGTGCGCTCTATGGATATAACTTTTCCACATCTCCTAAACTGGCTGCCAGTCCTGAGAAAATCGTTTCTTCCCAAGGAAGTTTCTTGGGGTCCTCGCCAAGTGGAACCATGACGGATCGGCAGATGTTGCCCCCCGTGGAAGGAGTGCACTTACTTAGCAGTGGGGGGCAGCAAAATTTCTTTGACTCTAGGACCCTAGGAAGCTTGACACTCTCGTCTTCTCAAGTGTCTGCACATATGGTTTGATGAAGCCTTTAAGTAAAAGTACAGTATGTTTGGTGTCTACAACGTATTTCTTTTGGAATATGAAGGGACACTCGATGTAGCTTGTAAAGTGTGTGTGTGTATATATATATATAGTATGAGAGGAAGTTTTACTGAAATTTTGACTTGCTCGTGGCCAGATTATTTTCCTATTTTGAGTTACACAGAATTTGCTGTGTTGCAGACTGCTTTAGTTTTCTGGTATAATACACTTAGTTGTATAACACATTGGGACATATGCAACAAATTAAGCAAGACTTCCTCCCCTTTTCCCCTCGTCTGTTCCAACGCCTTTAAAGAACGAAATGACACTTGGAGTATTAAACAACACAAACAAGCCCACTTAAATTTCCTATAGTACTAGCGAGTTTCTTTAAAACATTCATACAACGATAAGCTGATGCACCAAAGGCATTTTACAAGTTTCTTCTCTGTTATAAGGGATACGAAGGATATTTGGACTTGTGTTAAGCATGAAGCATCTAGCCTAAAATAGAAGTTTAGCTAATGAATTACTTACAAAGTAAATTGAAAGATTAGTTTGCCTTCTCATGATACATAGTTTTTAGCTTATCAAAAGCACAGCATTCTCACTAGGATTTTTTTTTTCAGCATTAGTCTAGATTTATGGTTAGATATTTGAAGACTAATAATGTGTATTCAAATTGTGGTGATAGGAATAATTTAAACCAGCAGCACTGGAAGCAGCGTTCCTTGGTATGGAATGAAGTTCAGGATGCTTACTTTTTGTCAAAGGAAGGGCTTGATACATTTTTTCCTCCATAAATATCACCTATAAGACATTTACTGGACAATAGGATTTTCTAAAGTATCTTTGTTTCTTTATTTTTACTTTCTTTGAAGGAAAAGGCAGGTTTGATTTAGGGAAAAAAAAAAAGTGAGCAGAATGAGAAATTCCATTATTGGTTTTACCTGTTTTGTTTGTGTGTTTGTTGTGTTTTGGACTTGGTTTGATGGGGATTTTTGTTTGTTTTTGGGGGGAGGGTGTTGTGTTTTGGTTTGGTTTTTTTTTTTTTTTTGGTTTTTTTTTTTATTAGGGGGAAAAGTATCTCAGTATCTCAAAAATACATCACCTGTATCTGTTAGGCAGATGACCCACTTTGCCCACAAGTGTTTCTGGAAGCAGAACATTGTCGTAGCTGACTTCCTATTGCTTTATTTCTGTCAGTTTTTGTCCCAGAATTGGAGAGGCTTCCTTCATTCCCACCTCTGGTTTTTAAATGGCACTTGTAAGAACGTAGATCACAATCTGCTCCTGATGCTTCTCCAGAGTGACAAGGACGCAGGGAAACACTTGTCGTGGTGAAATTTCTGCCCTCATTTGCACCTGCACAGCACAGGTGTGTATCAGTCCTTCTGCAAAAGCTGCCTGTCAGCTGCCCATCTGTCAGAGCTTAACCAAAGAGGTTATGCAACTAATTTTAATGCTTGAAAGAACGGGTCATCTTCAGTAGTATTCTAAGCTTCATTTATATTGCGAAAGTGTTATGAAGGCATTATAAGGTGGGTACAAATACAGATGAAAATGTTTTCCCAGTAAGCATTGAAGGAGATTAAGGCCTTTCGAGTTTTACATTCTTTAGATTTTTTTTTTTTGTGAAGCATGTTTCTCAAGTGTTCCTGTATCTTTTCTGGCAAATAGTGGGCTTAACCACTTCCACTTTAAGAAGGACTCATTTCAGCTAGTATTTCTTTAGTGGGATGGAGATAATGCACGCAGAAACAGCCCTTTTGCGATCTCCTCTTACTATTTGGGAATAGAAACCACAGCTATCTTGAAGCCTGTGCCTGCAGAAGGTTTTATTTTTATTGCTTGCATATTTGTTTCTGTTAAAGAAGATACATAGAAAGTTTTCATTCAAAGTTGAAAAGACAAGAGGATGCAAGTGAGGAGATGTGGGTTTGCTTCTTTGCTGTCTCAAACTTCCTAAGTGACCTTGAGCAGTTCACTCAGTCTATCAGATTTTTTTTCTTCTGTAAAATGTGATAATAGCACTTCGTGCCTCACAGAAAAGGGTGACAGTGCATTGAGGATGAAGATCATCTTTACATCTTCTGTGCTGTGGACAGTAAGTTACAGATGAATGGCTAGGAAGTGTTCTTCTATGAGGATAAGATGAGCATTTGTGTTCTTCAGGTCTGTTGCTGTTTTTGGCATTGCAGCGTCCTTAAGGCAGATCTTAAAGAAAAGATCTGCAGTGCTGAACATGCTTCTCAAACTCACACTGATGATTCGTTAAATGGTTCTAAAATGTGTAAAAGATGGGCAAGTTTTCAGTTATGTAAATTGTCATAGCTTTATTGGTTTAAATTAACGAATAACATATGTATAGCAATTCTTGCTCTAGCCAAAACTTTGAAATTTTGTAGTCGGACAAATCTTGAAATGGCAGAGATGGTACAATTAATTTGTACTTGAAAAAGGGTAATTACCTGTGTTATCTTAAGGGCTGTGACTATGTAGAAATGTGGAAGAGCTAAATCACGTTCTTATAAGGAGAAAAAAAGGGTTGTGCACAGATGTTCATGGAGGTGCTCCTGACAAGACTTCATCATCTGGGAATTTTTTAGAACTGATCTCTTTTTTTTTCCTCAAATTATAATCATATAGCCATACAGTATTGTTTCATTTGTTCCTTAAAAGTTGAATCATATTGTAAATACTGGTGTGTCATTGTGAAAAGACTAGCTTTTTATCAATACAGTAAATGCTATATGTGCATTATATCCATAATTATATATCTGTATTTTACAAAAATGCCACAGAAAATATATTAAAGTGTGTATTCAAACACTTTTTACTACATTTGGAAAACTGAGATGCTTGGGCCTTTTTCTTTCTCTAGAACTTCCGCAAGAACAAAGGAAGTGACTCTGAGGTAAGCTCTGGATTTCGAAGACCTAATACAACAAGCTGCAGCTAGTTCACAGTTCTGATGTGGTTCTGACGTCATTTAACCATCTGCTGTTGAAACTTTTTGTTAATTGTACACAAAGGTTCCAACAAATTTTGTGTAAAAGGAGATACTGAGGCTGATAGCAGAGCCGTGAGGGTTTAATGTGGGAAAAAGGGACTGAGCTGCTTGCCAGGCTCTTTAGCCAGTGATGGAGCTTGGCTGCTTTCTTGTAGCTCATGGCATCCCATCTGCCAAGACCAGTTCAGCTGCTCCGTATCAGCTGGATCTGGGAAGTTAGCACTTCCATGTGACTTGAGCAGAGCTTGGTACTCTGCCCGTTTCTTTGGTCATTTGCTTTTGTTCTGCTAGTTCTAAATGCAAAAATCGATTGATTTGACAGTTTGCAACCTATCATCTGAGTGTACTGTTATCATCTGAGTATACTGTTACTCAGCAACGAGCAACATTTCTCCTTCCAGAAATACTGTTATGCATAGTGGCCTTATTTCCTGTTCTTCTGCAATAAATGATTCTCTGTGACATAGGGCACAGAGCCTGAAAATCTGATTACTTCAGAGACTCTGGTTTCATAGTCATTTAACACCAGCATTGTTGCAAATGACCAGAATTAGGGCAAGAGAAGTAGGCATGAAATGCTTGATCATAAATATCAGGCCTCCAGAGAGAATGAAAGCTTCTGTTTTTAATAAGAGAAGAGCCTTTTTTTTTTTGAATAGCACAGTCAGACTCTGAGAGGGTTCATTTCTGCTTCAGCAGAGGACATCAGGAGAAAGTTGAAAACCATGGACATTGTTGTCTTTAATACTAGTAAGCTTGTACCGTGAGCAGTTCAGCAGAAGAAATATAAATTACCAGAAGAAGTAGTCACAGATTTTATGGGTATATTTTTCCTGTAAAGATAATATACCTAGTCAGTCTGTACAGAGGTATGTTAAAAAAGTTTGCAATTTATCTAATTACTTAATGAGTTAATGGTTTTTGTGAGCTGACTTTGCGCTTCAGCTGACAAAATACATTAACTCGTCAGTTGAGCTCTTCATTAATGTGAACCTCAGATTCAATATTTTGACTTGTATTTAACACTAAGTTGTTATGTCAATTTAATATATGAAAAAAATACAGGAAAATTCTTATTCTGCCTTACGTTCCACCATATTCCTCAGCTACCCAGTTAATTCAAAACACGGGCATGCCAAGATGACACACACTTGTACGAGGTGATGACTTGCTTCAGTAGGAAGTAACATTTCTAGAGAATTCCACTTTGCTTTTTGTCAGTGTTGTTATGTTCAAGCTCTGAAAAGGTGTTCATTACCCAAAAAAGCATAAGTCCTATGCAGTCACCACTTGTTCTTGCAAAATGATGTTGACTTGGCCATAAAACTATCTCTGATAGTTTAGTGCTCAATGCCCAGGCAGAGCAGCTCCAGCAAATTTTAGAATTTGAAGTCCATAAACTAAATGTTTTTAAGAAGGCTTAGTAAATCAAATCAGCACTGCTATCAGGAAGAATAAAAATACTGTGGGCAAATGGAAACATTTTCCTGAACTTTATCTGTCACCTTCAGAGGTTTATTACCCTTAATTAGTTAATACACAACATATTCCACCAGAATTAGCCTTAAATCTCCATAAGCTGGATAGATTTCCCCATTTTTCCATTGTGGCATTTCTAAATGTTGGCAGTAACAGCCAGGTTTGAAGACAAGCAGCAGTGCTCCAGGTTTGCAGCAGGGAATGGCAGGAGAATGCCGATAGCCCAAACATACCCTGCAGTCCTACCATACCCTTTTGGAATGTCACAGGTGCTGTGATGGCACCTACAATGTACAGTTCTATCCAAACATAACTCAGCACAGCTGTCACAAGGGTAATTACCCATGTTAGGGGGCTGTAGCCTAAAATGAGACCTGACATCAAAGACTGGTCAGGAAGGATGTGAAAATACTTGTGCTGCCCAAAAGCTGGTGTGGCCCAGCACAGACTTGGCATTTGTCAGTACTGTGGCGACTTTGACTATGCTGCACCCTTATGTTCATTTGCACACCACTGGATTTTATTTGGATGCTATAGTACAGAGCCAAGAATAAATTTAGAGCACACTGGAGGAAACCTGGACTCAACTGTGGCCAGTGGTAATGGTGCCCCTGACTTGAGCTTTATGGATACCACATTTTCAGACCCTGATCCATCCCCCTCTCTGTTCCAGAGCGCTTCACCCATGCAGCAGCTGTAGTCATAACTGTCTTGGGCATTTTTCTGTCCCTTTGGAGTGCTTTTCACATGGATGACTGGCTTCTTGCGTTTTACATGCTCATATTGTGTTTTTAACTTTGTGCTTCTGCAGTTTTTGATCCATAGTCTGTCTCACAGTAAAAAGACAAGGGTGGAACTTGGTGCTCCATCCCCCGTATATTCCTTTCCACTGCAGATAATTGACTATATATTTCCCACAATGTTTTTATTGTATTTTACAGAGAAAAGTAATAAAAATAGAGGCTATATCACAATCAAAGCAGTGTTTCCATTCCTCAGGCAATATTTTTCACTAACCCAAAGGAAAATACCTCCCCACCCTTTCCTGGTTACTATACTCAGTATATGGTTCTCAGTAAGAAGAAAACCAGATGCCATATTTAAATGTAAGATGGCAGAAACCAGAAAACCAGAAAAATGGATCCCAATTCAGAGAAATGTTCCCGGATAGTATTTTGAGTTCTTTGTAGGGGCACTAATGCTTCCAGAGACATCCACAAAGACCCTTTGATACGTCACCCAGATGATCGCTGTTGGTGTATGATAATGCCTTGCTGACACAGCATGCACTCCAGATTACCTGTCCCATACTCAGGCAGGACGTTGTCAGTGTCACACAAAGACGTGCAAGTGAGTGCCATTTATGTCGTTATAGTAAATCCTACACAGAAGGGTGGCTTCACAAGTGTTAAGCAGATCCCAAAGCTATGTTAAGAGACCAAACGTCTGGGGGTTATAATACTGAATATTTCAGTCCCATAGGAATTTTTTTTTTGTGGAGAGAGGGAAACCTTGGAAAATGAAATTTAAATCGAGAGAAGGCAAGCGAAGACTAGTCTATGAGAAAGGATCCTTTAGACATTAAAATATACCATCACAAAAGTCTAAAAAATGGTCTGTCTGATGTCACATCCTTGCATTCAGTAGAGGACAGAACTGTTACATTAAGGAGTGTAGTGATCTGTGATACCTTTCAATTATGAAGTGTTGGGTAGAATGAAGGTGTTTGGTAAGGTAAAGGCTGACCTACTTAAAATAATCTGAGGTTGAATGCCATTCATTTTAAGTCTTAACATTCTATTTCTTTTTTTTTTTTTTTTTTGAAAGATACTGCTAGCAAAGATGAGATGATGCTTAAAAATTTCCAGCCAGATGTGTCTCCAAACATTCCCAGAGATGACAGATACTCAACTGTAGTTTGGATTAAGCCCATTATATAGATAAGTGTCTTTTATAGCTGGCTGCAGCTGTGAAATTTGGATTCAGATCTGTAACTCCCCTAAACTTTGAAGACTGTAGTCAAATCTGTGGTTTTGGGTTTGAAACTTCAGTTGCTTTTTGCATCAGACTGTCATTCACATCTGTTACACCAACAGCTCGGTGCAAAACTCTGATACCCGTTTCACACTCCACAAAGTTGAGGTTCAGAAAGGCCACTTCTCAAGCACGTTGTTACATATGAGCAGCGACAGCAGCATATTGTAGGTCTGTAGGTTAACAACTCTCTACATGCCATCGAATGGCTATCGATGACCCACCGCAGAGCACTGGCTGGTGGGTCACAGATTGTTGGCTCCTGCCCTGTGAAGTATGCTTTACATACTTCCTTCATATTATGTTTCTGTGTAAGCGAATGCTGTAGCTTCCCACAGGGATATTACATGATCCTGTGTGGAAGGAGAGAGGGTTGGCATAATTGCAAATGGAATGAAAGCTGCTCCTTGAGGTACTCTCTAAGGGCTTATCTATACAGAGTGAAACTAGGTGTGAATTTACAACACCTCAGCTCCACAGGTGGGCACTCTTCACATGCAATAAGCAGGGAGAGGGTGTTTCATATGAGCAATAAGAAAATAGTCCACGCAAGTGATGTTCTTGTGAGGATAAAGTGCTTTGAGGCTGAGGTCCTGCAGTTTCCCTCTCTCGTTTGCTCTACAAGAAGACCTTAAGACTTCAGCCACACTGTAAAAAATAACAACCCACAAATGTCTATCTGGGAGGGTGTCACTGGTTGTCACCATGGCATAGACAGCCTCACCAACTGCAGTGACAGAGCCACCCACGGTAAATGCTGGACAACTCTTCTGACCTGCTAATAGTTGGCAGACTATTTGATGACAGTTGCAAGAATCTGATGCACAGCAGTATCCTTTACAGCAGTTTAATCTTTGTCATCAAATCCCCCGGCAGCCATGATTAATAGCAGCACTTGAGCTTGTTTTGAAAGTTGTATATTTGGCAGCTATGAACTTTGATCTATGGTTTCGCTTTAAAGAATCATTATGACACAAACTTTTCCTGTAATCCTTCCATCTAATTAAACCACACACAAATACTATGTGGGGAAATATGATGCTATTGATATAAGCTGTGTGTTTATTACATTATTTTAGGCACTTTATTAAAGTGGATGGTTGGTCCCAGCAAGATAGTAGATAAGCTCCCCCAAAACAATAACATCACCCAGAAAGAATATATAAGAGAATTTCCCAAGGCCAAATTCGATTAGAAACTTTCTTTGTTGATTAATACTGTGCCCTTGAACCCGTTAAGGGCTCCAATGCTTTAACCTGAGCTAAAATTACTAGCATTTAATGAATTCAGTCTACTAATGTGTACTTTTCCACAAAACATTTGCCTTTGTTCCAGATAGTCAAAAGACTTCAATGCCTAACATGATAGTGTTTGTCTTCCTGAAGTAGTTTTTTCAGTGTTTAAGTACAAGTTAATGGGGAAGCTTTTGAAAATCGAAGAAAATTTATTTTCATATAAATATTTTGAACAACAGAACATCCATCATTTTGCAGATGAATCAATCATAAACCTGCTGTTTCTTGCTGGTCTCTATCCTGCTGCACACTTTGTAGTGAAATTCCCATGAGGCAGATAATCGTCATGTTTTCAAGGCGAAAATATGAACTGTGGATCAGTCTGAGCATTGTTTTTTCTAGGGCTGAGATGCAGGGCTGCAGAGTCTTGACTGAGCCAACTTACTTGTGTATTGCACCTTCGCGATGCCAGGATTTGTGCAGGAGAGGATTCCTCCCTCTAGAGCAGACTAACCAGCCTCTGAGCAGCACTCTTATGGAGCTACCTGGAATCCCATGACTTTCTCCTGATTGGCCCATCTTGATCTCCTAATCTGGGTGCCACAAAACAGAGATAACAGAGGTGTAAGTCACTGTCTTAAGGTTGATGTGGCTGCCAGCTCCAACAGTGTTTTTATTTGCCAATCACCATCTTTTCCATATTTTCTAAGTAGACTTTCAGCCAGCTGGCTTTTGGCTGAAGCATTACTCCTGTGAGGACTGGTTAAGCCCAGTCACCATGGTTTCCAAGTCAGTTGGAGAGCAGACAAAGTACCAAATATAATAATTTTCCCAAATTGTCTCACAAATTTCCAGAGAGTTCATATAAATGTAGAACAGCTGAAGCAACATGAGTGATCCCTTAGAGAATTCACAGCTGAGCACCCTCAAGCAGGGGGAATAGCTGCCCATCACCACTCTCTGGACTTGATCAAAAAGGAATGAAACAGAACTGCACTAAAAGCAGCTCCATCTCCTCATGCCAGGTTCTCCAGTCTTGGTATTAATCCCCTGTGATGAGCTGTGTCCAAGACTACCACAAGACTGAGCAGATTTAGCAGGGACATTTGTCATGTGTTCGTTGTCATGAGGGAGGCTGGATCAGTGGCCAGAAATGGCCTTGACCTAACCTGCTCCTAAATAGCTGGGCACAAGCTACTTGAGCTGTCATCCTGTCTTTAGTGGCTCTTCTCTGAAAAGCAAAACTTGTTTAGGTAAACTGGAATCCTTCTGACATCTGCACATCCAGGGCTTTGACTGACAGTCGCAGCCTGGGCAGAGTGGAGGTGTCACACTATTCTCAACCAGCCACAAAGTCTTGTGGGTGGATATGGAGTCAAAATGTATTTTATATACAACTAGAATAAAGTTTTGTATAAAAAGCTAATAAAACCTCATAAGGTCTTTTTACTAGATCAAGGGCTGCCTCTTATTGAACTCGATGAGAATTTTGCTACTGACTTCAAAGGAAGTTGAAAGGAGCTGTGAGGGGTTGATTTCTATTCCTACATGTGTGCTTCTGCACACCAAATTTGCATCTGGAAGGACTGTGTTTTAGTTAGTTTTTGTTGCTATAGTTTTTGGGGTTTTGCTACTTAAGAGTTTGCATAAGCAAAAGATCTGCTACACACAGATTGTCTACACACATAAACACGTGGCTTATTTCTGTTGTGCAAAACTATCTGTACGCTACATACATGTATGCAATGCAAAGATGACTCATTGAACTACCTCATCTGAGTGGCTTCACTCTGTTGGGAGACAAAAGTCTCTCCTAAGCACTTAATGACTAGTGAAGAAGGTTCCCCATTTATCACTGTAAGATGCATGAAACAAAATCAAATATAGATTGGTCCTTTGGCAGGTTTTTTCCCAGGCTGCAGAAGGGAAAGCTTCAGCATCTATTCTTTGACACGGTCTCCCACAGCATTCTCCTGGAAAAGCTGGCAGCCCACGGCTTGGACAGGGGCACTCTGTGCTGGGTCAGGAACTGGCTGGAGGGCC
>JAYRBT010000114.1:80357747-80428232 GCA_036023395.1 Myiotriccus ornatus
GGGAAGTGGTGGATTCTCCATCCCTGGAGGTTTTTAAGATGAGACTGGATGTGGCACTTAGTGCCATGGTCTAGTAATTGCGGCAGTAGTGGATCAGGGGTTGGACTTGATGATCTTGGAGGTCTTTTCCAACCTGACTGATTTCTGTGATTCTATACTTCTATGATTCTATAAGCATTCATAGACCCTTAAGACCAGATTCAAGGATCCAAGCAGTTGTCAAAATGATTTGGAACTTTGCTTAACCACTTCTGAGTGCATTTTTCTCCATTTCTTCTCTGGAGCGTTTTGTAGAACATGAGACTTATCAACTGCACCCAAATACACTTCATTAGGCAAGAGGGCTTCTTACACAGGACAACTTTGATTGTTCAGAAACAGGAAAGAAGTTGTTAGAAAGGGGGTACAATTTACAAACAAGTGATTGCAAATGGTGTCTGTAGGAAGATACTGACTGAGGAGATGGAGAGTAGAAAGCAGAGAGGCTTGGTGAAAGCCTGCACAACCTTGGGGTAAAAGAGTTTGGGTAGTCTCAGAAAGCAGCAGCACCTGGTTGCTGATGAGAACAAATCCAGTTTTCTGAGCTGACTAGTGTTTCTTTTCTGTTCATGAAAAATATGTACTTAAGATCTCACACTCTGAAGCTAACCCAGTCAACTTTTCAGAATAGATTTAATATCTTTTGTTGTATTTGAGGTCAAAGGGCTTTGCTGCAGCTGCAGCTCAGCCAAATAATCTGGACCTGTTGCAGGAATTACTAGTCAGAGCTCTGATTTGTGTCAGGTGTAGGTTTAAACCAGATGTGACAAGGATACTTTCTGATGTTGAAAGCTAAGGAAGGTGTCCCACATTTCCTGGGAGCTTAGTCTTGGGCAAATATATAACTAAAATATATTTAAAAGGCAGACAATAAAAAAGTGACATTGGAAACAGAGTTATAATTCATCTAATAAACAGAAACATCCTATACCATGGTTGTGGTTGAGCATAGCGCTGATTTTTTTATGTTTTATGTAAGGCTTACTTTATGTCCAGGATTAGCTTTTCAACATCCAGGAGTGATAAGGGCTTTTGAAGGGTTGTAGGTAGCAAGCCATAAGATGAAGCCAAAGAGCAGCTACTAGATTTCTTTGCATTAAAGCAAATACAGCTACCTGAGAAAGACAGTGTCCTGGAGACAGACACTGACGCAGAAGCCTGATTTGGATATTCACATCTTTTAAAAAGTGGAGTTTAGACTAAGACACCTTCATGGTCAAGAGAGAATGAGGAGACTGAAGGGATATTTGCAGTATAAATTATGAATAAATGGAAACTGGGGCTCTTGGTAGCACAACTTGGCTAGACTTTTCCTTTCAGCTCTGGCAGCCCTCAGTGTGGAGTGAACAGATAAGGACACAGCACAGATACTTATTTTGACCTGTTGGGGAAATGTTTCAACCAGACTGTTTCACACTATTTTGTCATCAGGATTTATGCCCATAGGTCCTGAGGGGACCTCACAGATCCTCACTTTGCATTGACAGCAGTGTTTCAGTATAAAATAGTCAGTGACTAAGAATACTTGGATGGACAGTTTAATTGTGACAATTAACAGCATTTTCTTTCACATTGATATGTTAGACTTTTTTTAAAAGCTGTTCAGGCCACTCAGTATTCACTAAGAGTACAATACTGTTCCCCTAAATGTTAACAAAAAGGAGGAAATGTGTGAAACACCTATATGTTGCTGCCTGCTCCTTAGAAACTCAGAATACACCCTGCATATGTAAAAGCACAGCACAGCTCTCTTCAATAAGCAAAACGACAACACATGTATTTAAATATCAGAGCCTGAATGGAGTCTGCTTCTTTTCCCACACCTCTGTAAAATCAAAGTTTGAAACCCTGTAGGAGCTCTTTTAAAATATCCTGGCTTCCTTGCTGCAGACCATATGTTTTTTTCAAAAACCAGGACTGCAAACTCAAATAATTGCATGACTTGCATTCTGTCACTGTGGACTGTGCTCCACTGGCTTCAACTGGCACGGTTTGGTAGCTGTTACAGATGCCACAATTCATTGCTTTGAAGTCTGCACATTAAAAAACAGGGGGGGAGGATGGAGGGACGGGGGGAAGGCTTTCAAAAGATTGCCTGACTTTCTGTTATGAATAAGTTGACATTTTGCAACATCTGTCGTAGTCACTGCCACTTCAGCTTCCTTCCTCCACTCAAGCTTATGAGTTTTATGTTAATACTGAAGCAGCTGTGGATGGTGCATTCTCACCTTGAATACTGTGTGCAGTTTTGGTCACCATAATATAAGAAAGATACTAAGCTATTAGAGAATGTCCAGAGGAGGGCAACGAAGATGGTGAAGGGCCTTGAGGGGAAGCTGTATGAGGAGTGGCTGAGAGCACTTGGTCTGTTCAGCTTGGAGAAGAGGAGACTGAGGAGAGACCTCATTGCAGTCCACAACTTCCTCATGAGGGGAAGAGGAGAGACAGACGCTGATCTCTTCTCTGTGGTGCCCAGTGACAGGACCCGAGGGAATGGCCAGAAGTTGTGTCAGGGGAGGTTTAGGTTGGATATTAGAAAAAGGTTCTTCACCCAGAGGGTGGTTGGGTACTGGAACAGGCTCCACAGGAAAGTGGTGACAGCACCAAGCCTGACAGAGTTCAAGAAGTGTTTGGATGATACTTTTGGGCACAGGGTGTGACTCTTGTGGATGGTCCTGTGCAAGGCCAGGAGTTGGACTCGATGATCCTTGTGGATCCCTTCCAGCGTAGAATATTTTGCGATTCTATGATTCATGATATGAGTGAGGTGAAACAGAGTGGTAAGGGCAGGTAACTCCTTTCTTTGAGAATCAGGCCTCTAGGTGCTGCTCTGCTCCTGCTGACACAAGGCAGGGGGCAGAGAAAGCATGTATTTTGCAGTAATACCTGTCTGGAAGCAAACTGCCATTACAATAGTCTGCAATAGTCTGAGCTTGTGAAAGAGGCTCAGGTCATCCCTGAGGAGCCAACCACCTCTCAGCACTGCTCAGGCATCTTCCTCTTCTTGTCTACTGCTCTGCACAAGGTATTATGGACAGCTGTGGCTTGAGTCACTGGGGTACAGTGAACCTTCTCCTTTTCTTGCTGTTTGGAGCCTTGGGGCAGTGAATCCATGCTCTGCTCAGGATTCACTGCTCAGCCCATCATCATGACTAGCTCAAGTATGACTGTCAGAGGAAATAACCCTTCCCTGTGCTGTTTCTTCGGTAATTAATTTTCATGTTCCTAGATGCAATCTGTGTAACCTCATTCAGCTGTTAATGAGGACGCAGAGAGAAAAACTTGTCCCAGGTGGACTTATCAGCTTGTTTTAATTAGTTTTTGAAAATAAATATTGCCAACAGGACAAAGCAGTCCTATCAGTGATAAGATTAAGTTTGACTGATTAAGCACTTGAACACTAAGAAACAGCATCTTCACTTTGGCAACTTGAGCTGACTGCCTGGAGAATTTGCAGTGTGGTATCATTTTGCATGCAGTGCAATTTCCCCATTAGAAAAGTGACACCAACCCCTCCTTGGCATGTACTATCAGAGTTCCTCACATAGTGCTCATGCCTGGGGAGGTGCCCTGGCCTTCTGCAGGGTCCTGGCTATGTCGAACTTTGTCTCTTCCATTCAGACTTCAAATGGAATAATTCCATCTGGGCTGTTTTCAGGTTTGAATTTGGGTGCTGGAATTCATCGCCTTGGAGGCTGCTTCCCCTGATTCAATGGTGTGTTCGATCACAAGCATCTGTAATCCCTGTAATCCATTTCACCCTGCTTGCCTTTTGCGTGGAGGATGGGAAGAGAAACGGTCTGACTCCAGAGAAGCACATTACACTGCCTATGACCCTGCTTAAAAGCCAGAAGGTGTCCTTGAAGTTATTAAGAGAAACTATGTGACAGGTCTTTACACTATATCAGCTTCAACTTCCTTGTTAATTTCCAGTATATTTTTGGTTTGATTTGGTTTGGTTTTATTTGCTAATAATATTCTGAACACTGTGCTCATCTTTTTTAGCTGAGGTGGTGATACTGAGGTGGGTTTAGCCCCCCTCCCCCACCTCAGTATCGTTGGTCTGTTTTATAGAACATGGGAAAAGGGTCAGGGGAAACATAATTAAAATGCCAGCACATGAGCAGATTTTGTCCACATGTTCTTAAGATCTTGAGATCTTGTTGTTCTCGGGTTTGCTGTTTCTAGGCACCAGGTGTTAAGACCAAGCTATGTTAAAGGGGTTTCATATTAAAAAAGTATATTTGATGTGGTCTATTATTAGCTGCCAGTACTGCTGTCTTATCCCAACAAGGTAAAATGGAAAATTTTTGCATAGCACTGCACTTTGCAGTCTTTTGCAATGTGAAGCATCTAGGTCTTGGGAAAGTGAATGCATCTCAACCCATACTGCTTTGTTTCTCCCTTGTGTCAGCCATGATCTGGGAGGGTTTCTAGATCTTTGCCACTTGAAATCCAATTGAGCTGAAACTTGCCCAAAAAACTGTCAGCCTTGTTGCTTTTTTCCCTTCAACATGCTGTTCATTATTTCCATATACCTTCCCCCACAAGAGAAAAGTGGCAAAAAAAGGAAACAAAGGACTTTAAAAAAAAACCCAGATTGCTAACTGTTGGTGATTTACAATATTTGTAAACAATTAGACTCCAATGAACAAAGATTTTTTTTTTATTTTTATGATTAACATTGTGATGAAAAATATTTTGAAGCCTTGAGATTCTGATGTTTGAAAAAATAATTAGAACCATGCTGTGTTTTTCATAAGGATATGATTGTCTATCATGGTGCTTGCAAAAGTTCAGACTTAAAATTCAGAAACATTCATCCAGGATCCCATGTTTAACTAATAATAAAAAAAAGAGGCAAGCGTGAAAGAAGAAGTTGTTAGAGGTAGAAGGGAACATTTTTCTCAAGTAAAATACTTGAGCAGAAACCACTTTTGCTCCTGCTCCTGCCCTTTTTAGTTATCAAGGTACCTAAACCAGAGATCAAAGTGACACACAAAAGTGATTCTCTGAGCAAGCAAGGTTAAGGATCAGCTCACCACTGTCGTTGTCTCCTGCACCTTCTAGGATACCTCCAGGGGCAGACTTTGGAGTAGGGAGAGGGGCAAGGCTGGAATGTGGATAGAACAGTGTTGAAATAGAGTGAAATGTGACTATATCATGCATACAAGAATATGCCAGGCTGGCATCCTGTCATTTTGTACCATGAAAGCTCTAAAGAGGCAACCTGGGAACCATGAACTGAGCGGCCACCACTTGTCAAAGACTGGAGTATGTGCATTCACACATTTTATACATGTCCTTCATAGATAGCTACAATACATGAACTGGTTGTCTAGTTACTACTGGATAGCCCATGGCAGAAACTTTGAATTTCTAGGTTTCCATTCCTCTTTTTCACCTAAATAAGACATGTAAAGCAGGTCAGATCAAATACTTTCTACAAGCACTATAAACTCTCCTGGAATTTCAAAGGGCGCCTAAGAAGCCCAACTCAGATGTAGCAAGATGTTTGTAATTAGGTGGGATGAACCTTATATAAAATCACTGTGTTAATTATTCTGTGTGTGTGTATATATATATATATATATACACACATATATACACTCTAAACTTTGCTGGGGTGAACATAAGCCCTTTCTATTTCTCTTCCCAAAGTGATACTCAGGAACATTTTGCTCTTGGTGCTGGATGTGCACAGCTGTCTGTTCAGAAATCTAAAACACTGATGTTTTGAACATCAGCTGTGGCCTAATTCTTCTGGCATTGTAAAACAACACTGGCAACAAAACTTGTCTCTGTCTTTAAACCAGGCCTTGACTAAAGCTGCTACACTGTGACTTTTTACAGACCTGAGCGTGGAGGAGATCAGTAATTTCAGCAAAGTTAAAATCCCTTTCCTTTGTCAAAGACCTCAGAGAGATTTAGTATAATTAAGCATGAGGTGTGGGCCAGACTCTCTCCCTCTTTCCTGCCTTTTTTTTTTTTATCATAAAATTGAGCTGTATTGACACAAAGTTGTGTCATTATCAATATAATGGTAGTGAACACTAAGTGGGTAGTTGTTATTTCAGTCTTTGTAAGTCATTAGCAGTAAACTAGGCCTGTATATTTATTTATCTATGCTAAAACAAACACATTGCAGCAGGTGTGACTCTTATAGTTAAGATTGAAGTAACTTCCAGTTTCAGCTCCCACTTTTATACCTAATTATTATTTTCTTAATCTTGTACCAACTTGGCTTGGCTGAAACATTGTACTTGCACTCATTGAGAAAAGCATTTGTGGTTTTTCAGTCATGAGTAATGTAGACATTTTTATTTCATATCAGTAGCCACACAATCTTGTCCTCATATTATATATGTAATGTTTACACATATCACTTGTTATTTTAGATGAGTACATATTTACACATACATATACAGACATAAACTGATAAGGAAAAATATTTCAGCGTTAGGCTTTCAAAGAATTATGAAGTTAGAACAGAGTGAAAGGTTCACAGTGAAACTTAAAACTTTACTGGCTATAAGATTTCATTACTAACACAAAACTCAGTCCAATACTTTGCTCAGCCCAGGGTCAACTTATTTTTAGCAGGAGGAATAGTCTTATAGTTAAAATACAAGGGAGAGTAAGGTTTGAATTTCCACACAAAAACTTCGCATTGCTGAGTAGCTCCTAAAAAAAAAAAAAAAAAAGGTAAAAAAGAAAGGAATGATGTCTGTATACTGGCAAGAATGAAACTTCGCTAAATTCAGTGCAACAGCTTTGGATTTGCCTTGATCTGTGTATATGTTTGCTTCTTCACGTGTTTTCTTCCACCCCACAATATCACTGCTTTATCCTTCCACTGACATTGTAGGGGCAAAGTGGGTGTGAAATAACTCAGCCGTGCACTAGTCAGAAGTATTTCTTTAGATACAGATGTTGGTGTGGTTACATTCTGTGTCCTCCCTCCTTTCCCATGGGAGTGCATTCGTGCCAATGAGAAGACTTTCAGAGAAGGAGGGGTGTTAATGCACACACAGTTGCTCCAAGTTCCTGAATAACCATCTTGGAAACAGTTCTGCAGTTTCAGGAGTTGTCTCCTCAGGCAGGAGGCAGGAATGCTTCCTATTTTAGTCAACCACCGAGCCCAAGGTGTCAATGAAGAGAAAAAAGATCTTGCAATAGTAGTCACAGCACACAGTTAATGTGAGCAAATCTCACAACCAACATTCATTTACATGATCATTTGCTGAATGATCAACTCTGAGTAACAAATAATTTCTAATCTTTATTTGTGAGTGGGATGTATTTACTAGATATCCTGAAACATACAGTGGATATAAGCAAATTAGGTCTTAGAAAGATGAAAAACAGGAAAAGGAAAACCAGATGGTTTTTTCCCTGTTATTTGCTTAACACTCTTCACTAAATAATTTATAGTTATAAAAAAAGATATCTTGAGCTAATAAAACAACATAAAAGTGGATGATTTTGCCAGTAGATCTTATATGTGAGATTCTTCTAAGTTGAGAAGGGAAAATGAGTCATTATTTCTGTCAAGCAATAAGGTTTCAAAACATTCGTCATCAGGAATTAGGTTCTTGCCTCTGTGAAGCTATGACACAAGCTGTGACATTTTCCTCAAAGGATTTTTGAAAAATATATACACTCATTGAAATTTTACACCTGCCATCAGTTCCCTCCCTTGCATGTTGGAGAAAACAATACTTTGTGAGCAGACATTTTAAAATCCTTTTATGGAAAGATCATTGCGCCCAGTTTTGTGCTAATATTTTCTTAAACTAAGCAGATGTTTAAACAAAGTTGTAAGACTGCAGCGTCTGTGGCGGCTGGGAATCGCCCTACTCCAAGACAGAATCAGGGAAAGTTGCCATAAGGAATTATTCCTCCATGAAAATGAAGCATAGGTTTGGAGGTGACAGACTACCCCTGAGGAGATACAAGGAACCCCTGAGGAAGTTCTTTTCTTTGGCACTTGGCTTTATATGAGCTAGAAGCCCCCCTGGGTCTTCTGCAATTTTTCCAGTGGGTGGGAAACACAGATAACATTGAGGAAAGCACTTTTTGACTGCCAAAACTTCAGTGCCTGACAGTTTTGCATCCAAGCAGAACTGATGAAAATCCAAATATTTGTGGATTTTGCTTCAAATGCAAATATTTAGTGTAGCTTCAATCCCAAATAGAAGTCCCAATGGAATTTTGATTAGAACTCCTGATTTTTGTACCTCAGTGTTTTCCTCATCTCAAATAATATCAAGCCGAGTATTTCTTAATAACTTTCTGAGTGTATATACATGTCAAAAATATTTTAACTTAGTACACATTCATAACATGATATATGTGTTTTCAAAGCTGACTTCCAAAATAACAAGCAGAAAATTTGCCAGGAGGTATCATTCAAACAACCAAACACACACTTCTTGGCCGTGGGTCAATCGTGCTATCAATTGCCTTACACAAAATCAGACTCTGGAAATCACAGCTTAAAACAACAGTCAAGCTTGTGATGATGTTTGGATTAGCAGAAAGGATATTGCTGAGGCTGAATAAATATGACTGTCTTCTGTCAGCTAAGTAGACACAGAAGAAATGGCAGAGCTGATCACTGGAAGGAGAATGATGTGTAAAGTGGTCTCAGTTTTAAAAAGATATCTCAGATTCTGTTCAGCATATTCAGTGGTTACAGATATAAGCTTTCGTATTAGTTCTTTGAAGCATGCAGATCAGGAAGGTTCAGCTGTTTTGTCCTTCCTGAAAATCCAGAAAGCTTTCAGCAAGGTTTCCTCACCAATGCCTGCTAGAGAAACTAAGCTGCCATGGGATGAGAACCAAAACTCTGACATGACTCTATCTGACTAAAAGATAGGAAAGAAAAGGTTAGGAACGAAAGGTGGAGGGAAGTCAAGAGTGAAATCCTGCAGGATCTGTGTTCTGGCCTGTGCTGTTCAACATGTTCGTAAGTGATATTGAAAAAGGAGTGAATAATGAGGTGACAAGGTACACTGATGATAGTAAGTTATTTAGGGTGGTAAGGACAAGAGCCTCTTCACTGCTGAAGAAGGACCTGACAAGATAAAGCAACTGAGTGAACAGAAGATACTTGGTGTCAGTAAATGTGAAATGATGCATAAAAGAAAAAGCAATTCTGGTTTTACCTGTTTGGTGGTGGGCCTCAAGGTCTGTTCCCACCGTCTTTCAGAAATGCGATCTTTGCACTACAATACGCACTCCATGGAGACACCATCTCAATGTGCAGAAGCAGTGAAGAAAATAAATCAGAAGTTAGGAACTGGTAGGAAACAGAGGACAAAAAGTTCTTATGATTATGCCAGCATAGAGCCTGTGGTGGTGGTGTGTGGAGCAGTCTATGAAGTTCTGGCCTCTCTGCCTTCACAAGGATGTGACAGAGTTGGAAAAAGTTCTAGTGAAGGAGAGCTGTCGAAGGAGGGCACAGCTTCTGTAAGGAGCGACTGAGAAGAGCATGAAACAACTGACAAGAGATACAGTACTGCTCTCTAAAATTGTGCTTCTCCTATAGGAGACAAATAGGAAATAGATACCCACTGTCCCTTCCAACACAAACCCAGTTAAAACAATGAGACCTTATATGGAACTAATGGGTGGCAAGTGTGAAAGAAAATAGGGGATATTTCTTCCACAAATTGATGGTAAGCTGTGGAACACTTTGCGACTGAATAATTTGGATGCTAATTGTTACTTGGGTTGAAAAACCTAGAGAAAAAAGAAAATAAATCTCTACTGAAGATATCTAAAAAACAAACAAAAAAAAAGCAGTTCCAGACTAGAATACTCCCTAAACTACAAGTAACTGGTTACCGAGGTTGTATTTTGAGGAAATTTTTGACCTGTCCTGTTCTTGCTGCCTTCCCTAGAAATCTGCTACGGACATTCTTGGGGACGGGACCTCTGGTGTGGCTCAGCCAAACTACACTTAATTCTTGTATTTGTGACTCAAGGTCACAAATAGCTTGTTCACCCTTCAGTGGACAAATGAACCTTTAATTAGGAAAAGTAAAAATGCTTCCCAGCTCCCCAGACCAATAAAACCCCAAGTGTTTCTGGTAAATTCTTGTATAACTCTAGCTGAACAATCATTTACAATCAGAAAGGAGTTTGGTGGTCATAAATGTTTCCTTGGCCATTTTGATTTTATATGGAAAAACAAAGGTGGCTAGTGTGAATCCTTCCCTCCGTGCTCAATAAACTCATCTTTGCATTTCTCTTCTCCATCAAATCACTGCAGTGTTTTTAATCCTGCCTTTGGAAAAGCCACAGGAATACATCCATGGGCCACTGTAAAAACTTTTGTTTCTTTCCATTTGCTGGTTTTTAGTAAAATAAACTCAAAAGTCAAACTTTTGCAATACAGGGTTTAGTCACATCGTAGAAAGCTACATTAAGGCATTAGTTGGGCAATGTTCCTTATCCAGTCTTTCTACAAGCCTCCCCCCTTTACGAAAAGAACTTGACCTGGCAATCACAGAGCACAAAGGAATGACTCATTATGTCAGTCCTGGAGATTGTACAACAAACAGGAATAGCATCACTGCCATCAATCCTGACAAAAATAAGAAATTCAGAGTCGTTGAAATGACAGACATGAATACTGTTCTTGCAGAAGAGATAATAATGCTACCAACCAGAAGGAAGAGCAGCAAGAGCAACTGTTGCTAAACACAAGGGGATTTTTGACAGGCTGTGATGATAAGGAGTTCTCGGCTGGCAGGCAGACAGAACTCATCCCTGTGGAACATCTTCAAGTCAGGGGATGCCTGTTAGCCAAAGTGCCTGCAAAAGAATAGTGTGATGTGAAACAGAAGTGAAAGATAGAACTCATGTGGCAGAAACCATCATTAGGGATGGAAATTTTAAAAAGTAACTCAGTCTTGTGCCACTGTGACGCCTGTACTTGAGCTTTTCCTAGTCAAAGTTGCCTGCTGCAGCAGAATCTGTTTCCAGCATTCCTAACTGTGCTTGTCAATCACAGAAAAACTCAAAAGTTTTTAGGAAATCCTGGTTTATGAAGCTCTACTCCACCAGTTGTAATTTTGGTGTCATCAATGGGAGACATTTCTACTTAGTATTTTTTCAGCTGCAAAGGCTTTTTGTTGTAGAAAAAAAAAATCCAATACCATTTTTTTGGGGTTGATGCTTAGAGAAAAAACAAGTTATTTTGATATTTCCTTCTCTCTTAAAATGAGAAAGTAATTTGAAGATCTTAGTATCTTTCAGTATAAGACAGAAAGAGAGAGAGAGAAGGAAAAGAAATACTCTACCACCAGTAACTACTTCCTTCTCTGTTTTAACAATAATCATTTAAGTTCTAGAAAATGTGTTAACTCAGATTTCCTACATCTCTGTCTCTCTAGCTTGTCAGAAAGAATTACCGGTTTACTTAATTATGATTTACTTGGAACATATCTCTGGTAAGAGAAAGATACAAATATACAGAATTCTTCAAAGACTGCAAGCTAAAGAAAAACAATTGTGAAGACAGAAACCTCATTGACCATTGAAATAACTGATGTGATAAAGTTTTTCTTCCAGGAAATTTTAATCTGAAGGCTGGATATTTAGATAGAACAGAAGTTTGATTCAATGTCATCTTTTGAGTTCCAAGCAAGAATTCAATCAGGAAAGTCCTGTATCACTGAGGGCCTGAAGAACACTGTGTCCCTTTTATAGGAAAAGAAAGGTAGGACTCCTAAAGAGAATCACACTTATGACTAAGAATTGGCACTGCCAAAATCAGCTATTAAAAGGGATTTTTGGGAAGGGATCACTTTGAGCTGGTGTTCAGGGGTCTCAGGCAGTGTGAACAGCAATCTTGAAGCCCATGCTTTCAAAAACCCTTGGTAGTAGCTTGAGTACTAGTCCTCAGGCCAGAATTTATGTTCCAAATAAGAAACTCCATCTTGGTGCCAATGCTTTTCTGTTTCATAGAACAGCTCAGCCTGTCAGTACCTGATCTGCTCTTTTTCAGACACCACAAGGGCAACCTTCTGTGCACACCCAGACATCAGCTTAATCAAACTGAAATTATGAACTTCCTGAAGGCATAGGAAATGGGAGCCTTGATCACCCTTCCTGCAGGGTCTCCAAAAGACAGTCAAGGAGATGAGATGGGCTTTGTAACAAATCTGAGCCTGTTCTCCTTGAGGGCTTTTCCTTATTCTACCAACAGCATGTCCTGAAGTGTGTTCTTACATTCCAGCTGCCACATAGCAACACCAGGGACTAATATGTAAGGGATTTACAATAATAATAATTTCAAATTTTGCATTTTGAGATCAAATGGGGAAGTATAGTGACTTACATAGGGTCCTAAATTCTGTCTCTCTCATTTGGTAATCTGTGCAAAGGGAATTTACTGAGATGTGATCCGTTCTAGACTGAAGAATATCAGGTTAGAATAAACCACCACAACTGGTTTTAGATATCTGTTCTCCTTGCCTCTCTTAAAGAAGTCTTGAAGATAGGGAAACTAGGAATATGTTGCAAAATTCTTCCCTTGAGAAACAAAATATTTAGAGCAAATTTATCTGAGGAGGTAACTTGGAGATGCCACAGAGCTTTTATGATGGGAGCTCCTTGGATTCCCAGACATTAACTCTTTTTACTTCAGCATTTATCAGTAATTGAATCTGCCATAACTCCTAGAACTTTGTTCTTCCACTTACCATCCCAAAAACAATAACAAAAAATAAACTGTTCAGAAGAAGATTATGACACAGGCTTCCTACCATCACAGCTATGTGCTAGCTTCAGCAGGACTGCTGGCTGTTGCACTTATAGCATGCTGACATTTGCTGGTGCCTCTGTGAACAACTGGCATGATTTGTGATCTGCTCTTTGGGCAGGTGAATGGCAGGAAAATGCAGGCAGTGCACTTAGCTGTCAGGCACCTGTCCTTGCAATCCAAATCCCTGACTGATATAAGAGAGACAGTGTATTGCCATTTCTGCTCTCTTGGCTGCTGCTACCACCACCTTCTTAGTTATTTATTTTTAGCTGGGAATGAGAGGAAAGTGGCAAAGCAAGTTACCCAGCGGATTCACATATGGTTTGGTACTAGACAGTTTCTTTGAGTTTGTCATTCTCAGTATCACTTGTGAATTGCTATCTTTCAGCATAAAGAAGGAAGGAAGGAAGGGAGAAAGAGAAGAAGGGAGGAAGGGAGGGAGGGAGAGAAGGAAGAAAGGGAGGGAAGGAAATTTTGAGGATATTAGGAGCAACACCACCAGGTTCTGATTCTCTGTACTGTTACACTAATGGATAAGGAAAATATATTTCCATTTCATTCACATTCAGTGTACATTACTGGAGAACGTAGTAATTTGTTTCCAGCAGTTTATTTTGCGTGTAATTGCCATCCTTGGACAGAACTTTTCATGTGTGGAAATCAAAACCAAAACCAAAGAAAGAGAGGAGAAACAGAAAAAGATATGGACATGTGCCCTGCTGAGCTTCTTTGCTTGTGCTTTCTTTAGAGCTCATCAAGATGAAGAGGAGTCTGAGTCATGTTCCTGCAAATCTGCAAAGTATTGAATTCACTGGATCTGCATCAAATTTTGCGATTCTATGTGTCATGAGATGACTGAAGCTGACCATTGGGTCAGCTTCAGAGTCTCAAAGCACGAGACACAGAAGTACGCCTAGTCATATTAGGAACGAGCTTCTAAGGACAAACTGAAAGTACACAACAGTAGAACTCTTGCTGGGAAGGGAGTCACTCTTTCCTCCTTACTGTTGTGGTGTGAGCCCTGAAATGGCTGAAGTCTCTGGGAGTAGGAAGCTTGCTATTGACATCTATTGATGAAGAGGAGAAAAGCAGCTCAGACTGGCCCGAAAGCACCACGCATCAGAGGATGGATAGGACCGGGAGCCCTTTGTGAGCATCTGCTGGTGAACAAAGGGAAACAATTAAACCAGCCTAAACTTATTTTCATCTCTTTTTTTGTGGGCTCATTTGCTAAAAGAGCTTCTGGGTAGGGATCTATTCTGAGAATCAGTTTTACTTCAAAAGAATTAAAGGTCAGATCATAAAAATCTGCAGTTTACAGTTAGCTATGTGAATATGTTGATTTGTCCCATATGCCATTCAGTTTTTATCTTCCTTATGCAACCAGCTCACACCCTAAAATGTTATACAATATAGTTGCACTAGTTTGCCTTTTTCTACCAGAAATTCAAATTGTTTAATAACCACCACTGTGACTCCACAGCACTTACAGTGTTGTCTTATAACGGCTATGTATGTACATAAATCCCAGCTTTCATTGTGTGTACACACTGCATGACCAGGGAATCATTTTCACATGTAATTATTTGCTATAGTTCCCTCATTACTGTCTAAGCGTGGTTTTAGTTCATTTGCCAATTTTTCAGCTTTTCAAGAAGAAATATAAGCAGGAACTGCCATCAGGTTTCCATTTCTAGTGTTTCAGTTTGCTTTATGTCATAAACCCCTTTGATACACATAAATATGTTTTCATATGCATGCGAAGAATTGTTTTCAAAGTACAGCATGATCCCATGGACAAGGAAAACTGCCTGAACATGCTTCCAAACATGGTCCCAATGCAGTCCTGATGAGTTTGTCTGCAGCTCTTTACGAAGTTAGAATTCACTCTTCTGAAAAGTTCACTCTTCTGAAAGTTAGCCCTAACTTTCTTGAAACGAACAAACAGATCCCAACAAAAACAGTAAAACCAAGCTTGAATGTATTAAACAGCTACTTAAACTGTTAAACAATATGGGCTTTCTTGTGCATCAGCAGGGAGCTAAGCTTTCCCCAACAACTCTGTGATGGATGGTGGTGCATTTGTGTCAGCTCAGCTGGCAACTCCGTGCATTTTTTTCCAGTTTTTCCTGGGCTTGAAAAAGTTGGGAGGGAGAAAGCAAACTTCTCAAATCGTATGAAGAAGGACTTTGGGGTTTGTCCTTTAATTGGGCAGATCCTGAGGTAGCAGGGCAGTGCACTTGCACCTAAACTCAGGATGAATACAGATAGAAGACAAGATAAGATATGCAGGGGAATATGTGCAATTAGCAAATGCACAGAGCAACCAGCAGCCCATGTTCTTCCCTGACACCTCCTCCTAGTTGTTTTTTTTTCTTTATCTAATGAAGTTTTCCAGTGCTAAATAAAAAGGAGTAAGTTCAGGAGAACTTACTCAACAGAAGCCTTCTCTTGAAACTTTTAGAGCAGATTTTGGAAAAACTCTTAAATCTACACAGATCCTAACATGAAGACAGTGGTAAGCCCCACTCATCGTATTCATCCCAGGCTTTTTCCACATTTCAGTCTTCCACTGCACTCGAGCCATGCGGTTGCTTTAGTCAGCAAAGCAAACTGATGGACAAATTAGGATGCTAAAAGCACTAAATAATTAAATCACATCCCCTCTTCTGTACTGGCAAAGTATGGACATTCAAATACACAATTGATTGGTTTTGCATGAATCAAAATACAAATTTCATAAACACAAGAATAACATTATATTTTGCCTTACCATGAAACCTTCAGACCTCCTTAAAGTCGTGACAAACTGTCCTCTCCAAGAAGTAGACATATTCCTAGATAGGTGCTATGAAGAGTGCTACACAGAAGTTAACAAACTTTTTACCTCCTCCTGACCCCTTCTGTGAACACCAGCTGTTTTATGTATAGACAGAAATGTATTTTTCTGTCTATATGGTGTTATAACTAGACACTGAAATAGGAAAAAAGCACTTAGGCCACTTATGCTCTTGGATGCAGCACCGAAATTCAAATGTCCTGTGTTTAATCCATTAGCAGAAGATCACTGTCTTTCTATTAAAACTTGGCAATCTGTTTCATATTAACACTGAGAAGAAGAGTATAAATTCTTAGTGAGCAGTGCTCCAAGTATATATTTGATTAAAATGCTGCCTCTTTAGAGAGGTGGACTGTATTTAAATGTTTTGAATGGAGGACATTTTTTGGCAGGTCCACACATAGAATTTGCATTAATATGCTTGTATGGATATGCTCTTTCTAACTAGCACACATCAGAATGGATATTGTTTTCCTTCGAGTCCCTACCACAACATCACTGGGTGTAGGAGGTAGATGAGGCTTTTAAGAGAACCTAGGAATACAACACTGTTGAGCTTCACAACTCCTAAAACTCGTTAACCACCAGCCTGTGTAAAATGTCATAACATCTGAAACATTTAACACCCAGGCCCATGAGGATGGAAACCTAGAAAAGGGTAAGAAAAAGTTACTCAGACATGTCTATCAGCTAAATCTATAAATCATAAATTCACAGTGGAAATTCATTGTCATTCATGCTACCAGTCAAGCAATAAAACCCAACATAATTGGAGACTGACAGAAATCATCCACTGGCATATTTATGAGGCATAATTTTTTTAGTCCTATTAATTCTCCTCCTTAAAAATGTGAAGTTTTATACTTTCAGTGCATTTGCTGTTTCTGACAACAAGAGGACTCCAGAAATTTGAAAAGCCAGGGTGTAGTATATGATAGCTTTCTCCAGAATCCACTGCAAGATACTAAGCATAGCCCTACTTTAATTTTCTTTTTATTTGCTCAGATTTGCAGTAATAATTGTAATAGTAACAACAAAAACAATTCTAGCTAACCACAGATCATTTCCATGTAGTCTTGGTCAAAAGAGATTTTCTTATGGTGCTCTTTAAAAAAGTAACACTTAAAAACCTCAAAATGTTCTCCATATGCTTCAGACTGAAAATGGCTAGCCTTAAAAACCATGGAGTAAGATTTACTTCATAGAATAAGATTTGCCCATCTAGAGATGTCTGAAGAAAAGTTAGTTAGATGGATATATTCAGAATTAAGGTATGAAATCGACTACATCTTGCATGCACTTCTAATATTTTCTGCTTTGAACAATGTAATCCATGCCTATGAGACTTGACTGATGCTTAAAAGCCCTGGCAGGAGTGAGCACTTCATTGAGTGGTTCCAGGTACCCAACTTGAGTGTTGCACAGCAAGACACACCACAAGAGTCAGCACCAGGCACTTCTTACAGGCACAGGCATCTTCCACTCCAAGACACTGTTAGGAACAGCATTTTAGAGACATAGTCTAGAAGATAAAGTTTGCTAAAGAAAAGCAGTAAAACTTTCTGAATAGGACAAGAAAAGAGGAATTCCTCAATACATTTGAGGGATAAATAGAATGTAATTTTTCTTGCAACATGTACATACACTTTCCAGTTACTTCAGCCAATCCTGAAAGGCTTCTGTTCTGGTTGATCGGATGGGGCTCTGAGCAACCTGGTCTAGTTGAAGATGTTCCTTCTCATTAGAGGAGGGTTGGACTACATGACCTTTAAAGGTCCCTTCAGACTCAAACCATTCTATGATTCTGTGATTCTACTTAAGAGCTAGAAGTGATAAAATATTTAGGTGGTTACGAATTAGGTATTAGACTTTAGAGAGGAATCCAGTCTACACAGTCCGGTACAGAAATTTCTGGCACTGTCCAGGGCCAGAGAGAGATTGCAATGCTCAGTGGTTACAAGTCCCTCCCTTGAATAAGTAGACATCTGGCTGTGGGCAGCAAGAAGTCATCTTATGGCCATCTGCATACTTGGCATCCGTGCACAGAGATAGTTCCCCAAATCCAGTACCTGAGAAAACAGGCAGCATCTGCCAGCCCTGCCTATCTTTTGGTGGTATTCAAGTATCACAACCCTTGGCCATGAAGTAGAAAATTGAATGGGAGCTATAAGTGCCCTGCTCAGTCTTCATGAGCTCAAATTTCCATTTCCCAGGAAAGCATCTTAATCACAAATAGGAAGGTGCTGTATGAATGTGAACAGCTTCTGAATGACAGGAATGGAGATTCTGGACCTTAATCTGTCAGACTCTAGCTGCAGTTCATATATCATTGAAGGAGAGGGGAGAAATCAACCCAAAGTCCCCCACCCAGCAAGGGTCTATGCACATTGCTGGCCATATGTGGGTGCTGCTTGAGTATCTCCGGCCAGGCTGGAGCAGGAAGGAAAGACAATGCAGCTCTTCAGGGACCTCCCATAAAATCACTTCTGTCTATGTGAGATGTCAGGATGTATTGCTGCTTGCAGTAGATTGTGCAGCTGTTCAAACTATGATTGTGCTGCCCTCTGGATGCTTGGAGCTTGTCTCTCTCTCACACTGAACACGCCTCTGAGCAAGAAATTCCCAGATAGTAATGGTTAGATAACATGCCAAAGTAGCTGATACTATTTTTTGAAAGGTTTTATCCCTCTTCCCCTCCCTTGATCTAGTGGTTGACATCTTAGATATTGTGCTGCTTGTAGCAAGGCCCATGTGGTCCTATTTTTAGAATGTACCCGGCACATTATAGGCCTGATGCAAGCCAAGTATGTTATTGTAAGTCAGTATTGGAAAAAAGTTGTTAACAGCAATGCACTTTTGAAGTTGCCAAGCAGGCTGAGGGGACTGCTAATGGTACACAGCGGATTTGACTCCTGCTGCCCAAATTCATCCTTCCATGTTTCAGACATTGGGAAAGTGGCCACTCCACTGAAGACACTTGCTGCATGACTTCAGGCCTGTGACACTTCATCAGAGTGTTTATCTGCTCCCATCTCCTTAGGGTTGGACGAAAAAGGGGTCACTGCCTTTTTATTAGTAATTTTTCCTTCTTCTCAGCATCATGGCAGCTACAGATTATTTTCTGTGTGCCCTTTACACAGTTCCAGACTTGGGTTAGTGACTGTTATTGAGGGAAGTTGCTTCAAAAATCACTTCACAAATTCTGTTCCTTTCGGATTTTCATAACAATGACCTAAAAGTTTTCCTTTCTTCAGCAAAAATTTTAGACTAATGCAAACCCTTTCTCGGTTAGTTACATCTATTTATTTATTTATTTATTTATTTATTTATTTTTAAAAGCCCTTTTTTAATCTACCAATGCACCTATTGATAGATGAAACTTCTGAGATACAGCTTTGAGTATTCATGACACAGAAGACTATTAATGATCTTTCCCAGGTCTCCCTTGCAGTCATCACACAAACAATGTTTTCGATTCTGTGCTTAGATAAATTGCAGAAAGCATGCCTGTGACACTTTGGAAAAGAAGCAAAAAGTTTTAACAAGAAGACTTCTAATTTCTGATCCACATGTTTGTGCCTGAAGAGATTTACAGAGCTGGAGACTTTCCAGTTAGCAGGGACCAGCTATCTGGAAGAGTAGAGAAAAACAGAATTACTGTTTACGCCTCTCAAGGACATTATGCTCTGAAGTCTGCAAGATGCAATAATGTACTTCCAATTTTCCCTCCTATTCCAGGTTCCATTTAGAAATCAAAGGCAATAAAAAGCCAACAAATTATATTAATTTATATTTAGAAACCTCTAAAACACTACTTTTCTCAAGTTTCATTTGTGATATCTACCCCTACATCTTTATTTACTTTTGTTTCTCTTCCCACTTCATAGGAAGATATGCTAAACTTTATTTGGATGGGTAACTGGTGTTGATTATTTAAATGCACTGATTTCAGAATTATGTTCATTTCTATGTTTATCTCATTTAATATCCCTTATACAAGCATTCTAAAATATGTAAGCCTGTATTTATATAGCACATTCTATTCTGCTTGGTTTTGTTTGCTCTAGCAATTACAGGTGTCTGATCTACCTCTACCATGCAGATCTGGGATGCATAATTATTATAGATTATTGTGTGAAAAACAAACACAAAATCTGTGTAAAAGCCAGTGAAATGTATTCAAATTAGTTCTCATTTCTCTGTAGTTTCTTATTGTTTGTGTAGTTCCTTATTGTTTGTGTAGTTCATCAAGAATCAGCCACTTATCAAGCAAAGGACTAAGAACTGACTAGAAAACTGTATAGGGGTATTCTATAAAGTGTTGATATGGTATCTTAAAGTCATTTAAAAAATGAAAAAAAGATTTTCAAACCATTTACTTTCAAGAAATACATTATTTATAGCACCCTCTCCACTGTTCTGTTGAAGATGATGGCCGCGGCCACTGGGTTATGTATAAGTTTCTCAAGGAATGGTGTATGAGCCTAGTTTATTTCTGTGGTAGTAGCTTTTAAAGTTCCTTTCTTTGAAATCTTTTAAATTTAAAAAAATGTAGATGATATCCCAAGGCAAAGTCAATGCTGCACTGTGTATACTGGAATAGATCACAGTATAAATAGAGGAAAAATGAAAATAAAATTCCAGCTGAAATACTTGTCCAGGAATAGTCAACCCAGATTTAAAGTTTACAAAAAGCCAATACCAAAGAAGTCTTTTCAACACTAACCTTATTTTCAAATTATTAATGTCTTTCCAATAATAACATTGGTTGAAAAATAACAATAATATTTACCATCTACTAAGTGCCAGAAATCAAAGTCTTAGAGATATTAATTTTTAGTTCCTAAGTGACATATGGCAAGATAATATTACCTTCCAGGATTTTCTGTGCCTGAGCTGTGGGTTTAAATGGGTCTGCATTCTCCAAACCTTTGAGAACTGTCTCTGGAATGTGCCAAAATCTTGCAACTCACTGTTGTTTCTATTAGATGCTGCTACTTATTGCCATTGTTTAAATAGGTCATTAGCACACAATAAAAGTAACATAGGAGGAAAAGCCAGGCTAGATGTGGTGTCAGGAGTAAAGATGCACCTTGGACAGCTTTTGTCATGTGTTTTTTTTCCTTTTAAATGTAAGTTATATAGTTTCTTTGTAAAGTGTGTCTCGGTTTTGCTGCCCAAATTCACTATGAAATATTAAATTCTCAGAGTTGGTGTTTTTGGGAACATATATGGCACTGCCAGGAATCAGCAGTGAATACAGGGGTAGGGGCTGTTGCAAAACCACGGGTGACCTCCATGCGTATGGACACGACCTTACAAGAAATCCTTGAAATCTGCCATGCTTGGGCACACTTTTCTGGGCAGTAAAAGCAGGGAATAAATGTATTATCCCTGTCAAAGATGAGAAATCTTAACAAGGAAGTCATCTTGGAGTGAAGACTTGGAAAAATTCTTCCTGTGAATTTTGCAATATAACTTTTAGTTACTCTGTGACTGATTCCAAAGATACCGAAGCAGCTATTTCTGGCTGCAATCAAAGCAAGACAAATTTCACCAGAAATTAATTTGGCTTATGGTATTTTCAAGAATGGCAGTTAAGTGGAGAGGAAATTCACGTATATCCTTGTGAAACAATATCCACGGTGAAAATAATAAGAAAATTGGAGAAAATCTACTGAACACACTGATTCTTTCTACCGTAAACACTATTACTTTTGGGTTTTGTGTGGTTTTTTTGTTTTGTTTGGTTGGTTGGTTGGTTTGGTTTTTTCTTTTTAATATCATAGTCATGATTTCAGACTGAATGGTGAATGCTTTTGTCTACATCAGAAAATAAA
Source organism: Myiotriccus ornatus (assembly GCA_036023395.1). Classification (NCBI taxonomy): domain Eukaryota; kingdom Metazoa; phylum Chordata; class Aves; order Passeriformes; family Tyrannidae; genus Myiotriccus; species Myiotriccus ornatus. The sequence goes on from JAYRBT010000114.1 coordinate 80,379,244, forward strand.
TGAATAATCTGACATCTTCACAGAAAATACTAGTAATTTTAGCAGCATGATTTTTGAAGTAGTGTTGCGTTTTTGTTCTTTAGCTGTGCATGTTCAACTATAAAGCTTTGAAGTGCTGCTCAATGGAATCCCAGTTTGGTGTATTTTTTGTGATTTTATCTTTACAAAAAAATCATAAATGACCGTGCTTTCTCTAGGTAATGGTACCTCCCAAAGGTGTAGAAATCAGCTCCTCTTTGCCACCCAGGCAGCCAGTTGCTGTGCTGACCTGTCAATCAAACTGAAGGGGCTGCCCTGAAAGCTGAAGAAATTCATTACAGTTTGTACACTTGTGCAGTGTCAAGTGAACTCAGTTCTGAGGCTGGAGATGATGTGAGGAGTGATTAGCACGGCACTTGTCCAAGACGCAGCAAGGGTTATGGCCATCCTTATGGTCAGCAACTGCACAAATATGAAATGGGCTGAGTGTGTGGAAGTTGGATTCCACAAATTATTTGAAGTGTGGGGCTACCCCCTAGCTCTATTTATTATTCCAGTTCTTGGTGTAGCGCTGATGAAAAACTGTGTTTACATTAGGCTGTTCCCATTATTGGGACAACATTATAGCAAATTTTCCCCAGAGCTGCTTTTGCCGCAAAGCGCTGGCAAATGTGACATGACAACCTTGTTTAAAACTGTTCAGCTTGAGATGAGGAGCTGTATTTGTTTTCTAAACGCCTTGGTGTTTTAAAAAACAAACTTGCATGTCTGTCACCTTCTGGGCCTAAACACTCCTGCCACAGGATCTAAGGCAAATAAATATTTGTCCATTTTGTGTTAGGAGTTTGGTGAGGCAGGGGGCAGAGAGGAGCAGCAGAGCATAGGGCCAATGGCCCCATCCAGCCATGGGCTTTCTCAACATGGCCATGCAGTTTGGGAGAGTGGTTGCCCAGAGCTGCAGATGAGAGCCCTTGTCTTGGATCCCCTTTGTGAGGGATCACAGACAAGCCTGGCATGCCTAGGCCTCTGCTTTCATTTTGACCAGTACTGTTGATAGATAAAGATGTACAAAGGAACCCATTTAGACAGGCTTTATTACTCCAGCTGTCTGGCGTACCCTCCTCCCCCTGATGGCAATAGGCTTGGCAGCTGGTGAAAAAGGAGGTTCAGAGAGATTTTACTGGTTTGTTGTCACTGTCAATAAGTAATAGCTCTGCTTTTAATAGCCAGCCTCTGAGTAGCGCAGCCTCCACCCGCCGCCCGGCAGACATCTGAGTAAGCACTTTTCATGGGGGCGGCAGATGGATGACTGCGTGTTACATAACCCGCCGCTGCCAAGCCCCGCGCAGTTCCATGTGCGACGCGTTAAGCAAAGTTTCAAATAAGCCCGTGAAATGTGCACGCTTGCAGATTCGGGTCTGGCTGTAAGTTCTGCCAGATGGTTGCTGCGCCCTACCTCGAGCCGCGCTGCCGCGCACGGCGCCAAGCTGCAGCCAGCACGGCCGCACAGGCACCCCGGCCACCCTGTGGGGATGGCCATGTGGAGGGCCTTACTGGGGAGACACATGTGTCTGGACCTCCCTGTGGAGGTGGCCACACATGGGCCTTGCTGGGGAGACAGCCACATCTGGTCTCTCCAGGGATTTGGCTGCACGCGAGCCTCTCCGAGGAGATGGCTGTGTTTATGCCTCTTACGGGGACTGGAAGGTTCATGGAGAAGCAGAGAAAAAGCCATGCATGTCTGAGAAACCACTTGGCGATGGAATGGCCCCACAGGGCAACTGGTGGGGGGATGAGAGAATGGCAGTGCACGAGCAGGGATTTTTTTGAGGAGCACTCCTTGTCTGCTTAGAAAGGGACATGCAGTTCTCCAGGGAAGGAAAAAAAAAATGAGTGTTGCTCTAGGCATTTTCTGAACCTTGTTCACCTGGAAAGGCTGTCCTAGCAGCCTGTGTAATGAGAACCATCTATCTGCTACCAGTTCCCTGACTAGCAAGAGTGGTGTGAGGGCTTCAGAAAAATTGGGAACCTGGGTATAAGCACTGCCGATGTGGCGAGGTTGAATGTCTCTTTGTTAAAACAAAAAATCAGATCTCAGAATGAAAAAAAATTAATTTAGAGCATTGTGTAGGTATATGTTAGTGCTGCAGAGATACCTGACAATAAAAGCTAGGTCATACAGAGTCATAGAATCATATGGAATCATAAAGCAATTCAGGTTGGAAGGGGCCTGTAAAGATCACCTAGTCCAACCCCTCTGCAGTAAATAGGGACATCTTCAAATAGTTCAGGTTGCTCAGAGCCCTGTCCAACCTATCCTTGAATGTTTCCAGGGATGGGACATCTACCACCTCTCTGGACAATCTGTTCAGTGTTTAACCACGCTCTAGGTCAGAATCTTCAGCTGTCAAGATAGTTTATGAAGGAGGCAAGCTGGCAGGAGGAGACTTTTTGGAGAAGACCTATTACTGCAGTCCTATTACTGCAGTAGGTTGATTACTCCTTGAACAACAGCAGTGACAACTGTGGGCTCAGGAGTGACTACACGCTTGGTTTAATGACAACCCTACCTACTGAACAGGAAACTCTGAGAGGGAAGGCAGTCTTGTGCTGTTCTCTGAGCTCCAAGCAGGGGCTGTAACTTGTCTTGGATGTACATAGAGTACTTGGACATCACGCTGGGGATGGTGATAGAGGAACATGACCAAATAAACAAATTCAGCTAAAGTACAAGACAGAGGCTTGGTAACAAGCCATCACGACTACAGCATCAGACTACAGAGAGTTCTGCATGTGTCTGTTTTAATGGGGATACAAATGAATGACTCACCCAGTGCTTTGTGTTGTAAGTCGCTAGATCATGAACATGGCATAGCTTAGTTTCCAGCTAAGAAACACTTCATTCAGCAGTTAAGTGGGTTGTTATCTGGCAGTCTTTATATATGTGATTTACAAGGAACATACACATCTCCATTACCAGTGTGAAAGACCACCAATATAAAATAGAGCAAATGGGGTTTTTATCTTTCAGCACACAGCAAGAGTGGATGCATGAGCCACGCTTTTCAGGCTGTATGTAATCAATCTAATGTAAGACATTATCTCCAAAACAGACTAAACTTAGGACTGCTTTTCATGTCTTCTTACCTTTAAATATATTTGACAATCTGCTCCCCCAGTATCTTGGAAGTTGTCTGTGGCCACTACAAGATGTTTGTCACCAGCATGAAATGGTTACTGATGCAATGCAAAGCTATTATGTCAGAGGAGTCTGCTGACAGGCAAAGGAGCAAACACTTAACAAAAATCACAGTCCATTTCTATCTTGTGTTTTAAATCAGGTTCAATGATCTCTCAAGATGAGAAAAATGTGCACAGACTAGGAAAGCAGTCAATGAGGGAATGAATACCTCACAACAGAGACAAGGAAACTGTGAAAAAATGGAAAGTTAAAAGACAAATCGAGAATTTAGCAGTGACTGTATATCTTTTGAATTTTGTAGAGTTATTTTGTATCAAGGAAGAATCTGAGAGCAACAGAAGAAAACGTCTTATTGTCTTAAACTTTGCATCTGGAGCAGGATGCTTTTAGGATTTAAAACAAGTAATTTCTAGGGCTAGTTTTCAGAAAGTACAAAGCTTCTTAATTGCACTAAGGAAACCATCATTAGTATAAAATTTGGATCAACACTACTCTCCCTCAGACTCAGAGATATGAATGATCAAGAGACTTCCAGACCTGCTGGGCACTCTCAGTGGGAAGTGAGAACTCAAGACCTAATGACACTTGGATCATTTCATTCACTTAGGTGGGCTCCAATCTGGCAAGCACTTAGGATGTAAGGATTAGGGCTGTGTAAACAACTGGAAAATTATAGCCTTCCTATTTTTTAATGTTTTTTCCACAAAAGGAAGTTGAAAAAAACCTACATTGAATAAAATGTTGAGTTAAAACCAAACAAAATCTCAGGTGCGTGCAAATAAATTATAGGAAACAAATTGTGTAAAAGTCAGAATAATGATTATCTCTTTATTTTCTACAAAAATCAAGCAAGGAAAATATTTTCACTGACAAAGCTATTAAACATTCCCCATCCAAACTTGCAAATTGACTTGGGATGACCAAAACCACATGTTCTGGGGTTCCCTGAAGGATTTTTCCCCCTTTCTTGTGCCTAATTTCGCATATACGGGCAGTTTACTTGAAAGCAGCAGGGCTATTGTTACCTAAATAACTGCGAAGTGTTTGCAGTATGCAGCCTTCATGTGTGTGTTACAACCCATCTCGAGATTTAGAGTCCATTTTGTTGTGAGTAGTCATACGGATATTAAGAAGAGAATTTTACATGAATATTGCTTTTGTTTTTACTGTGTTAATTGATGATAAATGTTCTGAGTTTGCCAGCATAGTAGTACAAACTCAGAAGGAAATGGATTTAAATTGGGAATAAATTTTGGTTTATATGTTTATGTCTCACCCAGATTTTTAAAAATGTGTAGTGTCAGAGCAGGAAATTAATGTGTCCTATGATCTCAGTGTTGTGTATTTATAACTTGGGTTAAAGGTGACATCATAAACCTTCAGAAAGTCCTTGTATACAGAAAAAACAATGAGGGGGAGAAGACTGCTGACCTCTCATTCACATCAAGAACACTCAACCATAAAATCAAAGGTTTGTATCAGTGATTTTTGTAAGTCTAAAGTTTCTCAGTGCGGTGAATCTTTAATGAGAAGTGCATTGCTCCTGTCTTGGAGATAAGGAGTTTGAGTGTCAAAATCCCTTTCAACTATGGGGATTTGGGGTTTGATGATATTATAAATAGTCCTTCCTACAAGCACTAGTGAAGGAGAAAAGGAAGAATAAAGCAGTTTCTTACCAAATCATCCTGCAAGGGTAAGGAAAAGGGCAATTTCTTTTCTGCCTTTTAAGTGGACAGGTCTTGGAACTTAATGTAGCCCAGGAATAGCGAGAACTCAAAGGTCCTTCACTCCTTGGTTTCAGTAGCAGTAGGAAAAAAGTATGTTATCTTTCCCTGGGAAATTCAGCAAGGTTATGTGTATGTGTGGGCCCTTTCCACTACTCTCCAGGAATGACTTGCCCCACTGCTTCCCCATACATTCTTCTCTTTTTCCAATTTTTCCCGAAGTTAACAAATCTGGAAATAATTAAGAAATCCATTCGGCTCTCAAGCACTTTATAATTCAATTTACTGCTCTGTGTGTGAAAATTTGAGCTCAAGGCAGTGTTTATCTGTTATAAAAATGCTTTCTTTCAGGGGAAAAACATTCTTCCTGGTTGCTTGTGGCTCATGTCTAGTTACTTAAATCATTAAAACTACAGGACTCAGTATTACAGGTAACATTTTTGCCTTTGCTGTTTTAAAGTACATGGTGCTTCATTTCTTGGAGTTCAGAACACAAAAATATAAAGTACAAGGTACTTTTGTAGTGTCTTCACCAACATCCAGTCCAGATTTAAGAACAGCAATGTGATAACATCCCCACTGTGTCAGCGTGAATCAGGATGACAGATTCTTGACTGTATTTGAAGAATAATATCAATAAGGCAGGAGGTTAAGAAGCAATACTACCTTATGGTCTTTTTAGTCCTGTACTGCCAACCATACAAGTGCTTGAAATTGTATAAGAAGTGATTAAAGGCTTTACTTTTGAAATAAACACGCTGTGTCATGATCTTCTCATACCTGCAGTTTGTCCAGCATTAGACCTGGAAGCACAGGAATGGCAGAGCTTGCTAGTACACAGCAGCATATAGGGAAGTAAAGGGCCTATTTAAATAGTGTTATACATAGGCATCTTCCTGGGGTTCTCGGTTAGAAAAACACATATTTTTTAGAGTAATACATTCTGCCCCACCCATCTCTGATCATGGTTGGCCTTGTGTCAAGATTGCCCTCACTGGCTGTATCTACACTAGCAACTTAATTATGCCTGGGATCATTCCCTGGCTGTGAGGTCAGCTGGCACAGAGCACCCACAGCCACATCATTAACATTATTGCAACATCTTTGGCTTATGCTGACTCCCACTGCACAAAGAATTAGCTGAAACTGTGCCTGGGACCGTTCTAACCATTCAAAATATTGAACCGTTCAGATTATTGAATCTGTTGCATATATTCTAATAGCTGGTAAACTGATATTTAATTTATGACTATAGATATAGAGATTGTGTTGTGCACACAGAAGAAAAGGGATATTTCTCTTAGATGCATCTTCATAACCTTCTTGAGGTGCAGGACAGGCAAGGCATTTGAGAGGTATATGAAGAGTAACAGGAACAGCCGCAGTTAAAAGTGTATTGAATAGTGTTTTCTTGCTCAGTTTGCCAAGGGTTTACAGACATGTGTAGCGTTTGACCTTCCACTCCAGGCAACTTGGCGTTTGGAGGTGCCATTGCAATTGTGAAGAAATTCGAAGTACAAATGCTCATTGGATGTGGCTTTCTTAAAGCCATAGATACTAAATTTCCAAAGAAACCATGACTAAGAAAGACCATCCTTCAACTCTTTCTGCTTGGCTATGACTTGTAAAACTGTTGCAACATATCTGAGGTGTTAAAAGAAAATTTGTGTGCAACTGTTACTTGTTAAACTTTTCTATTTGACTTAAACTGTTTCTGTGTGTCTCCAGAGGTGACTCAATATTTGACAATACAGGTAGTTTGGTTATAGAATAGAAAGGTGATTTCTGAAGAATCTGTGCTTTCTGTGCTCATTCTTTACCATGATGGCCTCTTTAATGATTTTTTAATATGAACAGTGATATACTTGTCTGACCACAGACCTTCTTTCTGAGAGTTGGACAACATGAACATTTTTGTTGTGAAGGGGTAGCAACGAGAAGAGGATAATCCCACCTACTGGGATTACTCAGTGCCTAATTTATTATTACCTAGCCAAGACTTTTAAGGAAGTCTTAAGCCTTGACAAAAATTAGCTGGGAATATTAACATCCAGAGTTTTAAAAGAGCTATGCAGCAGGTCTTTGTGCAGAGAGAGACAGGCCCTCTTCTGCGAAGACAACTTTCTGTGTGGCTTACTGCTCTTTCCTATGTTCTCAAATATAAAGCTTTCAGAGCATAGTGCAAGCATGACAGCAACACCTTCAGACATCAAACTCACCCTTCTATCACCACTGCAGTTTTTCGGGGGTGCTGAGTAATATCCAGCATTCTAGGAAGGGTCTTTAATGGTGAGACAGTCTGTGTTTCAATCACCTGCCTATCAATCAAATTCCTGAAGGCCAGAGTTCAATTAATTGATGACACCCTTGAGGCAACCTAAGCAGTTAACAAGTCAGTGAGACTTGGTAGAAAAACAAGCACTAAGTTTAAAAAAAACCCCAACAACAAAACCTCCCATAACTCTCATTTGCCATTTTACCTCCCTCTGGTTTGTCTTTCCATTGCTGCCCCTCACTTACAAAGACAATGCATACTTTTCATGCAAAAAGCATGGACTAGACAGATTCAAACAAGACGTATTTCAAACCCAGACATCCTCCGTGCCATAGATAGATTCACGATGTCACAAATGCCAAAGGGAAATAACCAGAGTTTATCACAGTCCTAATAGCTAACTTCACTGTTTTGTTTTCTTCTTAGCGGCTTTAAATTATGTCTCCCTACTTCACAGATTTTCAATGAGTTGTGCCTCAAGTCTGCCTTTCGTAGGATTTTCTTTTGTATTGCTTTGATTTAATGCATTTACTTTTTGACTTTTGATAACCTCTGATGTAGAAGTTTGCATCACTTAAATGACACTCCCAAAAACCTCTGAACTATGTAAGGACCTCTCCCAAATACAGAATCACCTTTTTTTGTGGTAATAAATCCGACAAACATGGTTTTAACAACAACAAAACTCTAAAACAGTGAAATCAGCTTGGTTTAATCTTGACAGTTTATCTTGTCCTTACCAAAGTAAATATGCATGTTGATACAATTTAGATGTAATTAGAACTTAACGTTTTTGCTAAATGTTTATGTGTATGTAGATGTTTATGTTTATGTAATGTGCTTAAATAAATCATTTAGCTTAATTATGCACCAGTTTGCACCAGGCTTTTAGCTGAAAAGTAGGTTTCATTGTTGTAATAGAGTTTGATACTGCCTTATGTTAAAATTACTCAAACTCACTAGTTTCTCAAGTTATGTATAACCATACTGGATGGCTTTGCCTGATGAGTTTCAGACATAAATAAATCTTCTGACAAACCTGTCCTGGTCTCAAAACATACGATGAAAAATTAACTTAGCAAGTTTTCCACAGTTGGGTTATTGTTTATATTTTGAGCATCTCTAGTCAGTGCAGCCAACAAAATATACTGTCAGTTTGCCTTAGCTAAGGTTTTGCTTCTCACCAATGGTTTGTTTCTGGCTTTAGCTTGTTGAGTGGGGTGGGGGGGTATCTCTTTTCCACATGGACTGAACTATTTTGATACAGAGGGAATGCAAGCTTCTAGCACCTCTCGATGAGCGAGAACTGAAGCAGAAATGTTTCCCAAATTGATCAGAATATTCAAAATCTGTTTGGGGTGGTTTGTACCATGGATTTTATTTACAACAGCACAAAGCAATATATAAAGGGTAGGAGAAGCCAGAGGTTTTGCCAGTTTGCTACAGCAAATCCCATGGAGCATCCCTGATCTCACTTTGTTTACTTGAGCTGTGTGTGGGGACCATATTCTTGAGTTGAGAGTGCTACTAAATACCCTGAAATCTGACTATGAGAGACTAAGTTGTTGATATATAGAACTGAAAGGAAATATATGGGTTTGGTACATATGTTGATTATAGCAGCGCTGTAACTTTGCATTTACATTGATAAATGGGATGGGCTACTGATTTGCTTATAAGTTGATTTGCAAATCTGACTACAACAACATTAATTTTAGAGAGCAGACATATAAATCGTTTGGATTCACAGAGATGTCTTGTGTCCCCTTCAGTCAGAAGTTTAAAAGCAGTTGCTAGTCTTCTGGTCCCTGATTACATTACGTGCTCTAAAAGCTCTCCTTACAAGACATGAGGGGGAGAAGCCATAAAGATCTTCAGAAATCAACTGTCTCAAAATTCCTTTACAAAAAATGATATTGGATGGTGATAGTGGTAGTACACTTGGGAAGGAGACACTGTGTGATATTTGGGGTAGTCCCCAGCTCACAAGACAGCTTCAGTACTCTGCTATATCTTAGCTCTCCATAGATGTCTATCTGATGCCAAAATTCCAGAGGAAAACAGAATTTTAAAAGAACAAACTTGTCTAACAAGCCACTTCCAGCTTTTTTTTTTTTCAGTCTAATTTCTTAGGGAAGGTCTCCCCACGTGACTGATGCTGATTGCATCAAGCTTTTTTTCAAATAATTGACAGCAATTAAAATATGCCAGGAAGACTCTTCAGAGAAAAGAAATAAAGATAATGGGAAGCATATTTGGAGATAAGACAAGGGAGAACTGGAAAGGAAAGGCTTCTAAGCTTGCAAATGATCAGCTGGGTTGTTGACCAACCTTCTCTCTGGACACGGCATATAAGAATAAACACCTGTTATCTGCTGGACGGGAAGCTCAAGATCTGGACCCAGGGCAACCATTTCTACACGACTGCAGAAGTAGGTAGGTACCCAAATAAAATTAACACAATCTCTTGGAGATTTACAAGATTATCCATGGAAGGAGGCTGGTATCTTGAGAGGACCTGGAGACAGGCTGCCACCAAAAGGCAGTGAAGGGGATTGGAATTTTCTGAACTACAACAAAACACCAGTGCTTTCAAAAAGTTTGTTTAGAGTGAAGATGATCCAGGGGCTTAAAAAAAAAAAAAATTGCTCTGGTTTTCAAAAAAGTTCCATTGCTCTGATAGAGTTTGCTGTCTTCCTGGCAGCTTATGAAGGCTGTTATATTGAAGAGAAGATTCAGGAAAGCAAAAATTCTCTATCAGTAGGATCTGGCACAATCAAACGACAGAGGCAAGGCCAAGTATTTGTATAACACATGCAATGACTGTCACAGCTTCTTGGAGGACTGCTGGTGGGTCACAACATGAAGCCATGGACAAAAACCTTTCTCTTTGAATCAAGTGCATACATGTGTGCAGTAGTGACTGTAAACAAGGACAAGGAGACTTCTGTACTGCTTCAAAAGCTTTGTGAAAACTTTCATGATATGTATTGCTTTGTGCCAGATAACCTTTCAAAAAATTTGTTAATAGAAGACATTGTACAGGGCTTAGAAATGATAGTGTTTCTGCAAGACGTATCCCTTCACCTTTCTCCCATGCAGTGATATAAAACTCTTGCATCTTCAAATTAATGAAAAAAATATCATGGACTGAAATATAGTGAGAATTTTTTTTCTGGCTTTCCTGGGCCCACACGTTTTTAGGAGGCAGAAGATCCTGTAAGCCTGCTAGTGCACCAGATGTGGGAGTTTGCTTCTGATTCAGATCAAAATCATCAGGTAGAATCCAGATCCCAAGCTGAGAAATGTCAGAGTTTGCTTTCTCTGACAGTTTGGAGTGTTTTCAGTATGCTACCCCTACTCTTAAGGAGACCAGCTTAGGTATTGACATCTCTGACAGCACAGAATTGAAAACAATGAACCCATACTTTTCTACTTTTTCTTTTTCAAAAAACATTTATTTGAATTGTGAGGTTATCTGCTCTTGCCAGTCTGCTAATTTGCTTCACCCAAAGGATGAAATGATCAGCTCAGTTTTCAGACATCTATTCCTACAAGACTGGCATCTCTAACTCCCAAACTATTTGGCCTTTGTATTGTAATGACTCCTGTTGCTACCAGGGGAGACAACAATGAAGAATTTACTTCTTGGTTTCCATGGTGTGATTATTAGGGCTTGTACATTTGTTTTGTTCAGGTGGCTTCTGCATGCATCATACAGCTCTGGGATGTCTAGTCATTCTCTTGTCCCTGTCATTAGAAATGACATTTCTTCAGCAAGCATTTGCTAGGTATTTTTAAGGGCTGTTTAGTTTGGTCTGTGTAATATTTTCCATTTATTATTTGTAGGTGAGCCCTATGTTCTATTTTTTCAGCTCAATATAAACCAGTTATAAAATACATCTGAACATGGGTACTCGCAGAACAGCTATTCCCACCCAGTACCCCTTTCTTGATTTGTAGGTCAGAGTTCCCTGTGAACATGCTGGGTGAAGCAGTATCCCAAACTCACCATCCCATTAAGTGCCTTTAGAGCAGCAGTCTCGACCATGAAAAGAAAAGCAAAATCCTTTCCTTGTTTTCTTGTAAAGTTTAATTTTAAAAGTACCTGTATTGAATAATTGTTTTCTGGTTTAGTTTTTATGGTGGCAGTACTGTACATTGCGTTCACTTTCTCAGTAATGACAGCCAAATGCACTTTTCTGTTCATTATCGTGAAAAAAATGGTACTACCATGGATATCAGTCGTGTCTTTGAATGTTATCATTCAAATTGGCTTGTATAACGGCAAAAGAGATTATTTGATGATTAAATCTCTATTTATCATTCCCATTTACCATTTTTTAACTAAGACACATACTAACTCATGCTGAGCATGTTTGTTTTACAGTTCCACTCTCATTGCCAAAATTTTACTCGCTTTTGTAGAGTTCAAAGGCAGATTTTCTTGGCACTGTGGAAAACTGAACCTAAAAAGTAACAAAGGCTTTTTTCTCTTTGAGTCTTGGTTACCCCAAGCAATACCTGTTTCTGCTTTCAATCAAAACAAAACTACAACAGGATGGAACTTCTTGTGGATAAACCAAGGCACAAGTTGTCTTCCCACCACAGCAAGAAGTAAAACAACTGAAGCAGCCCATGTTTATGGGCAGGACATTTTTCAGCTACACCTTTGGGCATTGGCAGGCCGAGAGTTACACAAAGCAACCTGCGTGTCTCTGCAGAAGGCTGTGATCATTTTGAAGCAAGTTGCTTCTGCAAATGGGCAAAAGTACTGGAAACAGGAAGGTATAGCATGTAGCAAATAATGTTTCTTAGATTTGTAAACCATGTTAATGTGCTTTAATATTTTTCCTATGTATATTGTTTTTAAGAAAATCAATCCCATCTGTTTCATTAAAAATACCTTTTCTTAACAATTGAAACAAACAAAAAAAAGTTAAAAATCCTTGATTTTAAATGAATCTTGAATTTTGTTTTTGAAATATGCCTAATTGCCTGAAAGCCTTGTCTTTGTTTCTACTTTATTCTCCTCCTTCTTCCACTACTATAATGGGGTTTAATTTTCAGAGGAAATTCTTCCTTTCTTTTACATCTACCTTTTTATTAATTTACATTTTTATTTATTTTCAATATCCTAGCTTCCTATTTTTATTTTTTTTTAAATATGAATAGATTTGTGAAAGGGATCCAACAAAATAGGGGAGAAAAAGTTTGTTTCTTTCTAAATGCAGGGAGCAATGTTTCCTTAAAATTAATTTTACATTTTTGTACACTTATCAGCAATAAGAAGGAGCAAAACTAAAGGTTCAGAATATGAACACTCCGAAGTGTCCTGATATTTAATTTTAAAAAATTAACAGATTAGTATTTCATTGTCACTAACTTCCTATTTTAAACAAATTCATCCAAAACATAATGCAGCAATTAGTGTACAGCTAAACCAGTGCTCATGTATTTATACTAAAGCATTAGCAAAAGTATAAAAAATATTCTGTTCCTTCACAGATGCTACTCAAAGACTATTCTACTGAAAGGCTGTTCTGAGACTGAAAATAAATTGTTTCTTCCCCATTTCGGTTTGAAGAAATTAATATATGTCTTTGCCTTGCAAAAAAACCAAAAAAACAGATGCTACCCTTTTATCTTGTGCCCTATTTGCTGATCACTAGGAACAGTGCTAGAAGTGGAATGCTCTCCTGTACCTTAATGCTCTGACGATAGTGAGGTGTTATCTCAAAGGCTGCCTCTCAACCTCTACCCTGTCACATTAGCCCAGATCAGCTATGCAGTGTGCACTGTCAGTTCTTGAGGTTAAACACTCTATAACTGGTGAAAAGGCTTTCTCAGTTAGGGGCCACAACTGTGAACTTTCTCATGAGCAGAGAGACTTTTAGGACCAACCTGCCCTTTCTATCTAGGCCAAAGCTTTCTGTAACTTGGCTGGTGCTGGGACAACCTGCTCAGTGCAGCTGATAGTGATTGTCAGCAAAACTGATCTGACTTCACAGAGGCTTTCAGTGTCTTACGGTAGATTTTTGCTGGGTTGTATTGTAACATTTTTAATAAACGTTTCAGCCTGCATTCAGGAAAAGATTTAACTTTCAACTGCACAAGAACTTAGAGAAGGCATTTCAGTTCATGAGAAAACTCTCCAAATCCCCCCAACCTGCTAAAAGCAAAATTTTGAATGTCCTGCCCTTTGATTTCTTAAGTTAATGTGTTTCACTCGGGGGCCCATTTCTCCTCAATTCAGTAAAAAGTACATACAGATGCCCAGCTCAGCACTATGCATCCTACACCTTGTGTCAAATCCCATGGTGCCTGAATCTGTGTTTTCTTTCTGCCCCTCTCAGGATAAAATTGCTATGGTTGTTGTCCAGTATGCTCAGCAGACTGTAGGCTGAAAAGTCATGGTAGTGGCTGTTAGGAAAACTATAGGGTGCTCAGATTCAAATTAAGATTTGCTGGGACATGAAGTTGTTTTGCACAGGAATGACAGAAGAGATGATGTGTGGCCTGGCTAGATGCTGGGATGCTTTTGCCATCGTCCCTCCTCACAGGAAGCATTCATTTGGACCCAGGTAGCTTCAGACTCTGCGTTTTTCTCTCTCAGGGGTCATAGTAATGTCAGCATTTAAGGCAGACTTCTGACACCGGAACAGGATCGAGTAGCTTCACAAGGGCTGGAAACTTTTCTTTGTGTGATTTTGGACAGTGGCTCCAATAAATAGTATTCATGTTTTTATAGATTGAATGTTTGGCTTGAGCTTTTGGTAGTTCTTCATTTCTGAGTACTTGATTTCTCTTCTCAAAAGAGAGCTGAAGATTTACTCTGTAAAAGCCGTCATAGCAGCAATTTGATGACTGTCCTCTCTTAAAGCTAGGCCGTAGGATAGACAGTACTTGTCCTTTACTCTCCTTGGGCTATTTTCTTCCTCTCTATTCCCTTCCCACAAGCATGCATCCAGCCAAACACTCCATAAATTCTGCTCTGTAAGACATAAATTTTGTTTCTCCCAGTGGCTAGCACTGTTGACCAAATGATGTTGCCAGTGATATTTGCGGAACCATTTTACTTGAATTGCATAATTTTGATGCATGATATTGGAGTCTTCATTTTGTCAAGAGTACAACATTGAAAGGAAGAAAAAGCAGCAAAAAATGTGCCCTCTGTGATAAAAAAAAGGATAAGAAGGTGCCACTTTTGTAGTCACCTTTGCAGGCAAAATTATACTGTTTTAAAGCCAGTTATATTTCTCTGAGGACCAAAAGGAAAACTGTGCAGAAGTTAAATATTGCAAGACCAAGAATTTTTCAGCTAGTGAAATAGAAAAATATCTACTACTGGGCTACTGCTCAACTCAACTCATCTCATCCCCTGTCATTTTCTCCTCCTGATAGAAATATTTTTATGTAACCAAGCTGTAGCTGTTTAAGTCTTTCCCATAAGCCAGAGGGTTTGAGATGCCTTATTATTGCTGGCAATTTTTGCACTTCCTTCCTACTGCTATAATAGCAGAGTCTGTGAGGTTCCTCATAAAGAGACAAGTGCCAGATACTGACACATTGCAGAACTCAGCCCCAGGCTTCCCAGGCTCATCCCCTTATTACTGAAGCAGAATGGAAGTTGTGAGTTCACAAAGATTTACTTGGATAGTGCTAATGCATTTTAAGTGATAAACTTTCCAAAATGGAATGATTCTCACTCAATGCACTGGAAATAAAAAATCATGGTACAGTATTAACATGTTCCACTTTCCTCTTAAAACAGTTGCCATCAGATTGTTTTCTTCTTGCAAGCAGAAAAGAAGAGATTCCTTCTCTTATGCCACCTCACATATCACACATATCACACTTACGCCGTGAACGACTTCCCCTTCTGCCTGTTGGGGCTTAGCCTTAGATGACTTGATTATTATGAAGTTAAAAGTAACAGAGCTGTTCCTAACTTCACATGAAAGGCTCACCTTGATTCTCTTTGATTTATAAAGAAGAAGGTTGTAGCTTGCTATAAGGCCTTGTCTCTATAGATCTCCATGTATGCTTTGGTTGTCCAACATACAAGTGAATTTGAGAACAAAAGTCATTCATCTATGAAAACATATGGCATAAGGCTCTTCTATTTAAAGGATATGGCCTATGTATGCCCTAATTTCTTCCCATTCACAATCTGAAATCCGCCTTATCAAACACTCCTCTTATGTGCTAGTGCTATGATGGATTTAGAGAAACTATTTTGCCTGGGTTCACTCCACTCTCCAAAGGCCCACAGAAAAAGCCTTCAAAAAATGGGGTAACTCTTCCTTTACAGATGATGGGATACCAGAAGACTCATTTACCTAATGCCTTTGTGTAAAGTTTTCAGGCAGACCTAAGACCTTGGGTATCGCTAGTGAAGAATGACAGCGTGGCAAACTGTGAATCCAACACACTCCACATCCTGGATCAAAACTGAAAACTGTTAGAATAAAAGAATAGCAAATCGTAAAAGGGTACGCATCGTGTATTGACAGTTATCTTATAACTATAAAACGTGTGTCAACAGTTTGGCCACAACATATATTAGTAGTAATTAATAACTGACTACTTCCCTGGTAAGTAGGCTTTCTGTTTAAATGACTAACAGCATCTAAATAATTCCTTATTTTTAGTGTGCATGCCTTCCACACTCCTTTCCTCAGAATGGTGATATAAAGGAAAGCTGAGGGGCCAAAATCTGCAAAGCCATAAGCAGGAAGCTCCATGGGCAGGTACATTCCTTTAACTGGAATGGTTAAGTAATGTTGTTGGAGAATATTGGCTGATGAATAGTGGAGTGCGATGGTTTAATTAACTTCCCATGGGACCCATCAGACACAATTCTACTTTTTTCAGTTGTGAAATATATAATTGGTTTGGCTGAGAGTTTTTCTTTTGGAAAACACTCCTTCTTATTCATTCCCTGATCTGGATGATGAGGTTGATTGGCTTGTAGTAACAGCGTGAAAAAACACATTTATTTGCTATCTACTGTAAAAGGCTTTGATTATTTTTCCTCAGATGAGAAAGTTTTTGGAGAGGCTGTAATTCATCATCTGACTCAAGAGGGGATCCTTTACGTGTCACAAGCAGCTTGATCAGACCCTCACAGTCTGTGACTTAATATGAAAAATGTTCTGCATTTATCCTACCAGACCACCAGCAGTGTTATGTTCAGAGCAGGCAGAAGAAAATGTATGATGTCTTTCTGAGCAATATCTTCCTTCTCTCCTGTGGAGAGGGTTAGGTGGAGAGGTTTGCAGGGTGGTTAAAGACTTCTAATGACTGAAATCAGATTGAGAACAGTGTTTCTAAATTTCAACAGAGGGTTTTATTGTCCAGTCGTAGTCCCTACTTTAAAATGGACAGCAAATAAAAGACAGCAAGATCATGGCAAGATCATTCATTGTAGGTGACTCTTTACCTTCTGCTTAATGGAAGTGAGGAGCAAGGTGATGTATGAAGCAGTCTCTGAGTCTCATTTTGTGTTTTCAATTCAGAAGGTTTTCCTGAAAATCTGAATGTACAGTACCCTGCTCAGATGGACTGTATCAGAGAAGAAAAAGGAATTGTCACTGCAGACTTGTGACCTGATTTGCAATACTTTAAAACAAGCAATCCATTATAGACTAGAGTCATCAGAAGGAGATGAAAGAATTATCTACTGGTTGAGGGTTGGGGCTTTTTCTTTTTTTAATGCAGGGTGTTTGGTACAAGATTGTTAAGCATTTATAGATGAACACTGGACGGAGTGACTCAGGCTGCCACCAAACTTCATCCATCTCCTCATTTACACCAGTAAATACCACTGCCCTCCCATCTCACAGAATAAAAGGGAAGTGCGCGGATTCCTGCGCTATTTACACAGAGAAGTCAGAGGTGTGACAAGACTTTGGAACTGGCATCTTGCCAGGGGAATGCTTTTCCAGATGACCTAGAAGGAATGGCTCTGCAGTACCGTTATCTCTCTCACTTCAGAAATTTGAGGGTGACAAAGTAGCCCTGCAACTTTTAGGATGGTGTAAGTGGTGTAGCAAGTAGCCCATAATGTATTGGCTTTCAGTAGCAATGGGATTCTTAACTTTTCTAACATTTTATACTAATGAAAGTCAAAGTTGTCTAGGAAAAATGTGGCTTTCCTCCTGCAGAAGATGTCTGCATCTACCTGTACTGAATTTGGACCCAATAGTTGCATAAAAGCAAGTTTTAAATAGTGTTAAGTCCCCTCTAACACCCTTATTCAAGTTCCCTTTATATCAACTTTGGAGATTTTTTTACATTTCACTTTTATTTCTTTCTTTTTTGCAGCACAGGTAGATTTGCCCTGAAATTTCAGGATAAAATCATGTTTACAAATTAAATATTTGGTGGAAGCTAACCCATTTTCCAGTTATAACACTTTTATGGCTTCAATATACCTCAAGCACTACCTTTGACTCACTAATTCAGGCCAAAATCATCAGGGAAGATGGAAGCTACTTATTTAAGGCTTGGATTCGATCCCTAGAGTCTTCCATCTTGTGGAAGATGCTCAAGAAATACAAAGTTGCAACAGTATTTCTCTCACTGATTTACAAAGAAGGAAAGTTTTAAAGCTTAGTAATATACAAATGCTCAGCCACTGAAGCCAAGCAATGCCTTTGAAGGTGTAAGCATGTGTTATATACACTGTCAGAGTTGTATTACAATACCTTACATTACAATACATTTCAATGCAATTTGTGTGTATATAGTACTCCCAACACCTTATTGAAAATGAAGATGTAGGTCCTTCCTTGACTGTCATTCTGCTCTTATTGAGCAGCACATAATTTTAGACACAGACGAACTGCAAACAGCCAGACCATTTGTGACAAGTCCATTATTCTGAATGAGGGTGGCAAAATCTAGTCCAGAAGGAGAGAGTACTTTATGAAGATTAACAAGAAAAAAAGGGAAAATATCTTTTGAAGAAAAAAAGCCTCCTATATTAGCTATAAAGAAACTTTACTTTTGCACAGCATCTTGTTCAATTTCAATAAGACGAGGCAGTGATAACATGATTCTATCTATCTTAATTTCATTTTTAATATGTTGTCTTAAACTTCCATTATATACAAAGGAGATAAGCTTACTTAGTTCCTAAAGCAATAAATTACCATAGCAAGAGTCCTTTATCGTTTGAAGTTGTAGTTCAGTTCCTAACTAATTTTAAAGAATTTCAGATGTAAATAGGGATTTATAACCCAAGCACAGAGTGTGAGATGCCATTCCCAGCCAAAACTTACAGCGTTTGTTCAAGTTGGCAGAGCCAAGTGGACGGAGTGGTGTAAAATATCTTTGCTCTGTTTTACTAATTACTGCACGGCTGCCAAAGATACAAGCAGAGAGATAGGACTTCAAGGGATGTGCTGGGTGTTAGACTGCAGAGTCTCTTTCTGAAATTAGTGAACATGAAAGGAATGTGTTGTGAGCTCCTATCTACTGTTTATCTATGAGGGCCCAGCAGATAGTGAGCTTGACAGTGAAATTCTAGATGAAATGCCAAAGTTTCCTTAGTCCCTGGGACCGCTCAGTGTATCTTTTCTTGCTTCATAAGGGAGTGACTGGTATTTGAGCACTGATAACAGCAATCTTTCTGGTGGTGCCGAGTTAGAAAAGACATTCCTCAAAAATAAACAGCAGAACAACTAGTTTCTTTTTTTTCCCCCCCGCGAGTGGCAGTCCGTGTGAGAGTCAAATCAATTCATGAAGCAGAACAATTAAGCCTATGCAGATCTAAACATCTATTGCAGGATAAGAAAGCTTCATTAATTTTGATATGTGTGAAGTTAGAGGTGAGCATGGCAAATGGGAGGAAATGTGTTGTAAAAACTTTCTGTAGAGTTACAAAAGCCATAAAATGAGTTCTTTTATATGTAAATTTGTACAGCTGTGTTTAGGAAAGTTTATGAAAATCACAGTTCTTGCCATAGATAAAAACAGATTCCAAGTAGCAAAATAAATTATATTCTTTGCTATATGTATGCACCGCAGTTTAGGTATATTTAACTGCCCTTTCTCAGACATACTGTACATAAAGAAGAGGATTTTCCTGTTGGGAACTGAAGTGATTAAAAGTTGTATGTTCCCCTTGCACCTCCTGCATTATCTTAGGAGAAATATACAAGTACCAGTCAGTAGTTACTTTAAATTATTTTAAAAAACCCTGGACAAAACATTAAATATTGAATCTTATTCAAATCTCCTATTCAATCATATGCAATTAGTAATACTTAGCTTTTGAAATATGTTTCTTTTTCTCTAGTATTTTCATTTTCCTGTCTGAAAAAATGCATTTTGTTCCACCAGTAATTAAGTTTTTACATGTTTTACCCTGGGCATATCAACAACCCATGCCCTTGGCATTACATGCAGACCATGAGCAGTTGGAGAGAAGCTCTAATGAGGATGTTGTGTTACCAAACCAACTTTAAGACAGCGCAATCCCAAGTCCTGACGGTCTCTTGAGGCCAGTGTCATCACGTTAATCAGTCTCCCCTAGTTTTCCTGGGCACTCAGCTTGTGTCCCTACCTCTCAGGCATGTTGAAAACCGCTGGCTATATCTCAGGGGATCACTCTTGGTCACCCATCTTCTAGCTGAGGAGGCACAATCTGTGGTCTAGTGCTTGTAACACATTTGCCATGTACAAGGGGAAACATCTATTCCACTTTGCCAAATCGAATGCTGGTAAATGCACCTCAGTCAAATACTTCTAGCAAGCAAAACTGTCATCACTGATAACATGAAATATCTGTAGGCATTATCAAGTATGTTTAGATCAAGTATAAACATAACACTAGTTCTAGATGTTCTGTGTCTTGATGTTTTATTGGAAATGAATGTAAAAGATGATGGCAAAGGCAAATATAGGAATAGATTATCTGAACATTGCTTGTGTCAGATACATGAGAAGTTACATGCTCATTTCTAACACCATTTATTTATTCTAAAATGATCCTGGAAAGATATTCCAGCTTGCTGTTGTAAAATCTGAAACAATTGTATGTTTACTTGTGTATGTTTACTTGAAGTGTTTAACACTGGTAGGTATTTCAGCTTTTAGCTATGTAATGCTGCCCGTCCCCATACCTTGGCAAATCAAACAAATGCATTTCCCTACTGGAAGTAGAATTAAATAAAAGAAATATTTAAGTTTTGTTTAGTTAACTATTAAACCACATATACTGAGTATTATTTCATTACAATGCAGGCTAGTATCTGACTTTATTGAGTAGTGACTGGAAGATACTGTATTTTGTCAATCTGTTCAATATCCTTCCCTGAGATGAGATCCATTCTAACTCTTTCAATTGGTCTCTCAATTTTAAGTGTTTCAATACTATTCCTACAGCAAATGGCCAATGGAAATAGATGGCTATCTTTGAAAGCCTCTGTAGGGTCTTTCCATTCACCTAAATTTAAGATTGGTTGCTCTTAGCTTTTTGAGAGGCTGTGACTCTAAACAAACCAGCTTTAATTATAAAATCAAAATGATAAAGTGAAGAACTTTAACCTTAGCAAAGCAAAGACTGTAATTCTCCACATTTTCACTTAATGGTACCCTTAGTAACAAAGCAATTGTTTTCTGAACAAAAACCAAAATGAAACCTGTTTAAACCAATGTTTTTTACTAAATATTGTTCTGGGCAATGACAGTGCATCATAATGAAGGAAAAATATTTCTTTTGGCTAAACATACCCACCATCAAGCCAATTCTATCTAATGTAAAATTTCTTTTCACACTAACTTCATAACACAGAAGGTCTTTAGCTTAAGTGGAATTACATGAGTGTGAAAATGATTTGGAGAAAGAAGAAAGAAATATTATTACGGTATGCAAACACACACACACACATCTAAGCAGAGTTATCCATAAAATAATGTATGTGTACCTATACAATATATAAATACAAGTCCATATACATCTATGCAGATACTTATTTTTTGTTGTTACAGCTGGAAAGGTTCACATAGCCAGACAAATGTATGAGCAATGAAATTTTTAGCAGCCAGTGAAAATATTTCTTCAGATTATGAAACTTTCTTCAAATGCCTAAAAATTATGAGTTTATCAACATTATAAAAACCTTAATGACAGAAGAGCACCTTCAAAAAATATCTGTTCATTCATTGGCGAACATTTATCACTTTCTGAGTAATGCAAAGCTTATCCGCTGGCAGACTCAACAATGTTTTCTGACAAAAAGCACAACCTTTAAGCATTTACAATTTTGTTACGAGGCTTCCTCCTCCCCTTAACTGACCTGTAGGTGAAAATTTCAGCAATTTATGTCAATATGGGATATGATAAATTTAATGCACTGAGATCTACTTTATTTTTTCTATTTGAAACTGAATTTCTAAAGTAAAGTCATGAATTATATTTCTAAAAATCAATGTTTATATTCATAAACCAATTTACTAACACATTCACTTTGCTATTTGGGTGGATGACAAGCACTTCATTATTAAACTACAGAGCTACAATTAAAATGCTAACCTAAAAAAGCATTGTTTACAGTAAGAAAGACCAACCAGTCAATAAAAAACAAACAAACAAACAAAAACAAAAATACAAAAAAAACCACAAAAACCCCACCAACTAACCAAAAAAACCCCAACAAATCTTTGAATATCAGAGCCCTTGACCAAAATGAAGCTTTTCTTCCTTGTGGATTATACTCAGAATTTAACATATTTGAGGACAAACCTGTCAGAAATTGATCTTCTAAAATTTCCCTTCTAAATGTAGTATTTCCTCTCTGTGCTAGTCAAACAGTAGTATTACCTCAAATTTGTAAGTAAAGAGGTGCTAAATCAGTTCATTGAAGTAAGTTCTAATTCTAAAGCATGAAGTGCCCTGATTCATCTGGAAGGAATCTCCTCTACAGAAAAAGAAATGTTTAATCTGTGTGGGTTGATCGTATTTGTATGTACCACACCAATTTTAAACATTTCCCAAAAAAGGATTTCAAAAGGACAGAAATGAATCAATTTTTCACCACAGTCATATCCCAAATCATTAATTCCCCTTGCTACTTTTTTTTTTTTTCACTTACTGTCTTTGGACAGATAATACCAAATCTGCCTGTTACTTATGTCACAGTTTTGTGGTCCCTGTTTTCCAGAGTTTTATGTGCTGTCCAGAAGACTCATCAACAGTTCAAGTAATCAAGCTTACTGAATGTTTAAGTGATGCAGTAATAAGTTAGCCAGCTGAATTGTTTCTGATGTGAGTTGAACCTGAGCAAGTACATAATTTTTGTTTGCACCCTTTTCACAGTGGTTACATAGTCAGATTTCATTTAGTGCTACTCTGTTACGTGGTAGAAGGCTAAGTATGATGTGTGGAAAATAAGTTCTGTTACTTGGTAGGAATTACAGAATGTTTTCCTTTCAATTCAGAGACCTGTATTTAGTGAGAGGGTGTTAAGATCTACCAAGTGGAGAGATGCAAATGGTCAGAAAATTAACTCTCCAACCACTGAAAAAGTGGACAGAAGAGTACTGCTTGAAGTAGGAGCATGTTTCTGGAAAGAGGCAGACAAATCTGCCAGCCTCTCTAGTGCTCCTATTAGTTTTCACTTCATATTCCCATTGAAAATAATCTCTGCCATGGAAGAGCAAATGTTACCTTGCCTACATGGAGGTCTCTCTACAGAGATGCAAGTACTCCTGAGAGTGGTTTGACCCCACCTTAAGATAAAGAGATAAAGTGCCTCCGGAGATGCATTTGCCTCTCTCTCTTCACAGCATTTCTAGGTGACTGCTCTGTACCACATGCCTGACTAAAATGCGTAAGGTGGGGTGAGATGAACTGCATCTTAACAGCTGAGTCAGTGTAGGGTTTTCAGTGTTTGTTCACCACCTTCATTCTCAGATTGTCATGGAAAAGAATTCCAGGGCATATTTTAGTATTATTTGTTTCTTATCAATTCATGTGCCGTGGGAGAACATAGGTTTATTGCTCCCAGTAGCAGCAGCAGTAGACATTAAAATGATAATATATCCATTTTTTGAGGCAAGGAAAAGTTGTGGACAGCTAGCTATTTAAAATATTTCAGAAGACAATAATTCTCCTAGGGAAGCTTGAAATGGCCTTAATTACCAGTCATAGATTAGGATTTAAGAAAACTACTCTGCTGTTCCCAACCCCTGAGACTGGAAAAATCATTTTTTCTTCCAGATTTTTACTAGTTATTAGAGGAAGATAAGAAAATATGAAGGAAAGTAAACATAATGAAATCTCAGGTTGCAGAGAAAAGTAAAATTCAACAGATTCTTTAGAGAATATGTCAGCTTTTTCTCACAGGAAAAGTAGTTTGGGATATATAACACAACCTGAGCACTAGGGAAACTGATGTAACATTTCCTGTTCTGGTACAGACTTTCTGATTGACCCTGGAGAAGTTCTTTGAATATAGTTGACCACTGTCGCAACCTTTGGCATTTTATAAAAAAAATGAAGCTTTTCAGTCTAACTGATTATTGTAGAGTTTAATAATTTATTAAAAAAAAATAGTTATTTAACTCCAGGGTTGCTCTCAACTATTTTTACCTTCTTGATTTTCAAGCCACTTTCAATATTATTGTTATTCTTAAGAGACTATGTTCACAAATTTTACCCTTTAAGTATTATCTATGGGAGAGGATACTGATTTTTGCTTTCTTCTTATTTTCTTCACTATCTTAATTGATATAATTTAAAACTATAAGGTGAGGGAGACATACACATGTGCAAGTACCACAAAAGTCAGTAGTAGTCCTGTTTGCATGCGAAAAGTTAGACGACTGACACTTTATTAGCACACACTTGACACAAT
The DNA here is from genome assembly GCA_036023395.1 of Myiotriccus ornatus. Classification (NCBI taxonomy): domain Eukaryota; kingdom Metazoa; phylum Chordata; class Aves; order Passeriformes; family Tyrannidae; genus Myiotriccus; species Myiotriccus ornatus. The sequence continues at coordinate 80,403,292 of JAYRBT010000114.1, forward strand.
TCTTTGTAGCAGAGTGAAGGTACTGCAGAAATGCAAGATTCCTGTTGGCAGACCTTCACGATATGCCTGGCAAATTAAGAGAACAGAGCGCTGCACTTTCAGCATCAAGTATTTTTTTTCCTTGAAGTTGATAGCAAACAGAACCCGTTGCTGTTTGGCTTTGCTTCTTAAAAAGGAAGTATCTGGTATCATCAGTGTTTACTCTTGGCCACTGAATACCAAGTACATCACCATGAAAATGGAGCACCTGGCCACCTTTACTCACATTGCATGGGACATGCTCCCCTGAGTCATGCTCTAAGGATCAGTTAGTGTTTTCTTGGATCGCCATTCCCAAAATGGCAAGGTCTTTCCCCTTACCTTTTGGCTGAGTTGAAATGTTTTATCTTCTACATGGCTCCCAGCTTAAATTTTTGTTTGATCAGCTCTCTCATGCTTTAACCTTCAGGATTATTTTACCTCACTATCCACATTTCATACGGCTTTTGGCTGGCAGTAATAGATTTAGAGAGCAAATTTAGAAGGTTTTACCTCTAAATTCCCCAAATTCCCTGCCACTGCTCTGTTTTACCTTACTCCTTGACCCTACTCAGTAGTTTAATACTAGAGAGTTTGATATATCAGCTGTATGCTCCTCCTTGTCCACAGTCCTCCTCTTCCCTGGACCATAGGACCTCCAGTCACATGAGGACCTTATCCACCTCTTCTAACCCTCTACAGTACTGAATACTAAGGGCAAGAGCAAAGACACTGGAAAACAGTGCATCCCCTTTGTAATATTTAGCATTTCTTCCTTCACCTTCTCCCTACCTGTCGAGATGGCAAACTCTGTGGTTCTGAAATTTTGCCTCTTCTAAATCACTTAATACATTAATCGTATTAAAAGGGAATAAATAAAACCATTGCAGTTGTAATCAAAAGAAGTGCTGAATAACTTTTTTGAGATTTTGATAAAGCAGAAATACACACTTTCCAACCCACTATGGGTTTCCCTGGAGTTACAGAATATGCGTTTTGGTTTTGTGGCTTTCATATCTAGAAGAAGAATAAGCATGGAAGAGGCATAACATTTCCATTGGCTCCATTCTGAGAAGCAGTAACTCTCTTAATCCTGGAAGAAAAATATTTAGTTACAATGGTGACTATGTTGTGGGTGCTGTCTCATTTAGGCTCAGATATCTTGCATTCTCCTGATGACAAGTAAGAGTTCAAGTTCACTTCGTCAGCAAGAGGTCAGCTATCACTGCCCAATGGGCTGATATCCATTAGCCTCATTGTGTCACTCCCAGCTCCTTATTGTCCTGGTCTTGCAATAGTGATAGCCTCAGCTGGTTATCTGCCTGCTTTTCAAACGACAGGTCTTCTGCATTGCTCTTAGATTTTCTCCTAAAACTGAGTCAGAGGACACTTGTCCTGTCTTCCTGGGAGTATTCAGGAAACCTCTAAGGAATTTGTCAGCTAAAGATCACCCAAACTTTTGTGTCATCAATATTCATTTACACAGAGGTAAAGGAATGGGCAAAATTCTCTTTCTATTGAAATCAATAGTAAAAGCCCACAGTTTCACTGTCAGAGGAGACAGTCAATTCACCATTACTAGCCACTAGTGAAAACTCCACGTCCCCAGGCAGCCCTGGTGCTGAGACAATGGCAGCACAGACTCAGGTACGTTCTCTCAAACCCAGTGCTGCCGAGCTCCTTCCATCCCATAGACATCTTCACTGCTCCTCAAGAAGTGAGCAGAGGATATGCAGCAGCAAAATAGGCCTTGAGCATCTCTGGGTGCACCTGGCCCCCCACTACCTATTTCCATCCAAGGTGTGATGCTTTGCAGGGTAAGGTACATTCCTCCCATGGGGGTGATGAGGCAACAGGGCTGGGGTTGCAGCAATCACCCTTTTGTTGTGTGACTTTTTTTCCTGTTTGGTGCCCTGCAGGGTATTTTGTAGTCCAAAGGCAGGGTCCTGGAGGTTTTCTCACAGATACAGCTCCTGCTGAAGCAAACTGTCAGTGTTTACAGCCTCATAGCCTCTTGGACTTTCCTTAGTTGATGGCTTTTCATTATTGGAGGAATGTGTTCACTTCTTTCTCTATTTCCTGTGCCCCCTGAGAAGAGTGAAAATGGACTCCATCCACTTAACTCTCATGGTTTCTGAGTTTATGCAATACTTCATCACCACACTTACAGGACTGAAATTAGCCAGCAGTTATTGTTTGCATTATTACAGGCAGCCCACAGCTAGGGAGTCAGTATGTGGTAGCCAAAGTATGCACTTTGCCACCAATCACAGGTGGTGACAATACAGTGTACACTTCACTGCCTGCTGTCATCACTCTCAACAAGACATTTCAGTGGTGTTGAGCTTTGAAATCAGATTTCAAGGCGACAAGAGCCCTCAGGATTGTGGAATTTAAAGTCAGTCTTTATCATCAAAGCAGCTTGCACAGCTAAAGTGCCATATTTTTGTTTATGTTAGTGCTACATCTGTAATCCTTAAGATTTGCCAAACTGATCACAAGGTAGCCACAGGGGAAGGAAAAAGGAAAGAGAACAGAGAGATTTAATCAGGGCTATATTTCCAATATGTTGACTATTAAAAAAAACTTTGCTACGTGAGGACTGCAACACGGCAGATCTCTCTAGTGCTCTTGTGGCACTGACATGTTGAAAGCCACATCACAGGCACGTCAGTTCCCTGTCTCCATAGGGGATTGGGTTCTTTCTTCAGACATCCTCTCCTGCTTTTTTCTGTGTTAGTTTTGAAGGCTTTCACCTCTTCTGTTGCTATTTTCAAATGGTGGGAGGAAAGATAAGGTTACCCGGCAGCATGGACATGGTTACACGGTCCAGTCCCGGGTCTGTGCGAAAAGGGACATGGAAAACCAAGGCAAAGGAAGGGAAAGGAAAAGCCAGGGTCAGGGGGACCATAGTTTTGGAATTAATCTTGCAGTTGTGAGAAATCACACCCATAACTGAATCACACAACAATCATGAAATTATTGGGAGAACCATGAGAAAGAAGGGGCATCCTGGTTCCTTGTAGGTGCGTTTTTGTGGTACATCTACATCTGCTTTTACTGTGTGGTACATTATGTCCTCTGTGGGAAGATCTGGACTGGTGACGTGTAGAGTGCTCAGGGACAGCCCAAGTTTGTAATAACTTGCAATAAGTCAGTATCCTCACTGACTTATGCTCTGTCTAGAAGTGACATCTAGTCCTTATGCCACTGTCTGCCCATCAAGAGAAGATGCCTCTAAGATCTAGCCATCTTAGAGAAAACCATAAGTTCAGATACTGGAAGAACCGTTTGGGAAGGTGGGATGGGGTGGGGGGAAAGTATCTGAAACTTTGTTTTAAACATCAACATGTTATTTTTGCTCGGGGTAAAAAAACCCTGATGTTAAATCAATTAGCTCTTTTGCTTAGATCTTTGACAGCTCAGTCTGGAATGACTTGAAGTATAATAAGGAATTTTATTAAATTCTGTTCTACTTTTTCTACAGTCCATTGTGGGACAGAGCAGCCGAGCTGAGCTCAGGGTGTTCAGGTGTACTCCTGCCAGACCACTCTGCCCTCTGTAGTTATAAAGCCTTGGTCAACAGACATGTCAGGAGATTTCACTGCCAGTGAATTTAACCTACACACCAGCGAAGCCAGAGGGATTTCTCTATGAGCAGGAGTTGTAAAAATGAAACTTTAAAAACAAATGAATGTCTACATTTCATTGGGAAGTTAGCCAGGGGCCATACAACTGAAGTGAAGAGCCTGGGCTGTTAGTGACGCAGCAAGACACAAGAAGGTAGTCAGCAGTTGCCAAAAATTTTACTGGGGAAAATGTGCAAAAATCCCCTTAATCTGAAAGTGGCAAAATGCCTCAGCACTTTGGCAATGATGTTGAACACAGAGTAGCAAAGTGCTGTCCTTCACTTATCTCTGCTTCTAATTCAGTCATTTCATTTACTGTGTATTTGTGTACTGTGCATTTTTATGGGGATCTGCAGGATTTAACTGTTACTGGTTTGGCTGCTGCACTTAGTGTCATGCAGCAGCACTTCACACATGGGAATAATTTTAGATACGCTTTTTTTTGTACAAGTGGATATGGCTTTTCTGTTTGCTTTGTCATAATCTGGGGAACTCTGAAATATGAAAATAATTGGTGCTTAAGGAAGAAGCTGATCCCTCTGCTTGCTGCAAGCAGAATCTGTGCTCTGTGGTGGCCACTGGGGCATCTGGTTTATCTTCAGAGAGCAGACAGCAGCATAGGGTCTGCCTTCAATTATCCTCCTTGGGATGCTTGATGTGCCACGAGCTCATTGAATGGTTCTCCCAAAACAGAAAAGAGGAGAAAGCAGGATGCCAGCAGCATCCCCAGTGACTTGGTCATTTAGAGCACATTTAAATTACTTCAGGTAACACAGAGCTGGCTCACTGCAGTTTCCAGCGCTAGACCATGTCTTCAGGGCATGATCAGTGTCCTGTGCCTGCTTTTCCTTTGGCTTAGTGAGTAAAGCAACCTCACACCCTGGCAGCAGCTCACCTATGGTGCCAGCTCTCTAGTAGTCACAGCCACTTCCTTGTAAGTGACCCTGGAGTGGAGGGCAAATATAAAATCCTGTGTGCCAGTTTTGAAAGGTTAAGGAGACATTTTCGCACAGTCTCAGGTTTGGCTATTTAGCGACATAAATAGCAGCAGATTTAGGTCAGCACAGAGTCAAAGTGAAATTCAGACTTCACTGTGCTGAACAGAAAAAAGAGGCTATTTTCTCTCTGGCAGGCTGTGCTAATTGTGAGGCTGCCTCTGGCCACTAAAAGCCTCATCACTCTAGCCTCTGGTCACCCTTCACTGCCTTCCAGTGTCCACTGGTGTCTGCACTTCTGCAGAGAGTCTATCTGCAAAGTACCCTGAGCAAATCTGGGATGAGAGACTAAGTCTCCACTTGGACAGCTGATAGACCTCGGAAATATGGATCTCATATTCTTTAAGGAATGCCAAGGTAAACTTTAATGTCCTGTGAATAGATTTGACCTCACTGAAGTCTGTGGGAGTTTGCTATTGACCTTAGTGGGAGGAGAATTTTATGCCATTTATGTTCATTGTCTGCCCCTATCCACAATCTCCTTGGAAAAATGCTGTGCTGAGATAGGAAGTGGCATGTGAAACTTAAGAAGAAATTGATTTATTTAAGAAGAAACAGAGAATGAGTTAGAAATTGCAATAATCCATAGAAATTACACATGACTTTTAATGATAATTTTCCCTAAAGGGTTTTGTTTCAAAAAAACAGGTTTCACCTGTGAGAAGCACACACAGACTCTCTGGCTAGAAGGGACACTGTTAGGAGGAATCCTTCAGCAAAACGCACCAGTACAGATGTTCCCAAAGCTGCTATATCTGCTACTTTGAAAAACACTTCTTCCACATCCTCTGCTATGGTGCCAATGGACACTCTTGGGAAATGGAAAAAAGCACACTCTAGATTTTCACATACCGAAGTGGGAATAATGATTCACTAATTAATCCCTCCTTAACAAAACAACAGAAGTACTTGGGAAAAAAAAAGCAGTAAACACTATTAGGATTTTCTGTTGGTGTGCAGGGTGAGCAATATCCTGCAGCATTGCCCAAGATACTCATAAGATGAGCCTTTATTTAATTGGGATTTGTCTCATGCATGTAATTTATTAAAGGGAAAAAAATGAACTGAACACAAAAATTTGCTTCTTAACAATGTGTTTATGTTTATCCCACTTTTAAAAAATTGCTCAAGACTTTCATTATCAGAAAAAAAGAAGCCCAAAACAACAACCTTTTTAATCTTTCTAGGGTCAGTGATGACCATCAACAAAAACAAGTGTAGGTTGTGCAAATTAAGGGCCTGGAAGCACTCTTAACTTAGTCAAGTTTCTCTTAAGACTTCAAAGCATTCTGGAGGGGAGAATACTTGCAACAAGACTGTTTAGGTCAGTGCTTCTTTTTTTAGTATTCATTTTCTGTCCTCCTTTTACTGGCTGATTTCCAAAGTGTGGGCCAGCGTCTTGGAGCCTAAACACAGACTGCAGAAAACAAGCCATGCAAGGATTGCTTGTTTTGGTGCAAAAATAATGAATTTTGTCTGGGGAAAAGAAGAGGGGAGTCTGCTTGTTGCAGCATCTCACTCTATCCTGCACAGAAGGAACAAAACAGTCATCCATCTTATTCCAACATATATAATCTGTAATATGTTTATGCTTCTTCTTTGCTGACAACTTTAATAAGTAGTTGCCCTACAGTCTTAAATAGAAAAAATACTACAGTTCTGGGCTCAGGTTTAACCCCTTCTCTCCAGCGTTTCTGCAACAGCTTGTTTTGGGAGAGGGGGACCACTTGGGATATTCCCGTCCATCATGCTGTTGCTGATATTCCTACCTGATGACAAAGAAACCACCCACCATCTCAGACCTCTCTGCGTAGAAAAATTACTGGCCTATCCATGAGTCCGGTGGAGAGGGCTGACAAGACATAGTACACTCAAATGTAAAACACATGGCTGCAAAACACTTAGTTTCCTGGCAATAATTAAGAATGCTACTTGGCAGGTTGGCAGCCACATAAAACAACTGTTAGTCAGCTTTAAATTTATTACTTTCCCAGCTTATTGAAATGAAACCCATATTATAAACGTATGTATGAAACGAGGCCTCAGATGATGAAACAACATGCATATGAAGTCAAGGCAGAAGTAAATTGTCTCAGGAGAGCTTTAAGAAATCATTGTGTCCTAAAGCAAGCAAAGTACACCTTTTGGGGTGAGTCACCTGAAGTTCACCTGCCTCTCCCAGTTTACTACCATTGAGCAAATGACATATCAAAAACATCAAAATGCTTCCTAATTTTGGTGCAAAACTAGACAGAGAAAAGTTAATTGGCATTTAAGTTTACAATTATCTAGGGAGAGCTGCCTTGTGTGAGATATATGCGCATAGGCAACCTTAGTAGGCCCTTTGCAACTACTGTAAATGAAATAAAACAGCTGCAGGCCACATTTCTGCTCTCCCTGTGCCATTTTGCCTGGCCAGTGTGACAGCCCAGCCCAGGGTTACCGTCCTCATGGTCCCCATGATCCTAATCCCTCCCTTTTGCTGATCAACAGACATCAGCTCTTATCTCCTACAGCCTCCATCTTTTTGGCTGGCCCAAACAGTTCAGTCTCTTACCATCCCTCTTCCTGAGCCAAGCTCTCCATTCCTCAGCTCGTCTTGGAAAAACCTGATCCAGCTTGACTTTGTTTTGTGAACTTCTGGGAATGAACACAGCCTGCCAGGGAAGGGGGCAGCAGTTTCTCCTGCACCATATATGTGGCTGTCCTGCACTTCAGGGCTGTAGGGCATTCCCCAATCTCAAACACTGGAGGAGAAACCAAACTCGTCTGGGTGACCAGCAATGGATTCAACTGCAGCACAGCATCATTATACATTTTGTTTCTGATGGGGAAAAAAAAAAAAAAGAAAGAAAAAAATAATTAAAAAAAGAGTTTACAAATATAGCGCCTGTTTTTAAGGGTCCTGAAATGATTTCAAAATTTAGATCCAAATCCCGTAAACACTTTGCCATATGACTGACTTGACTTGCATGAAGCAACGCTTGCTGGCTCTCTTTGAGGTTTCTTGTAAAGGAAAGCTGTACATGTGCTGAAGTGTTTGCAGAATCAGCTCCTTGGAGCTAAATTGTTGTTTTGAATAGTTCCTGCTCTTCCTGTAGTCACTGGCCCCTTGGGGACATTCAGGTTTCTTCTGGGGTAGAAGAGCTTTGGGTGTTTGGGCTGTGGTAAGCCAAGGCTGTGCTGTTTGCTGCTCTGAGACCTCCCCTCTGCTCTGCCAAGAGGATCAAAACAAATCTGCCTGCACTGACTGACTTTCCTGAAGGTGAGTAACTGTTTCCAAGGGATTAATTGAGCTGATAGTACCTATACTGAAATCAAAGGTAATCTAGTACCCAGAAAATACATTAGGAAACTGCCTCATCATCTGTTTACAAGTTCTTGACAGAGTTTCCAATGGAGATTGTCTGTAGGTGATTTACTTAGATCCTAATGCATGTTCCTAGGAATGGCACATTGAAGTTTTCCTGAAGAGTTAGTGCCTATTGCTTGGTATAGCCAAGAAGCAATATCATTTGTATGTATGCTCAGTTACTTTTGCTACTGGACTGAAAGAGATTTATTTTTTTTTTGGAGTAAGTACTTACCAAAAAAATCCTCACCTGTGCTGAAATATAAATGAAATCTTTGTACACATTTGTAAAAATTAAATGTGCCAAAATGCTAGGCATATTTTTAAAAGCTTAAATAAAATCAGATTTCAAAAATAATTATTTGTGCCCTTGTCTGTGCATGATCATATGAATCCATCCTGAATAATGGAAAATCAACAAGGTTTATCAAAACCAGCATGCATCTATGGAATGTCTTCACATCAGCAAAATGAAGCATTTCAAAGAGAAATACTTTCATGAAACTCCTTGTATGATTATTTCCAAATAGTGAAGCCAACAAGACATCAATTTTTTCAGCAGAAAACAAAGAGCAAATCAACATTACAGAAACATGCAGCAATCATTTTGTCCCCAACAATTTTTTTCTGTCTTTTATAGTTAATACCATTACACTATCCCAGTCAGAAACAATTTCACGGAAGTTGTGAGTGGTTTGAAACTGAGCATTTTGCATCAGAGACTGTGAAACAGCAAAATAGACACCCAAAGCCCAAACCACACTGCTACTGTTCTAAAACATTATCAAAATGCGAAGAGTATATATCTTGGCAGTCAGGTGCTAGATGAAAAGGAGTAGGTGCAGGAGCTGCAGGAAAGAAATGGTTGTGTAGGGACCTACGGTAAGAAGGCTGAGCATTAAAGGAAACAAAGCAGAAAATTATAGGGTAGGGAAAAGATGGGATGAAAAGGGAGGAAAGAGAAAGAGCAAAGGAAGAGAATGTAGGATAAAAGAGAATGGAAAGGGAAGAAGGAAAAAACCTGAGGTTGGGCATCAGAAGGAATAGCAAAATAGAAGATTCATTTGAGTGGAAAAAAAAGCAGAAAAGGGAAAACATAGCATAAGGGAGTTGTAAATTGGTTTGCCTTTTTTTAAGGAAGCTTAATTCCAGAACGTAACAGTTAATAAAGAACACACAAGCATTTTCTAGGGGTGCTTGTATGTACACTTCCTCGTAGATAGGTGCACTTACACTCGAATGGACATCTTGAGCAGCCTATAAAACCATACGGCAATCCCCTCCGAAAAACCGCAACTGTAAACTATGCACATGCACACATGGTTGTGGTAAATGAGGAGCAGTTGTGATAGTCAGTTCTTGGCTGCTTAAAAGATATTGCCCAGACATCTTTCATCCCCTCTGGTCAGCCTGCTACAGTGAGAAAAGCACGAGGAAGTCTGGAGAGGAGAAGTTAGCCCAGAGGCCTTCATGTTGGCATAGGGAGTAGAGAGCAGAAATAGTCCTGGAGTAAGTATTAACGAAACTAGTTACCTGGAAAGCAAAATTCAACAAGGCAGAAGGAGGAACAGAGAAACTTTTGGATGCATAGCAAAACTATTCTTCTACTCTATACGCAGAGAAACATGGGAAATGATTACTGATAAATCTTTCAGGAAGACATAACTTTGGACCAGTACACAGACCTACACATTTAGATGATACTGTAAAAAAAAAACACCCCAAACAACCTCCACCCTGAAATCCACAGTGAAAACAAAGAGAGGAGAAAAGAAATAAGCAGTACAAAAAATAAAGCAGTACAAAACCAGACTAGTTTCTCCCCTCTGTTTCTCAGATAGCTGAAGCACAAGATAGTTTGCTGATATACATTTCTGATGCAATACCCTGCTTTGATTTGTGAACATTTTTTTTCAATTTTGGCACTTTGGTCTGAAATTTCCCAGTAACCTCCCTCCAACTAAGAAATAAAAAGTTAAGTCTGATGAAAGGAATTGAAACAAAGTTGAAAAAACATTTAAGTTAAATTTAAAAAGTTGTTACATTTTTCCTATTTCTAGTTACTACATCTTGTACTTACGTGTGCTCCTAAGTCATGAATTTTTTTTTTTTTGAAATAATTTTGTCCGATCTAGACAGTAACTTTTTTTTTCTCTGTGTGTGAACTTTTTGTGTGCTTTTTGCTAAAACTCCTTTGTTGTAAGGAAGAGGAGTTCTAAAACCTGCCTGCATCCTAAAATTTCTGAATTTTCCCCATTTGATCACAGACACAGTCTGCTTTCTGGCAAGTTTCCAGCTGCCAACTGAAGTTCAAGTCAGTAATGGCATTCTTTTAAAATATGTCAAGGGTAGAAGTTTTATGATGTACTGTACACACATGCTACTAAAAATTTGCAGCAGGGCAAGTCATTTGTAATGAACTTTTTTCACTTGTGAATTATCTGCAGACAGACTGACTTTTTTTTTTCCTAATCTGATTTATTATTTGCAGTTTGTTTCCAATTTCCACTGGTAATTTCTGATTTGCCTTTTTTTTTCCCTCAACTATCTTTTAGTTATGAAATTCTGATAATAAAAATTTGAAGTGGCACCTTTCAGCTGGATGTTTTCTTTGGGTTTTTTGACCTGATCAGATGAGGGAAATTCTCTGTGTTTGTATTTCTGGTGAGCATAACCTTGATATGAGTTAGACATCATCTTTCTATATTCCATAAAGTTTGATTCCAACTAAGAAAAGACCAAAAGCCAAACATAAGCCTAATCAAAACTTGCACTCAGGTTTAAAAAGGACTTTTAGCTTTTCTAAAAATACAGATTTTTTTTTTTTCTATATTGTCACAAATTGCCCAATGGAAAGTTATCTCCTGTTCTCTTATCTTTAATGGCTCCCACAAGCAAAACACTACTCTTTCCTTTAGAAGAGTGGGCAGACTTAGGATCTGCTAAAAACAATAGATGCTGACATTTGATGTGATTAAATTGCAGCTCATGGGGACAGAAGTCAGAGGAGAAATTGTGGAAAGATCTCATTTGCCTTAACAGAATTTCAGTATCATCTATAACAATGGCCTGTTAAAGCACTGTGGCTTCTTTGGAAGTTCACATTTTCCACTGAGCTGTGAAGGTGAGAGCAGATGGTGTGGGAATGGCTGGTTTCCACTTTTTTTTGGAGCAGAAGGCAGTGCCTGCCTTTAGAATGTTTCATCACGGAATCTGCACCAACACTGGGGTGCAGGAGGGTTGCAGGGAGGTCGTTGGCCAGAGGGGCAAAAGCAAAGTAGAAAACACAAGCAGGGTCCAGTGTTCCCGGATGTCGAGCAAATGTTTAGCGTCAAGGCATGTTTTATGTCAATCAAACACATAAACCACTGTTACTGTTACCAGAACTGCATGAGCCTATAAAGATGCACTTTTAAACCTTTAAAAGTAAGGTTCGGTAATTACATCTCATAGAACCCTCCAGGTCCCAGGAGTGCTTTTCCTGCTTTTAAGATACCCAAGGCGGATGAGGTAAAGGAGAAAAAAAAGAAAGCCTTCCTTAAAGCTCTGAAGGCAGAAAAATGCAAACGTTCTCTGATTCCATGCACAAGATCTCTCAAGCCTTGATTTATTGGCTTTAATAACTTGTGGGATTTCTCTCCACTTTTTGGCTTGAGAAATTGAAGCCATGAGGTTGTGAGAATGTCTTTTTTCCAGAATGATCTGCTCTAGTGCCAGTCATTGGGGAAAGCCAGCAGGCTCACTTTATTTGAGCTGCAGGATGTTCTTTTTAAACTTATTTTAAATCTAGCTTGATCCTAAAGCAGCCTCCTTACGTAATAACAATGCCTCTTCTGGGTAGCAAAAGGCTAGGCTTTGCTTCACAAAAAGATATGAGTGACTCTGCTGTGGTTAGTGCTGCATAATGGTTTTATGACACCACCACGCTTCTTCTTGAGCAAGACAGATGAGCTTCAGGCTGGCCAACTTACTGTCCTGGAGGAGCTGCAGGTCAGTCACTGTGCTGGATTTCAGGAAATAATGATGGCTCTTATCGCAGAAATAAATGATAAAAGGAATTGGCCATCAGAAAGTTGTGGAGATGTGCAAGCTATGGATTAAAATCAGATTGCTCAAGCTGTGACTGTCCACTGCCTTTTGTCATCCCCAGCAGACGCTGCTGCCTTTGAGGCAGAAGCCCTTGGTTTCAGCCCTGACTGGGCGACAGGGACCTCACCTGTCAGCCAGTCCGGAGATGGAGGGCAGTGCCCCGTGGCAGCTCCCACCAGCTGACTTCAATCCACAGCCACATGTCCATGCACACAGGACCATCCCCAGTCACATGCAAGGTGTCCATTCCTTGCCCACAGGGGTTTAGCAGGATTTCTCCAGGGCTGGGGTTTGTTTCCAACTGGATCTGCAAAATCCCACTTTGTGTTTTTGCTTTGTCAGTGGAAGGATTTGGAGACTGTCAAAAATGCAGGTTGTAAAAAATTGACAGTGCAGTATATTGCAGTCACTGGATAAACTGGATTTTTTTCCAGGTATATCTTTAAACTTAAGCAAGCCTCAGGGGTCAGACCTGCAACTGAATTTTAAATTTGAAATTCCCTATCGAGTGTAACTTGCAGGGGCCCATGGACAAGCTCACACACACAAAGCTTTCCACCATCTTCTCCAAAGTGGTGTGGACAATTAGCATTCATTAGGAATTTAGAAAAAAACCAAACACTTCATTGTTGTAAAATGCCAGGTCACTGGCCCCAGTATTTTCATTAAAAGAAAGGTTTCTGAGGTCTAACATGAAAATTCTGGGCAAATCAAGAGAGCACATCACAAAATAACTTACTGCTCAGGGCACTCTAACCTGAACTGCGTGGAGCTGAGTCTGGAAACTGTATTTTTCATATTACAGGTGAATTTCCAAGCACCAGGCTTGGAAGACATATGTTGACTTCTTTTTTATGGGAAAACATAGCTGGTGGGTCTGAGTGTTGCAGTCATTATGACTCAATAAGCCTGGGCCTTCACAAATGGGAAAATTTTCCTGCCCGGTTCTCTAATGAAAACCTTGAGAAGTATTCAGTAAAAATAAAAAAATCAAAAAAAAAGTCTAATTTTCATTTTGTATCTCTGCAAGTGTTTATTTGTATGTATGAATATCTGTTAATAGAGAAGGAATGAATTCTGATCTAACTGTACATTGTTTTAGGAGCAGTCAGTTCAATGAAAAGAAAAAGCCAGGAAATTCCAAGCTGAGTTTCCCAGTTGACAGTACATCTGTCATTTGCATCTTGATATGCTTTTTATTTCCCATGATGGCAAGAATTTCCACTTATGAGGATTCTCTTTAACTTTGAATTTCCTGGGTTTTGTCAGGATGGGAAACAGTTTTAATGCTATACATGTAACGAGCAGTTTTAATCTCTTGCTTGGTTATTGGAGACTAGCCTAACATTATTTTGCACACCCCTACGTGTTTCCAAGTTAGTAATTTCAGGGTTCAAGCACAATTAGACTTTCTTGAGCTAGCATTAACACTTTTGGCAAAGAGACTGGGGTGCACCGTGCTTCTTTTCCCTGCAGGAGGGCTCCTCTCTACTTGCCAGCCAGGTTTCCCTGGCCTCTGGCTGCTACAGATTCTCAAGGTTTATTTGCAGTGTGTGGTAATCTAAATTCCTCATGAACACCTTCCATCACTCTCTTGCTGATCCGTGTCCTGTTCTTTTGGCTGAATTACATTTTACAGTCCCTCCTGGTTTCCCTTGGTCGGGTCTGACGCTGTCTGCTATGCAGTGACCCTTGTCCCGAATGACTATCACTCATGTTGGCCCTAAAACAATACAGTGTACCTATAGTGTTAAAGCAAATAAGCCACATGTCATATTCGCAAGCGTGTGCAGTTAAAGACCAGCAGAGCAGAAAAGGCCCACCTTGTATTGTCTTATGATTCATATTTAAATATTTCTTCCCTCAGAGGTGGGAACTCAGTCAGATACGGTCTGTGTGGCCCTTTCCCACCAGTCCTGAGTGACCAATAATTAATTTATGCTGAATGTAATTACTCCCTTGTTAACAGTAGTTTTTCTGCACTTTCTCTCAGTTGGCTCTGGAGACGTACATGTTGAGTGTGATGTATGACTCCTGGCACAGAATGAAACCCTAGTCCTGTGAAAAGACATAGATAAAGTGAGGCTGCTCCATTACTCGCTAATGAATTTATAGACTCACCGTTCTTATCTGAAGTATAGCAGAGAAAAATTCTTAGAGGCTATTAGTGTAGTCTTGAAATAAAGATATTGGGACTTGGGTTTAGCCATCCTTCTCTGTCCTGTCACTTCAATAGCCACTTCAAAACAACAACAACAAAAAATGGTTTTAATCTAAAGGCAGGAAAGCGAGACAGACAGCTGCTTCGGCCTGGGCTATGCATTTGCCAAGAAATGCCAGGGCTGGAAAAAGCAAGGAATAATGAAAACACTTCCCATGTGATGATTCATTAATGGCACATAGGCGTGCGCAAAGCTACCCAGTGCAGTGGGGGATGCATTACAGATCCTGAGCTTCCGCAGCTATTCTGTTTCAAAGCAGTAGTCATGTTAATGTGGTGCTGGCAGGCAGACATGAGCCTTTTTGGAAGGCGCTATAATAACTTCCTAGAAATTAAAGACAGAAGGGGCTGGAGGATCGTATGCCCTGTCCTCCTAAATACTGCAGGCTGCTAGGATTCATGCAAATATCTTACACCATGTCCAAAGCTGTCAGTTAAGGCAAACATTCCAACCTTAAAAAGCTGATCTTGGTGTCAGCGGCAGAAGAGATCCAGGACCTGCTGCCTCCTAGGTGAGAGTCCTGTGCACTGTTGGGATCCAAAGTAGGTTTAACAAGTTCAGGCAATCCTGCTGGACAAAAATTATGCCCCAGGACATAGGAGTAGGTAGATATCCCCCAAGACACAGTAAGTCTGGTCTAGAAGGGAAATTCTTCCTCAGACAAAAGGTCAACATGAAGCCCTGGGCTTGCACAAAAGGCATATCAACAGCAGTAGGGATTCCACATGCCCATCGGTGAAGAGAATAATTAGTGAAAGCCGGGTGGGGAGGGAATCAGGAGCTCAGGAGTTAACTATTGCAGGGAGGGGGGAAAATCCTTCCTGACTCTACCACATGGAAATCTACTTGTTTTGGCACGTGTGTGGGAAGTTTCTTGAAGTCCAATTAAAAAATTACATGTGCCAATGGCCTGGTAGCTATTGTGCAGAAACCTGTATTTTAAAATGTAGGGGGTAACAAAGGCCCTGTTGCGGTCTGCTGGGTAAAATTTAATTTATACCAGTCAGCAGACCCTAGAGAACTAACCTGATACTGTAACATACCAAATGGGGTCGACAAGAAGATCCCCAGGAAGATGGAGGGGACAGTCAGATGACCAGGTCTGTTGGCTTCAATATAACAAGTTGAAAGGAGCAAACGCGAGGAAATACTTACAGCTGAAGTCATCAAAGCAAACACCAGCTGGTAATCCAGGAGGCAACCAGGAAAGGCATTGCTCCATGGGTGGTGTTGCCCTGTGGGGGATACTTTGTCTAAGAAACTGCGTAAGGAGGCAACAAGTCAAAGGACGATTGTGGCACTGGTCTGCATATCTCCACTAACCTTCTTTTGGTAATATGGGCAAGCAGGGTCAGAAGAGATGATGAAAGCCATTTTACTTTCCTGCAGTTATAAAAGTCACTGCAACTATATTTCAGACAGAGTGACCATGGAAGAGTGCTGCCAAATCTCAGAGGGTCTGACCACATGGCACGCTGGCACAGGAAAGCTCAAATGGTGGGGTGCGAGGGAGACCAAATCTGTGCTTCAGATCTGCTCTCCCTCTCTTTCACTTCTTGCAGGCTTCCTCCTGGTTTGTCTTGAAGAAAACAGTCCAGAGAAGGGGCAGGTTTTTGCTGAGGGCTGGCAGGGATAGAGGAGGTGGGTGGTCGGAGGTGTGAGCTGGGGCATCCCAGCAGGGCTGGGAGCCATGGGGCTGTGATCCTGCCTGGCAGGACACAGCGGACTGCATTTCCCTCCCTTCCTCATGGCCTGGCTTAGTGCACAGGGCTCCCAATCACAGCCACAGCTTTTTTCATGGAGAACAAAGCCCTTTTTGTATCTTTTTTTTCTTTGGATTTGGCTGTTGGAAAGGAGCTAGAAACTATTTGCACCAGGAAATACAAGCTAAAGAATGACTGTGTCAGCCCGAGTCCACTTGGCAGGGCTTCTCCAACTGCCAAAGTGAGGCGGCAGTGCATTAGGAGGCCTGCTAATTGTCAGTGAAGACAAAATGAATAGCTGTGGATTAATTGAGCGCTTCTACTATTGTTTTTCTAGAAAAAAACTTCTTGCTTCTAGGAAAGAACCAGGGATGGTGTTTCTGCTCAAGCACATTTTTGTTGGTCAGACATTCACCAGGGCTTCTGGGGCTATCAAAAAACATATGGAGATTTCCAGGAATGTCCTTTGCCGTTGAATCCTCACCAGTACAATGTCAAATATCAGAGTGGTCAGCTTGCTTTGGGGGACTGTCATTATTAAATAGCCTACAATTAAAATGTTTCTTTATTATAAAACATGAACATAGTAATAAGCTGTATTTTTTTTTAGCAGAAATAGAACTGACTTTATGTTTTGAAGGGAAAATGCTGTAATGGATTGTCTTTGGTGAGCAAGGAATTACAAAACACCTCCTGGGAGACTGTGGCAGACACATGTAAAACAGGGTAAAGTCGACCTGCTCCCCAAAATCAGGTTTAGGATTTTACGCCACCTAAAGCAGAGATCACAATGTATCAGATTTAAAGCAATCAAATCCTCCTTTACTGATGATGAAGGCCTCTGCTAGAAGAATTCTGCCTGTGACCAAAAATCCAAACATTTTGCAGAGCCAACAACCACTATACTGTTGGTGGCAAAAGGTTTTGACATCAGGGTCCTGAAATGGAGTCAGCTATTTATAATGTAGACTTTGTCAAAATAATGAGTATATATTTTTAATTATTTTATGCAGACAGCTTTACTTTCTTAATCTTTATATCAGTTTATATTTGTAATACCAGTTTCTGCTGTGCAACTGCTTAGAGAGAAGAAATGGATCATTTGGGTAAGACAGGAACTTTTTTGGCATTATTCAACATTTACTTTTAAGCTGAATATTCAAGGGTTTTTTAAGCATTAAATCTTACAAGAGGAAGGAAAAGAAAGAAGAAAAGTTTTCCTTTTCACACCACACCAGATCTAGTTGAGACTGGATACATGGAATAAATACCAAGAGTGAAATTCTAGCCCCATTGAAGTTAATGGCAAAATTCCCATTGACTTCAGCTGGGCCAGGATTTCACCCTTTGAGTATTTCCAGCTCAACCAGAAGCAGGAAATACTGGAAAGCTCTTGACAGAGCCTGTTCTCATGATATTTCCAGTCCAAATTTTCAGGCCCTCTTACTCTGCATTGTTTAGATCACACAGTAAAATAAGAAGGATGTTGGGAATATGTTGTGCTAGAAATACTTCGGAAGGTAAATGTAGAAATAGAGATGAGATTTAAATTAAAGGGAAAAAGGATGAATGAGGTGACTTCATGTAGAAAGTGATATAGTGAGTTTTGGGTTGACTTTATTAGCTCACTATTACATAACAGAATGGTTGTAACATTCTGTGGAAATGACATATGAGCTGGCATACTACGTTTATATAATTTTCACTGAACATAACTCCTGCACAATGTGGAAATCAGATCTTTACCCCAAGTTGCGCTGTTGTGCTGTAGCTGCACACAATGCTTTCCCAGAGCACCTCAGTGCTTCTGCTGCAAAATGCCTCAGGAAGGACAAAAGCTGCAGAATACAGTAGTCTTTCATATACACATAATAAAATGGAAATACAAATGCCAGGGCCTGAAAGATTTGGACAGGAAAGGGGTTCTCTCTGTCACCATCTGTTGGCGAATGGAGGGAAAAAAGTATGTTGAACGACTTCATCTCAGAGACCTGCCCAGGTCCCAGCTGCACAGATGCTCCCCAGACCAAAAGTTTTTTGGTTACAATAGCACGAAGGTGACGTGACAACACAGAGAGTGCATCCACATGCATCCCTATCCAGAACCCCCCTGTGCATTTCAGAGGATTGTCGTACCCCAGTACAAACCAGTGAAAGGAAGAGGAAAAGAACCTTATTTTAAAGGAAAGAGTTAAGGAAAGACTCCCAGAGAGTTCTTGGGATTCAGCTGTGCCTCCCCAAGGGACCCTGTGCACCCTACACAACTTCTTAGTGTTCCATTGTGAACACAGTCTCTTCCTGCCATGGTGTTTCTCTTCAAAGATGCCTTGCTGCCTTTCTCATGGTTTGCTTAAAACCAGAGCTTAGGAATTGCCTGTTTTGGCTCAGGTTTTCATCTGTGTTCCCATAGCCCACAGTCCACAGTGAGTGCCGTTCTCACTTCCTTCTCGAAGGGACAGTGGCCATAGGATTTTTGTTTCTCTTTTCCTGTCCTATCCTCCCCTCACTCCAGGAACTTTAATTTCTGTGGTGAAGTTGTCTTTGGGATGGGAACACAATCTCTAGCTAGCCACAGAGCTATTTGTTACAGGATAATTAGTTCAGGGGTCTTTGGGTATTCTAGCTGTTTGTAATGTCTTTCATATTTCTATCATTTTTCAATAACTGTCATGTTCCAAAAATATCTGTCAGATATCTTTCTTCTCTTTGGGCACTAAATGCAGGTAAAATCAGTATGCCAGGGTTAGTCTCGGGTAAAGCTAGGAAGTATTCCCTAGTCACGAGGATTATATCTGTCAGAGACCATATCAGGATTTTGACCTTCACTAGCCACTGAGAGTAGCCACTGTGGACCTTACTGGGTAAGGAGGAGGCAGTGATGTTGAAGCACATTTTGTCATTTATTGAGTTACTTCTTTTCTCAGACCAGCAACCAGTACAATTGTTAGGAGAGCAGTCAGTCCTGACTTAAAGATATGAAAAGTTGGACTATCCCCCACCTTAGTAAGTCTTTTCTGAACAATAATTTTGAAAAAGGAAATTCTTTTTTTCTGTTTTCATTTGCCTGTTTTCAACCTTCCAGCACTTTTTTTTGTGCAATGCCTTTCTTTGATCCTTTAACAAGTGGAGCTTGAGTAACCCACTAGTTTCTCCTGGTGAATATATTACCCAGTATAATCAAGTAGCTTCTCAGTCTTCTTCTTGATAACTTAAACAGATTGAATTCTTTGAGTGCTTCAGTGTGGGGTGCTTTCTCCAGTCTCTGAATCATTTTTACGGCTCTCTTACACACCTTCTCCAGTTTTTCAATATCCTTTTTTATAATGTGAACATCAGCAGCCCATACAGTGCTGCAGTATCTGATTAATAGGCTGTAGATAAGTTTCTTGGTCTGTTTTCTGAAACTGACACTGAGTTCCCTTTTACCTTGCATAAAATCTTTGCCATTCCCCTCACAGGCAGCAGGCTGATCTGCATGGTCCGAGAGAGGCAGGGGCAAACATGCCCTGCCTTCAGTGTGATGCAGCCAGGTGTGGGCTGGCTCAAACCCAGCCATGGAGTAAACTCAGTGAGCACAGCAATGTGTTCTAATTCACAAGTGTGGCTAGAGGTTGCTCATTTTAGCGTGGGCTCAAATCCAGGCTAACATGGTGACACAGTTTTTGGGCAGAGTACAAGGAGGGCAAGTTCCTGCCTGCTAGGAAGGCGTTGGAGAGGTTCTTAGGTTTTTTTCTTTTCCTAATAGTAGGGCCAGGGACTATAATCTATTTAGATATTTAGTGGTAAAGGTGTTTAGAAAAAGAAAATCTAAGGACAGATATTTGGTGAGCCTAGAAAGCTGGGTGAAGAAGTTTATTCCTCTTTAAAAGGACACCGAGTTTATTACTGCTGACAGTACCTGGCAAAAATCTTACAAAACTGCTTAATGTGAGGGGAACTCCCTGTTTTGGTTGGTTGAGGGCTTGCATAAAAGAATTTGTCAGTCTGTAGGTTCAGACTACACATTCACTAATTTGATGGAGCAGGATGACATAAGTGCCTACTTTGAAGAATTCCTGCAATGCTTTTTATTGCTTGGAGAGCCTTTAATTTTTTCGTACAGCTTCAACTTAAAAAAAAAGAAAAAGGAAAGCAGCTATTCTTCATAAAGGTAATACTCATATGCAAGAGACAAATCACGGGGCTAAGAAAAAAACATGTGAAGAAAATCTGGTTATGTGGAGAGCAGATCCCCATCTGCCTTTTTCCTAGGAGTTGGAGCAACAGACTGGAGACAGCCTTGGCTTTCTGCAGTGCCCATCTCTCTTGGAATGACTACGGCACAGGAGCCAAGGAAGAGACACAAATTTAACAACAGTGGTTCCCCAGAGCTTATCTGCCATACCTGCTGCTGACTACTGGCTGAGGTTAGAGGTATAGCACAGGACTCTGAGAGGAGACAACAAAATGAAGTGAGACAGATAGTGCTTTGGCCACCCAGAGTAGGGTGAATAGTGGTTTTGATTATGCTGGTGGGAGCCAGGAATCTGAGGAGAGCAAACTCGCTCCAGAAGGAACTGAAGGAGTGAAAGGGAGATATACAGACATGGTGGGGCAAAAGGAAGAGCAGGGAGCTCAAACATGCTAAGGTGCTCTGCAAGAACTGGAGAGGCCTGAGGCACCAGTGGGCTTCTGTGTTAGTGTTTCTCATTAAAAGGATTTAAGGAAGGAACACGTCTGCCCAGCCTTACAACCTGAAGTCTGCTGCTCCTAGGAGTGAAAGCAAGTTGAATCCACTCCATACCAACTGTAGGAGTAAAATAAGGAAGGAGTTCCTTCCCTCTGCCTGAAAAATACACAACAGGCCTTAAAATAGAGCCACAAACTGTGATAAAAGCAGCTCAAAGCCAAACCCAAACTCTTTTGGATGTGGACTCCTGTATTAACATAACAGATGAAAACCAGAATCTCATCTGGCCAATCTATTCCCCATTAAAAGCCAGTTTCAGGAAACCCAAGTACTCCCCCATGCTGGGAGGGCTTGGACTCAATCTGCCTGGATTAGGAATGCAGCTATCAGCTCAGGAGATAAAGATTGATGTGCTTCTGATCCTAGATGCAGGGTTTAATACGAGGGCATTTTCTGTGGGCAAGCCGGATGCTTGGTCAACACTAGTGAGAGGGAGCTCAGGAACAGCTCTGCTTTTGTTGTGCTTTTACACTGCAGGACTATTACAGACGGAGTTTCTCCTTCACTGTTCTCCCAGACAATTTGCGGGTTTTGTGCAGTCTTCCATAGCTAATAATTTATTTTCCTCTCAGATGTGTCCTTGTACCCGTTGGATGCATGCAAGTACATTCCTGAAAACGTGTACTTTCCTGGTCTGGAAAAGTGTTAACTGTATTGAATGATAATATAGGAGTCCAATTTCTTAAACAGAGCCACAGTGAAGGAAGGTATTGGTACAGGATGTTGGGATGCTGGTCTCTGGATAATGGCAGGGGTTATGATTTCATTCATGATGAATAGAAACACAAATACATCTGTAAGCAAGACTTGTGGTCATTGTCAGTGAGTCATTTTAGCAGCTCCCCTCACTCTTCATTCGGGTGAAGAGGCACCCACTCTGCTATGGTCATCACCTAATAAATGAGATAGAGGCCTAGCATGGGGCAGCTTTAACATGTTTGGGATTGGTGTGTCATGTGGGACCTCCAAAGATGCTTGTCGAGTATGGGAAGCTGGAGAAAGACTTCATGCTACTAAACTAGGGTTGTTATAAACAACCTCATAGGCTTCAGATAACAGAAGTTCTCTTTCAAAGCTAGGTTGCTTGTTTTTCTGGACCCTAAAAGCCATATTGTTTAGGAAAACAGTCACTTCATTATTTTTGTTTTCGTAATATTTCTGGAAGAAGGTATATTTAGGGAACTTCTAATGCACCTGATCTGATTTAGAAATAAAATTCAAAGATTTCAGGAGAGGTAGGTTGAACTTTTCTCTGTCAACAATTCATAACTTCTAGACATATTCAGAACTGGTGGGTTTCTAGAAACCTATTTCTTAAATGCTTTCTATCAAACTTTGAAAATATTCTTCAGGATCAATACCTTTATTTTGAACTTAAGAAGAAAACTTGTTTATCTCTTTTTTTCATCTTCATAATCTTCAACTGTATTTTCTAACAACTTCTGCAATTTGAAAGAGAAAAGAAACTCTTCTATTTTAAAGAAAAAGGATTTGCCAAAACTTTTTTTGTATCAACAGTCTCAAGGTTTGACTTGGATACCTCTTTTTTATTATTTCTCTGGAAGAGGCCATATATTTTTTCCAAAAACATATGCATTGCTACTAATAGTTTGGCTTTGATGCAACAGCATTTTTCAATAAAAATACCTGAAATATTCCAACAACTATTAAGGATATTTATTTGCCTCCAATTCTCCTTCATCTCTGCAACAAAAAGCTTTCAAAATTTTCTGAATGCCGAATGAGTTCACAGCTGGCCTCCTCCTGCTGTTTGTTTTCAAGCAATAATATGTGAATATTATATTATTTATAAGATTTTAATGCTCAGATTATGGCAGGTACAGATTAGTGCCATCACTAAAATTGGCAGCGTGTTCTTACTCAAACTGAGCACCTCAGTGAGTCCTGCAGATGGGCACGGGAAGTAACATGGGGATTTCTTGACTTCTGCTAAGGCTTACACTTCTCTAATTTCATCATCATCTGGGGGAAAAAATTGTTCTGTTTAGAAAGCTGTGACATGATCGAGTTGGCTTATAGATAATGTGATGACTGAATGTGGAGGCAAACATGCTAGCTGAAAAGAGAGTTCCATGCATTTGTTTGGTTTTACTTTTTTTAAGATTTTTTATAAAAGGAAGACTTAGAGGTCCTGTTTTACAAGGATGACGTGTCTATGCAATAGCAGTAATTACAGCTGGAAAAGGTTATTTATCACTTTAGCTCCAGAAAAGCTTCATTTTATAATTCTCCTTTTTCTCATCTGTTCCCCTGTCAAGCCTGATGCCTTTCTAGAACAGACCTTTTTTTTTGTCTTTTATTATAAAAATCATGCTTTTTTTTTTTTTCTTTTTCAAGGACATGCGTTGTTTCAGAAGTTTGTGTCACCAGTCAAAATAATGCCATCGCTTCTGAAAATATTTTCATTTTCTGACATGTACAGAGGTGCCATAAAGCAGCGCTGACAACTTCATCTCTCGCATTCCACAAATCTTATCAAGATATATCATCAGAAAACCGCACGGGCTATATCCGGACTCTGACAAACCTGAAACATGGTCTGCCAGCCACAGATAAGGCTTGAAATGTTGGTCAGTGAAAAGGTGATAACAGTAACAAGGATCAAATGCATGTACAACTTCACCTTTAGACATCTGTGGTTTTTGGCTGAGCCGCGACGTTGGGGAAATTGTTGCTCTGCCCTGGTCGATGCACTGACACGCTGCGTGCTGCAGGCCGGGCACAAAGCGTGGGTACAGCAGTGGCCACAGGTAGCTTATGTTTTGGCAGAAGCCTTGCGCAAATGTAAACCTCATGGGTCACGAGGAGTGCCGAAAAGCTCCACTGAAAGCCTGGTGCTTTGTTCCAGGGATCAAAAGGATTGTGGCGCTTTGTTCTCCCAAACAGGGAGAAAAATCGCAAAATGCCACAACAGAAATAATAAGTGCACCCCACCCCTCTGCCCTCAAAGCCTCCTGGAGGAGGTCTTGCCACCTTTTTAGTCCTCAGAGGGAAACTCCGAAACAAAAATAAAACTCCTCAAGACTGCTCTACAAAACAGTAAACTGGCTCTTTACTTATTTTTTGGTTAATCTTGGGATTTAAACATATCACTATTGTCGTAAAAAAAATGGAGTTCTTAAAACAGAATTTATAATCATTTGCTTAATGGTGCTTTCCCCATGCCATCCGTTTCCAAACAAAGCTTAGTTTATGGCTATCATAAGAGATTACGTTCCCTTACAGTTGCAGTATTTCTTCTATAATGATTTATTTTAAAGGGCTTCACCATGATAGCTCTCCAACTTTGTTCCTTCCTGTATATCACTGTTCAGGGTCAAAAGCTGGAAAAAGGGCTGGTCCCAGAGGCCTAACATATTTCACCAGTGGAGACTCTGGCTTTTCACTTCTCCTTCTCTCCTCATCACTTTATGCTTAAAGAATAACAGATGTGGAAACATTTAGAAAAGAACTAATTGAATTTCACATAACACAATTTAGCATTGTTTGAGGAAGTACCTAAATCAACAGCACATTTTCTGAAAGGCCCAGCGTTGCCTAATTAGAACACCAAACGTGTGACTAATTGGCCACACTTACACCAAAGGCTCTGTAGCAGATGAACGGCTGCCTATTCATCTTAGCTAAACTTAGGCCAGCGGTTTGGCTGTGAGGTAACTGTGGTTGTTTTAAATGAGCTGTGCCAAACATAACGGCAAAACTCAGCAATGGTAGGAGAACAAATCCGTGTAAGAGCAGAGGAGTAATCAGGGCGCTTACGCTCCGGCAGCACCCGGAGGATTACCAGGAGATTATCAGCACATAAATTATTGGATTCTTGGTGCTCTGTAATTGGGACACTTAATAGCCTGCTCTTTATCATGTCTACTCCATTGTCTTTAAAAGCTCAGCATCTAATTAAAAAGTAAACTGATATTATCAGGAAAGGCTCCACTCTGCCCAGCTCTTGCCACTGCTGGGTCTGTTTTTTGCATGCAACAGGATGCTTTCTTTCTCTCTTTCTTTCTCTCTTTTTCTCTTTCTTTTTCTTTCTTTCTTTCTTTCTTTCTTTCTCTCTTTCTTTCTCTCTTTCTCTCTTTCTTTCTTTCTTTCTTTCTTTCTCTCTCTCTTTCTCTCTTTCTCTCTTTCTTTCTTTCTTTCTTTCTTTCTTTCTTTCTTTCTTTCTTTCTTTCTTTCTTTCTTT
>JAYRBT010000114.1:80437780-80451622 GCA_036023395.1 Myiotriccus ornatus
CTCCCAAAAACTTCCCAAAACTTCCCAAAACTTCACTTCCCAAAACTTCCCTTCCCAAAACTTCCCAAAACTTCCCTTCCCTATTTCTTTCACAGGAACACCAGAAATACTCAGTTATCCCTCAGAAAGAACTTAGTAAAAACGGGAGGGTGTGTGAGGAGCTGTGAGGGGAGGAAGGTGTAGCAAGACAGAGGAAGGTGCTGATAAGCTTGTGTCAGTTTTGGAGGTGTTTTTGCTCAATAATGTTCAATAGTTTTGGCACAAAAATGCAGCATGTTGCAGTGAGATGAGCAGAGCACACAGAGTCAGAAGGAACCACTAATACAGAGAGGAATCAAAATATCACATAAGGCAAACAAGGTGGCCTTTAGAGCAGAGAGAAATGAAACAGTGAAGAAGTCTTGTGCATGCTAATAATAATTTCTAATATAAGCAGGGAATTCCTCATCAGGGAACAGCTGAAGAGGAGAGTTTGCCTGGCTCTTAGGACACCAGATGAGTATGATTCACCAACACAGTATGGTTGTGCCAAAAATTTGAAGTGTGTAAACAACTATTCAAACAGCTACTAACATCTGTCATCTGTGAGTTCAGACAGAAACAGGTCTACCTCTGTGTATTGCATGTGCTGCTGCTTGCAGCCCAGGCTGGGTTAAGGAAGTCTACACTGCACTGAACACATTTTGGTAAAAGAGACCGAGAAGGATATTACCCTCAGTGGTTAAATGTTAGCCCTAGGACAAGTAGGGCATTACACTGGTGACAGGCAGCTTTGAGCTAGAAACAAGAAGGTTTGGGTCTCTTGGAGCAATGAGGTCTGCAGATGGATTCTCACTGAGAGCAGTGGAACAAACCTTCAGTGTCTGAAATCCTCTTAGTTCTGCATCTGATTCTCTCATGGCAGTGATGGTGGTGGGGTGTTTGAGGTGTCTGCGGCAGCAATAGGTATCTGTCCCAACACTTCTGTTCTTGAATTGGAAACGAATGAAAATTTTTCCACTGTGAGGAGTGAGAAGGAATCAAAATAAGGAAATAAAGCTGAGCACAGTGCAGAACAACACTTTCACATTAGCAAACTGTCAGGAAAGCAATGTATTCTTAAGTTTCCCCAACTGCAGGGACAATTCAGTGAAAAGTTTTATATTGCATTTTATTTCCTTGAAGTAAACGCAACATAATTCTGGATGTATTAAAAAAAAAAAAAGCTCCAAGTCAAAATGTTGCAACAAAGGCAGTCTATACTATCCAGCAACTTTTCTGGTGTATTACCAAAAATACATACCTCCATGATGATGACAGCTGTAAACATCTTATTCTGCCCTTTCAGAGATGTGCAAAATGTGTTGTCGATTCTTTCTGCAATAAAAATATGCTGAGGCGCCATCACACAAAAGCCTGTTTTTTTCCTAACTGCAAATGTCTATAAAAATACAGTCCTACATCTCTGTGATAGATAAGAAATACTAAAGGAGCAATAATAATTAATGGCCATACAAGATGAAACTCCAGTTGCTCAGACGGCTGTCTCCACATAATCTGTATTTTATACAAAAGGAGAAAGAACTCAATGGAATTTCAGCTGTGACCGGATAAAAACTGCCAACAAAAAGTGATAAGGAAAGTCTAATGTGCATATTAATCATGTTTATAGCGCCTCATTTGCTGATATATTAGCCTAAACTCCCTTTCGAAATACATTTTTGATCACTGGTAGAATCATTTAATACAATCAAACTTAAATAGGACCAATTAATGTTTCCATCTTCTATTAATTAAAAGTAATTGATTATGATAGCCTTGGTAATAAATCACAGAGCAAAAGAGTTTGAAAATGTACTGTTGGATGACTTGGACTTTTAATAATGTGGAAAGATTTAAGCCACACACTGTATCTTTACACGTTTATTGCCTTAGTTCACATTCCATGTTTTTATTGTCTAAGTATTTTTTGGACAACAATTTGGATCCAACAGACACATATTATGTCAGAAAGTTTCCTGAAGAATTCTGCACCAATATGTTGGTCACTTCCCATTTCTTCATGTAAGTAGGTAAGAATAGATAACTAAGTAAAGTCTAGAAAAGTGTGTATCAATTACAGCCCCTTGTTTTCTTTATATTTCTTTAATTTATATTTTCACCATTTATTTTTGCTTTCATTCCCTACTGCTCCCAGCAAATACCCAGCACATAATGGGATGACTTAAAGGTGGTCCAGTCTTTTGTCATGAACAATTTATTAAAAGAATCCTGGCTGTCCCACACCCTGTCTGATCTGTGCTTTGTACAAAATTACTTGGAGTTTGTCGTTGTCTTAGGCAGACAGCATTGCTAGCAGCAATCTTCTTTTAATTTCAGCACTCACAGACACATTTAGCAGGTGAGGGTATTTTTGCCTGTTAGCTTGGAAGTGCACCTCTTGTTTGTGTTTTCTGTGAATTGATACAATATCTGCTTGACAACTGGCCGTGGAGGTATCATAGCATTTTTCTGTCTGGAGACTTAAACAGTAAAACAGCAGGAAAGGGAATGACCATTGCACTGGACAAGTATCCCAGAGAAAGCCTCTGCACTTAAATAGAAAGCTATCCTAAAGAATATGTGTTCCTACACATGGGAAATACTTAGAGCTGAGGGAAGATTGTTTTGGGTTCCTCAGACATATTTGAAAAATACCTCTTTCATAACAGCAGCAGGGAGACCACTTGAGTGTTTCATGTGCTTACTGTGTGATTTGTAAAGCTGTCCTGTAAAGTCACATGACCAGCTGCATCTTTCCATGTTTTCCTTCACATCTCTCTTCCAACCATTATTAGATTTCTCCAAAGGCACCAAGACTGACCCATTAGTGGCCGCATTCTTCACTACAAATAATTGCCAAATTAGTACTCCCTAACTAAGTGCATGCTAGAGAGTTGGTCCTTTAATAGTTTCTTCAGAAGTAAATGCTTCTTATCACACTAGATAAGACTCCAGCCATTCATTTTCCCCTTGCATGGAGTCATTTTTCTGCATCCTATGCTTCAGAGTGTTGCTGTGTCCCTGTACACCGTCCTGTTTACGTCAGTGGGCTGCAGTGATTATTCTATCACCACGTTCATGTTACATTTCTGGACAGTGCAAGGTTATGTGATTTACTGGGTAATCCCAAATTTTTTTTGAGAAATTAAGTGTCTCTGCTCTCCTAGCCTTTCACAGAGAGCTGCCAGATCCTGCTGCAGTGGGCCTCCCTCCCACGCACAGGCAGAATGGCTTCAGATGAGCCTTCCTTTCTCTGTATGGAGCTTTTTTCAGTTGCATCAAGCTAGCTCAAACAGACTGAAAATCAATCTTTTGCCTGCTTAGGTCACCTGCCTATCTTGCGAGCTACCAGATTAAGGTCCAGATTGGGATAGGGTAAAATGTGACCTAGCTTTAAATGGAAAATTCTGTGTTAAACTGTATATTCACCTTTTGCTTCCTTCTAAAGAAGAAGTGATAATGTCACCAAGTAAACCCCTTAGCAAGAGTTCAGAAAATCGTTGGGCAAATACTATGACAGGATGACTTCATGTTCCCAAATTATAAACTTCATCTACTGGAATTTTAGTTGGAGCTTTGATTTCCTGCCGATAACATGATGATGTCCGTATGACCAGTTAAATAAGGATCATGCACATTTACAGATGCTCTAAATTCAGGATCTAAACTAAACCTCTGTTTGTCCCATTTCTGCTACACTGCATTCCTGAGAATGTCACCATTGCATGGTTCATGTACACCGTAATACAATTTAACAAATGACAAGCTTTTTCCCTAGATTCCATTACTTCATTCATTCAGTTATGTTACTTTTCAAGTGATAACACTCTAATTAGCTGCTGAACTTTGGTATCCTTTTGCATACCCTTCCCAGTCCAAACGTTCACTTATCTCTCCAAAAGTGCTACATGACATCCTTGTTGTTTCAGGAGAACACAGTTACCATTCACTGACTGCCCCCACACTATCTAAGATAAGTGTTATATGACACATCTTCTAATTCAGAGCACTGCACAGACAACAAAATTGTTCCTCTGCATAAACTTCTCGGCAGCAAACTCAAAATTACTGAGTATTGAGTTACTTTGCTATAACATTGCTGAATATTTAAAGTTGGGCTGGGCAATGCAGGGATTCTCTTTCTCTCACATATACAGTGTCTGTACACATTATGTTGTCATTCTTGAGCAGCAGTAACCTTGCAGACATACTGTGTTATATGCCGTAATTTAAACTCTGCAGTCCTGAGCCAAATCCCCTAACCCGAATTTAGATTGATTCAGAGCAGGAATTCACTCTTTCATAGAACTCCAGTTCTATCAATTTCGTGTAAACAGTTTGGGTTTGATATTAATTGTGTGTATACAAAGGCAATTTTTTCTCAATTTGCTCAAAGTTCTGGCTCCATTTTGGCTGCTTCTTTCTTTGTCCTGTGTTTTTTCCAGTGATGAAAAGAATTACAAGAATAAATCTGAACCGCACAGAGTAACACAGTGCAGACACAGTCTTAGACCAGAGCCTCTCAAGCCCTTTCATGCTATTCTCCACATCCTGTTTGACTAGTCTTAATTAGTCCCCTACCAGACAACTTCGGATTTTCCACAATGCTTTAAGAAGCCTGACACTTGGAAAGAAGCAATTCCAAAACCTGCTGCAAGAATCCTGTTCTCTCACTGGGACTCTCTCAGTCCACCACAAGAGAATACTTTCAAGTGAAGAAGCAAAACACTGTGTTGGAGGTTTCAGCGCAGAGAATGGGAAACACATTAGTGATATTCCCCTCTAAGACAACTGCTGGAGACCTCTTTTCAGTATGCCACTCATAGATTGAGGACTTCTTGGCAGTGACGTAGCCTGTGAGAAGGACCTCAAAAGTAAGCTTCACAATGCCTTTAAGAGCAGAACTAACAAAATGTTGAATGAATTCCAGCTGGTGAAAACATATGGTAGATTCTCAGTTTTATCTTCACTATCTCTGTTTGCAAACAAATGTGCATTTGTTCTTCATTTGTTTTTCACCCAGTGACTTCAAATGACTATCGTTGTAACTATAAGTACCCAGTGAACATACAGTCCCATAAAATCACACCAAATTGTATACCAAGTATAAAAAGGGCTCTTAAGAAAGAGGAAGGGTGCAATCTGTTCTCTACACCCATGCATTTCAATGGGCTTGTATTGCAGGAAGAAAGAATCTGATCAGAAATTGAAAAAGCCTTTCCAAGAGTAATGCCATGAAGCACAGAAAGTGGTTGCCTGTGGAGGTTGTATTCTCCATGTCTTTAAGAATGTATTAGGTCAAGCAGAAGTGATATCAGTACCACTGAGCCTGCCTATCTATAGTTTTATGATTCTCCTTTGAACTTTCTAACCTTTCAAGCTTTAGAAAGCTTGCACCCAGCTGGAAAAGAAATTACTGCTCAATAGTATGGTATTTAAGAAGATTTACACTTCAAGAATAATTAAGAAATTGAATAAAATTTTTGCTTTAAATATAAATGATCATTGAACTGAATATATAAACAGCTATTCTATAATCCACTGCTGGGAAAAAGGCAAATTCTGGAAGACACTGTTCATTTGTTGGTGGTAAAACCTAGGTTCTTATCGTTTTTCCCAAAAAGCAGAGCCTCAATAAATACTGACATTTTAGACATTCCCAGAGGACAGAAGTTTGAAGAAATTTGCATGCTGGCTGAAGAAAATAGGTTGAAGGAAGACACATAAAGAGCTCTGAACTTTCAGGATTTTAGAGCCATGACTGGTGTATCTGCCATCAGAAGTGATCCCACATTAGCACCTGCTGGACTAGCAATCCTAATGATGTTTCTATTCTAGTTATGGTGTATTTTGATCCTGCTGATATCTGCTTAGTTATTTTTCCCACTGTTGGAAAGAGAGGGTTCAGCAGGCTTCATTAATGTGCCCTACTACCTCTACCAGACAATGAATATCATAATTTTCTGTGTGGCTGCTGGCGCAGAGCACTTATTCTGCATTTGGGTATAGAGCCCATGCATACCCTTCCCCATGTATGCAGAGCTATGAAGTGAGGTCTCACAGTGGAAGTTTTCTGTGTGTTTGATCCTGCAATGTAGGAGTGGAGGGAAGAGTCAGCCCAGGCCTGGCTATGGACTGTCAGTTGATGCCTTTTTTTTGCCTGTGCCGATTATTGGTCGCAATGCTCTTTGGTATCCTAAAAGTCCTGAACTACCTGGTATTCGGTGTGATAAAGTGTAACTTGGAATGAGTCCTGAAACAATAAGAAACTGTAATAATCCTCAACTAGAGTTTTTAACAGCATAAGAACAAGATGTCAATTTTCGCCAGTTTTATTTGTGGGATTCAAAATGCCATTAAAGCAGCAGGAAAAGGGGGTGGTGGAGTGTTTTGCTTTGCTTTGCTTTGCCATTAAGGGTGGATTGTTTTATTACTGCATTAATTCTAATTAGAATTCCGTATTATACCCACATAAAGGTACATGTCATAGTTAAGTTGATATTTTTCTTGCTTTATTTATGACCACATTAAATATGGTTTCCTGAAGCATAAGCTCCAAAATCTCAGGGATTTAAGCTCCACCCCATATCTTAAAAACTCTGTGCAAAAATAATTCTTGTAGCTC
Source organism: Myiotriccus ornatus (assembly GCA_036023395.1). Lineage (NCBI taxonomy): Eukaryota > Metazoa > Chordata > Aves > Passeriformes > Tyrannidae > Myiotriccus > Myiotriccus ornatus. Next base: position 80,444,427 of record JAYRBT010000114.1, read on the forward strand.
CTATACTCATTCTCCATACTTCTTAAAAATGGTTCAGGTCAAAGATAATATGTTTCTTATATGCCAAGTACAACTCAGACAACATTATACATAAACTATATCTACTACTAAGATAAAAAATAAACATTTACTGGATTTGAGACTACTGAACTCAAAATGAAGACAAAAACCTATATTTGAGAGTATTTTATATTCATAAAGGGGAAACAAACAGAAGGACCAGTGCTGACTTCTGAGAAGTTCAAGTGAATTGTTCCCCCTTGCTCCCATTGTAGGATGGGTCACTGAGAGCGCAGAGGACAGTTTTGGATGGTAGTGTACTGTGAGAGGCTGAAGCTCTTGAGCAGCCCCTCAGAGAGGCTGAGAGATCTCCATGAGGTACCTGCAGGAGCCTGTGCCTCTGAGATAATGTTTTAAGAACCAATATATTTTCCCTCAGTTTGCAGAAGATTCATGAAGCTGAAGGGTTGAAGCCTTTCAGCACAGAGGCAGAAAAGGAGGGAAGGCGAGGGAATGAGAGGAGGAAAATTCCTTCTGGCCACATGGGGGCTTGGAAATGCTACCAGAGGAAATTAATTTTTTACATTCACTGACTGTAACACCTGGCTATGCTGCAAGGTTGAATTTTTGAGTTTTGTTCGTGTCTTCCATGTTTATATGAGACAGAGGCAATGCTGTGCTCCCCTGCAATAAGGTTCTTAAAATGACATCTGGACTATTAGCAAATCTGCTTACGTGACCTCAGATCAAAATTTTCAGTTTTCTAAGAGGATTTTGACAAAATTCATAAGGCTTGTAGAAGAGAGAGAATCTGGAAAAATAGACTTTCTGAAAGAGTCTAGATATATTCATGAGCCTTATTTTAACAAAGAGAAAACTACAAAGAGGCTTAACTCTTCTTCCTCTGCATGGAAGATTTATGATGGCAGGGAATTACTTTTTTTTTAGCTTACCAGGTTCTAGTAGCTGGCAGCCCTGACAACACACATTTTGGTCTGTGGTAATGTTGTGACGTTTCACAGTGATGTCCATTAACCACCAGAACTATCTGGGGTTCTGCTGTATCCCTGATGGAAACAGTGGATATCTGACTGAAAGATTTTTGTCAGCCAGGAGTTATGGACTTTCTGAAGAAACCCTTTATGAAGGAACTGCCAAATTCAAAACTGTGGTCTATATTGTGCAAGGTAGATACGCAATATTGTAGGTAATGAATTGTTATATACCAGAAGCTGCAAACAGTCTGGTACTGAAGAGAAGGCTCTGTGGCACTGCAGATGGGAGCTGGTAGCCTTTCCAAGGATAACTCCAGCAGTACTTTATTTAATTTTTTATATCTGTCCCTTATAATGAGGACAGTGAAGTCTTTGAGCCTTCACTTCACTTGGGAAGGGGTGTAAAAACCACACAGCCAATGATGAACTGAAGACTGTGAATACACTGGTTACTTTTCAGCTGTTTCTGATTATAAAACAGTTTATCTTGAGGGCTAATTTTTGTCCATGTGACATAGAGTTGATCTTATCTCAATAACCGTGACTGGAAATTTTCATCAAGGAAACTTCATGATAAAACAAGTCAGAGATAAATGTACCCCAATAAAAGAACTGCGCTCTCAAGATCTTCTCCCTTGTCCTTACTGTTGTTTTATTTGATATCTTTTGCTAGACATCTGGTCCCCAAAGGTTCAGTGTTAAGGTGGGGAAACCCACCAGCCTTGCCCACATCATGCCTGGGATCTGAGTCTGGTGTTATTAGTTATTCCCTTGGCACTGATGAAATACTAAAACTCTGTTCTCCTATTACTTTATCTTAATAATTGCTGAAGAAATGGTTGCAGACATGTAAAACCTCGAATCAGTGATTTGAAAAACCATTCAGTAAACCATTAGCTTTGATGTTAACAGATTGTACTTTGCAAATAATGGTGAATTTTGCTGTTATTTCCTCTCTAAAAAAAAAAGCAGAAAAGATGGATTTTTAGTTTTTAGGGGCCAAACTGATGAGATTAACTACATACATTTCATCTATCAAGAGCATTAAGTGTTTCGCAGTGACTGATGAGTGTATTTTAGATATACTGAAAACAGATAGATATATAGTTTATTTCTTTTATGTTAGAAGTTGTCTACAAGAGAGCCATTATTTACATCCTTTATATCTAATCAAGATAAACTCTCAGTCTCATAAATAAGAACATACTTATTTGCTTTAGTGACTTATTTGAGTCTGGAAAGATTTGCTGAGCAGAGGCTGGGCTCAATAATATTTCACGGAGCTAAAAATTCGGTCTTGATACATTCTTGACATGAGACACATCATTTTTCACATATAAGAACAATTACCTCATGTTTACACAGCATTTAAAGCAAGGAAAGTGATTAGATTTTACCATCTCTGGCATGCCCGGGATGTACAGATTGCTACTGGCTCTTTAAATATGGAAAGACATCCATTTAATGCTCTTTAATTTGGTGCCACTTATCTGTCTGTGGAAAGGTTCACTCCTGGTGCTGGTGATGAGTATGAAGTACAGGCTTAGAAATAACTGTCAGAGAGGGAGGAGGCTTTAACAGGAAGATAAGTGTTAAGATAGATCTGCCTCCTCGAATCAGTGGGATGAGCCCCATATCTGGCAAGCCCACTCCTCATAGGGTTGATAACACCTTCCCGTGGTGGGAGAGGTCAGCCAGCTGCTGTGGGAAGCCTGCACACTGGGGAGGGGAGATGGACCAAAACCAGGGAGAGGAAATGACCGGATGGTGAATTGGAGCTTGCCAACAACAGCTGTTTGGCAGGCAGAGGTGTGCCTGCAGGCGCTCCAGGGAGGGAAGAGACATCCCCTTTGCGAAGCAGGGACCTTCACCATGGCAGGCTGTGAGCACCCTTCGAAGGGGAACCAAATACATCAGCACGGGATGCTCATGCCAGTGTCCCAGTCCCTCTTCAGATAAGAGCTCTCTCAGAAGGGGAAGAACAGATCCAGATCACAAACCCCCCCTTTTTTAGCTGTCAGTGGGGTCTGAAGACCAAGCACATTCTCCTTTCTCTAAGTGTCCTTGCCATTACTGATACAGTACCTGCGCTGGCATCACCAGTGTACCAGCGTTAAGTTCTCCTTCATTTGCACTGCAGTACCTGCAGGGATGCTACTGCATTTGTAGCAGTCTGTGTATGTCTGTACTTCAGTAGCAGTGAATATACTGGCCTTGTTCTGCGTACAATTTGCTTAATAAACAGACTACATATTGTACTTTCTTTAAAACACATTGCACATAATATCTAATGCTAAGATTACTTGTCCCGGGATAGACACATTGGTTCAGGGTCTAGGATAATAAGTACTCTGGGTTGATCTCCTGACCCTCCTCCCCAAGTAAGTACTAATACTGCTGGCTATCGCAGACTAATAGACTTGTTATTTCTTCACTACATGTATAGCAGTGTCTGGCACAGAGAGCAGGCCATGTATGGTGTTTCTCCCATAGATTATGAAAATAGCATGAAAATGCTTAGGCTATGCTGGAGTGACCAACTTTCTGGCTGTAGTTTTTGCTTGTTGTCATTAAATGCTGTAGTTTCAAATTCTGAAAACACTTCTGTGAACCATCCTATGTTTGCTTTTTCAGTCTCAAGCATGTTAGTAAATAAATAGAAATCCAGTGTCTGCTGCAATCTGTGTCATCAACTAATATGTGAAATACTGTTAGTAAGGAATGGATTTCATGTGAGGAGTTGGGTACCTAACTTATAGGCCTCAGTGGTCTGAAAGTTAGCTACAAGGTCTGCAAGCTCTTGGTGCTTTGGCCACCCTTTGAGGTACACATCCCTTCACAAACTTTCAGATCCACAACTCTGTGTTGCAGTATTGTTATTGAGGACATTAGGGGATGAAGCAGCAAGGAAGCAATGAGGTGGGCTTTTCTTTTTTCAGTGAAAACTATGAAAAAACAGTTTCAGGAACTTTTATTTTTCTTGTGAGATATCTGTGGCTAATCAAGGGAAATCAGCACTCCCGCACCCTGTCCAAGCTTTAAAAATATGGCTTAAATGGAAACAAATGCTAGTATTTTAAAGTCCAGGCAGGCTGAAGGCCCTCAAGGTTTTCAAACAGAGTAAATCAGAGAGGGCAACACCCTCATAATTTATATCAAGCTTACATGCATTTCCAAGGCACTAATTAAACCATTTCTCAAAGAAAATTTATTTGTCAATAAACCAGAAATAATACTCTATCTAGAGACTTTTTGCCTCCTCTTCAGAACAACTGTATGAGTTGTGTGTTAAAGTCAAATATCTTTGGGGCATGAAGACCATATAGATTCCTCCAAATCATGTGTCTAGTAAGGATATAAAATTAATTATATAACTTAAGAGTGGTATCACAATCTAAAGCATAGTGCTGTTTAACTCTCTGGAGCTCGGGCCTCAGAGGGGAGGGAGATGTAGATTACATCCAAGCTAAGTTCCTATCAAAACAGCTCTGATTCCATGGAGACGCACACGTGTGGCTCCAAACCCAAGCAGTATAACAGATCAAGGACACCTCCGAGGTGTGCCTCATGGTTGGAGCAAGTCTCTGGAAAGCTGATTCTTACCCAGGTGATTTATTCCTTTGGCTGTTTACAGTATGATCCCAGCCTTGTGGGGCTGTGTCCCCAGCTACAATTAGCCATCCCATAACCCTCGCTTTGACCCGCCCGCTGCTGCAGCAGGGAGAGCTCTGTGTCAACAAACAGCACAGCATCGGCAATGCTTCAGGGCTTGCCTGAATCTCCACACCACCGCCCGCAGCTGCCGCGAGCGAAAGTAATTAGAGATCATTTGCATAGGTTGTTTAGAAATGTGTAAACAGCAGTATAAACAACAGCGGGTCAGGTCAGGGAAGGAGGCTGGCGCTTCTTGGGGCCACGGCTGGAGCCTGCCCAAGTGTGAAATTCCCAACTGGGAGAGAACATTTGGAAAAACAATGCACTCGAGACTTATCAATACAAATCATCTCCTAAGTGGCACATTTTATTTAGAGTATGTGTGGCCTCCGTCTAGAAGAAGGGAAGTTTTTATCAATCCGAGCTTTATCACTTCCAGATATCTCTTTCTTTGTTTACTGGCGGCATGCACAATGCCTTCATTTTGAGCGGTCCAGTTTAAACACAAGCGGAGCTGACTTTTTTTGTGCAGCCCGCAGTGAACTGCCTGTGCTCCCTTCTCAGAACCATGCTTGTAAATCTTCCCTTCAAGCCCTGAAATGCCTCTTTGTGACCATCACACTTGAGAAACCTGGAATCCTGGCCCCAGTTCACGAATCTGCTTCAGCTGGAAGACCGTCCCTGCTCAGGAAAACACTTCGAACCCTGCTCAGCTTTGAGGAAGGGCTTCGATGACTTTTGGAGGAGGAGGAGGGGTTTTTCTGGCATGGGTCAAAAAAATCAGAGTCACGGGGCACTCTCAACAGTGACAGGAGTATATAAATAAATCCTACATAAACTCAAAGTAAGCAGGAAGAGAATTGCCTCTTAAAATTCGATTGAGAAATCTTCCTGGGTGTCCTGAACTCCTAAGGTGGCTCCTGCACCCCATTTGACACCTTCTCCTTGGAGCTGACACAGGCCCTGCGATGAGCCAGTGATCCTCATGGGCAGTTCCCCCCAGTCTTTCAGGTCCCCAGTAGGCAAAAATGAGGGGGCATCTGTAGGTACTGAACAACAGTCAGCTGTTATTCCTGGCTTGCTTCTCCATAGCATTTGTTGTAAAGGGGTTTTCAGTGGTTAACAAATACCAGAATTTTTTTATCCTGTGAGGTAGCCTGGAATTATTAGTTTTATCTTACAGTGGGAGAAATGAAGTAGCTTGTCTAAATATGACTGAAAAACCCAGTGGAAGAAATGGAAAAAACATGTTGTCCATATGCCCCTCTGTTCTTCACCAAGAAGAGCTCCCTGTGTATGGGTAACACAGGTGTTACAGTCTAGATGGTCTTGCCTAGTCACTGGCCTAGTCACACAGCCACAGTGTCAGACAACTCCATGTAACAAGTTCGATAGGTCAGTATCTGGGCGTGGTGGCTGGACCAACCCCTTCTGGGGCAGGTGCTTCCCACTCTTCTCCCTGCACCTCAGGCAGAAATAGTGTTACCTTCGATCCTGGCCAGCACCAGCTGCTTATGGGCAAGAAGAGGGCATTCAGCTGTGTGGGCTGAACACATTGTCCAAGGAGTTGTTCATTGCTTCAGGGAAAAGGCAGTGTGCCAGAAGGGCTCATCCCACTGACCATAGGTCAGACCTTGCTGAATTAAGCCAAAAAAAGTTGTTTCCTGCCCATTCCAGGGAAGCTTTCCAGCATCAAAGTGTCAGCTGAAGAACATGTATATCTCACTGCTTATCTGGTATAGCAATCTAAATGCACCAGCATCAATAAGTTCATACCTTTAAAAGCCTCTTCTCATAGTGTATACATTATTTGTGAAAGCTCTTCACACGCCTTTTTTCTCACCTTCTCATTTAGCCCTAAGCTTAGTCTCTTCGTTCTCCTAAACTCTTCCTGAGGCTGAAATTTGGCTCATGCTGTGACACGGAAGGTTTATTACCTTAAAGTAGCTGAACTAACTGAGTACTATGGCATGGTAGCTTCAGTGTGTGGGCAGCACTGCTTCGTGATTAATACACATCATGTACAGTCCAATAGGCTTTCATTAAAACTTTAAGATATAAATGTGGCTGACTGTTTTGCTAAACATCATGTCTTAGAAAGGTAACAGAGAAACAAGTTCTGGCTACAGAAGATTGTGTTTTACAGTGTGGGATAAAGAATAGGAAGAGAAAAGGAAAGGAAAAGTACAGAGAAATCTAGGCAATGATTGGTGAAGAAGACCACCAGCCAGTGCATGAGGGAAAGACAGGTGCTGAAGTCATCTGAGAGCTGGTCTAGGATGACTTTCTTTGCTCTGAAGTTTTCCTATCAGCCAGCAAGACCATTCAGCACATGTCCCCCTCTGCAGAGCTGATCGGCATCTTGAAGGTGAAGAAAAAGGCTGCTGCTTTACTAACCTGGATTCTTCTTATTTTCTGTGTCTTACAGGCATTTGTGGGAGCCCCTGGTGGTCTAGTGGTTAAGGCGCAACACTGTCACCGCCGAGACCCGGGTTCGATTCCTGGTCAGGGCCACTCCCCGGGCAGATGGAGCTCGTTAGCCCTGTA
>JAYRBT010000114.1:80451722-80577769 GCA_036023395.1 Myiotriccus ornatus
CACCTAAAAAATCCAATGCGCAGGCTGGAAGGTGTAAAGACCTTCCCCGGTTCTTCGTTCACGAAGACTGGCCATTACAGGCATTTGTAAGGGAAAGAAGGACAAAATAACTGAACAGTGAATACCAAAAACTCAACCAGACCCATAGCCAGCCCCATCTCCCACAATTCAAGCCATTCACTGACCCATAAGAACTGAGGCACTATGTGGGGAGTGGTTTTATGAATGGTCCATGATTACTGCTCATCATGTTATAGTACCTATTAGTTGCTCTTATTAAAATGTGAAAGGGTAAGAAGATGAGGAACAAAATAATATAAATCAATAATCTATATAGAGCAAGGGCATAAGACAAACACACACAGTCCTTGCTGCTAAGAATAATTTACAAACTTCAGCCTGAATTATCGTTTGCCACCTTGTTTCCAGTTTGCTTATTAATACGTTTCACAGCTCACCTTCTATCACAGACCCCTGAGAAAAATCCTTGATAACCTCCCTCTATTGTAAAAATTGAACATTTGCTCTTATCTTTCTCTTCCTATGCTGTAACCTGCTATTCAGCCATTAAATAACTTTGCTTTTACACTGCTGCACTTTGTTGCACTTAAAATTCCAAATGAGAGATTTTGCTGAAAACCTTTTGAAAATACGGCATATTCATCAGGCAAAATCATCATAAGCTTGCTGACATCTTCAGAAGACTCTAACCGGCTTTTCAGGCAGGACTTCCATGTGTAAAATTGTTATTAACTCTTCCAGGAAATCACATGTTGCAAGGTGTCCTTTAACCGGGCACCTTGGACATGACGCTTCTAGGCCCGTATTTCTTCAGTATCTCACAAAGCCCTCCTAGAAGTCATAATCACATATGCCTCATTCCAATCTTCAAGGACTAGCACAATTTTAAACAAGAGATTACACAGCACTCTTAGTAATTCAACTATTTTATCTCTGACTTCACCTAATTATGGCCCAGCCTCGATGATTTCTGATTGAGTATTTTGTCAGTTTGTTCCATAACTTCTTCTACAGCCAAATACTCTGGTAAGACCCCACAAAGAAGGGTTCAGACTTGGCAATATGACAAGAAAAAAGAAGCAAACAAACAAACAAAGAAGTATGAAGCCCAGACCAGCAAGAAGCCTACCCATCAAAGAGCTTTCCTTGGATTGCTGGCACTGGCTCTATTTCTGGAGCCTGAATGTCTTCTCAGAGTACCTAAAATTCACAGGGTATTCCCTCTGTCTTCATCTTTCACCATGAATAGTTAAATCATCATCTTCAAATTTCTTCTCTCCCTTGGAAGAGATCTTGAGAAATGAGGGGAGTCATGGGCTCGAGAAAATCTACTGCTCTCAGAAATTACCTGAGTTCATATCCTGATTTAAGACACAAACCGGTTTTTCACACCTTCTGTTATAAGCAAACACAAGACAGGGGCTGATAATGGGTCTGTGTTTCCCTAACTGTGACCTTGAGGTGCTAAAACAGGGAGTAAGAAAGGAGAAAGACCTGAGGGTCAGCTGAGGAAGGTCCAAACAGAGCTGTGGGGATGCAGGATGCCTACGTAAGCCAAAGGTCTTGAGCCATCAGCTAATCAGCTCCCACACTGGCTACTATGTGATTGCTCTATTTCAGTCGGGTATTAGACACCCTAAAACCATTTTATGTTCTCGTGGAGTGTCAGCCTCAGTGTCACCACACAGGGACCGTTGCAGCGTTATGGCCTCTTTTGAACCCATTAATACTGGCAGCACCATGCAGAGTTCAGTACCCAGCTCTAGTTTATTTAAGGTTTGTTTTAAAAAAACAATATGTGCTGAATTTTATTAAATCAACTTAATAGGAACTGTGAAGTAAAATAAATAAATATGGAACTCATTTCTGCAGTTAGTGGGAATTATTCTGTTTGTTTACAAAGGCCATTAAAAGCTTACTGGAGGTGTTCATTTCAGCAAGGAGGCCTCACTGATGGATCAGTGCAGCCTTGTCAAAACTGTATCCAAAATTTCGCAGCAGTGCTCTCATTAGGGTCTAACAGTTAAAATAAAACACAACTGAAGAGAACTATGAATGTTTCCCGGTGGCCTCCAACCTCCTTCACATTAGTTTTTCCCAAACCACACTGCATAAAAACTCTTCTATGATTTTGGGGGCTGGTAGCTCACAAAAAGGACAGAATAAGGAGGAGTTGAGTGTTTTGTGTTCTTAAAACAAGGCATATTAAAACAGAAACCATGTTAACTATAGAGCTGCTTAAGCTGTTGCACAGTGTAATGTCTCTGATAAAATGCTCAACGGCAGAGAAAGTATTATACATTAGTAAAAATGTAAGAACGGTACCACAGAGTATTAAAATCCCCATTTTAAAATGTGGACTAAGCATTTCTTATGTGTGAGAGTTCAAGGCCTACCTTAGCTGCCAGAAAACACTAATTTTAGTTACATTTCAAAAAGAACACATGGAGCCATGGTATATTTTCACCCACAGATTTCCACAAACATATATATTTTTTTGTTTACATATTTTTCATATCAAGCAGTCAAAAATACAGGTCTGGACCCATTTCTTGTCTAAACATATTGTATATTTGCTTTTAATCATTTATGGCTTTCAAACACAGATTATCATCTCTGTTGCCTCCATCCTTAGCCAAAGCACCCAAAGAAGTTACCTGCTTTTAGAGAGGTACACAGCTCTGCTCCACTGGTGTCAGGAAGGGGTTTGGATACTTAGCACCTTAGATGTAACACCTTTGCACTGGCTGCACACCTGAGCACATTTGCAACTTCCTCTGGAAACATTTTCAAACACTGTAAGCAGCTTTTCTGAGCATCAACAAAGAGAACCTCTGTTGCGTGCTGCAGTGGTGTGAATGAATTCCTCCCATAAGCAGTTGGCGTAGGGGTTTGAGACTATGGTGTGATCCTCAGCAATGGGGTGAGCCCTTGAAGTACAGCCTGACCACCCTTAGACACAGTCTGCCACAGATCCTATGATAAAATCTTCCTTCTGCTTAGGCTTTCAGAAACCTAATATGAGTTTCATCTTTTCCTTTTCATCTTTGGACCAGTAACTTGCAGAATAACTAAACAGGTTAAGTGTGATGTGATGGCACCTCTTACATTCTTACCTTCTAACCTTCTTACTCTACCTCAGTGACAAGAACAACTTCTTGCCATGATGTGCAAAAGCATGTGCTTGCAGTTACCAGCTGGAAGAGACAGGTTACAGGCCACCAGGTCCTCAGAAGAACATCGAGTGCCCTGGGAATTTGGGGGACTGCTGGCTGCCCTCTGAAGGCCTTTCTCAATGTCCTCTCCAGCACCGCCACCACCACTGTGTCAGCCTAAAATTTCCATCCCTGTATGGTCTGAGAGCTCAGCACTGTGGTCATGAAGGAGGAAGATGCAAGGACAAGGAGGTGGTGGTGGTCATAGTTGCCATTTTTCCTATCATCTTCTCATTTTAGAGTCTCATCAAGAACATAGGGATGCAGGAGTCCGCAATTGCTCAAAACAACAGGCATCTCCCCGGCTCTGACTCTGACTGTGCCCTGTGAAGGCAATACTGAATGAGCATCGTGGGAAGGGTGAAGCAGACTGCAGTGAGGAGACTTCATGAAGGGAATTCCTTAGCGTGTGTCTCTGTTCTTGGGAGGTTTGTGTGATCAGCATGAGACAGTCCATGGATAAAATACAGAGACAAGCCTGGGGATGTGTGTAGGATCCAGGGCCTCTAACAGGAATGAGATAAACTAGAGAAATTGTATCCAAACAGCTCAGAAGATATAGCAAAATCCTAGTGTGGGAGGAAGAAAAACAGTATTGTATAACTTTCAGTTGTGAAGACACTCAGATGTTAAATATCTTGTGTCAAGTTCTGTGGCTCAATAATTTTGATTTTATCTTTGTTTCAATAGCCTTTTTCCCCCCTAAATCTAATCCACATATGACTAACTCATGTGAAAGATCCAGACTAGCTGTTGATTTTACAGATTACAGGGACAATGTGAGGGATGCTCTGGCTGTCCCCTTTCCATAGCAATAGTGAATAATAACCACTGAAAGCTGTGACCTTTTAATGAGCAGCTATAATAAAACAGGTTTCCTAGAAGACTATTAAACAGAGATAGAAATCTCTTTAAAATCTTTATTCTGCTTTGCTGATCAACTGCCACTGTTGTTTAAGGTTGGAGCTTGTTCTATACATTTTCATTATTTCAGAGCATCCCCTGCCAGAACCATTGCAAATCTTTCTATTAAAATCCTTCTTACTGTAATGGGATCAATTTTTTTCTTTTTTCCAAAAGACTGATTTAATAGAAACTTGGCACCAGAAAAAGTTTTTCTATTTCATTACTATGCTATATAAAAGTTCATGGGGCTCTCAGAATATTCATGCTAAAAAAAAATCATTAGCACATGCTTGAATACAGAACTTACTGGCAATTATACAGTAGTAATCTTTCAAATACACACTTCCCATGCTCTTGCTAAGACTATTAGCAATCATTCTTAAAATGCAGAGTGAGTATTGGAATAAAATGCATACTCAGCAAATTTTTTTTCAATGTTGCTCAAGCCAGTTTTGTGGTAGTTTGTACACAAAGAAACAGCTTGATTTTTAAAGCCTATTTAATTTACACTTCACATTATTTTTTTAAACCGTACTTCTAACATTTTTATTATAGCTACTCTTTTCGGTGTAGGCCACTAAATTCATGTTTGGCTCTCAAAAACAATAATATTCTTCAGCTCTTACATAGGGCTTCAGGTTTTTAAAGTGTTACACAAATATTAGCTAATTAATGTTTGTTCAACCCAGACTGGCCCTATAAAGGAGTTGCAGTGTGGGAAGGGAACACTTTCCCTGTCACTATTAACAAGATTAAAGGTGTTGATGCTGTACAAACTCAAAAATTATGCACAGTTTGAAATAACCCACCTGCTTTTGATTTTGGCCAAATTATGGGTAATCTCAAACTTGTAGATTATTTCTCAGTACTATCAAAGGAGAAAATGACAAAGTGCATGTTTGTCTGCTTTGGTAGCAAACAGCATGTGCGATGATGGGAAAAAGCCCTCACTTTCCATCTTTGGGTATATACAACTCTTTAGCAGCATAGGAAGCAATTTTTCTCATGGACTCTCTGGGTCATTTTGGCATGACAAGGGGCACAGGACCAACAGGGGATGGTGCCCTTGCACGCTGCTTGCCTCCCACCTTTCCTTTCTCCTCCTTCTCACAGCCAGGCTCAAGCCTTCTCTTTCCCTGACTTGTTGGGACTTGGACCATAGCTTTGCATCAGAGATGTTTTCTAGCATACATTTGGTTTTAATATATTAAAAAGCTGATTGAGTAATCTTTACAACAGATGAGGTTTCCTGTAAATCAGGACCAAAAGTGTACCTTATTCAGTTGTGTCCGATGTGGTTGCCCAACAGTTCCCTCTGCAATGTGCTTTCCGCAAGAGTCCCCGAATTTACTGGGCTTCTGGACCCACAATAACAATGTTGCAATAATTTCAAAGTATGTCTCTTGGATCTGTTCTGGAAATGACATGACCATAAACATTACTGGAAGTTTCTAACTGTCAGTGATTTCATACTGACTTTAACAATAGCCAGTAAACATATAGTTCAGATTTTAATCCAATTTTCTCAGTAAAACTAATTTCAGTAAGATGCTCCAGATAATGCTTTCTTGTGGGATTACTGCAAAGCTTGGGTGGTTTATCATTCAATCTTCATCTTTTATTAATGCACTATATATGTAATATATGACCCCAAATCCTTGCCAGTGCTGTGTTCCCAAACCTGTGGAATTAATTAGCTGTTTCCACACTCAGTTTTGACTGCTTTAACACCACTGGAATGTCACTAATCACATTAGACATTAGCACCATTCGCGGATTTCTATTCTTACACGTACCCAGTGCTCGCAGCCATCCACAGCTGACATCTATGGAGGAGGCAGAAACGCTGTGGAGGCTCTTCTGCTCATGAGACATCCCCCCCAGCGCTGGGGGGGACACGCCACAGCTGCAGGGCTCCATGCTGATACATCTACTAACAGGACTGGGACTTCAGGCAGAATAAAACATATGTCGTTTGCAATATAGCTGGAGAGCTACCAACAGCTGTAATTAAGGATGCCTATGCATTTCCATGCTAAGCCTCTGTTTTCATTTGCTCGTAACGTTCCAAAACTTCCACCTGTAAGACTGAAGTTTTCCAGTCCTGCTTTCAGCCAAATTGTGGCGCTTTGTTTTTTGCAGTTGTTGAAAGTCTGAGGAAAAAGCAATATGTCCATTTCTTTGAATGAGAGCAATTTTCTAAAAAAAAATCCCCCATGTAAACATGTGGATTGGAATTGATTTATGCTGGATTTTCTATTTCATTTAATTGTCATATGGCATTTTTAACTTAAATTATGACCCAGCAGCTGGCAAGTATGAGATAATATTTTAATAAGGCAACAGAAATAATGCAAGACACTTTTCCCCTACACCTTGAAATGCTCAGGTACAGAATTTTAGTGAATTTAATTACCTGCTAAAAAATTATTTTCCTCTCAGGCTTGAAGTGATCTCAGAACTCCACTCTGACTATGGAGCAGTAATAAAGCTCCTCTTGCATTTCCTGGTGTGGAAATCAGGAATGAACAAACCATACTGAACATGCAGGCATACCATGACCCTTACTTAGCTGCGTGGGAGAACACCATGTGGCACACAAGTGCTCACTGATAAAATTAGAAATATGTGAATATTCTAGGCATTTGCAGACATCTCAGACTGCTTTGAACTTGAGGGATTCTTTCAAGCCTTTTTTAAGGTTGTGTCTCATGTACCCTTTTCTACCTTTTTTAAGGTAGGAAGAGCTTTTGCCTTACCAACTCATTTCATTCCTGTCTTTTCCCACCATTCATCCTGCTTCCTCCTGCTGTCTGTATACTGAATTTAGACTCCTGTAACTCAGTACTCTTACAAGTATTCGCTCTATGAGATGTCCAAGAAGTTTAGACACTAAGGCAATAGAATTTACCAAGGAGTGAATTCTCTTTGGAAGAAGAATATGTCTTCTGTTTCAACAGTAAACATTTAATTAAAAAAAAACCCCAACCCTCTCTGCTACTGTTTTTATTGTTCTTGAGGGGAGAAAAGAAGGAGAATGAGTGTGGGGTAGCTGGGTTTTTTTATTTTGTCTTAGGTTTTTTTCTTTGTGGATTAATTAGATATTTTTTCTTTTATTTATTACCGTCCTCACCAAGTTTTTCCTTCACAGATGGGAAACTCAGTTTTGTAATGAGACATTTAAATATAATTGGCTTTTAAAGTCTAGTTGTCCTCTAAAGCTTTACCTTCCCAAATTACAATTTCTGTTTCTGAACATCTTGGGAGAGAGAGGCAACTTTTTGTAACAGTCTTGGTCTAGAAGTCTTCACAGAGGATCTCACATGTTCTTTTGAAATGTACCTGTTTAAGCATAATGAAGAATTTGAAAGGAAGGAAGTGGTCCTAGCAACATCGATGGGGTTTTTTTGTTTGCTTCTTTCATAGTTCTCAAATAAATGGTGTTTCAGATTACTCACAGAGTAGATTCCTCAAAAATCTGAAAACTCTCTTAGATCTGCAGAATTACATGATAGTTGTTATTTAATTGCTACTAAGTTGCAGTAGAATATTATTAATGTACACCAGCTTGCATAAGGATGCAAATATAAGAATATTTCTTTTTCTTGAGCACTTTAAGACTTCCATGACACTAACTCAGTGGTTGAGAAGCTAGGATGAGCCTGTCTTCCCAGCTTGCTATAACATGACATTCTCAGCAGTCCCTCCTCCTCATGAGTCTCCAGCCTCCAGCACTACTTCACGACAGTTTCCCTACATCTTCTTGCATTAGCTGAAAGAGTTCTGCCCTGCATCCACAGTCCAAGATAGGAACATACCCAACCATCCTCTACAGGTGCACTATTTTGGTATTTAGGCAAATTGTAACAGGATCAGCAAAAGGCACATCCCTGATGGAAATCTCAGGCCTCTTCCCAAAGGTGCAGCTATGCAGCGCTTGTCAATTAATTATCTGAAAATCTTCTTTCAGCCTTCAAAAAACAATGTATTCTCCCCAAAACTCTTAGAAACACCAGAACATCTTAGCTGAAACTTTTTCAAAGACTAATTGATATCAAGAAAGTATTCCTGGAAAGAAAAAAAAAATTCTGAATAGTTGAAAATCTGGTATAACTATTACAGCTGAAAGCAGGTTCTTATACTGAGAAGTGTTAGATAATAGATGCAGTAGTTCCATCGTCACCTACAGTATTTATGCAACCATGTAGGATGTGAATATGTGATTGATACATAGGAAAAAAGTGTGTCTTGGTATCTAGAGCATATGTTCATATTAGTTCTGTGATTTATGTTTTTAATACAGCCACTCCTCTTACTCTGTCTACTGTGGAGCCACAAACGCAGCTGAAAACAGACTTTAGCCCAGCATATAAAAAGGAAATGGCAGACAACAGAAAATGTTCATTCCCATCCTATCCTTCTCCAATCCCCACCAATGTAACCTCAGCCTG
This sequence comes from Myiotriccus ornatus, assembly GCA_036023395.1. Taxonomy (NCBI): domain Eukaryota; kingdom Metazoa; phylum Chordata; class Aves; order Passeriformes; family Tyrannidae; genus Myiotriccus; species Myiotriccus ornatus. The sequence continues at coordinate 80,460,316 of JAYRBT010000114.1, forward strand.
AAAAAATCATAGGTCTGAAAAGTGCAAATACTTCCTAGATTAAAAAAGGAGAGTAAAAGTCATCAAGCAAACTTTTTCTGCTGTAAACAATTCACTTAGCTGTAGAATTCACCAGATAAATAGCCCTATTGTTTTACCTTGAACTGGCGAAATGCTCACATAATGTGTTAAAAATTGTACCCCAAGCTTTTTCAATTTGTTCTTAAATTCTATGTAAATAACCTTCATGGGGTAGGGCATATGTGTCCTTGTTTTTTTTTTTTTTTTCTCTCCAGAGGGAACTACCACTATCAGTTTGGAAAAATAATTATCCTTCCCGTAACTCTCATGGTCTTTTTGCAACAAATGAAGTGGACTTTTTTTTGCAGCCAACTTCAATCTCAGTTGATTCCCTGTACTTCAGCAATTCCCTCAGATTTTAATACCCAAATACCTGGAGCCAGCGCCTTGGTCTATCAAGAATGGCTCTCCAAAGCCTCTGGATATACTGGATGGTATGAAGTGCAATGCAGTCATTTCAGCTAAACGTTACCAGCTCCTGACCCTGGAATGGGAAAAGTCAAAGTTCTTTTGGAAATGACACATTGTGACCTGCAGTCTGCTGTAGCACATTAAGTCTGATAAATGATCAGAAATGATGACTTAAACAAGCATCTAAGAGAGAGTATTTTGCTTAATGTACCCAGCAGTTAACCTTATGTAGTCACGTTGCATAGTGGGCTCATTTGGAAGCCGTGTAGGCTTAGCTAAGAATAAACAAAGCGTTGCAGTACCATTAAACGTTTTCTACATCTTCCTTCTGTGTTAATGTGGTTCAGTGCTTCTGTCATGAAAATGAACTGAATGGAGTTTCCCACACTCCCTACCACAAAGAGTGCACTATATCGCCTTTCCAAGAGACATTTTGTACCTTCCTGAACACATGCCTGTTTCAAGATTGAACCCTGATTTTCATAGCACTGAAGAGGTCTGCAGCATAGAAAAGGAGCAAACTCAAAAGGAGAAAAAAAGTGGAAGTGTTGTCAAAACCATGCAGCTTTTCCAGGTGGCAAAAAAAGACCTCTATACGCACAAAAAGAAATTATTTTTCTTTCCCCACATCCGCAAAAGGCTCTCCAAGCGAAATGCCAAATTTAATCCTCCTACCTAATATGTTCTCAAGTTTTTAATTTAATCGCTTTTGCCAGGGCTCTATAGGCACTAGAATAACGTGAGCTTTTTCTCTGTATTAAGTTGCTCAACTATAATGACTTCATCATTTCATTTAAGCACCTGTTCTGGAAAATAGGTCCTTATCCTGCAAACACTCACATCTATTGAGTATTCCCATTTGAACTCTAAAAATTGTATCCCAGCTCTTTAGGGTGATTTATGGCATACTATTAGAAGCATCTATAAGCACCTGAAATGTGTCAGTGGATGAACATGAGCAATAATTGTAAACATAGTTTATGGGTTAAGCAGTGCACTGATACTGGTGGCCAATGCTCAGTAAAATATTGAATCTCCCAACTCCTGTTTAAACTCCCCACTGGTTTCAGCTGGAATTTAGACTTCAAATGGAGAGTTAGCAGGACATATGCTTTGCTGATCATGGGTCTTTGGCTGCAAAATGCTGAATCTTCCCAAAGGAGCCAGTGGAAATGATAGCAGAGAGGTATTTTATGCGTGCATAGCTCCTCTTGGAGTTTGTTTGACAGAGGAAAATCTCTCTTGAAGTTCAACTGCCTGTCTTGTTTCTCTCACAGTCTTTCTGAAAAATTCAAGGTCAGTTTTTCACAGAGACTTTTATTACCAACTGAAAGGGTGTCTGTGCCCCAGAGAAGATGTTAGGATATGCACTCTGCCCATCAAGGCAGACTGTGTCAAGAAGAAACGTCTAACTGCTTTATCCACAAAAATAATTTTACTTTCTAAGGAAGAGGAAATCTACTATCTTTGCTTGTCCTCTGTCTCTACCATTTCTCTGCAGGTGTCCCCTGGGCAGAGCAGAGAGACGAGGCAGGATTCCCAGACATCCGAAGGGGAGGACGAGGATGAACTCCTTTCCATGCAAGAGATATGACTGTGCTCACAAAAGCTGAAGTCTGGCTCCTATCCTCTACTGCTACCCAACCTACCTTCGGCTCGGTCAGCCTGGTGAAGACCTCCTTCATACGTGGTGTTTCCTTACTCATATGTTAAATATCTCCAAGGTTTGCTCCACTATTAGACACTTCGGACATAATTATTGCAGGGGTGAGCTTGGCCCAACACACTTAAATTTAGTTTATGTTCCTACTTCTACAGTAGCATGACTAGAAGGCCTGTATCCATGTAAATACCAGAATTTTCTTTGCTACTTTCTGTCTTATTTTAGTCTTCTGTCTTATTTTAGCCTCCTACTTGCAAATCTGCTGGAATCCTCTGCATTATGTATTGTTGAACTGTTTCAGTGTGACTTGAATTTGGCCGCAATTGGGATTCCTTTACTTTTTGTTTTTAAAGTTAGTATCTTAAAGAAAGGAAAATAAACATAAAGTCAGAATTTCCTGCAGAACAGTGGGAAGGGGAGAGATCAGATCAGCTGTAAGCCTCTGGTGTTATTTTCCCAGAAAAAAGTTGCTGGGGTTTTTTTTTAATCATTTTTAAAATTTATTTAATTACCATTTCTAAAATCAGTGGAAGATTTTGTCGTTTTCAGAAATAGCAGAGTTCAAATGATCAAAGACCAGCTCTAGGATGAATCTCCCTTTGCTCAGTGGTGTGCTTTCACCACAGATGCCTTCATAGGAAAAAAACTTCTGAAAGTAGAAGACCTAAGCTATGCTCTTTCCTTGCTCAACCTGCCAGTGAGCAGCTGTTGCTGTCCTGTCACTAGTATCACCCTTTCCTCACTCACCTCTGACTGGTCCATGACTACTGCAGGCTCCTGAGAGTGGGGAGAGCCTACTGATGCATAGTGTCAGCACATTAGATGATGTTTTGTCCTTAAGCATCATCCTATAAGTTCCTATAAGGAACAGGACCAGTAGCAATTTGTCTCCCTAGGAACTCCATCTGCAACAAATCTTTTCTCTGTCCAAGCTAGTTAATCCAACACACTGATGTTCAAGTGTTTCTTTGGGGCACTGGGTTGAAATCTCTATTTTGGAGTTTCCCTCTTGGAAAACTACAGCTAACATCTGAGTTGAACCTATCATACAACCTATCACACAAGGTCAGAACATGTAAACACAGCTATCATCACAGCAAAGGCAAGACATTGTGGAGTCTTTGGAAGAAAAGTAAGAGGAATTTCTCAGCATGGGTCCACTCTTGCCCCTTGAGCAGCTACTCTACATGGAGATGTACCATTTGCAGAACTCCTCTACTCCAAAGCAGCAGTGATGTGCTTCAGTGTACACATGGTCAGAAACAGTATAAATAGCAGAGGATATTAACAATTGAAACGTGAAAAATGAGAACTCCACACCTCATTTATCTGCAAATGGCACACACTATATACTTTATTGCTTATTAGTTTGTTCTCCTGAAGAGAACATGCAGCTGAACCATCAAAGTGCAAAGGCAAAGTGAAACGAGGACTGTGTCTGTCTTCAGGGAAGAGGACACAACTCTAAAGCCGTACTTCAGGCTTTTACCTCCTCTTCAGTCCTCAGTTTCCCCTGCAGAAGATCAACCATGAAACCGAGATCTTCACTACAAAGTCTCCTCTAATGCTTCAATTCCCAATGTGTGCAGAAAGTTTAACTCCCTCTTTGAAAGCAATGGGACACTTTTCTTAGATGGACCAGCCTCTATACACTGAGGGCCCTGTGCACAGAAGGTTCTGCATCCCTTAGGAATATACACCCAGCAGAGGTTTTGAGTATTTGGCTATGATCCTGGAATGACCTCAATAAAGTCAGTGGATTTTCCCCAGATTTACTTCAGCATAATGAACCAAGAATTTGGACGTCTGTGCCATATTGTGTGGAATTTTATTAATTTTAAATAAAGTTTCCACCTTAAATGAATTGCAAGTGTCATCTGTTTATATATATAACTTCATGCTCTTTATTATTTAAAATGTCCAATTTGCTAGATGAAAACATAAATACTGACTGCAGCTGTAGAATTTAATAAAACCTCAGGTTTGAGCTAGCAAGTGAAAAAAAGTATATTATTGGAAACTTGTGGTCAAACTTGAAGCTTGAAGGAAATATTTTAGCACTATCACAATATTAAATTGCAATCATTATTTAATTTATCTTCTCTGAAATGACTTAAGGGAAGTGCACCAAAAGTCCTATTTACCTAAGCCAGGAAATAAGTCAGTGATCAGCTAGGTGGATGAAGTAATTGAAAGCTGACAAGGGACAATATAATGCCACTATTGTAACAGCACTTAGAAGTATTGTTTGAATTTGACCTGCTTAGGAATAAATGTTGCACAGTTCTCATTTCATATCATATAAAAAAAAAAAAAAAGCAAAGAAAAAAGTGTATAGCAATAAAATGTGTTCCTTCTACTGAATTATTGATATTTTTCTTTAATTTGAAAAATAGCAGCTTTGGCACATCTAGAGGAAAGGTATGTTCCCCACAATTACCAAGATTTGGAAAAAATATATAGATATATTAGAAATTAAGGTATTCACCAGTCAGTATTTCTGGCAAAAGTCTGAACCCCTGGGCAACCTGTGCATTTCAGTTGTCACTTTGAACTTTGGAACAAAGGGTAGACTGTAAAACCAGTTTATAAAAAGTATTATGAGATACCACAACTGACATTTTTATGACCTTATTAAACTACATCCAAGTGTCATAAATTATACATAATGAAAGTCAATAGGATCTCTGACTTGATTTTAATATTAGGAACATGCTTATTAGTTTAAGGATTTTTGTGAATAAAAGGGGTATTTTTGTTGTTTTCTTGCTTTAGCAACTGATGTTATGTGGAAGTCATAAATGCCAGATTACATTACATTTTTTTTTTGTTCATATAATAATATTGTTAGTAAATTACTTGGGAGTAATGAGCAGTTTTTCTCACTAAGTAAAGCTAAAACTGTTAATTTACACTCAGAGTATTCCACATTCTTATGACAAACATTGATTGATCACATTTAGATATCTAAACCAAATTATGGTTCAAAAAAAGAAATTGTGTCTTTCAAGAATGAAGACTCAGAAAATCTTGTAACTTTTTCTCCCCAGTGCCATGTCTCTGCAGTAGGAGAAGAGTTGCAGATGTCTGTTCAAAGTAAACCCATTTTTAGATCTGTTAGTGTTTTAGATGGAGGGCTTATGCCCAAAAGCAGCATAAAAATGTGTTGATATATATCAGAAGCAGAATGCTCACCACAGGAGGATATTATCTGTGCTGTTCTCTTGAGAACATGAGTTAGCTGTACCACACTGAGCCAACAGTCCATCTGAGCCAGCAGTCTGCCTCCAAAGCTACCCAAAAGAAAAGTCTAGGGAAGAAGATAAAAGTCATGAGAGAAGAGCATGCACTTACGGGACTTTCTCTTTGCCCCATCACTCTCATCCATTCATTTGCAGCACTGGGAGGCAGAGTGAGGGAGAATGCTCGTTAGTTGCAGAAGGGGTTTTGGCAAATATTTGGTTGCTGTCTTGAGAAAATGAGTGATGTTTGCCATTTTTACATCTATATTCCATGTGGCCAGCCTGTCTGACTTTCCTGAGCATTGGGCGCAGCAGCTCTCTGCTCCCCAGAAGTCAGACACAACGGCCTGGACACAGGGATGTGGTGGTGCCAAGGATCCCCCAACATCAATGCTGCTCAAACCACTCATTGCACATTCACCATCTCTTCTGAGAGGTCCCAACTACTGACAAGTCCAGGCGATGCAGATCTGAAATCCAGCAGTTTGCTGTTCACAGTAGCCAGGAAAATATCTTCTACCCATGAGAGCATGCCTCCAATGGGATGATCAGCAGGGATGTCAGTGCTTCAGTCAGCCAAAACTCCTGAAAAAGTGCAAGCAGAAGCCAGCTGTCAGGACATAGACAAAATTGTGGCTGATGTTCAGGTGTGCTTAGTGGAAATTTTGCTTTTATAGGGAGGGCAGAAGGATCTCACATTATTCTCCTGACAGAAATTTGTTTAAAAAAAAGAGAGGGACTCAAAACCACCACAATGCCAAAAATATGTTGTGGCTGTTCCTGAGACTTGTGTGTCAGAAAGCACCATAAAATTCACACTGTGTATTTTAAGGATTTGAAAGTTTGATAATTTAACTGGGCTGGGTTGTCCTAGAGGAATGGCAATAATTTTCCCTTCACAAGTTTTCCTTATGTTGCAGGGAGAATTGCCATTCCGCACTGTGAGCTAAAATTTTTTTTTACACCTAGGGTGACATTTTCTCTCCCACTTTTTGCTTCAACATCCAGTCTTCTCCATTCTCCACATCTATTTATCAAGGTCCAGAAGAGTACCAGGTGGTCCTGCAAAGACAGCCCCACTGACAGCTCTTCAGGGAAGGACCTTTCTTATACCCTTCCATGATGGCCACTGGCTTAATGCCATGATGTAGTCCATAAATGACCATAGGTGGAGAACGTGAGTTTTATTTTTCTTTAAAATACCAAAAAGAAAGTCAAGGCTTATTCTAAGTCTTGGGAGGGAAACAAAGTTGAAAACACTGATGCAATCAGTGCATTATTAGAGAATTTCACACATAGACCTGCTCCAGGACTGCCAGACTAAAGGGGAGAAGAGAAAGGAGAGAGAAGGGAGAGAAGACAGAAGACAATCCCCTCAAAAAAAACCCAAACCCACCCAAACAAATGAAAAAACTCCAACCACCAAATACACTGAAAAGAAAGAAAAAAGAAACAAAAAGAAAATAAAAGGTAAAGCTGTAGAGAAACGCAGAGACATCAGAATGCCAGAAATAACAGACTTCTAAAATCTGGGCAAGTCAGAAAAATGAGAAAGATGTATTTGTAACCAGAAACGAGATATAAACGTAAACAATCTGTCATGAGTGAAGTAAATGTAAAACTACTGGTTTTTGTTATGATGGCACAATTTGTCCCTTTTAAATAGCCTGCCTAGCAAAAGATTGTAGCTTTATCAGCACATCTCCTAAATGCCTGAGAAAGGGGAGGAGTGAACTCTGGAGCAACAGGAGGAGCACCTGTTAAAATAGATAGCAATTTGTTACAGATACCATTAAGCTGCAGCTGTGTATAGGAACTCCCTGTACTGAAAGCAAGAAATGTTAAAGAAATCCTCAGGACAGGATACCTGCTGCATGAATGGCTGGAAAGCCTTAAACAAAAGATCATTTGAAGAAGTGGGAATGTAGACAATATCTCTGCAGGGGCTTTTAAGGAGGCTGCCCATTCAGACCGTAGGGAGAAACCAGTAAAGCTAAGAAGATAAGATGAAAAAAAGGATGCATAACAGTCCATATCTCACTGGGAAATAGCCCTCTAAGTTTAGGCTGCTAGTGGGACATACTGTTTTGAGGTCTCAGTTTGACTGATAGAAAACTAAGGAGGACATTTTTTTCCTTATTTTAATTATCCTAAGAAGAAATAACTCCCTCTCTGCCCAGCCTATCTTTCTCCACTGACTGAGTGCTTGAAACTTTGGGTGGACTTCTGATTCCCGTGCTGAGCATCCGCTGAAGTGCAGTTTGTGGCAGAAGATGATCATGGCAATACACATCCAGTTTTGCAGAACAGAAACCTGGGAAGCAAGAAAGATGACCGAGCAGGGATTACAGTAATAAATTAAAATGGAAGTGGCCCTCTATTTCACATCAGTTCAAAAAGAGCAACGATGCAAAAAAACCATTACAGAGTAAACCAAACTATTTTTTTCAAACTGAAAATTTTGGAAGAAATGAATGTTATTCAGAGAAAAATAGAACACATGCTTTTGGAAATACCTGCTAACTGTGGAAATAAGTTATCCTGATCACGTGTAACCTGTGCATGTAACCCGGGTTTGTGCCAGCTAATCAGTCTTAACACATCCCAGAGCCTTAAAATCATGAGATGGAAAAGTTCTGTTTCTTCACTGGCAAATCATAGCTCAGAGATGTGTTAAGAATAGGGCTGTTAGGTCTAGATAGCACTCAAAAAAATCTGATAATGTCATTAAAAGTAACCTTATAAACCCATCACGAGAACTGCTGTGGTAGCCTCTCGCTCTGAAGGGCACAAGGTGGGGTGAGGGGTGTGTAGTGTAGCAGGGGCTAGTTTGCATTTCAGATTACTCTTCATTCCAAATGTGCTTCCTGTCTCCACCTAAGGTACTTCTGGGTTCCTTGAAACTCACAAAGTGAGTTATGTTGTCAGGCAAGATAATATTAAGTGGAGAGAGCAGAGGACAGGCCTCTGTGCTTTTCTTCCTCCCCAGCTGTGGGCCAGGGCAGTTCATCGCTGCCTCCCCACTGAGAGCATCCCTGTTTGCAGAGAGGTGATTGCAGCACATCATTGCACAGCACCAGCCTGGTGGTGTCAGTGACCAAAGGCAAGGCCTTGGGCTCACATCTGGGTATTCAGTGCAAAAATTGTTGCACCCAGCTCTGAAAATCATACATGGCTGCAGACACTGTGTTTTTTGATGAATGCATAATGAAAATAGGAAAGATGCTGCTCATTAGGGAAGAAAATGTAGACTATTGGAAGAGTGTATATATTATATCACTATATCACTATAACATTGCTCATTACTACATTACTGCTAATACTACATCATTCATTACTATATTATTACTTTCAACTAAAGTGGTGATCGTGTTGTATAATTTTAATTTGATATTGCCAGTTTTCTTGAAAAAAGGTACCATTTCTAATGCCTGGAGCATAAGAACAAACATATTAGAACAAAAACATTAGAGCAGAAAACTGTGTTTCCTGGGAATGTTTTCCTCTTGGAACAAAGGTGGTCAAATCTGAAAACGAAAAAGAAGGATTTTTGTATTCTTTCTTAGCACACATATTTTCTATCGGTGGTGTATTTTTTATGTTTAATGACTAGCTTAGAATACAATTTACATTGTCTTAGTTAGCAAAACCATCAAGTTTGGTAACAATACCAAACTTCAGTAATGAAAACATTGCTTGTATTTGTTTGGATGTATATGTATAAATATGTATATTCTTGATCACCCAATTAATGTCATACATATGGATTTCACTTGGAGCTTTGCATTCTGAGACAAGACCAACAACAAACAGCAATGTCTGTAATGCAGTATATCATCTCCTTCCTTTTGTAAAACATATACATGCCCTTTGCTGTCAGGGTAACCCTTGATGTTGAAAGGAGATGCAAAGACTGTCTATGGATCTTTACTAAACTCAATTCAGGTGTCTTTTTTCCCAGTGGATCAGTAAAACTGAATTTTTATTCTTCTTTTGAAATATCTGTTTTGGAGGGTTTCCACCTTTCTTTATAAATGTGTAGACATGTCTTATAGTCAGGGTTATATAGTGCATCCATCTGTAGCTCCAGGTGTCTGGAGCTGGTCTCTAGGCACTGATAACATAAGGTGTGGTCTACAGAGGAGGGATTTTATTAGTTACATCTTTTGCTACTTGAGGAAGGAGAGCATATAATTTCAGACACTTTGATGCCTTAAAAAAATGTGAAGTATGCTTAAGGCATCAAAGAGACTGAAATAGAGGAAAACAGCATGAAACTTGAAGTTTTGAATAAAGCAAGACTTCTAAATGAGTTTTAAAAAAACCAAACAAAACTTAAAAGAGGTTAAAAGAAAGAAACAAGGCCTACCACAAGAAGTGTTAGTTCTTTCTGAACTCCACGGTATAAAACTCACTGAAGAAGCTAGACAGAAAGAGAAAGAAGAAATGCACAAAATCAGTGACTGTGTAAACATCGTTGTGTAAACAGTCTGGTTATGTTATATTGTGGTGATTTTCCTACCACACATCCTCAAGGGGAAGAGTTTCAGTCTTGTCATGTGTGTACCTTTGAAAACGACAAAATTGCAAGAGAGGAAAGGTTTCCATGACTGTTCAGGCCGGGGATAGTTCTGCAAAGCACTGAGCAGCTACAGTTCAGTGCAGAAATTAATATCAGCTTAACTCTAAACTCTATCTTCATACAAAGAGTGGGATGAAGGACATTGACTTTTGACTACACCTGCATAGAAAGGGCTCCCAGAATGGCAGTGGCACACTCCCAACATCTGCTCCTTCCATTGAACTTAGCTGTAAATTGAAATTCCATTGCAGTGTTTTTAGACTCAGTTGAAGTAAGGAGACTGTCAGAAATCCTCTTTAAACTCACCCTTATCCAAACAGGAAGCTGACCTCTAACACCCGGACGTAACAGTACACCAGTGGAAATTTCATTATCCCCGTTTCGGCTGTACTAAGTGAAAATTAATTGTGTAATTATCTGGATGAGCGCATGTGTAAAATTTTACAATGTGCCAGTTAGATTAAGTAACGTGTTAGTGGCATGGTTTAGTGCAGAGTCAAGGCTGTCTTATAAAAACGGCATAAGAAGTCCGGCAAGATTTGAAGGAAAAAAACATATGTCTGAAGGAACGTTAACATGAGAAAGTAATGTAATACTTAATACCATAACCTGAGTAAGATTTTAGCCTCCTCTGATGGAGGTTTATCTGGCACAGAAGAGATCTTTTGTCTATCCCTTTAAAACCACATAATAGTCAAAATAGATAACTGATTGCAATATTAAGCTATTTTTGCCTACTTTGTGCTGTATGCACTTTATACCTCTCTCATCTCTACAGTGAAATGTTTCATTTTTTCACTAAGTAAAAAACAAAAAAAAAACAAAAAAGAACAACTCTGAAATACAGAAGCAAACCTAGCACTTGAGAAATGCAACATACTGATCTCAACTCCCTCATAAAGAACTGAGGGACAGATTTTTTGGGGCTCATGAAAATCCTAATACAGCTGTTTAGAAGAAACTATTTTCATTTCAAAGCCATAGACTTGTTTGGATAAGAAGATCACTGGGCAAAGGGTGCTGCCTTGAATAAGTCTAGTCCTTTGAAAAGTAGTATTATCTTTAAACAGTTTGTTAAGTAATATATTAGGTTCTATCACTGTTACTGCCAAAGATTTTTGTATAGAGTTCCTTTAGCAATATCAAATAAATACACTGGTAATGTATCTTAAAAACAGAGAAAAGAAATTAATTTATAATGGGATTTCAGTGAAATCAGTAGAACAGAATATGTGCAGGAAGGCTTTGTGTTACAGTGAGAAGTCCCACAGCAGCACTTTGCTACTAAATCTGGATGGAGACAGGAGATTATCCAGACGCTTCCGTACACAAACGAGGGATGCGTAGAGGAATCAAATTTAAGTTAATGCCTGACATGGATTTTAGGTATGCTGGGACCGTGCTCGTATGAAGGCAAAGCTCAAGATTTTCATTTCTTATTCGGCTTTGTCTCTGAAAGGCTTGTGAAAACACAGACAGAATTTTTAGTATTACAGTTCAGTTTTTATCTGTAATTAATCCACCTGACTTTTTGAGAAAAGGGGCAATACAAAAGGTAAAAAAATAATAACATCTAAACAAAACAAAAAACAAGCAGGAGGGAATGCGAGTGACTCACAGATACACCTTTCTATTTCCTTCTTACAACCTAATATCTTGGTCTCACATGTCTTTGCAAAGGTCCAGATGTTGACTCAATATATTACTATATTAACAAATACGGATGTTTGAAACGGGAAAACACATGATGATGTAGAAATCACCTAGAGAGATAGGTCTGTGTCCCAGAGATTTCATCTGCTTCACCACTGTTGCAGGAGGGATGGGGGAAGGGCTCTGGCATGTAGTAGGGAATAGAATGTTTCTCTTCCAAGCTCGCTATTCATCATTTGTTCTGGTCTGGGCTGTGACACAAGGTAGGTGACCACACAGGAGCACAGTGTAGCAGTGTAGGAGAACGTTTAAGTCAATAAAAAGTGTGTTTTTGTAAAAGAAACTGACCTGCAAGCCTTTTTGACTGTATTGAGTTGAAAGCCTCTGTCTGTAGCCTGTGAGCGGGGCTGTTAGAAATGCTCCTGACTAAGCTAAATCCAGGCCTGATGGGGCCAATGGCAAATTATATAACTTGGAAGAGAATTAAAGAGAGCCGTGACTAGTTCTGCTAATCTCATCCCAAGGACTTCTGTGCATTTCTCAGTTGATGGGAACAGACACAGAGCAGCATTTAAGCATAACTGAGTTGTCATCCGAGGGTGTCCAGGGCTGAGTCGACATCAAGAGTGGGAGCAAAGGGCAAAGCTGAGGCCAGTAGCCAGGGACTGCTGAGGCTCGTAGTCAAAAGCACCCACCACCCCACAGCCTGTCACCTCTCACCCAGCCCCAACAGCAGAAAGGCCACCCACCCTGTTTTGCCAGGCTCTCTCACCACAAGCATACAGCCAGAGTGCCCATGAAATCAGTAGATCTATGAATGCTTCAATGAAGAACTGACATTTAGGAGAAGGACACAGAGAGATCCAGGAGCTTTCTGACTTTAGCTTGACAACTAATAATACCATTTTTCAGGTTAAATATGGTTTTTAACCAGATTAAGCAATTACGGAATAAGTGTGGATTTATAGCGGTAGTTGCTGACATGGGGTAGCATTCTTAATGCTGTTTAGCAGTAGAAAAAAATGACATGTTTTGCATGGTGGTGACCAGTAAGGATTCCAAAAATTACATTACCCAACTTCTAGGGTTTTTTTGTTTTGGTTTTGTTTTGTTTTGTTTTGTTAACCCTCTGTATTACTTCTTTTCTCCCAAGCTGTCTCCAAGACACAAGTCCGGCTTTAATGGTGTTTCCTCCTAACCCACAGACCTTAGCAACACTATGTCACCTCAAAGTGGATTGAGGCAGTGAGCAGTGACCTATCCTGCCTCTATCACCCTTCTGCCTGGAGGTGCTTTTGCTGCTTTCTAGCAAGCTGCCCTTACTCCTTGAAGAAACTAGTATCAGAGTGGAAAGGAAAGTCCTCTGGGACTGGAAGAGCAGTAAGAGGCAGGAGAAATATTTTCCTGCTGCCTGGTTCTCCTGGAGCAAGTGTCATAAATGCTACTGTGATGCTGAGGCAAACCAGGCTGCAATCAGGTGTGCCTGATTCTTTCCGTGCCATTTGAACCCCGTTTGAATAGGAGAGTAAAGCTTTTGGAAAGATTTGCCCTTGACATTCATACTGGGCTAAAATGTGGGGTGTAGATTTGCTTTGGGGTTTTTCTGTTCAAAAACACCCCCTGTTGGCTAACAGCTTACTAAGGTGTAACTTTTTCACCAACACCAAACCTTTCACATGACAGAAAATGAATGGTCTTGTATTGCTCTTTTGGCAGTTTATTAATGATAGTTATATTTTCTGCACTTTATGGGTTATTGACTCTTTTGTCTTCTAAAAAGACAGCAAACGTACACTGAATAAAATCAATGAAGTGTGAAAAGCATTATCTACACTCCACAAAGAAAAAGAAGCCTATAAAAAAGGCCAGGAGCAGGAAGCAGCGAAGGGCAAGATATTCCTCTGTGGAAAAAAAAAAAGTAAAATAATACTGTCACTAAGTTAAAAATAAACTACAGAATATCAGATCTTAGAAAACATAACATATTTTCCTGAAGAACAGAAATCTAAGACAGCAAAGGGAATTCTTTTTTTTTCACTGTTCCACTTTTATCCTAGAGATCTGAGGAAGTCAAATGAAAATTTCCTGGCATCCTGGGGCAATAAAATAATCTCAGTCTCCTTGTGAAACCACATTAGTGTGGAGATCGAACAGAAGTTCTTTGAGAACTGTAAGTGCTATGTAAGCATCATTTTTCCCAGGAAACTAAGGCTTTGCTTATTTACACTGAGCTATGCCACTAATGTCATAAGAAATAAACTGCTAGGACAGACACAGGCAGACCTGGATATCTATCATGTAGAAGAAACACACTAGCACCCAAATCTGTGATGAAGTTGATCATCCTGGTAAAAAACATTGAGGCTGCTGAGGAGAGTGACTCAGCCCATCACAGAGTCTTCTCTGCATCTAGTATCCATGTGCTGAAGAATCAGGATGGATTTCGGCAAGTTCAGAGCATACTTCATCAAATCAGGGCCTCTTGGCTTTCCACTAGCAGATTTTTTTTTTTTTTTCTGCTCAGAAATAAGTCAAAGTAGGCCAACATAAGAAATTAACCTGATATAGATCAGACTTATTTTCATTGATAATACTTTTGATTAATTTCAGGTGATTGCTTGTTTATGAGCTCTGCCTGCAGATATGTGCCATTATCTGCAGGCAGAGCTGCTGATGAAATAACAGGACTTCTGGATTAGGGCTTTCACTCCCCTGGAATCATAGAATGGTCAGGGTTAGAAGAGACCTTAAAGATCAAATAGTTCCAACCATCCTGCTGTGGACAGGGACACCTTTCACTAGACCAGGTTGCTCAGAGCTCCATCCAACCTGGCCTTGAACACCTCCAGAGATGGGGCATCCACAAGTTCTCTGGGCATCCTGTTCCAGTGCCTCACCACCCTCACAGACACTGGCTCTACCAAGGAAAGGCAGTCTCACCACTGCTGTCTAGGACCACTGTGTTGTTGATTCATGAGAAAAATGCACCAAACACTGTCAGGGACCACCAAGAGAAAAGCAACAGCCCCTGGCAGCTCCTCTCCTTTTCTCTCCTGCAACTGTCAGGGAACGTGTTCCTTCAAAATGGCAGTTCCTATGTTGGTGGCAAGAACATTAAGGCTTCTTGAGTTTCAATCCCTCTTTTTTTTTTTTTTTTTTTTTGAGTTGTGGCAAGAACACTTCAGAATTCCTCATATTTTTCAAAAGTGAGACAGTTTTTCCTGACTCCTCACGTAGCAGCACCAGAGACAACAAAGCTTCAGGGGCAACTGGAGCCCACAGCTCCCGTAGACACTGCTGGCTAATACAGCTGAGGTTCTCCTCTTCTCTACTGTGCCTTTTATATACATTACAATTAATAATGCTAGTTTTGCACATGGGAAAAGAAAGCCACTAAAATGGCCCTGTAATCAATACACTTGCTGCTATTAAAATATGAAGAAATATGTATAAATACATTTTAAAGAAAAACCTGGTTTCATGTCATTCAAACATGTTCTAATTTGTCATGGAAACTTATATCCAGGCACTAATAAGTTAAGAATGAATACACTGTATAACACCCCTCACTCATCTCAGCAATACACATAACATCAAAAGCATGCAAACAGCACACAAAGTTAACTGAAGGCCCTGCACAAAGGAGTCCTGAATATAAAACTACCACCAACCTGAAGAACTTTGTATCTCACAACTGCTCCAGCCATCATGTCTGCCAAATTTTTCATTTTTCTAATGTGTTTCATTTTTCTTATATAGTTTCTCCCACAGTAATAACATCTGAGGACACTGACCAGTTTGGAAGGCAGCAGGTGGTATATGAGAAGACTTGAAAAGAAATCTGACTGCATTTATACGATTCTAAGAGAAACAGCATCAAGGAATCCTTAAGAGACACTCTGCTCACAGGAAAGCAGAATTTAATAAAACAGAGAAGTTGGATTCCTCTCTCTGGTGCAATAGCATGCTCCAGAGAGGTTACTGTGCTCTTTTGACATCTTCAACATTTATTCCCATAAGTCGATGGCACAAAATGTTTCTGCAGTTTGACTACTGATCAAAGGCTGCACAGCTGCAATATTCAGTCATGTTTTGCGAAGGTCCCCTGCCCCTGCTGATTCCTTTCCTTCTCTCCTATTTCTTCACATGCCCATTCAAACTACCCTCTCCCAGGGAAAGCAGCCAGCACTCAAGCCAAATCAGCAGCACAGCACTGGCTGGCCATTTTTTTGCTCAGCTTCTGACAAAAAAAAGCCAACCTTTTGCTGCTTCAGCTACTCCTTATATACCTTACACATATACATTGGTCAAGTTGACTCTGCCTGGTTGGGGTTTCCTACAGAGACTGTTTCTCTTTGCACTCACACACCTTTCCTATGCTGACACCTCTTTCCTCCATCAGCCTGAGCACAGGACATCTGGTTCACTGAACATACTATTACTTTGATTGTCTCAGAAATAATCCTGTGTCTTCCCTCTGGTGATCTTGCATCTGATAGAGGCAAGTTGTTTTTTCTCATTCTGAAAAACAGACTTTTTTTATTTTTCAATGAGTTTTTTTAACCTTCTGTTGGTTAGAATTCATAGCAAGTGATGGTCTATTCACATGTACCATAACTTCTTGCCATTTACTACAGATGCCAAGACTGGCCCAGGAAATTATTAGAGAAAATTGCAAGACGTATTGACTTGATATGTAGTTGGGAAAATTTTCAAATTCAGCTTAAAATGTCTTTATTTGTTTGCTGAATTATACAAGTCTTCAATTTCTAGATTGTTGCCTTCATCTTGGTAAGTCACTAGTTTGCAAAAGTTATTAACATCCCTTTGCTCCTGGGGACCTTAGGTACCAGAGCATCAGACCCAGTGAGGGACTGCAAAGCCCATCTCTGGGCAAAGACTTCAGAGATCAAAGATAGGAAAAAGGGATTTCATAAATATGAAGAGCTGGAGACACCCAGGACATGCCGAGGGCCCCTAAATAGGTTGTTTCTGAAATCTTCTCTGTATCCTGGATGAACATGCCTGAGATTAAAAGTTTAAAAGTTTAAAAGTTTTAACTAGATTTAGGAATGTAGGTTACTCCTGTAATGGTCTTTCTGACCCATACTCTAAATAGCATTGATCATGCTTCACATGCCTTCATGGTAAGGACACTCTCCCAGGAGGGAAAGACTGGGGCTCAGGTCCTGCCTTTGCCAGACAAAGCTCAAACTCAACTCTCTTGCTTTCCAGAAACTATGCAATTTTAGTGGCTCAAAAAGAGCTCATTAGCCCTCAGCACCAGGCTCACTGCCCTGAGGTCAAGCACAGCTTACCCAGTGCATTTTCCTGATGGGAGATGAGTTTTAACACTTATTTAAATGCTCTGCTAAACTGGGTTCATAAAGAAAAGAGACCAACAACCACCTCATGGCTCTGTGAGAACCATTATATCTGAGGTGTCTGTGTGGTCGTAGAGCCAAAATGCATTTCTATGTTAAGAAGAAAAAAGATCCAAAGTAATTATGAAACATAATATACCAATAATATTTGGATAAGTTTAATTTAAAATACTGCTCTGTCTTTACATTGGGCTGATTGGAGCCTGTGATTCCAGCCATGAAGCGAGGGCATATTTCAGTGAACATTTGGCCAAAATCAGAAACCTCCCTGAGAACAAGGGTGCAGGCCAAGAGTCAGGAGGAAGTTGCGGGCTGGCTAAAGCCCTATCATACTAATAATGCAAAGCATGTTTTTCTTTAGTTTCAGTTTAACTTCAGAGTTACAGCAGTTTACTGTTCTGCGGTACAATATTTTTCCCCTTAGTCTCACAGTCAGATTAATTCCTGAACGGCAGTGCAATGAAACTTTTGATTTAAGAGATTTGCTGAGGAAATCTAGATTGAAACTCAAGGTTTAGCCAGTACATAAATCAAAGGTGGGATCACTTCAAAGATTCCTTCATCTGTTTGGCACAGACTTGGTTCATTTAAAACCTTCTTTCTCATAATTGTACCCTTTTTAAGATTTGAACATTTATAAAATGAGGAATGAAGTCTTATAGAGTTTTCTCTAATCACTTCCCCTGAAAATAAAAGTCTACTGAGGAACAGTGAACGCGGGAGAGGACAGGTCATCTCCTGGCTATGATGACTACTGATTTTATGGGGTCCTGTCTTAGAAGTAAGGCTCTGCAGTAAAGTTGCTTCCTGGCTCTGCCATAGATTTCCTGTGTGAGATCAATTCAGTTAATCTCTTAGGGCAAAAGTCATCCCATCACAATTTAGGAACTAGTTGAAGTGCTGAGATTAGGAGCCCATTTACCCTATGTTGTCTTTTTCACTTAAGCAAATGTAGCAAACCTTACCTGTTTTGGTTGTCAATAGAGGAATCTTTAAAATTACTAACTTTAGAGAAATACCCTTAATTTTTAATGTTTATAAGTATGAGGTTTAAGCATTTACATTCCCCATTCCTAAACCAGGAATGTTCTAGTTTCTTTCTTCCTGGTCTCCAATTTCTTTTTAATTTGGTCTTTAAACCTTCAGAAAAAAACCCATCAGTACTGGGTTTTATGAATTATCAGGGTTCCCTTCACATGCTCAACATATCTACACAAACTAAATTGCAAGTTCCTTGGAGCAGGACTTTCCAATTGCTGTAAAAGAGACTGTAAAAGAAGTGTCAGATATGACAAGTATCTTGTGGTTATGCCTGAATGCTTGCAGATACATAATTGGAGGAACTAAAGAATGCCAAAGGCCGAAGACTTTAAATAACATTCATGTGTTTCCTCAGCCTGGTAACAGCCTTTCCATCCCTGTAGGGGACTTCAGTGTGGCTTCTCCAGGATGGCTTAGCATCCTCAGTCAGGCACTCAAGGAAGCTGTGGCATCTGACCTAGAGGAAAGAAGGCAGCAAGGACAAGGAAGAGCAAAAAACAGTGTCCAAAAGAGAACAGGTGAAACAAGGGAAAAGAGGTTACTTTGTAGTAGGTCTATGTGATGAATCAGAATTAAAGTCTAAGCAGACTGAAATATCTGAAGGAAGATGTAAGTAAACCTTGACACTAACGGTCACAAAAATAATTTTCTGTGACTTGACCAACCCTTTTGTCTGAACTGGGAGAATAATGCAGGCCCAGCAGCAAGTAACTTGTGACTGGTAACAGAAGCAACCTGGGATTCGCTGACAGGGGGTTGGGCCTCACTTAAGCCAGACTTCTGTTTAGAGTTCAGATAATTTCAGTTCAGTATTAACTGCAGCAAATACTTGGAAAACTCAAGGGAAATTCCTATAGAATAACCAGAAAAGCCTAAAGATTCCCAAGCCTTAATTCCAAGGGTACTAAAAAAAAAAGAAAAAAAAAAAAGGAAAAAATCTCCACATAAAATGATGACATTACATATGTAAACAATATTGGCCTTTAAATAAATGGGTTTTGACAAATATTTGACTGAATGAAGTGCTATACACTGTAGGAGAGTTGTATAAATAAGTTGAGATGAAAGTCCTTTGCAATGTAATGAATCATTTAAAAAAAAAGTTTTGATATACGGAAGCAACGCATGCTCACATCATTAATTTTTCATACCTAACACTAACAAAGCACACACCATTACAAATACAGTGAGATCTATCTAAGAGCTTGGTAGTTTAAAGTTTTTACATAGTTCCCCTATCCATTCCTTGCTGGGTTCAACATTACAGGGTTGTAGCAGCTTAGTGTGCTTATTATTTCTTGGTAAGTCACAATTTGGGTGACTACTCCAACAGATTTTATCCTCCTCATCCTCACTAGCTCTCAGGACATCACTGTCCCTATTGCAAGTAACAGGGTAGTAGGTCCTGTTACAGAATCACTATAGCTGATTCCTAGAAACTGGAAGATGAGAACAGCCTTAGCTCCTTCACAGATGATGGATGCAGATTAGCAGATCTAAACAATTAGTTAGGGTGAGGGAATGAGCCCTTAGACAATTAGAGCAGTTAAGCATCCTGCTGACAGCTGTGGTGACAGCAGACAGTTAAAACTACACTTGATGAAATGAGAAAACTCTCTGCCTTTTTGATTTACAGGCAAGTTTACTTATAGGCTTTAAGGTGTTTAACTACAGTGGTCACAAACCAGGCAGTAACATCCTTCTATCTGCAGCAAACCATGGGGGAACGGCGGAGGGTGCAAGCTGCCGTAGCTCAGCTCTGTCAGTGTTTGTCAGCTGCGGTTGTTTGAAAGAAGGAGGCAAACTCGTCAGGCAAAAGGAGACAAACTTCATGCTTGTCCTCTTACTGGTGCAGGGAAAAAAATAGAGATTTAAAGCTTTAAGGTATGTGAGGATCAGAGATGTTTTGTCCTCCCTCTCATTTCATATTTTTACAATAAAACATGCCACTTGCAAGCTTTTGTTTCAAGTCACATGGCAGCTGTTTGGTGAATGTGTTTTTCGGATTCCTTAAGAACAAATGATCCTTTGTTTTTAACCCTTTGATTTGGGGAGTTTGTATATCCAGGTGTGCACTGCTCCCTTTCCATTCCCATTGTGCTACCATTACCCAGGAGAGAGATTTCAAATATTTGTGGTCAGTTCTATGGAATTTGTTTTCAATGCCAACAAAAATTAATTTGTACAAACTCTAGTGGCTTTTGTGCATGGGTTTTGTTTCAGAGTTGTTTTCTGGAGCGGGGGGTGGGGGGCGGGGATATTTTAAATGGCTGTGCCAAGCTGAGAGGCAGATGTGAGTTTTCTTTGATCCAGGAGAGGATGCACTGTTGAATGTTTCAGAGTCTTCAGACAACACTCGTCCATGAGATCAAGGAGAAAAATGTATGTTGCTGTACATTTTTTCTCACTTAGATGTTAGAATTACTGGCTATTAAAAACTAAATTTAAAGGTACTGCACTGCTTCACAGAGCATCTGGAAAAACAGGTAATCACTTTCAATTGTAAAGGTGTGATAACAGCAACTTTGTGTTAAAAGAATCAATATGAATTCTTACATCAGTTAGGTGAAGAAATAGATGGCATATCTTTTAATACAATTAACACTGTCCTAATGGGTTAGCACAGCATAGTGTCATTCATTTCAGCAAAGCTGGGAGGAGCTGTTGACTTCCACAAATGCAGGGAGGCCCTGCAGAGAGACCTCAACAAATCAGAGGACTGGACAATCACCAGCCATATGAAGTTCAACAAGGGGAAGGGCCAGATTCTGCTCATGGGATGGAGCAACCTTGGATGTTTGTGCAGACTGGGGAATGAGATGCTGGAAAGCAGTGCCATGGAAAGGGACCTGGGGGTTCTGGTTGATGGCAAGTTGAATATGAGTCAGCAGTGCCCTGACAGCCAGGAGGGCCAACCCTGTCCTGGCAGGCATCAGGCAAAGCATCGCCAGCCAGGCGAGGGAGGGAATTGTCCTGCTTTGCTCTGCACTGAGGCAGCCTCATCTTGAATGTTTGTGCAGTTTTGGGCATCACAATATGAGCAAGATATTAAGCTCTTAGGGAGTGTCCAAAGGAGGGCAATGAAGATGGTGAAGGGCCTGAAGGGGAAGCCGTATGAGGAGCAGCTGAGGTCACTTGGTCTGTTCAGTCTGAGGGCCTGAGGGAGTGGCCTAAAGTTGTGTCAGGGGAGTTTTAAGTTGGACATTGAAAAAAAGTTCTTCACCCAAAGGGTGGTTGGGCACTGGAACGGGGTCCCCAGGGAAGTGGTCACAGCAACAAACCTGACAGAGTTCAAGAAACGTTTGGATGATATTCTCAGGCATATGGTGTGACTCTTGTGGATGGTCCTGTGCAGGGCCAGGAGCTGGACTCTATGATCCTTGTGGGTCCCTTCCAGCTCAGCATATTCTGTGATTCTGTAATAGCTAGCAACAATAGGACTTACCATTTGAGATGTGTAATATTTCCCTGGTTTCCGGTTTTATTATAAATCTGAACCTCAGCTGGTGTTTGACAGTGTTCACTGAGACGTGAAGCAAAGCCCTATTTTGTGCATGCCAGGTAGTCCTAACTGAGGGGTTTGAAGTGAATCTTCAATAGTGTTTCACTTTGGCTGTATTTACCTGTGACACTCTTAAAGAAAGTGCAGTGGGTGGAGATATACACTACATGAACCTGGTTCACTTCAGTGGATGAAAGTCCACTTGCACTGACATCATTAGGAAATCTTGTGAAGTTCTGCAGGAGGAGATCTTTCTCTATTTGATTAATTGTCTGGAAACTAATATTTTTTTCAAATACCTCAGGCTTTAAATTTTGTAGAACTTCCCCCAGTGGTATCAGGAGCAATAGTCAACATTGAGTTAAACTGAATTTTGAGAGGGATTTCATCGTTTAAGATTCTCGGCATTCAGTTCAGAAATCAACTCTATTCATCTTTTTATTTTTAATGTTTTTTTCTTAGGTAAGCCCTCTGGATAATTCGTTGCTATGTTTGCATGGAGAAAACCCTGCCTACACAATGTAGGCATGTTTTGATTGTTCCCTTTTACATGGAAACTGCTGGGAATGGTTAAGAACTGTGAGAGACTATCAACAAAGCAATATTGTTACAAAACACAGAAGGTAATAAGTAATTAGGTTAATTATTCACTCACATGATGTTAGTGATATTTGACTAAGGAGCAAATGTACAGAGTACAATATTCATCCCAACATGGAAGGTCTGAAAATGTGAGTCTCCAGTGTGACAATCCAACTTCTGAAATTTGGGATCTTTCTCCAGTCAAAACAATGCAGTGCTGAGCTCACTCTTCTTCCTATTTCTGTGTCTGCTAGGGGCACAGTTAGCATTTTAGTACTTACTGCCAGCACTTTACAGAAGTCATGTCTTTCCATGGTAGTCTTTGTAGACAGATAAGGTCTTCCACTCGGTAGAACAGTCTCTCACACTGTGGAAAGGATTATTGCCTGAAAGGCAAATCAAGAAATGAGCCAAATCAGCTCTTTTGCCCAGTTGATTAATAATCAGATAAAGAAACTACTCACCTCCTTTTCATCTCAAAAGTGAGGATTAATTCCAGATTTGGATTTCAAATGAGTGTTTTCATTTAATCTAGGAAACAAAGAAGAAAACAGATGTTACCCCATAAAATCAGCATTTTTATTATAGTATAAAGTGTAAGTATGTGCACCCCATGACTGCCTAGAGGCATCCCAATAATAATTATCCATTAATGTTCTTTATTTTAAGAAGTTCAGATTCCCTTACAAAAATAACTTTACCAAGTATTTTAGAAGATAGAACTGAGAGACTTTGACTTCCTCATCATTAAGAAATGTGTGGATAAAATGTAAGTCTCCTGATCTGTCCTCTACTGCATATGGAAGTTCCAACAGAGTGAACAACTGTCCCAGCTATTCTGTCCTGAACACCAGATGACCATATATATGACACACAGGGATATACAGGCTGTCAGCAAAGAATGTCACATGTAAAGCAAGCAGCTAACATCACCTAATCTACTTTTGAGGTTGGGATTTGGGGTTTCTTTTCTATTTTTTTTTTTTTGTGTTTTTGTTTTGTTTTGGTTTGGTTTTTTGTTTTTTGTTTTTTTTTTAAAGAAGTTATGACCCAATACAAACAGGCTTCACTTTGCCTGCAATCATATGTGCCCCAATAGGAGAGATTAAGGACAAACGGGTGAGGACCTGGCATGGTCCCCTCATGGGAATTTTGGTAAGGCATCAACCTTCAGGGAAGGATAAAGCAGATTATTGCAGGACAGCTTGAGTCCAACCCTTCTCATATGTTTTTGCTGTTGCTGTTCACCCTGTCAGGAAAGTCATTCAGCTTGGTGCCTCAAAGCCAGCTGGCACAAAGGCTTTTCAATAGCACAGCAATAGATGTGGTACAAGAAGATGGACAGTACCTGAAATACAACTCTTCCACAGGGTGCTGTAGGTCTGGGCACTGGGGTCAGCTGAAGATTTGCTGGATGATAATGTTCACTGTCAGCAGTGCTTTTCCTTGTGCCTTCTCGCAGATGTGTTTTCTCCTAAATGCGCCTTTCTTCTTCTCTGAATCATGATACCTAGTCTTCGTCCTTACTTTCCATCTGACCGCTTCAGAGCATGTCTTTCCCTCTCTAACCATCAAGGGCAGATGGCAATTTGTTTCTTTCAACTCTTTTTGTTCTGCAGGCTGCTGGGAGGAGAACAGGACCAGGTTGTCTTCTGAAGAGGTGCTGCCCAGAGTTAAACCAAGCCCAAATGTAATTGTTTTCTTTTTTCTCATATGTCATCATTGTGATTCCAGACTCCACTGTTGTGGAAAGCTCTTTGTTTTATTGTCCCTTTTAATTATGAAATCCTTTCCTCAGTAATTCACTGTGACTTGGTAACTGACTCCACATGGTTACGACGTGACTGTCCTGATTGAATTACTGGAAGTACAGAGCAAGATGAGCCACATGCATACAAGGCATGGCACAGCACGGAGCTCCCTTCAGCTTCGTGGGAAGCAAGGTGGCAACTGGAGCTCTTTCCCCTCCTCAGCCCTTTGCTGCCAGGAAGAGCTGGTTCCTCCACTTTGACTCCACCAGTGATGGTCCCCTCCGTGACCCTTCCCTTCACTGAGGCTGACAAAGCCATGATGGTGGCACCTGCTGCAGGGTCTGGAGCACCAAGGAAGTAGTGTGGGCACATGCTGAGCCAAAAGCAATACTAACGCTGTGCAGATACCAATGCCAATACCCTGCAATTTAGGCACATTGTGGTACTGGACATGCACACATTCATCACTGGGTTGTGTTAGCTACCCACAAATGACGGTGCAGGACAAGGCATGCAATGCCCACCCTAGCACCAAGGATGGGCTGGGAGTCGTGATAGTTCCACCATGGATCCGTGTCCAGCTTCTTGGCTTCAAAGGAAGAAGGGGGTTATGTGCCTAGCAGGGGTTCAGAAACTGTGGGTGGTTTCCTTTACTTTAGGAAAGCATCTGATATAGCGTGTCACGGCACATCACATTTATTTAATTCTTTTTCCGTTTGGATATGATTATTGTCACGTGGAATGGAAACTGAGTGATGCACTAAGAGCAAAAAAATATCAGAAGATGGTTTAAATCAGCTTGTACTGAATTAAGGCAAGAAGAAATGTTCAGCGTATGTCTGAGCAAATTAGGATTAACTTTATTGTTAATGAGTATAAAGCAGGAGGTCAAGTTAAACAGGTCATTAACTGATAGTACACTGATAGCAGTAGTCACCTTTTTTTTATTTGCTCCAGTGAGAAGTGGCAAGAACTCAAGGAATTACAGTAGAATTTATTAGGAAAACACAGAAATGGTATTCAAATAATCAAATATGTATGTCATTTAGTTAAGGAGCATTTAACGTAGGTTCTAGCAGGCTATGAAGGGGGAGGTTTTACAGGAGAAGAGCACGGACTTTGCAGAAAAGCTGCACCAATGGAAAGATGAACAGGGGCAGTGAGCTTTCCTGATGAAGACTGAAAAAGGAAAAAGGGGAAACTGAATAGCCAGAGGCCAAGATATTGCAGGAGTGACATGCACAGATATCTCAAAATGAGCATGCCATGAGCAGATTCAATTAAAAATATTTACTCTCTCGCTACACATTTGAGATCTAAAGCAAGATGGGACACATCTTTTCATAATGTTGAAGAACTGAAGAGAGGATGTCTTTCGTTGTTGTTTTTGAACTCCATGAACTGTTTTCATAGGAAACCTAAGACAAACATAAAGGGAGCAGTCTCAAAAGTATCATGCAGTCTGCTTTGCAACTGCACGGGGACAGAACTCTGAGCACCAAGTAGGTCTGCTCCACTCCAAAGGCTGAAGACTTGCTTGAAGTTCGGGACTGAACAGGAATATTTTGGTGGAGGGCAGTGGGTCGGGGGTGGAGGGAATAAAAACCAAACCGCATGCAAATAGAAAAATGGAAAAAAGCTGGATGTGAGGGGGAAGGAGAGAGGGAACAGCTCATGAACATACCCAAAGATTTCAGTCAATGTTCAAACAAACCACAATGGAAAACAAAGGTGCTGTGTCAATTGTCTTCCAGAATTATTTCAGTAAATTCTCTTCAGATTATGGATTTTATGCCTATGTTGATCTCACCTCTCACTTTTTGTCTCAACTTTCTTTTAAAGAGAATAGTCCATACTAATGGAGATGAGACATATGGCTCAGCATTTCGACAAACAAGTCATTTGCTGCCTTCAGTGGGAAAGCACCAGTGGAGCGACATTTGGATATGTATTTCTGGCTGCAGTCACAAAGTTGAAAATGCCTGCTGAACACGTGCCTTAGGCTGCCACCACATGGTGAGAGCAGGGAATGAGGGTGAGTGACTGGTTTATCTGTAATTTCCCTGGCATTTCCCAGAGATTTTACTGAAAAGAACTTATTTTCCAATCTAACTCTTGGAAAAAAAATAGCAATTGTATTGGTTTTGTTCTCTACAAATTCATGTCTCACAGAACTTCCTTATGTCATTTCTTTGTTTCATTTTTTGCATGGTAAGATCTTGTATAGTGAAAAGAACTAATGCAGAAACAACTTAGCAAAATGATTTTACAGATTCATTTAGTTGCTCTGCCCCAGTGTTATGGCTTTCATCTGCTGGCTAAGTGCCAGGTGTTGTTTCTTAGCCTATATGCAGATGCTAGAGAATAAAGGGTAATCTTCAACATTATTGCAATTTTTCCTTTGTAAATGTTGACACTGAGTGAGCAAAAAGGAGATTGCTTCAAGATGCTAACATTTCACTTTCTAGTGTAGATTGTCTGTAGAAATATTTGTATGAGAAAAAGCCTGCCGTTGGGTCTCTAGAAGTCTCATTTAAGAACAGCAAAAACAACTTTAAACCTATTTAGACATGAAGAAAAGAATCTTGTTCTCTTGGTTGCAATTGCTGTGATAAATTTTTAGGGACACAGGGTGGCTAAAGTTCATGCTGTAAACACTGTCCTGGTTCCTGGACTAAAACATATGAGACATTTGAAAAGTTTCATGAATTTCAGTGTCATTTTAGTATTTGGTAACAGGAATCAAGGGCTACTTTTTACCTACAATCTTGAAAAACAGCTCCTGACATGGTTTAGCTTTCTCCTTCTCTCAGTGCCTCTCTCGGCAGATCCCAGCTCCCATCTGTGGGTGGAAATGCAGGAGAATGTCCCTCCAACTCCAAGCGAGTCAGAAATCAACACTAGGAGAGGCAATTTTTTTTTAAAAAGTATTATTACATGAAGAACCTTATTTAATTATATAATTTTTAACCATGTTTTTTTTTTTTCCTTACAGCAATATAAATGCAAATAACTCCTGGCGAAAAAGTATTTAACTTTAAGTTACACCTGATTTTCATTAGTTTAAAATGCTGTTCCTCAAATCATTTATATCAGTATAACTGTGGACTAAATCCCTTTGATGAATAAATGAGATGTACTTCAGTACATATAACACAGCATATTTTTGAGAAGAAGAGGGTAAATCATGCAATATATCCCCCATTTAAAATGCTTTGTGTTAGACCTTTCACTATGGCAACATAATTGCTTATGAGCAATATTTTTGCTGTTAATGTCGGCAACTGAAAGAATATTTCCATTCCCTTTTGCTCCTTTTTCTTTGTGCAATACACTGCAAAATAATGCCGTTACTGACACAGATGCAGATTATTCCAAACTCCCTCTCCAACCTGTACCTATAAACAGTCATTTAAATAGTATTCCCAACACATATTCTTCTTATAGACCTTGAAGCCTCATTTGGATTTTTAACAGAAACAACATGTGAATAAATATGTATTTGGAGGGTTTTAAAAGACGAACTCTGACCTGACGTGCGAGGAACTGTTGCCGCGAGCACACGCAGGCACTTACATTTCAGCGCTTTTCAGCTGCTCCCAGCAACGAGCTTGTCACATGTTAAAATCTACAGGGCAGCTTCAATGGAAAAATGCTGGAAAGAGTGTGCTTGACTCAAGGTGTTTCTAAATGTTAAAATGCTGTTATTTTTATTTTATTCTTTTCCTGTAATCTGCATTAGGTGCTGGCCAGAATTGTTTGCCATTAAAAATCCCAGTGCTGGGCAGGAGTTAATGGTAGTTTAAAACAAATAGATAAAGACATAGATAGTACCCCTGCCATACTTCAGCTTTAATATCGTGTTTTCAAAGCTAAGCAAAATAATAAACAAATGAATGAAGACCTAAAACCAGACCCAGGCAG
Source organism: Myiotriccus ornatus (assembly GCA_036023395.1). NCBI lineage: Eukaryota > Metazoa > Chordata > Aves > Passeriformes > Tyrannidae > Myiotriccus > Myiotriccus ornatus. The sequence continues at coordinate 80,488,111 of JAYRBT010000114.1, forward strand.
GAACATTCTTGTCTCATTTCAATCCAGAATAAAATTTTTAAAAGTAATTAAAATAGTGGCAATCACAACGAGTCCTTGCCCCCACTTCTCACGGAGTTCAGATCAAGGTGCTCTGTACCTGCTGACCCCACAAAGCCATGGAAGGGAAAAATAAAACACCTCCTCTGGTTTTTGAAAACCAGTTTTGAACTGGTTTTCCCTCATATTAAAATGAAACTTTTCTTTTCATCTTCTCATTTTCAGAAAATTGAGCGAGAGCAGAAGTAACCAGAGCTCCAAAGGTAAAAAGAGCCACATCCACTTCTAACACACAGTGTTTGAACAGAGCATTGGAATGGTGTTTTAAGTTCAAACCACAGAACAAAACCTACAGCATCTTAGATACTGAGGGTCATATTATACGTTCTGCTTTGAAAGTGGGAGAAATATCTAGGGACACCCCTAGTAAATATCGGGGAAGGATGGAGCTCTGTAACTTCTTCAGCCACTTTCAGCTCTGTGAAAAAGTACCTGAGTCTCTGAGTACCACACAGCAGTGCCCATCTCCAGCAGCTATAAATGTTTAGCATGCTTTAGGCAGCAGGAAATATGCTTTAACCCCTTCCACAGCTACAATTTCATGGCACCAGCAGGAAAGCCCAGTGGCAAAGTAGCTAATGCTGCAGTCATGCTCTTCAGAGTGCAGGGAGGTGTAAGCAGAGAAGGCAACAGGTCTCAGAGGGTCTCCAATGCCCAAAGTGTTAAAAGTCACGTCCCACTTCCCCCTGCCTCAGGATACCAGTCACTGATGGTGGCAAGCAGGGTCTGTGCACACGAAGTGGTTTTCTACATAAAGATGATCAAGGGCTGTTCAAACCAAGTCTGAAAGGGGGGTCTGCTATTCTCACAGTTCCTCACCATAACACAACTGATCCCTCCCTCATTCATTATCTTGCTTTTAGTGCTCAAAGAATAAGAAAAGGGGATTTCCAGAAACTGGAAATAAATGTGAAATATTGCTATGTCACATGATGAATTTCATTCCTGATGAGGAAGTCTACCTACTGCAATTTACCTTCTGTCTGGGACACATTATCTCTGCACAGAGGAGCAGCCCAAAACTTAAGCAGTTCTTAAAACTTCCAAAAAAACTGATTAAGAGGGAGTTAAGGAGTTTATAGGTCTTGTGGGACTTTGTTACACATGGCTGAATTTTAAGTTCATAGTGGCCTCAAGACAGAATGTTCAGCTGCATTTTAGATCTTTTAAAATAATTTTTTCTACCCTTTCTTTAATAAAAATCTTGAAAAAAGATTAAAAATTACATTCTGCATGAGCATTTTTCATACTCGTCTCTAAATGGTACATGCTATACATCTAGCACTTGGCATACCAGATTATTATTTCGCTCCTCTCCTTCTAAAACACTACAAGGCTTTTGTTGGTCTCACTGGAAAAAAAAAAAAAAAAAAAGGCATAGGAAGTTGGCTTATATAAGCAAAACTACAATTTTAGTACCATTTCAACAGTCTGCCATCCTCCCTCCCCATGTTTTCCTTGAGAAACCTCTTCTTTTAAGTTATCCCTCAGGACTATCAGACTTCTGCAGGTTCTGGGGGTGGGAACTAGAGAAAATTGTGTCCAGCTCCTATTTGCAAATCAGTGGAAGTCTGACTGCTAATTTGCTTAAAATTAAAACAAATTTTAGGATTTTTTAATGTCTCACCTCTACTACAGAATGCCAATGGACTGTGATATTATCAGATGAAAGACATTCATTGAAATTACACCAAAAAAAAAAAATTGGGAAGAGATCTTTCTGAAAGCTTTTTGTATAATCACATAACATATCTGAGCTTTGAAGCTGGGAGCATACATGTGGGGGAAAAAAAAAGGCAGAAAAATAAGGAGGCAGTTTAAAATAAATCTGACTGAGATTTCGACACAAAAATGGAGGCTTAACTAAACAGAACTCCCCTGTCCCAAAAGAACTCTGAATTCAGCTAAAGGTTTATTGTTGCCAGCTTCCTGTCCAGGGATTTACAAAACCTGCTCTACTTGTTTATATGGTAAACAGCATTTGAAAGTAACAAAAGTGAGCTGTATTAGTCTTTTTTAGTTTTTTCTTTCCTTAGATGGGAAGTCGCATATCTTACACTTGCAGTGTTGGGTTTGATGAAGTGTGAGCTGCGAACTGCTGTGTGAAATAATTTCATGCTTGTTTCTTGGACTCCTTCATGTTCTACCAGTGTTAATTTATGAAACCACATCTCTCATGTGATCAAGCATTAAAAAACACTCTAATTTTAATGGTAAAATAAATTTTGTGCTTAAATGACAATTTCTGACCCGTAATCTTTGCATAGGATTCTAGCCCAGCTCTTTGTGTTTGAAGCCAGTTTAAAATTTCAAAGTTACAGGCATTGTCCATGAGGCACCGGTCTGGAGCCCCCACACACACTACCACACCACCACTTCTCTTGAAGACTTGTACAGATGCCTCGAGGCATCTTTCAGCAACAGTATCAGATTTGCTTATAGTGCTGAAACAAATGTTTTCATGGTCTGTCACCTTGATTTTATTAAAGGTGTTGGGCTAGGCTATTATCCAGTGCTGGAAAAGTCCCCTATAGAGGCTTTATGTTAGGCTGGGAATTTAGAACAGTCAAGCATTTTCAGTCCATAATAAACTTTTCTTTGCATGGCACAAGGCAGAGCATTTTCACAATTAGTCTAAATCAGAAAGATGCTTTGCAGGTACTTCAGGCTCTAGACTTTTACAGTATGTGCCTCTGTGCCTTAGATTCACCATACCTTTTCACAGATATTTGATTTTGCTTTCCCAGGATTTTTAATTCTTATGCTGAAGAAAGGACCTGTGCTGAAAACCTCTTCCTCCAAATAGCTGTCTGGCTTAAATACATGGCATCATCAAAGCAATATTTTCCTAAACAGCTTGATTAATCATTGCTTTAAAGAGAAAAATTTAGGCTTATTCTATAGGTTCAGTAGGACTTGTTTTGGTTTTGCTTTGCTTTAGCCACAGTAATTTAAATAAGAACAACTCAAGATCAAAGATTTCCTCAGAGCTGTAGGAAACATAATGTGTGTGCAGGTGCCTTGCCCTGCTCTGGAATTTGGGTACTTTGTTGAAAGGAGGCTGGGGTGGCGTTTTCCAAAGGGCACAGAACATCTTCATGAGAAACAGGGATTTGTACTGGGACAAATTCTGAGGTGCTGAGTTAAATGCAATATTTCATTAAAACTGAGGCGTTGTTACGTACCACCATAAAGAGTTCAGTTGTCTGCTGTTTATACAGCAAAGGCAAAGCGAGTGTGTGCAATGGGACTCACATGCAAAGCAGAGGGATTGTGTGTGGTCCGAGTGGACTTTTTTTGTCATCCTGTTTGGGAACCAGTTCAGGATCTGTTTCTGTTGGCAGTTTCCTCCTGTTGTGAATATATTAGTGCATTTCTCAAGGCCTCTGTGCAGCTGAGAGGCTAGTAACTTAAGCCTGGAGTATGACAGACAATCATCTTCCATCAGTTCAGACATGGGCGATGGGATGAAAAAGAAGAGATTACATCTCTGAAAACAAAGGAACTAAAGCAGGCCAAGACCAGCCAGTAGGCTGTAATCTCTGTTTTACCATAAATGTACAAAAATGTCTTATCTCTGGTTTTACAAAGTTGTGCGAGAGCAGTTGCAGCTCTTGGGTGCACCAGCCAGCTCTAAGTGGTGGCTCAGAAAAATGACAAAACTGAAAGAAGCAGTTTAGGGAATGAAAAAACACACTTCATAAAATTCCAGATAGAAAAAAAAAAAATCTCTGAACATTGTTGCTTAATGAGTTATTTTAAACATTTCATTTTACATTAAAAAGAGATTTATGTAAGACGTGAGACTTGAAAACACCCAGCCAGTAGAAACACCCAGCATTGCATTGAAATACTCCATTTGCCACCCGTGCCAATGGATTATGAAGGCTTAAGATTTACACTAATTCTTCAGTGAACAAAAGTCAAGTGCCAGTTCCTTAATGCAAACCTCATTGCAAAGTAAATGTGCCACAAAACCTCTCCCACAGCTCACATCTGCAAATATTATTTCATACCGAGAGGGGGAAAGAAAGCAACTCATACTGAATTTCCACCAAGGAGGAGGTTGCTCTGTGTATTTCTTCTGTTAGCAGTTTGCTGAGCATGCCCTGGTTTGAAGGAATCATTTCCTGGCAAATGTGGGGACAGTATCTCACGGGTGTGTGGTGAGTGCTGTCCCAAGCAGCACCTTCCCTGTCTCTTGGTAGATGTCATCCCTCTGCTTCTCTTTCTCAGGTGTTGTTTTTTTTTCTTTTCTTTCCAGATTTCCAGATCCAGGACTGAAAATGAAGCGTAAATCTTACTGCCTAATAACCACGGCAGTTACTTCAATAAAATGTTGCTTAAAAGTCAATGGACTGCACATGTTAAAGACATTAGAGCTGTTAACAGACCATTGTAAAGTAAGCAGAATCTTTAATAACCTGCATGTAACGCACAGCCCGGTGATTTTTGGCGCAGGACAAACTGTAAGCCCAGGCTCTCTGCACCAGGACTCCCAACAGAAACTGCTTCTGCATTCTTCATTCAGATGGCAAAACAGGGCTAGAGACAGTGCTAAACACTGAGGCCCTTGGGACAGCTTTGAGCACAGCCAAAACCCATATTTCCCCAGGATGAAGAGGAGTGTTGGTATGGCTGGAGGGTTCCTCACATTCAAGGGGCAGTGAAAGGTCTCTGACCCTCTTCTAGAGCTCAGGTGCGGGAAGAGGAGCAGCACTGCTCCTGCCTGAAGGCAGCATAATCACAGAATCACAGAATATGATGAGTTGGAAGGGACCCACAAGGATCACTGAGTCCAACTCCTGACCCTGCACCAATTCCCAAGAGTCACACCATGTGCCTGAGAATATCATCCAAATGCTTCTTGAACTCTGTCAGGTTTGGTGCTGTGACCCCTTCCCTTGGGATCCTGTTCCAGTACCCAACCACCCTCTGAGTGAAGAACCATTTTCTAATATCCAACCTAAACTTTCTCTGACACAACTTTAGGCCATTCCCTTAGGTCCTGTCACTGGGCACCACAGAGAAGAGATCAGTGCCTGCCCCTCCTCTTTCCCTCACAAGGAATTTGTAGACTGAGATGAGGTCTTCCCTCAGTCTCCTCTTCTCCAGGCTGAAGAGATCAAGTGACCTCAGCTGCTCCTCACATGACTTCCCCTCAAGATCCTTCACCATCTTCATTGTTCTCCTTTGGACGCTCTCTAAGAGCTTAATATCTTACTTATATTGTGAAGACCAAACCTGCACACAGTATCCTGATACTGCAGTGTTTTGTAGATGCTCTTTGGGGGGAATCTTGCTCGGGAACCGCTCTGAGGTACCTAGCAGCAAAATGCAGCCAAGATCAGGGAGGCAGCTCCTGCTCCTTTGCTCCTTCTTCCTCACATCCATCCTCTCCACATCAGCAAAAGGTGCTGTTAAAGACTGGCAAAGGAAACCGCCTTTGAATCTGCACTGTCTTTGCTTCTGAAGCCTTCTGTCCAGTAGGGAACACACATACTCAGAGATCAGCCTTAGATGTGTGACATCTTCACTATTTTCTCTGTCTTCTCCTTTTTTTTAAATTTTTTTGTCAAAGAGTCTTCACAGCCCTCACTCCTCCAGAAAAAAAACCTGAAGCTGGAAAGTATAGCAAACAATTGTAATTTCAATTTTCCTTTTAAATGTGCTCAAGTAGAAACATTTACAAGTAAGCCAGAGGAGGATTTATGCATCTGTCTGTGATGATCTGCGTGTGTGAGCATGAGGCATGCAGCCAAATTTACACAAGCCAGAATACCCACATCCCTCCATCTCCCTCACTGTGCACATACACATGCCCTTACCGTAATTCAGGTGCAAGCATGCGTGATCTACCAACATGTCTTGATATTATTCCAGTCTCTTTTGCTGCTCTCCTTTGATGCCTTTCAATATGCATCACATTTGTTCGATAGGAGACCTAGAAATGCACACAACAGATCAGGGTGTAGTTCCAGGGAGAGTATATCCTTCCACATGTAAAATACGAGGCTGGCTTTCACATCACTTTGCTGCCCAGCTGTGCTGGAAGTGCTGTTTTAATTAGTTCATTCTCAAGTTTTTTCAACAAGCGTGTGTCTGTCTTAGGAGCTAAGGCAACCCTCACACCTCCTTTTTGGCTTCCCCTTCAGCTGTACCCAGCACAGCCCCCATGCTAGGGGTCTTGGGACCAGCCGTATTCCTGGCAACCTCCTTACCCACACCACAACTGCATCCAGCCCTGCGTAGTATTAACACTTTCCAGGTTTCCCCCTTTCCAGATGATGTTGTTTTAAAGCAAAGCACTGTAAATATTTTTGAATTCTTTCATGAATATTTTGAAAGCTGTCTCTCCTATCCCAGGCAATTCTGAACTAATTTTGAGGCAAGGTTTTATAAAACCCTACATCAAATGCTAGAGTATTTATTATTTGTTATTTATTTTGCCAAATGTCTCAAATGCATCTATAGGCGACAGGCCAGCGCTCTGATGTAAAAGCCAAATACCATAAAGCTGTCTCCATGCAATTTAGAGAACTCTTTGATTATGCATGCTTTGGCTATATTTTTTACTAAATAATGATCTGGGTAGTTAAATTGCTCTAAAAGGTTCAGTGTTTGTTGGTTTTAAGTACCTCAAGAGTCAATCCAGTAATTTTTCATGCTTACTTCTCCAGGCTCTGTGATCTGTAAGTGATGGTTACTGATTTCTTGCTCTTTCTCCTGTCCTTCATCTCCCTCTCTCTTTGTCTTGGTTTTCATAAAAGCATACTCATATAAAGCCAAATGGGAGAGTTGAAAGCTCTAATAATTTCTGATCTTCTCAAAAGAATAAACCTTTTGTATTTCTGTATTTGTCTTTGTGCATGTGATGTAAATGTATACATACATATGTACATTTATGTAGACTTACAAAGCAGTACTCTAGTTCTGACTGAAGCCTCTGAATCCTATTAAAAACCAGTAAAATAGTAATTTATAATAACTCATCAATAATATGCCATGGATACCATCAATAATTCTGACAAATAATGCCTGGTTTTGGTTTCTTCCATGGCTTGACTGTCTTCTGTTGGATCTCATCTAATCTTTTAATGTAAATTTAGGGTTTACAAAGGAATATGGAAAATCTTTTTATATTAACGAAAAGCCTATATCTCATGCTGATTAATTAAAGAACATTAATCACTACCTGGAAAATACATTGCTTTAAATTGACTGGATTTCTGCCTGGTCATTACTGCAGCAATGAGCGGACTTTTCCGGTTTCTCCCCTGGATTTTCCAGGATCTGGTAAAGATTTTACAGACATTTCTATTACAGTGTGTACCTTGGACTTCAAGAAAACCAACAAGTGGTTATCATTTAGTTCCTACAGCTCTAGGGAAAAGGCGTTTTTGTTTCTGAGATACTAGGTTTTAAGCTTCCTTCTGGCACCTGGGAGACCTTGCAGATAACAGATGGGGTTTTGGTTAGATTGTACTTGCTGTCCCAGTGTATGCTTCAAAGTTGTTCTTTGGTCAACAGAATTTTAGACAGCTTTGAGAGTGGGAAACTGGGAAGGAGTTTGTTGTTGGTAGATGGAAGACAGCACAAGGAGATACAGAAAATACTGGAGTTTACGAAGGCAACCAAAGCCCAAGAAAAGAAGCAGTGATGTCGTCAGTATTGCTGACCATGAACGGTCAAGGTCCAGAACGGCTTAAGTCTTTCTCTTGAAGATAGCGTAAGTTGCCTTCACCATTTTATTTGAATATTCATCAAGTATTTTCTGTAGCTTGAATTCAGGCAGACATACAAAGTCTCCTATGAAACTGCTTTGCAACTATTGTCCACAGGCTCAACAGCAGTGTTCTTTTGACTCCGTTCCACTCCGTTACATGTGGTCTCATAGTTATACAAGCTTTTTCTGTGTAACTTCACATAGCTCTTCCCAGAAGAGTTTCCTGAGCAAGTGAGATCTACCTCCTGAAATGTCAGGATTGAGCATACTCTGCAGCATTTCATTTTATGCCTGTGAAAAGTACTCCTTAGCACACTCAGGAAATCCTACATTCCCAACCAAGGCATTGATCTAGCTACGAAGTGAGCACAAATGGGTGGTGCCTGCTTCTCACAATAGTCCACTAAACGTACTCTCAAGTTTGTCTCTCAGACACTACTGTGAAAGTGAGTGGCATAAAAAGTGGGCATAGCTACCATTTTGAGTGCACAGAAAAAAGGAAAACGAAGGGGCTGAAAGGGAGAACTCTGGGTGTAGTTTCAGCCATCTTGAGGTAAAACAATCTGGTCAATATCAACAAAACTTAGACTCTCTCCAAAACCATCAAGGTCTCTTTTTTGAGTTTCTTTCTGCCCAACACATGCTCATAAAAAGATTAAGTTTATTAGATTAGGGTAAAACTTAATAGGGGGATAATCACCAGCTTCACCCAAGAATTGCCAGTCTAGCAGCCTCGTGTGCTGTCCTGCTACACTGGAAGTAGACCTTGGCTTTCAGGAAAGAATTTTAATGTCTGTGCCCACAGTGACCTCCTGTGGGATCTACAGCCAGGGTTTTGGAGACCTGTTGAAGACTACCCACACCATCTTGGCTCTCATGTTCAACTGGAGCAATATTTGAGCAACCAACTGAGGTTTCAGCCTCTCCTAAGGCAGCACGAAGGCATTTGGATGCCACCCACCTGCCAGGAACACATATTTGGGATTGTCCCAGTGCTACAGTACGTGTCCCACATGATGGCAGCATCTATATCCCCCTCAAAGCATGATGACGGTGTCTCTCTGTGCTCAGAGAGCTACACAAGCCTCTCACCCCACAGGCTCTCACTTTGCTGGAGCAAAGACCTCCTACCAGGCAGCCAAACACCAGAGCAGGCTGTCACTGATGGAATAACACACAACCAGCCACCGCCAGGAAATATTTCAGTGCAAGAATGCAATTACACGCCCAAATATCTTCTGCTTGTCTAATGATGTTATTTCATGAAATACATTCCCTGTTTTTTCTGTTGACTTATGTAGGTAAATAAGACTACCCATCTGTGGTGAAACAGAGACTTAACAACTTCTAACATGTAATATAAACTCGTTCAAAAGGTTAGTGTAACCTTTTCTTGGCCAGTTCCATACTCTAGTTGACCATCTGCACAATTTTCTTAATGCCTCCACTGAGTTTGCAATCTATATGAAAGGACTTTTTCATTTTGATGGTTTTAAATTTCTGTTCCGGGCAGTACTTCTCTCTGAACTGGTCTTTTTGTTTGGTTGGGATCTGGGGTTTTTTTTCATCTTATCTGCAACTCCTGCTTCAATGTGGTTTCATGGGATGTGTCTTGTACTCTTTAGAATAGCTTTTTGATTTTCTGCGTAAAGCCAAGAAACTGTAGTTTTTACCCCCCATAGGCTATAGATTCGAAAGTATATGCCCCTTATTTTGCAGTTTTCCCCCAGAATTCTTTAATTTTCTCCTGAATTTCCAATAAGCTTCTCTTTATATTTTTTTTTTCTCATCTGTTAAAGACACTATTTCTAGCCCATTGAGCTTTCGTGGTCCTTTTGAACCAACATTAATTGGTCTTAAATACATTTCCCATTTCTGCTTCCTACAGCAACTTTTTTTTTTTCTGCTGCATCATCGCTCTATCATTCCACTGTTTTTCCCCCTGTCCTCCCTGTTTCTGAGTCTCCTGCCATTTGCATCCCTTGGCTTTCCTAGTGATTTTGGTGGCCTTTCAAACCCTAATGTTTCTTCAAAGTGGAAAACACTTTTCATTTCTTTTGTATTTGGGACTCTGGTAAGGTTCTGCCTGGGACAGGCATTTCACTCATGGTTTATACCTCATCAACATGGGAAGTTTTTCCAGCAGGATAGCTCTAGACTTACTGAAAGTGTTTGGCCACTGAGATAACAAGGTCACAGATTATTACTATTTCCTGTTCACCACTACCTGGGACCTGACACCACTGTAGCCCTAAGAGATAGGGATGGACAGGACCCAGGTTCCTACAATGCAATAATTTATATGAATTTATTACTGTCATTTGAAGAAGTCTGACAGCTGTCCCAAGGTAATCCTTGACTGTCTGAGACCTGACAGATCAGCACCATGCAATTTCTGCAGCCTGCAGGTTCTTCCAAGTCCCCTTATGGCCCCTGTTTGGTCTATAATTTTTAAATTTCTCTGTTGCATGTAGTAAACTTAAAAGACTTAATAAATCTTCTGACAGCTCCTAAAAACACCAACTTAGGCTCTGAACATTGAGGTATTTCATTTAGTCATAAGTTTTCTGGCTCCTTTTTCATGCTTTCTTCTACACCCTTGTTAAACTAAGTTCCTTTAAAATGCCTCAGCTAGAGAAATTCTTGCCTCTCCAGGCTCATACACAGCTTTACATTGGTTGGGATAACTGGCAAGAGTTTTAACACGTTCCTTATTTATAACTGCTAACAGTTTGTTAAGACAAATACCTAAAGCCTTTTTAAAAATCACTGATTTTTAAATTTTTTTTGGTAACAAATAATACCCTGCAAACAGGAGAGCGCATTTCAGGCTTATGAAATATTGCTTCCCGTATCTTTCCTTGGTAATTATTTTAATATACTGTGGTTGTGTGTTGAAGAACAATATCTACCATTACCAACAAATGGCTGCAAATATTTCTGATGGTGGGGCTTCTCCATCTGCCTGTTCTTCACTCTTCCTGATGACTTTTGTGTGCATGGTCCAGTTTGCACCAGCAAATGGGTAAAAGAAAAGACATGACTGCCTGGCTTCTCTCATATCTCTGGGCAAGGCAGGGGCTCTGTTGCCCCGCACCCCAGGGCATGTTACGGGTTGGGGTGAGGCAGGGAAATTGCCCTGTGGGTGCTGGGGACACAAGGAGGAACTGCACTCACTGATGGGGGAAGAACCACAAGCACTGCCAGGGATGGGGTCATGGGCATGTAGGAACCATTTAACAGACTTACAGGGAGACACCTCTGGGTTGTAGAGGATTGCTGAAAAAGAGCAGTGGACACCAGAAAGGCTAATAGGAAGGTGAGATTATCTGTTAAAACTGTAGAAAGAGTACATGGATGCATTAGATTGAATATATAGGAAAACAGGCTTTGTTATTTTTGCTCTCACAGAACAACTTTTTTATCTGAACCAGAAAGGAACACAATTATGGGGTTAGCAAATACAAAATCAATAAAAACATGGGTGACTATGGCCTTGGAATCACCAGCTACATCAGAGCATCATGACTTTCTCCAGAGTTTTTCCTTTATTTTTCTAAAGCTTTCCAAACCAGTCATGTCTTTTGAAATCCTAATCAGTTCAATCTTTGAGCTGCCTGGGGGGCAAAGCTCACATCTGAATACAAGGCTCGTACTTTTCTCAAATTAGTGAGTATTTGAATTCAGTCAAGACTTAGATTAAGCTCATCTCTAGAAAATACATCAAACAGCCTGTGGAAAACACAGTTCATACACCTCATATTTTCTATCTGCTCTGTCAACTGAGACTATAGGGTTTTTCTCCCCGTTATACTCTTACACCATTATTGACAAGTAACAGATGGACAGTGGATTTCAGTCTCTGCTCTCAAGTAAAAAGCAATAGAGCAAAATGGCATCAAGTTTTGTCAGGGAGGTTTTGATTGGATATTAGGAAAAATTAGGGATGGGTTGTCAAGCATTGTAACAGGCTGCCCAGGGAAGTGGTGGAGTCACCGTACCTAAATGTCATGTAGGTGTGTCACTTAGGGACATGGTTTAGTAGTGGATTTGGCAGTGCTGGGTTAATCCTTGGACTTGATGATCTCAGAGTCTTTTCCAGCCTAAACAGTGTTATGATTATATGGCAGAAATCACTGAGCTACTGATGTTAACTAAAGCATTAACATAGCATTTCAGTCACATTTCACATATTTACTGGAGTTTGAAGACTTGTTCATTATGATTACATCAAAACAGGGAGCAATTTAGGCTCAGTAGGTGAGATTTATCTGATCTAATATCAAAGTACGCTAATCACCGCGTAAACAGTAGGAGAAGAAACGAGTCTAGGGTAAAAACTATCTTAGAGCCTTGAGACCAAAACCTCCTCAGAGACACCTCTTCTCCTGGCAGATAACGGAGGCAGCCTAAATGAATACACTAAGCTTAAACAACAAACCTTTAGATATCTGAAGTATGAAGAGATGAAGTCCCTTCCATTTTAATAAATATTTAGGAAACTATAAAAGTGAGTGATAGCTCACAATAAAGATGTTAGTGAAGTGAATGGTTCCTGAGAGTTAATATATATTTTAAACAAGACACAACAGTTTATGGACCTCAAAGCATACAGACCGCTGGTTAATACATGAAGCCATTTTGTCATGCCTCTGTAGAGTCAGTTATATGAAAAAGTGCACCAAAGTTGAAAGGTACATTAAGAAGTGTGCATTCACCAGAAATTACTGTTTTTCTCTTCTCTTGCCTCTTTGTCTTTTCCCTTTCCCCCTTTTTTCTTATTTTATTTTTTCATATTTTATTTTCTTTTCTCTTTTTTCTTTCTCTTTTCTTTTTTCCCCAGCTTTTCTCTTGCTTTTGTCTTTTACCAGCACTGAAAGAAGCACCAAATTCCTCTCAGCATTTCAATGAATTCTGTGGGGGATGAATAGCAAGAGTGTACATAACCACACACATATGTATGTATAAATTTACAAGCTACAATATCCAGACATCATGAGGCTCTGCTAATAATTTTCTCAACCTTGCCCAGACTGTAGCTACATTTATGATCTGGAGATTTATTGATTTTAGTTATTTTATCCCTCCCATAATAGGAAACTACCCTCTGGACCATTGACCTATTCTTGTTATAAATATACTTGAGCTTGCTCTCATCATAAAACTATCCCAGGCATCTAAGGTGTTGTTATGAGGTGGTGGTGTTACAAGGAAGGTAACAACAACAGAGTTCTAAAGCAAACTATTTAATTCTTCCAAATTAGTTTTCTTCTGCACCCATTAGCTATTGGCACAGATTTTGGAGCTCAACCTTTGCGCTGACCAAACTACTCCACAGTCTGAGCCCCTGGAGGTGGCCAGTGCCAGCATAGCCACGGAGAGCATGTGTCAGTCCTCTCCATCTTGGAATGCCAGCTGATTCTTAGGTACAGATAGTATATGAAGGCCACAGGTTATTCTGTATCCTGTACTGTACTGAGTCAAATGATGAAACTTAAATAGCATCCCATTCACAGTCCTGACAGGAACACCGTCTGTGGGGAGCATGGGAACTGTGGGTGGTCAAGAATATCAAGGCCCCAGCAGTCACTGAGAGAGCTATCCACATACAATATTAAAGTTCAGTTTTTGAAACAGTAGACAATTACAAATACTGAATAATTTTCTGACTAGCCTATGTAAGAGGTGACACTGGAAGACTGTTATTTTCTGGCTGTGCTGAGAAGCTGACTGAAGCCCCATGTGATTGAAGTGGGAAATTTATCCTTCAGGCAATTGTGTTTTAGTAACTGAAGCTAAAGGCCATGGCTAGGAGGGCCAGTGTGACCAGGTCAACACCAGGCATGCCTCAGAACCCAGCACGGAGCCTCTGACACAGCTGCAGCTGCTCAAGCATCAGCATCAGTGAGCTACAGGCTACCCAAGAGAAAATAATGAGTTAGGTACTGATATTCTTATTCTACATTGACGTTATGACCATTGTTTGAAGTATTTTCCTCTTCCCATAGCTTACATGCCTGTTTTACCCAAGTTTGAGCAACAGCTATTCAGTCCCTTTATAAGACCACTCACTGTTGACACATAATTAACCCATGAATATATATATTATATATATATATAATGGCCAGACTTCGCGAACAAAGAACCGGGGAAGGTCTTTACACCTTCCAGCCTGCGCATTGGATTTTTTAGGTGAGTTACAGTGTGCGCCTTGTTGCTTCCTCTTCCTACATCTCTTCTGAAATAATACACAAAAATTAAAATTCTGTGCCAGTAGAGTCAAAACTAGAACAATTCAGAAGAAATGTGAATTAGCCCTGGGAAATGAGGAGATGGGGCATTCCTGTTTTTAATTCACAAATTTTTCCTCTAACATTAAATAAAATAATAAGAAAAAAAGTATTCCTAACACTCATAGTTTCAATGTGTAAATGGAGAAGATTATAAGGACTGGAAAAAAAAAAAAAAGGATGTATTTGAGGTAATATTTTAGAAGTGTATTGACCCAGATTCCAGTCTTGGCTCTGAATGTAAAAGAGAAGCCAATTTTTTTTCTGCTGTTTGTAGCAGTGTGAAAGTTTGGAATTGTAAAAAATCAAATCCTTTGAGTTTACTGTGATTTCTACTATCTCTTTGTTCCATTCAGTGGTATTTATATATTTTTGGAAGTAAATTTAAATCTACCCAGCACCCTGCTGATCATAAAGAATGGAAAGTCCACTCATCTACCACCTACCAGACTTGAGCCCTCCCAAGTCACTGTTCTCCCGCTTCCAAGATGCTTATGAAAAAGCTGTGTAATCATTTAATTTATTTTAGGATGTGTTGGAATAGCAGAGGTAAAACAAATATTATCCTTGGCAGCTACAAAGAACAGGACATTATCATCACCCATGGATGGTAATATTATTGTATTGATTCAGTATATTTGTGGTTTAAAAGTCTAATGAATAACTCTGGGCTGAATTACCCAGTGTAGTGATATTTGTAGGAAAGAAAAAGAAATACATCAAGGAACTCAGAAGAGCTTTAGAGTAGATTCTGTCATGTTCTTAAGTGTGAAAAGTCAAGATATAAATACGACTATGTATACGTGGAACTAGCGACTCCACTTCTTCCTTGTAAGGTTAGATGTAACAATATTTTTAAGTTATATTAGCATGAAATTTGGAAGATATACTCCAAAATGGAAGTTAAGAGAACAAATAACTTTATTAGCTCTTGCCTTAAAAATCTGCCTATACTTGGGATTATTGTTATTTCCAAATAGAGACCTTTGGAATTTCTGTAATGTTATTAGAACATATCTGAATCTTGAAAGATTGACATTTTAGAATTATTTCATCATCCTTTGGGTCTTGTTTGTATTATTTGGGGAAATAACTTTTGATTGAGCCAATTACAGTATGCTGAATGGTTAAATATATTAAGAGCAGTAACTGAAATCTGGCATTCCATTGTTTGCACTCTTCCAAAAATACATGAGCCTTTTTTACTTGAAAAGTGCAAAGAGGGTTTGAGAACATACTTTAAAAGAATACCATCCATTTACATCCAGCCTAAAACAAGCTTATACCAAATATAATCTGAAAATAACTATTTCTGTGGGCTTAAAGGTTCCCCTGATTCTTTGTAAGATATTAAAAAAAAAAAAATAAATCTGAAGAGTTTAAAATGACATATAGGTCCCTTGCATAAAACTTGTCACTGAGTATGTGAAAAAATTTCCATAAAGCACTAAGCAGGACATACAAAGTATATATTAACAATTTAAATGTAAATAGGGAATGGCTGGTGCCTCCCACTGGGTACATTGAAGGATGAAGATGCCGAGCTGTGTCCATTAGGGTTTCCCTAGGTGCAACGCAGGAGCATTAAAAGCCATGCCATAGTACAGTGTCACCAGGGGTGGGAGGGAACCAAGGTCTTTGTGGTCACAGCACGTGGACCTGGACATGTCACCTGGTGTCCCCCAAGCAGTGCCTGCTCAACTTCCCCCACCACGCTCCCCCAGCTTTGTGTAGCTCTCCACTAAACAGAGGACAAATGCTTCTGTCCCTTCTCCAACTCTCATTTTAAGAATCTTTTGAAAACCATGTCCATACTTAACCTCTGGGAGGCAATACTGAAATACTTTGTTGCCTTGACAAAGGCAAAATCAACAGTGCCCATGTGTCTGAAGCAACTTGGAGGAGTAATGGAGGAAAAAACGGGAAACTTTTTTCCCCCCTCTTATTTACCCTTCCTCACCAAATATTCTAGACCCAGCAAGGCTGTACTTACTGGGTAGATAAATAACTGCAGTCACTATGCTACTGTGAGCCTCCTAAGGATGTCTGTGGAGACCTTCATTGCTCAAATCTCAGCTAGCTTTCTAGTTTCTAGCTCTTGTGGCTGCAAGGAAAAGCCAGAAGTCTTCAATCCCTATTTTGGATGCAGATGTAAAATCTTCTTAGTTATTATTCCTTTACAGACCCGTAATTTTTCATAATAAAATGGTTTGAGGTATTTGGAGGTTGATGATTGTTTTAAACATTATAGTTTAAACATATAAAGTTATCTTACATTTAAGCATTCACAGTCTCCCTATAGATGAGACAAAGTATGTTGTTCACCCTAGATTCTCCTGAGTTTAGCAATTAATTTGGAGTTCAGTGCTAAATCAGGAAAAAACTGAAAGATCATGCAATTACCTCGCAGGAGGTACCAACTTATCAGCTTTTTTTTGCAAAATTTCTGCCCTCCTGAACCCATCTGATTGCATCTGAAACTAGTTACTGTTTAGCTAAAGAGCCCCAGGAAAATCAAGGGAAGCTGTACTGTTAGGGTTTGGTTTGGCATACATCTCTGTTCTCACAGAGCATCTAGTAATGTTTGACTCTCACTGCAACGTTGGACCATGAGTGGCTTTGGATCCAGACCTAAACTGCAGCTCAAAAATACATGTTATTTAAAAAACTCACTGAAAGATAAAAGGCAGAAAATAAATAATTAGCACGTTTCTAGTCCATTTTGTGCACTTTTCAAGCCAGGCTGTAGTTTTCACATCTGCTCCTGTTAACCCAGCATT
Organism: Myiotriccus ornatus; assembly: GCA_036023395.1. Lineage (NCBI taxonomy): Eukaryota > Metazoa > Chordata > Aves > Passeriformes > Tyrannidae > Myiotriccus > Myiotriccus ornatus. The sequence continues at coordinate 80,504,985 of JAYRBT010000114.1, forward strand.
TTCAAGCAGTTTTTCCTGCCTGGACTGTCTTTTGCTAGTATCCCATGCAGCTAAAACTAGAAAAGGTGAATAAACAAGTTGCAATTCAGAACTAGGACACTAGATGGTCTATCACTGGAGGCGCAGGGCCTAAGATAAGCAAATGGTGATTAGTGCAATGTAATCATCTATGCAACGACTCTGTTTCATTAAAGATGTGTTAGAGCACACATCCATGGACATCTGTTTCTATTTTGCCAGCTCTCTTGATTGGCCATCACAAGCATTCCCATGTGTGCTGAAGCATTGTTGAGCAGAACATCTGGCAACAACCAACACTACCATTAAAAAAACATGATAACAACAGAGGCATTAAAGCAAATATATGTACAATAATTTCATTGTTGAAACCTCTACCAAGGCACGCCTGTTTTCTAAGAAGTGAGCACTGAAAATGCTCCTTTCCTAAATTTTTGCCTTACTGGGCATGCTGATATTTCAGTAGGAAGACACTTCAATGGAAGGCCTTTTCTTTTAACTGTGGTCCTGGCATTTGACATTGCTCAGAAGGCAATCAAAAAAAATTAAAGGATTTACAAGGGAATGAAAAACATTAAAGCAAGTCTAAACTTTTGAATAATTTTCCTGTATTAAATAGAAAAGAACATATTCATGCCATATGTTGTCAGAACATAGAACAACTGCATTCTGGAAATGGAACTGAAAAATCAAAACATCTGAATCTTTATCGTGGTGAAATACAAAATAAGTGTTGAAGGAAGCTAATGATTTTTTGGGAGTGAGAAAAATTGCTCTCACTGAAAATGGATGGACTCCTTCCAAATTTACATTGATGTAACTCCAAGCAGAATTTGACCCAAGTTTATTCAGGAAGTAAATAAATGAATCTATTTACAGCTGTTTTTTGCCACAGATATAGACTTAGTGAATAAGCCACTGTTTTCCTATTTACATTTTTGAGGATAACTTTTAATGAATTATGAGTCTCCTCATGTTGAAAAAAGCATACAGCTTTAGAAAAGCAGGATGTCCTCAGTCCTCTTTTATTTCTTGATTCCTGTGTCCTTCTACTTTCCTTTTCTTCACATAGTTTAAGGCCTTCCAGAATAGCCAAGCATCTACAAAAAGACAGAAGAAAAAATGGGCAAGAGATATGTCTGTCCTTATAAACTGAGCTTTGCTTAACATCCTTAGAAAAAACACAGCTGACATGCTCACAGTTTGTCTGTTTATGCATTTCAGCATTCACTGCAGAAACCAAGCTGATGTGCATTGATCTCACTTCGTACGCTGTAGTGTGTAACTATGAGCTAAAATTCAAGATGTGTGTGCACAGTCGTGGCATCTCCAAGCCCACAACACATAGGCATAGTAACTGTGCCAAAAAAAGGCTTTTTTGATGAGGCCGCAATATTTTTCAACAAGTTGCTTAGACGCATAAATCCTGAGGCTTCAAAGTTGAGAACCTGCCTCTATATGCTACGAACTCCATTGGACTATGATGTTTTACCCAAAGTTCCTGTTATATGGAACTCGAGGATAAAGGAATTTTCTGCTCTACATATTGTTAAAATAAGGAAATGCAAGGTTTCCAAACTCTTTCTTCTGAACAGCACAAGAATAATTTGATCCCTGTCTTTTTCTGGCCACAGTGCCTGAGGATGTTCCATGTAATTTGCTAATAGTGACACAGTTTGGAACAATGCTACCTGCTGACAGCCAGCCATGAGGAGGGCTTAGGGGAAGGAAAAGGGACAAGTACCAAGATGATTTTGCTTATTAACTCTCAGTTCTGGAAGAGAGGGAACAGAGTTCCCCCTTGTATTTGCTGTTGGAGACTATTTCATTAATCATACATATGCAGCATTGCTGGTCTGCTCCACCACTAGCAAAATGCTTTCATTTCACACCAGATCAGTGGAGAGACCAGACTTTGCACAGGTACCACATTAAGTTACTCTCTGTTCTCAGATATAGTGTTTCACATGGCTTTTTTTTTTTTTTTTTTTTTGGAGAATATGCCCAAGCTGTTCTGGGGATCCCTGACAGATTTTCAGTGGTAGAGACAGGCTTACGTCCCTACTGACACTCTGGAGGAGAGGACCTCAGCACGAGCCATTCTCTCATGTGTTTTGGCTGCTTCTTACAGAAGATGATTTGGTTTGTTTCATGGTTGAGCCCCAGAGCAAGCTACTGGTTACACAGAGACCCTGGAACTAAAAGAGAGTAGGAATAAAGCTGATGGAGCCATCACACCTACTTTGGACTACCCCAGCTGCTTGTTACTACTGGCCCCTGTTACTACTTTACTCTGGCAGAAGGATTAGGCAGAGTTGTTTTTACTGGCAAGAATGAGATACTGTTGTAAGGGAACATTACTGATGCACAAGGAAGAGCGAAGATGGATGATTCCATTAAAAATACAGTGGTTACAACACAACTGTTAATAACTTCAGTGAATGTGATCACATTTCCCTTATAACCACCTCTGCTGCCCGAGCATCTGAACCATTCATTTCTTACCCTAGCGCTGGAGGCCCAAGGAGCTGGGATCAACATCTGGCCTTTGCTGAGAAGTACAGTGCACATGTCTGCACCCCAGCTGATTACAGGTTGGACCCACCACTTGAGAAGCCAGAAATATTTGCTTCAGAAACATTAGTTTGCTACTGAAGAAAACAGTTCACCAAGATTCCCAGATCAAACTCACATCAGTTGAAATGCTGGGCTCTCTGACCTATTGCTCTGACTGCAGTGTCCCTTCAACTCTTCTGGAAAGGTACAAACAGAGGTAAACAGATGCTCTCCTTCTCCCCCTTTGGCTCTTCTGCATGGCTGAGGTTCCCCCATAATTTCTAGTACTGAGTTCCCACATCTTTTTTACTACTGAGTTTTGGATCAAGGCCCCTAACCTTCCTGCAGCTGTAACAACAGCAGCAACTTAGTGGTAAATTCTGTCAGAAGAATTATGAAATTCATTGATAAATGTTTCTTTATTGTATGTCAGATTTGAAGCACAAATGAATGGGAAAAATAGTCTTACTAAAAAAACATTTTTTAAAAAGTGCAGTTTGTTGCACCACTATTTGCTCTTTTTTTGTTGCCCAAGGAACCATTCAGGTTATATTCATATTTCTTTTGTCACTGGTATGTTGGACTGGATCTGGTGATGGCTGATGGATCTGTTTTTATGACACTGCCAAGGGAGTCCAGAGGTGTGAGGTAGGAGTTCTGGCACTGGGGTCTAATAAAAAGGGGGAAAATGTATTCAAAAGGTGAATGTATAAGCCCTAATGGGAGTTTGAGAGATGCAATGGGGGTACTTTCTTTTTTTTCTTCTCCCTAAGTAGCTTTCATTTATCATGACCCTTGGGATGGCAAACAGCCCTAGCCACTCGATTGAATCCTTTCTCTTTTGTGATTAGGACTTTGGTGTTTTGCTGTATTTGTAACCAACAAATAACAGCTGATTAAAAAAAAAAACCAACCACAAAACAAAACAAACAAACAAACAAACAAAACCAAAACAAAACCACCAAACCAAATCAGAAAAAAAAAATGAAGCAAAACAAAATAAAAAGCTATTCATTCTTCAATACATGGAGTCTGTCTGTGTCTGCCACTAAAGTGAGGAGAAGGTGTAGAGAGTATTTCTCTGTGTGAAGGAAGAACAGTAGCTTTCCCAGTATGTTGCCAGAGTAGAAGGAGCAGAAACTCTTACATTCAACAGCATATTAAAAAACTAATTTTTTTTGCCTATCCATTTTTAGGATTGTTTTTTAAATGTTCAAATTTGGCTTAAGTCTGATCCCACTGAGTTCAAAAAGAACGGAAATAATCTACTGGTGATCTCTTGTGCAAACCTTGCTCTTAATTGTCATGGAAGAAAGAAAAATGCAGCCCTATGAGAGCAATTGGTCATGTAAAGAAGCTGAAATGGAGGATCTCTAGAGTTCTAGTTTTTTTGTTTAGAAAGCACTTGGATGCAATGGTGAGTCAAAGGCATTATAGCAGCAGAGCCTGGTATCATGCACACATTATAGATGCCAACCAATTCTCAAGGTAAACTAGGAATAGCTAAGAATTCTTACATGGGAAAGAGAGATCAAGGACCAGGGGGGAGGTCATATTTCACAGAGTGGAAATATGCACTTCTGGAAGTAGGCTGCTCTAGAGTTCTAGTTTTTTTGTTTAGAAAGCACTTGGATGCAATGGTGAGTCAAAGGCATTATAGCAGCAGAGCCTGGTATCATGCACACATTATAGATGCCAACCAATTCTCAAGGTAAACTAGGAATAGCTAAGAATTCTTACATGGGAAAGAGAGATCAAGGACCAGGGGGGAGGTCATATTTCACAGAGTGGAAATATGCACTTCTGGAAGTAGGCTGCTCTTTTCTTACTGCGGGCAGCTAAATAAAATAGTGGAAAAAGAAACAGAAGTGGCCACTCTTGAAGCACATGTAGCAGTGCAGGGGTTTTTCCTAAGCTGAGATATTCATGCTCTGCATGAATGGCAGCAGCAATGTTTTAGTGGGTAACTGGGATGTGCAGGGACATGAATAAGGGGCCCATCAGAGGTTACAGCAGCTGGCAGTCACCAAATCTGCCAGGATCCTGTTTGCTTCCTTCCTAGTGGAACAGTTGAACACCTGCAGAGCATCTGCCCTCTTGCAGTGTTCTTTCTCCCCTTGGTATTCAGAGTCATGTGGTATATACACTGGGCTTTTCATCTAGGTGAAGAGCTTTATGTACATAGTGGGGCATCAGGGATGGCTGGAGAATTTGTTATAAATCCACTCTCCTTGTGGGAGCAGCAGACATAGAAATGAATAGTCCCCTGCTCACTGTACTTATGACAGTTGCTCCTGCTCTACTCACTGTCCATCGACCCAGATGTCTCCATTGGGGAAATGCTTATGGCAATACAGGATTTCCACACAGTGAGGGAAGGCTAGCAGACAGGCTATCAGACTTAACCCCTGCAGGTACATATTGTCCAGCGGTCGGAAGAAAGGTCTCCTGCAGTCAGATATCTCAGCTTTGTCTTCAAGTGGAGGACAGATAGTGTCCACTTCTGCAGGAAGCACTTTCTGCAGAAGCGCTTGGAAGAAGCTAAGTACATACTAAGTACATATTCTATTATATATATTCTATATGTACTAAGTACATATTCTATATATATATATTCTATTATACATATTAGATAAATTGGCCATGATATATTGCCCCCCACCTCTGTTTCTTTCTTCTCAAACAAATATGATCTAGACAAATAAAGTCTGGAACAGATACTTGGATTAATATGGGTGGCAGAGTCAAGCCTACTGTCTCATTCCCTGATATTTTGTTGTATATTTTACACCTATAATGATCCTGGGATGCTTTTACCAGACTATGTAGTTGATGTCAGTAAACTTACCAAGTGAAAACCATGGGAATTTAGAAAGAAAATAATCAAAATATTCTTCAGAAAAATTCAATCTGGTCCTCAGTGTGCCAGTTATAGCTGGGGCCATTACTCAGGGTTTCCCTTGGCTCAGCTTCTTCTAAGCGTTCCCTGCAGGTCTGGGGAGTCATGCTGTTTACTAGCGTCACTGTTTCTACATAGGAGATGCACCCAAAATGGTCTGAGATTCCATTACAAGTCACTTATCCAGTCCTTTGGAGTCCTTTGGACTGAATTCTTATTACCGTACCCTTCCTGCTTCACTTATGAAGCCCCTAAAATGAAAATCAGAAGCTCTTTGTCACCTCCTCCAGGAAGCACATTCCCATCCCGTCACAGCAAGCTCCTGCCGAATTCAGCACCTACCCCCATGTACAATGGGTGCTTTTTATGAATGTTGTCCAAGTTGTCTTTTGATAGCTACAGCACTGCTTTGTGTACTGCAAATGCTTAAGTAAATATATTAACCTCAGATCTGTAACTTCAGAAAGCCTCATTATGGTTTGTACGCTTCACTGAAACCTTATCCTGTAGTACTTAACATCTGTGATTCAGGGTGTCAAAGTGTTAATTGGCTGGCATGATAAAGATTAAACAAGTAGATTATTTTGATATTCTTCAGTAATATATTAAAAGTGAAACCTGATCCACTGGGCCTTGAGGTTCAAATCTCAACACATGCAACTATACAGGGAGTTCCCTGTAAAAGTGATCTGGAGAACTGAAAAAAAGGAGTCCTTCCCAGATGTGGTCTTAGCAGTGGTCCATAATACATGACATCAATGAGTTAAACTAAGGAAACTAGTGAAGGCCAACATGTTGGTTTTAAGTTTCAGATGAGGTTTTTGCTTATGCCCACCTCAGGAAATGAATATTGCATTCATAAATTGTTTTTCTTATCCAGGAGATGAACCTTAACATTTTCATTCAGCCCCAGAGTATTAGATTTCTTTAACACTTTGCCACATTAGAATATGTTTTCCATCTGAATCAGATGATGCAATATCTGAAGAAAAAGTTGGCTGAGTGGCATTCCATAACAAGCAATAAAAGTTTATGATGCACAGAGTATGATAATTGGCACAATATGAATTGAATGCTTCCTCATGGATAATATTTGATAAGATATAGCATGTGTAACTATCATAACATTTCAATCAGCCCACGATTGCTACTTTAAACTGTATTTATTTTATTGTATCCATAATGGATTTTACAGTGCCAGAAATTGATCTGACTTCACTAGAAGATGAAAAATCAGTGTATTGTTTTCCCTGGTGCATTTATTTCCCACTGAAATCCTTTTCTCCTATTTTCTTCTCATTTTTTTCAACCCGCCTCCTTGCCATGAGCTGTTGACATATGATTTGTTGAAAGTCAAAGCTAGTGGACACCACTGTTTTACTTTTACCGCCTCCTCTCCTCTCACCCCACCCCCCCCCAGCATTATATTTGCATAGGGACCTTTACAAGGTTAATTAAACCATAATGGGGAAATCATTCATGGACAATGTGCTTTCCCAGTTTCCAGATTTTATAAACCTCACACCTGTTTTTCTTAGGTTTTTGTGCTACGTCAGTCTATAAATCCTCCTGTATTTCCCAGTGTAGTTTCTTATGAAATAAAACTTTTTTCCCTCCATTTGCTCAACTGTTTTCAATACTTGCAGTCAAGCCTGAAGTTGTCAATCAAGGAACAGCTTATCAGTCTGAGCTTTTCCTTTTCAAGCTTATACTCAGTGACTTTTGAGACCTGTCAACACCCAGTTGATTTTAGCCTTAACAATAAAGTCACACTCTATCTCCCACCTAGTAGCTTTAGATTAAATTCTGATGTCATATACGTCATATTTACATAGTTAAAACTCATAACAAAGCAACCCACAGGCAATAGGATGTAATAACCATGCAACAGAGCCATTTCCTGTCCCCTTTTTTCTCTCACACTATGTTTCGTGTAGTTTATTGGATGTGAATGTTTTGAAAATGAAAATCGTCTGGGAGAAAACTGCTAGCCAGGCGTGAGGTTTAGAAGAATTCAACTAAAAGAATATATAGAGTTGTAAATGCATGGCCACCTCTGGTATTGTAAAACAGAAACTCTTTCAATATTCCTTTCATTTCCACAAGAAGAATAGATGGGAGGCCACAATTATGTGCTTCAGCAGTCGATTTTTAATATCTTTAATTCTGCTCATATTAAAGGAAAACAATTAACTTGGAGTCAGAAAGCCTTAAACACCAAAAGTTTTACAGTTTTCATTTTAAAGCACAAAGGACCTACTTCAAATACAATGCAACAGGAACTTTAACCACGGGCTATGTTTAAAAGACAAATCCACCATGGTACTTTAAACAATCAATTAAGGCAAGTTTAACAATTTTTTTTCAGCCTCACAAAATAGCCCCATTAAAAGTAAGAAAATAAAGACCACTACGTGCTTCTCTCTCTCTCTCTCACTCTCACACGCACACACACAGAGAGTATTCTTTAACCACGGTTGTATCAGGAGATTGTGTTTTTTTAAAAACTGAAGAAAAGAGTAAGCCTTAAACAGTGAACTTTTTGTAGAGCAGTGCAGTACTTTCTGCAAACTGTTGTTTCAAACTGGGAACAATTGAAACGTTGCCATTAATTTGGTTATTGCTAGTACTCTGAGTGAAAGTAAAATATCACTTCAAACTACTGATGGAAAGGGATTTATTTTTCACTATATTGATTTATTTTAGAATTTGAATCTATTGCCCAAATAAGAGACCAGAAAGAGTGAAGAGAAAAAGCCTCTGTTTCTACCAAAAGGCCAAAGAGTCTTCCCTTCTGGTGGGAAGACCCTGTGACTCTTCCCATATACCCTTGTTGTGCCCTTCTCCATGATGTTCCAGCATGGAAATTATGTGTTCCCTTAACGCTGAAGAGGGGCACTCAAGGGGATCTTCCAATTGCTAAAAGCTTACGTGTAGGCTGGGCTTAAATGCACATGTCTGTTTGTATTGTGCAGGGCTTGCATCACAGGTTGTGTGCAGTGGGCTTGCCCAGATGTATGGCCAGCATCCAGATCCTGCAAAGCTCGCTGCTTCTGTTTTCCTCACTGCTACAGCTGCTACTATTGCTCCAGCAGCTCTCTTTGCTACAAGAGCCTGGCTAGTGGAGGTTAAATCAAACTAGTTTGGGGGCCAGACCGCTCTCCATGAGCTTGGGAGGAGTTTTATTTGTGATGAGTTCCCCAGCTCCTGCTCAGAAAATAATGGTCTATTTCAAAATGAACCATGTGCCAAAGCAGTGGTTTTCTAGTTCGTCCTGAGTGCTTTATTCCTCAGCAATTGGCAGTCTAAATTCTCTAGGAGGGACAGCTTGTTACTGAGCAGGCCCAACAGAAAAAGGACTGCATGGGTGACCCTGGCTTAGACATCGAATGTGAATGACTGGCGCTGGGAACTGCAGAAAAGGTGAATGCTGGAGTTATAAACAGGAGTGACATTTGTGAGACATCCTTTGGCACACTCGGTGAACTTCTGCTGAAGTATCAAGTCTGGTCTTGGATGCAGCACTTCAAAATGATGTGAAGAGAGGGACTCAGAGAAAGACAATAAGAACAATCAGAGATTGAGGAAACAAGGAGAGAGAAGAAATTTTGTAGTGCTTAGCCTAGAAAAAAAAACCGAGATGAGAAATGGTAATGGGTTTTGAAGGCTTTCAACAACAGCTGCCAAAGGGAAAGGACTTATTCTTGCTTTTTTCACCTCCCTTTAGAAATGACAAGAAGTAACATGCTTAAATTGCAGCAGGGAATAATGAAGTCAGTTATTAGGAATCTGATGATGCAACCATAAGGGTCTTTAAGCACTGGAAGGTGTTCCTGAAGGAGGTTGTGCAATTTCTAGTACTGGCAGCCTTTTTAAGAAGAAGTGCATCTGTCAGACAGAGTTTCAGCACAGAAGATCCTGTCTTGAGTCAAGAAGATGGATAATGTCCTCCCATGGCTTCTCACACCCTTGTTATCTCCACGTTTATGCTTGGCCTTTGTCTATATTCCTTACTAAATCTTTATCAACACCTGTTCCTCCTCCTTAGTCATCCTGCTCAACCCCACTAACCCTCCTAAGGTGAAGCTAATCTTCAGTAGACAGCAGCACTCATTGGAAATAGCTACGTCTCTTCCTCCAGGTCCTTCTGGTGTTCCCTAAAAGGAGCTTACAGTTGCAGGGAATGGATTGACCAACAGCAATAGCAGAGAAGGAAAGTCACTCAAGGTCAAGTACTGGTCAGCAGCTCAGCACTTATGTTGGGCCTCCTGCACCCACAGACTTGTGAAACCAGTGGATCACATTATGTCAGTCAACTGGCCTTCAATACCAGGGCTTGGCTATCTCTACAGAAGGAAAAAATATATGGGTATAGTTAACATGTGTAACTCTAACGCATAACACATGTAGCCATATATGTAGCCAGAAGGTGTTCATTGTGCTTGCTGGAGTGATGATTGCCTCAGCTTGCACCACATTTTTTGTGTCACTGCTGCATTTCCTCCATCAATTGCCTGTTTGGCCACAGAGCATGAGTGCTTTTTTCTTCCCACATATGAAACAACCGGTCTCATGCCAGTGTCAAACCCACTGTGGACCTCCCTGTACCGCAGGAAACTTCAGGATGTCACACAGCCAGTCTGACATTCAGCCTTGCCGAGCTCTTGCTGAGCTTTTGCACTGTGCACCGAAGTCAGCAATAACAACAGATGTTCAGCAACTTTGGAAATCAAGCCAAGAGCATTTGCTGGGGTTGGTCTGATAGCAGAAGGATGCTGTTCTGCGTATGTGAAATAAAGCCCAAGCTGTAGGCTCCTTTCTCCTCAAATGGACATGCCATGTACAGTGGAACTGCAATCCAAGTTTCTTGACTGCTTCATTTCATAAGCAAGGATGTACATATGAAGCCTTCAGAGAAAACATGAAGCCTATATACCGGAAGGCTTGACTGAGTGGACATAGACTACTTAGGCCTGTAGCAGGCAAATTTTTATGGGCAATGAGGCAGACTTTGTATTTCTTTCATAGAAATACATGAGATGCTGCTCATTAGAGAAGCATGAGGATACTGAGCAGCATCTGTCTCAGGACTCCTCGTGGGTTGAGAGTAATGAAGGCAGGGTACAGGAGCTGGTGCCCCTCACCAGACACCCCTTTTGTGATTTTGTGGTTCCCATCTTCAGACCGTGCACCAGTTCTGCAGCATGTGAGCCACAACCTGCTGAGTGCCAGCCTTGGCACTGTGGTTGAGGCTGTTGACTACCAGGTGTAAGATACCTACGGGATACCAGATCCTTAAGGACTCAGTGATGGAGCTTTTCACCTAACCTGAAGTGGCACATGCATGCACATGTGTGAGAAACAGCTACTTCTGTTCTTGGGTTTTGACCTTGTTCAAGGCAATGAATCCCAACAAAACAGCTGAGCAAGAGCTCATGTTAATACTTGTGTATTTCAGTCCATAATGGCAATCAGCCATCACAGCTCTGCACAAAAAATGATGCCGAGGAAAGAAGTCCCTGCTGCCCTCTCAGCTAACAGTGACCTGGCACACAAGGGCTTGTCTCCAGCAGGTAGGACACTGGCCACATCTCTGCAGCCTTGACCCTCAGCTCTCAAAAGTCTCCCATACTGCCTTCTCTTCTTTCTAACAAAGTTTTGTCACAACACTTCAGAGAAAGTATATGTTTCTTCTCCAGCTTCCTTACCATTTGTTTATTTAATCAGAACATTTCCTTTTCTCAATTACCAAGATTTTCATTTGTGTGTGATAGAGGCACTTTCTTTTAACGTCACACATTTGTAGAGTGGCTGAGACAATGGTGTTCTGAACCACTCCTATTTAAATAAAAATAGTGGTGATGATAAGAATAACAAACACTTTAGGTTTTATATCGCAGGGAAACATTAATTGGGAGCTCCATGCTTGCAGGAAATATTGGGGAAAAGAAGCTAGTGGGACTTAGTAAATGTATCCCTACATCTTCTTCTTTAAGTGTTGCATCATACATTAGGCTTTCTGATTCCTTGGAAAATGAAGTGTAACACATACAATATGGAGAGAAGACATTGCACATAAGAAGTTTTTTATGATTACAAAGGCAGAAACCAGGGTGCAGTGTGAGTTGCCTTAAGTTAGTCTTCTACCAGACAGTCTAATAGGAGGAAATACAGGGTTAATAAAACAAGTAAAAGAGAGGAGTAGCTGAAATAGTTGGAGAAACAAAGCAAACAGATATTCAGCTTTTCTCTATTAGATGTATGAGTGAAAAAATAATCAGGTTAACAGAATGACCTCAGATACTGCAAACTATTACACAAGTCAACTCTGTGTCACATTACTGAGTATTTATGAAAATTAATATGAAACAATGGAAAAGATCAGTCATTAAAAAATGACCTTACAACTTCTTCTACCATTGTTTTCACTACACCCCATGAAACAAAGAACATTTGGAGCCCAGGCCTCTGCTTCATTTTCAGCTTGTCCCAGGCTTGGGATTTGTTTTTGCAATTTTGTCAAGATGCAAGACAGCAGTGGTTGCTTCCACAACCAGCATCTTCCAGCAGGCTCTACAAGGACTTGCTGTTTTGCAGAAACTGTCACATGGAAGTGAACAGCTTCTTCTCAAAAGAGCATTGCATTCTCTGAAGTGGAACTAAGGGCATTATCCTGTCTTTAGTTATGCAGGACAAATCCTGGTTTTTTTCCACTAGGAGCTAGGCCTGCACACACTCATGTTATGAAATGGCAGAGCAGATTGTTAAAAGCCAATATCAGGGCTCAAGCTCTATCTCTACTGAAACCGATCAGACCTAAGGACCTCACTTGATATCATCAGCATTCATCATGGATCTAGAATTCACACCCAAGGATATCTGAGATTAATATGTTTTTTTCTTTAGACTTTGGCTAGAAGGTATCTGTGGTCACAGTGAGGTAATGAGGGGTCAATGCTGATTTTCCAGTGACCTGTAAGAATGCTTGCTCTTGATCTCAATTCAGCACTCCTGCTGGTATGTTTTCTTACCCTTTTTTAACTTATAGTCTTGGACTGGCTCCCACACATCCACACTTAGTTCCCTCAGGCTACATGTAGGAAACACAGTACCCTTTCTGCAAGAGCCTCTTTTTCTAAATCACAGTCTAGTCTCCAACATGTTTTACTCCCTTTTTTGTTCACTTCCTTTCTCCCCTTTATAAATTAGCTTTCCCTGCTGAACAGACAGGTCTCAACTTGCCATTCAGGTTTCATTTCCACCTTGGGCTTTCTGCACTTGTTATGCTTTGCTATCCCTTGTCTTTGTCTGGGGGGCTCCTCTCTCCTTCACCATGTCCTCTTCAGGGCCACAGGAGGTAACCTCTGAGCAGTGCCAGTTCCTCCACACCGGCTCTTTCGCTGTATCACACCCCAACCTTCCTATTTTCCAGGGCAAAGGATGAAAAACAAAGTTACAAATCATATTCTTGACTTGGGGGTTTTCCCTCTCATGATCCTGGCACCTTCCATTCTCCTTTAGTATTATCCATATGTCCTCCCCAAGCCATTTCAGAAGTCCATTAAAATGTGCAACATATAATTATAGAATCATAGAATAGTTTGGGTTGGAAGGGACCTTAAAATCATCTAGTTCCTACCACCCTGGCATTGGCAGGGACACCTTCCACTAGACCAGGTTGCTCAAATGCATCTTTTTTTTGCCTCCTGCTTTTGACAGCTTCCTTGCTCTTTGAATTTAAAGTGCCAGGGCTCTCTTTTTGCATCTGAATTTCATTTTTCTTGATTCCCCTCTTGCCTTCAAAAGTTTTGGGTGTGCTCCGGTCTTTGCCTATGCAATTTATCTTACAGACAATGCTTGCCCTTATGAAGATGAAACTGAGATGAAAGAAGACCTGAGCAACTGTAATCAAGTGAGAAAACTTATAATTCGAAAAAAATAATGCCACAGACTTTTATGAACATTTTTGGAAAAAAATTGCTCTGCTTCATACACGGCTCTTCCTTCCAAAGACAGCTGCAAAGGACAGCTGCAAAGACAGTGGGGCTTTTTTGTTTGTTTCCCTGTCTCAAATGGTAGATTTATACAGTAACTTGAAAAAAGTTCATCTTGGCTTTAGATACATTCAGTTGTCCCCTACTGTTATCTCCAGAGATAAACTCAAACCAGTAATACAAGCACAGCTCTGAACACAGGTGGAGTCTGAACATAAATCAGACTATACCCAGCAATCCAAACACCAGTTCTCCCCCATCATGGGGTCCCATTGGCATCCCCAGCACAGGCAATGCATGGGGTTTAAACAAAACCAGGAGGGTTGGAGCCAGCCTGGATATTTCAAGTACCTGTTCACATTGCCTTGTGCAAGCTCATTGTCCTCCATAATTGCCATCATATGTTTCTATGTGCAGTGTGACTGAAAGATAGCTTTATATCCGTTCTGCTATTTGCTTATGCTGCATCTCAGTATATACAGAAGAAGTCCCTCACAGCTGCACAAAAGTCAGAACCAAAGTGTTCATAAACAAGCACAATCGGTAGCTTGGAGTAATTTTCACTAGCAATTATACTTTAGTTGTGTGTTTTATGAGCGAAAATAGTTAAAATCAACTCTCTACTTCTACTGATACTAAATAAAGATAGTATTTTCCCTGCTGTAATTGTGTCTCTTCATTTAACTGTAGTTTGGTTAAAGCAAAAGTGGACTATGTCACATTTAAAAGTAACATTTCTGTATTTTTTTTTTCAAATGTAACAACAATACTAACTTAATATGGTAGGAAACCCCCCCCCCATTATTTAATTCTTAAAAAGCTTATCATGGAATTGAAGCTACGTATGTAATTTGTCTTCGATTGTTTCACACTTTACTGACAATAGTGTTTTTTTTCAAGTGTTTGTTCATTCTGTTTTTAACACTCTCTAATCTCAAAATTCCCATGAGAAAATTTCACAGTTCTTGTACTCAAGGAAATTTAATATTACTTCACCAGGGACAGTTCTATTTGGAAGTTAAAATGAAACTATTCTGAATGTATGGCAGGACTAAGTTATAAAATGAAAGACACTTGCAAACCTCACAGCATCATTATAAATCAGGATTTTTCAACCTCTAAATCACATGATCACCATGGCTCCTTACTTCCTCAAAAATTTAAGGAGATCCATCAAACAACAAATCTTTCCACTGATAGGGAAAATTGTCTCCAGGCTCCGTAAATACATATCAGAAATGCAGTAATATCAAGAAGATCCTGTGTACAAATAGAGATTAAAAGCCACTTTGTCATAATTATACACAGCATCACCCAGACAAATGAAAACTATTGACTGAAATCAAGGGACTTGAACTTTGCATCACTTGGCGAAGAGTAGTTCATTCAGCAGGGGAAGTGGGGACTTCGGATGCCATTGAAATATTTGTGCCTACTACCCTGTTCATGGCTAATTATTGCTACAGTACTCCACTAGACAGAGATTTTAATGAGTTAAAAACTGGGGGACTAGACAAACATGTCTATGTGGATCTCCATCTGCTTCTCTTGGTCTGCTCCTTCTAGATTTCAATAGAACTGTTTTCTTTCTGCATCAAAACATCAAAAGCAGCCAAACACAGTAAGGGAATCCATTAGAAACCTCAAACCATGGTCCAACCTGCTAAATATTTATTGAATTTGGAAAAAATGTGAGACAAATTTAGACCGAACTTGGGCTGATTTATTGTGTTTGGCAAAACATTGTTGTTTTGTATGATTATGATCCTCAAACCAGACAAAGCTAAGTGGTTTAATTTGAATGAAACTAAAGCTTAAATCAAAGCTGGAGAGACATTACTGGAACAAAAGATGTTGGGTTGGGTTTTTTTTTTCTCTTTTTTTTTCCCACAGGAACAAAAGTTGTTTTGGTTTGGATCTTTTTTCATCTTAAGCCAAACTCTGTAAAATGTTTTATCTGTGCCTTGTGTCTTCCTGCACATATGCAAATGGAAAATCATGTTGATTTTCGGTACAAGTTTTTTCTGATCATAATTTACCTATCTTCACCAGAATGTAAAAAGTCCTACAATTTTGTCAAAGTTGATATATTCATAGCAAATAGATTCTTCCAGAACTAAGAACTCTTTTTGCCTAAAATATGCAGAGACTCTCAACTAAAAAGACAGAGGGAAACTCTTATGGTTTCATTGAAGAGGTTAAAACAAATTACTATTCCAAATGTTAAATTACAGGGAATAGGCACGTGAAAGCAACAATAAAATAGCAACAGAAAGATTAAGGAGAGAGGTTAAGTTTGCTACTCTGGAATTCCCATGGATTGCAAACTTTATAGCACTTCCTTACATCATCATCATTGTTATTATCTGGAATCATCAAGTGGAATGTTGTTTTCCAGACAGAGATTTTGGAGAATGCAAGTTGCAAATAATTTTATCTTTGTTTCATTGATATTTTTACATATATTTATTTTTTTCTTAGTGAAATAAATATTTTGAAAACTTAATATATTCATATCTTGAAGCTTATGCAGGTACCTAGCCAGCTACTCACAAAACCAGATATGAAACAGCAAAATTTAAAGAACTTGGGCGGGTAGTACTACATTTTTTCCTTTGCACAAAATAATTTTCATTGAGGTTTAAATCATAAAATTTGCCAAATCAAACACTACTTTTGCTCTGAAATGCAGACGTTTTCCTTGACCGAAGAATAAATTTAGTTTAATTTATAATGCAGTTGATGCTGGAATAAACATAGCAGCAGTTGTACTGCAATTTGTCTTAAGATCGAATTAAGATATATTTAATATTTTCATCACTGGAGGCTAAAGAAGAACATTTTGGTATCACCATGGTCATGTAAAGCAGCATATGATGTAATCACGAGTTCATTTACACAACTGGATGTAGAATCAGGGCTTTTTGGGTGTCACTCAAGTAATTCCAAATTTACCCCTCTAATTCCATTACCAGAGCATGCCCTTTTTGGAGTTGGACCCTCGAGTACAAGCTGGCTGTGCTGACCAAACCTTCTTATGCTCTCTTGCAAGGCAGATGGGGAGCATGGGCAAGGCATACTGCTGGTCCAGGGCCTATAAAGTTAAAAAAATGGTATGGCTGTAAGGCCACATGAAGGCCAGTGTAAAGAAAAGGCAATTTTATACTCCTCCACAAGTACATCTAAAATAATACCCACTCCCACTGTGGCAGGAGAGGAGGACTAGCTGCAATTAAGCTGCTGAAGTATAGCACTTTCATTCATTAAAAGCAATTCTTTGATTTAGCGCTCAACACAAAACACCCACAGACCACAGGAAATCTCTGGTCTAATTCTCCTGCCCTTTCACCTCTCACACATTCGAGCTTTCTGCTTTCTTCCTCCTGTCCATCTGCTTTAATCATTAGCAACAGCCTTGTGCAACAGCTCTAACAAGTAAAGTCAGCTGTCATCAGAGCATATTTAAACTCTGACTCTTACTTTCCACTAAAGCAGCTCTATGCCCACAGGCCTCATTAAGCACAGAGAAGGGCAGTGGTGCAGGTCCCAAAAAGCTGCAGGGGGAACCAGCCTTTCCCACACAAAGTTGTGGTCCACGCAGTCCTTGGACCAGGTTTATCCTTTCCTGAGTTTTCCAATAGCTTTGAAGCGGAAACGCAATTGCCGCAGAAAACAGTCAGCGCGTGACCGGCATGCTGGGGGCAGGTCTGAGGATGGCGGTCGTGCCTGGCAGGCATTTGTGTGCCAAAATATAGTATCATTGAGAGGGAAAAATAAGTGCAGCCCTTGACAGTGGTCTAATAGAGTAAGTACAGAGAGGACTGCAGTACAAGACTTTGAGAGAGCTTGGGAAATTAAGTGCCCTTTCATAACCTACTTGCCTTCCATGGCACGATGGCTGTAGGAAGAGAATGAAGGCAACAGCAGAGGAAGCTCTTGGAGACCAACCAGGAGAGACTCATGGACAAAGAGCTTTGGAAAAGTCACAATTTTTGCCCTTGAAGGCAGCATTGGCATTCATAATAAAGCACATAATGTGAAGATGCAGTTCTACATTATAAGAACATTTACACACTTGGATTAGCTCTGACAGAGAACAGCAAATAAAATTCAGAAATGCAATTGAAACTACCAAGTTAGTCCAAAGAAACAACTGGAAGCAGGTAATCAGGTAAGATGAAGGAGTACCAGGGTACTTTACTTTCCATTGTCTTAGAAGAAGCTTTGGATTTTTTTTGCCTGTACTTCCAAGTGTTCATATATCACAGAATCAGAGAATCACAAAAGTTGCTGAGTTGGAAGGGATCCACAAGGATCATCAAGTCCAGCCCTTAGCCCTGCACTGGAATATCCCCAAGAGTCACATCATGTGCCTGAGAATATTGCCCAAACTCTCCTTGAACTCTTTGGCCTCACAAATTTTCTCCCTACAGGGGCAAGCAGCATCTCCAGATTCTTCCCATATAACTTGATCTTGCTTACACTGGACACACAGCTTCTTTTTTTGCCTGATTTCCAAAAGAACATTCCGGTTCAGCCAAGTCGTCCTTCTGCCTTGCCTGCTTGACTTCGGACATTTGGGGTTTGCCTGCTCCTGTGCCCTTAGGAGGTGATGTTTATTATCTGCTTATACATATACTATCTACTGGAGAGTTTAATCAACCTAGAGAAAACATATCAATGGAAAACAGTCAGTTAAAAAACTGAGGCATTGGTCCTGCATATTAATTTTAAGTGTACGCATAAGCACACATCTTTGGATCAGGTCCTCAAGTGTTGTGAATCTATGTATTAAAACTGGACAAAATACAAAGACAGTCAACCAGAACAATCACACATGGAATCACCAGAATAGTTTGGGTTGTAAGAGACCTTTAAAGGTCACCTATCCAACACCCCTGCAATAGCAGGGACATCAATTGGATCAGGTTGCTATGAGCCCTGTACAATCTGACCTTGAATATTTACAAGGATGGGGCTCCCAGTGTTTCACTACCTTCATCGCAAAATATTTCTTCCTTAAATCTAGTCTAAATCTACCCTCTTTTAGTTTAAAACCATTATCCCTTGTCCTATCATCACAGATCCTAATAAAAAGTCTATTTTCACATCTTTCTTATAAGCCCTCTTAAAGTATTGAAAGACCATGATAATGTCTCCCTGGGAGCCTTCTCTTCTCCCGGCTGAACAATCCCAGTTGTCCTAGCCTTTCTTCATTGAAAGGGTGTTCCAGCCCTTTGATCTTCTTCCTGTCCCTCCTCTGGACCTGCTGCAGCAGGTCCATGCATTTCCTGGCTTGAGGACCCCAGAAAGAGACACAGTACTCTGCAGTCACTTCCCTTTACCTGCTGTCCACTTTCCTTTTCATGCAGCCTGGGATATGTTTGGTTTTTAAGGCTGCAAGTGCTGGCTTATGTCCATTTTTTCATCCACCAACATCAGCAGGGCTGCTCTCGATCCCTTCATCCCCCAGCCTGTATTGATATCTGGAACTGCTTTGACACAGGTGCAGCACCTTGCACTTAGCCTTGTGAACCTCATGATGTTCACATAAGCCCACTTCTCAAGCTTGTCCAGGTGTCTCTGAATGGCATCCCATCCTCTGGTGTGTCAACTGCATCATTTACACAGCACCTGTCATTCAAGAGAATACATAGGTTACATGTCCTCAGTTTGGAAAAGTGGTATTACAGAGAAACAGCTGAAAAGGGGTATTACAGAGCAACCAATAGTATGGTAAGTAGCTTGGCAAAGATGAATAAGAAATCATTATTTACTGCTTGGAGGTAGCCACAATGTCTTTGAACCTACTCTTTGCCCTGTGCCACCTGTGAAATTTTCAGATGCTTAAGATGCCTGTACAGAAGTAGTTTTTAACAGTGCATGTGATTACGTTATGGAAGCCAAAAGAATCAAACAGATTTATGGGAAGTAGGTCTGTCTCAGGCTATTAATTACAGAGGATATTAGTGTAGGGCATCGCTAAGGTAGATTACTAAAGGCTGGAAAACAGGTGAAACTATACATACCTTGCAATAGTATTCTGTCCCTTCATGCCTGCTGCCAACCACTGTTGGAAACAAGATACGATGTTTGAGTGATCTTCAGTTTTTGCAATGCCAAGACCACGTTTGTGCTTTCCAGATGGCTTAACAAGTCATAGGACATCTTGCCAGGCATTGAATTTAAACATTAAAGTTATAAACTGAAACAGTACAGAGCAAACACATCAGTAAGCAGTGAAAACTTATGTTCCTATTGCAAGATTGCCAAATTATCACCTGGTATCTTGAACAGTGTTTTTAATCTCCAGCATACTTTATTTATTAGCTGGTGCAAGGGTGGCAAGCCTACAGAGGAAATTACCCTGAGCTTCAGAAAATAAGGTGTGCTTCACTTAGGGCAGCAACAGATTCAGGTTACCTTGACTGTGCACTCTATAAATGCGCATATTTAATGAAATGACTTTAAATGTTTCAGTGAAGTTGAATCACTAGCATTAAAATGAGCATAATTAAAGTTACATCAGCGCCTTTGTTCCAAAATTGCATCTTAGCAGGTCAGTTTCAAAAGCATATTTTGGACTGAAGTTTCATCAAGTAAAAAAAAATAAATCTGTGTTGCGGATGGACCTAGAGTGACAGCTCCAGAAGGTGAAGCTACACTCAGAGCTCCTGACTTCAGGCGCCAAGCTCCTGCTCTCCGCCTCCCTCTGGAGAAGCCCGAAGCTCTCAGTGGTTAGAGAGGGAGGGAGTGCCTTGGACCAGCCTTCAAATAAAGGCACCCTTCCACATGTCTGCTGAAATGAATCTGTTTTCCGCCTTCTTACACCTCTCTAAATGGCCACGTTTTAAAATATACACATACACAGCACACACAGGAACATTTTACATTAGGTTTTTGCAGTGCAATGGTTTTGCTTTCTTTATGGTATCCTGCGCCAGATGTAGGATTGCTGAGACAGCAAGAATGAGCTACCAGTCATCATTGTAGGTTTAGGTAAATAAGATTAAAACAACATCAACCAACTGGCAGAATGATTCTATGGAACACTAGCATTACCTCTTTCACTATTAGCTCTCTCAACCCCAAACAACTTAATTGTTTCTTGGTTCTTCAAAGGAAGAATTCCAGAAAAAATCTATTATGACAGCCAGCAATTATATAATCTGTTGTGAAAGTTGTAAGATGATAGCAATTAAAAGAAATTTAAGCCTCTTCACAGCCCAGTTTGGGTTTCTTCACCAAACACTTAGGGAGGTTAAACTAACCTTTTATGAGCAGTCCAGCTTTAAATATGGTCCACAGCACAAACATCAGCAGACAAAGTTTAAACTCTATACAGAGGGAAAACTTGGATGTAGGTTGGAAAGGCTAGTGAGGATCTGCTTAATCCTGGTTTACAAGATAGCACAATGGCCTAAACTGCATCCTCTCGACTTACGAAATATCATCAGTTCCTCATCCCTGCCTGCCTGGGAGGCTTATCAGAAACAACACCCTTGAACTAGCTTTAATCTCACCAGCCTACCGACCTGTGGCTAGGGACCAGCACAGGCATGTTAATGGCTGCAGAGAGCTTGCTGGGGATGCAGAAAACACCCACCGCTCTGACATCTGACCTCCTGGGCTGCTAGCATCCCTGAGGTGGAGACATGTGGAGCAACGCCTTTTGCTAAGACAGCTGGCCAGAGTCTTTCTGCAGCACACCCCTGGTCCTCTTCCACTTCCTCTGTGTGACCGCAGCACCAGGTAGTACTGCCAAGAAGCTTGGAGGAGGCATGATGCATACAAGCAGCTGTGGTGGTGCAGAGAGCAAGGTGGCTGCCTGCCCATGGGCTTAGGCAGCCTCTCAGTTGGGTTTCACAGCCCCAGCCTCTGGCATCCTTTCAATACCTCAGCCACCTTGTTTAAAACTGGCTCAAGTATGCCTGCACTGCATCATGCTTCCAGCTGCACTCACCATCCCAAACTCACCGCAGACAATCTTGGCTCCAGGGATAACCCACTGCCCGTGGTCATGCACAGAAAACTCTGCTTTTCAAAAGCGTTGACTCAACCCTTCAGGCAGGCATTAGGATCACTTACAGAAGCATACAGAATACTTTGTCTCAGTGCTCAATGGTCTGTTTGTGTGTTTACCAACTGGAGGGGGTCATAGGACGCAATTTTGCCAGACCAAAAAGGTATTCCAAGAAGAGCAGCAGCAGCTGTAAGCAGGAGGAATTAAATAATGGCATCCTATAAAACTTCACAAATTGAGCCAATAAGTGTGCAATAAGTCAGTTTTGAAATTACTGTCTTATATCAAGTTTCTCTAATAAAAGTCAAATTTGTGCTTAGAAAAGCTTAAAGCCCATATGTAGGAAAATTTTATAACTCTAATGGGAGCCATGATAGAGCAGCATGTTAGTAAATACATGTGTAAGCAGCACAGTACAAAGAGAAAAGTAGCAATATGTTAATTGTATCCCTCCTGTATTATTTTTAGTTGTCACTGTGGATGCAACTGCAGCGAAACACATGCACATTGTGACAGCTGCTCTTTTCAACAAGGGATAAAATGGCAGGAAGACTGGCAATGTGAAAGAGAAAAAACACAGGCTTTTCTTCTATAAGAATTCATTACAAGTATGTTAAGAGATAAAAATAACAACTCTATGTTCTCAGTGACTGATTCAGAGGCAACTTTTTTTTAAAGGAAATATATGGGTTGGAAAAGAAAGCTGTTTGATGCTGAACTAGTCCATAGGGACAGGTTCCTTACTAACAGCCATAGGTTCTCACTTAGCTTGGATTTGTTGTAAATTGCCATGCCAGCACTGAAAGAGGGATAATGTCCAAAAGGCCTCTGGCAGGCTCACCCAGCTAGCATGGAGCCAGCCTGGAATCCAGTTCTCCACAGATGATAGGTGAGCAAAGCTGGTGTTGTTGCTTTGCAGGTGTGAGACTTGGACACTATGCAGAAGATGTGTCCCACCACTGGAGAGGTTCCAGATATTCCGTGCAGAGCACCACTGAGTAATGACAATTCACCCAGTGGCTAACTGCATTTTCCAAATGAGCAAACTTTCCAGGGCCCTATATAGAAGTGAGCAAACTCTTTTTGCTTGTATTTTTCCTTAGCCATAGTACAAAGCAGCACCGCTCTGTCCTGTCCAAATGAGGTAACCACTACTCTATCAGTTGAGGTTTAATAATAAAAGTTCAGCTGAAATGATGACCTCAAGGTCTTTGAGGACAGATACCAGTCCTCTCATTTGAGCTTTTAGAGAAAAAATGGAGCACCAAGCTAATGGATGCTGTAGGGTTTTTTCCACTGAAAGACCATACCCTTAAAGAGGAAAGGTGAAAAGACAAAGCACTGAGCAGTTTGACAAGGTGGTTTCACATGCGGAGTTAATCTAGTAAATTATGGGATAAATAGAGCACATTTCCCATGCAGTCATCCTTGCATGCAGCAAACCTCATCAATCTAACACACCACAGAATCACCTTGTCACCTAGAAGACACATAAACCTTAACAGGGCAAAACAGAAATGTTTCCAAAGTTATCAAAACCTACTTTGGCCAATCCCCAAAGCTGCACATAACTAAGCTGGAGTTGTTTCATTAAAAGGGTGACAGAGGATCTAACTCTAAAAGGACATTAAAGGCTACAAGTCTTAATGAGTCCAGAGTTAATAATCTAAGTTCCACACCAGGATGGGCCTTTAAGATATACCTCTCTCTTCACCATTTCTTAGTTTATATGACTCCAATTCAGCCTACTGGACTTTGTGATCTTGGTTCTTAGGCACTTGACCCATGCGTTGCACTGCACAAGCACCAATATTAATATCTTTATTAGATAGTGTCTAAAATCTGGGCATTACCACGCCTAATTCTTTTTAAGGAGCTACACTTGGGCTTAATGTAGTAGACCTGGTCACCAGTTTAAATTTTTTTAATAATTTTGAGTTATTAGAGAAAGCCACTTCAAAGATTTCCTTTGGAGGGGGGGAGGGGGGAAAGAAAAAGAAAAAGAAAAAAAAAGTTGCTTATATAACCTTTCCTTATCACCAGGTCTCCTAAAAACCTACTGTTCTTCAGATTACAGCACACTGTGCTTTTGGAAAAGGACAAATTATATCCTCTTCCTATGATACAGTGACTAAAACTGTATAAACAAGTGTTTCAGACAGTATTATGTAAACAACATGCCAGGTCACCCCAGTCCGCAAATATAACAGGAAGCCAACATTTCCTGGGCCACTGCGAGAGTGTAAGCAAAGTAACTCCCCAAATATGCAGAAGCACTGGACTTGGAGGTCCGAAAAATCACTTTACCTGTTATATTCCACATAACTTTGGTCATCACAAAAGTATGCAAGTATGGAAGCCTCTTTCCTTAGCATGGTATCTGTTGTATATGGCCCATTGTCTGGACAAGAGTTATGGATGTAGCAGTTGTTTATTTTGCTTGGGCTCTTCCTTTTTGCTTTACTTTTTGGGTACAACAGGGAGCTTGGGTTTGTTGGAGCAAGTGGGTCATAAACGGATAACCTGCTCTTTGGTCAGGTGAAGATGATCCTCCTTTCCTGTAATGGGTTATTCCAAGGACATGAAACATCCCTGTCTCTCCAAGAGTCTTCAAGGTGAAGACTGGCAGCCATCCATGGTCTTTGCTTCCTGACCTCTTAGCTAGTCCTCTGGATAACCTGTACTCATGTCTTGTCTTTTTTTGAAAACAAGCATCAACACCTTGAACCTGATTCATAACTCAGGGCAAAAACTGTTTTCCTGCCCATCCTTAAGATGGAAGAGTTCCCTACAGCTCCTTGGACTGGATTCAGGACAGCCCAATTTCACATAAATCCCTGTGTTTAGGTTTTCTTGTGACTGGCTCTATGCCTTCAGGCATCCAGGGAAATACAAAACCACTTAAAAATGGGTTGTGGAGATAAATGAGGCTGACTGATCCTAGGCCTGTAGGGTTTCACTCCTAAAGGTCTGGGGAGGGTTCGATGTTTTATTGTACAGAATAATCAAGATGGGCAGAAAGCATCCTGGTTGACAGCAACCTGCTGCAACTAGCTTGAGCGAAAGCACTTGACTTTCAATGGGACTTTCAACTCCAGCACTTGGGATCCAGCTGCTGCTTTTCCATTTTGGCTGCAACAGAGCCGCAGAAAGCTGCAGATTCAGCTGAGTGCAACAAGAGGAGCATCTGGAGATACTTTTGCCAGATGCTGTTAGAAGGGCTAGGATAAACAAGAATCCCGAAACCCAGTACCTGAAACAGCCACTCTTGACTACACTTTCACATCATCTTATCTCTGACATTGCAGGTTTTTTGCTCATCCTCTTGATTTTTTGTGTGTGTATGAAAAATATGAAATGAAAGAAGGTTCTGGAGCAAATAGTACAATTTGGTTTTGTATAATAATTCATCCAAATTCCTAAAGTTGTAGTAGAATTTGATTTGCTACAAATCATTCTGTTAATACAATAAGTACAAGGTGTTTTCAAAAATATTTATATTTTTTCATGAAAATATTATGTTGTTTATCCCTAGCTTTAGTTTGTCCTGTTCTGCCTTTGAGATGCTAAGACTCCACAAACGTATAACCCAGAAGTTTTTCCTAGAATGTCACAACATGCTCTCTCCTAAACTGAAAAATATCGTTGTCTCCATATTTCATAATATTCTGGGGAAGACAAAATGAGCTTTTTTATGGACCAGGACAGAGGGGCATTGGAACAGCATGTGCAGGAAGTCACAGTGCAACCACTGGGGATATGGTGAGATGCAAACAACTCACATTTCTACTTACAGTTCTATCTGGGAATCAATTTCCCAATAATATAAGAAGATATATGGATAGTCTGACCTATTTTTTTGCAGAGACTCACTGCAGCTGAGTATTTCCTGCACTGACCTGGATCCAATATCATAGAACCTAATAAATCACTTAATATTTCAGGTAACTAAAATATTAAAAGATGCCTTAAAGATTTAATGTTTTTCCACACATCACGCTCCAGTTTAACAAAAAAGATAATGTGAAACATGTTAAAAAGTCTCCTCTTTTTTCATTCTTTTTTTTTTTTTGAAAGCTATCCAACTAAAAAAGTGGAAGACATGGCCTTAGAAAGAATTTTTCTCTTTACCAGAGTGTCCAGAGACAATGTGTGTGGCACATTTAAGTGATACATAATCCCCAGTTCTTCTTCTCAGTCTCTCAGGAATAAAGACAGAATTCCTTTTTGTGGTAAGAACTATTCCCCAGAACACAGATTTCATCTGTATGGTACATCTAATGTTGCTCCAGTTATTAAACATCCTGTTTAGTTCTTATCTGGACCCAAATAGGGAATTATTTCTGTGATTTGACTCAAGAAACAAAATTTTCATTTGTGTCACATAGATTCTATGATGACCCTTCAGTTCTCCTGCGTGTGGGGACTCTACATAACCACAACAGGAATAAATACGCTTGGAATAGACCCAACTAATTTCACTTTCTTAGGCTCTGCTGACCATGATGTAACTGCACAGGCATCACACTGCTCAGCCTAGGAGAATCTGTCCATTAAAAATGAAATAAAAATGGAAAAAAAAAAAAAAGGAAGCCTTTTTATTGTTTTCCTAAAACAAAAGGATCCCAGTTTCATAGAGCCAAGGCTTTATAATAATCCAGCCACTACATTTCTTGGAAGTTCAAGAAACAGTTAATTCAACATGATCTCTTAGAAAGAGCCTAGTAGCAGAAAAGGGTTGGCGGTAGTCCTTTCGCTTTGAGTAAAGCAAAAAGGGTTTTAATTTTATACACAACAACCAGGATGACATGCTATTATGGAAAAGTTCATAATTCATTCCAGTCCATTTACAAGCCAGGAATTCTAGGATTTGTGTAATTCTTTTGTAAAGTGGCCAATTTCATGCCGAGCATGCAAACACTCAGAATTGCAACTGTCAGGAGACAAGCTTTGCCAACAGCCAAATGGAATTAAACCCCAAACCATTTCAGTTACTGTCTTCTATACGAGATAAGCACAAAACAAAAGTTTACCAAAAAATGGTTGCAACATCACAATAATATTTTGCCATGGATCCATAAGTATGAATTCAACCCACAACCCATAAAACTCAGGGCATTTTTCATGAACTTCTGATGCAGGCTCTTCAGTTTATCCTGCCTCTCTCAGCCCTTCAGAGAAACAAGCAAATGAAAATCCCTTGGTATAACCATAGCTAACTGCCTAGTTACTGATTTTAGGTTCTTTGTTTTTTTCAATTTACAAATACACTAAAAACATGCTGTAATTTGACTGCTTATTTATTTAATGTAAAGTAAGTTCATTTTCATGTTGCAATCTAGACACAAAATATTCACTGCAAGTTTCAAGCAAAATCCATCTAAGACTTGAGTTAATATTTCAGGTCATCACTGATAAAGCAATAGACAAAGAGCTAAGTTCGTGTTTCTATGAAATTTAACCATAATGTCACTATGTTTACAGATGTACCTTATGCTAGATCATAAGTAGTTAAGCTTCCAGCTGGATCAAGGGACTTGTCACAGGAGAAACATCAAAAATTTCTTTAGTATTTTACTTTAGAATAGCGAATAAAAGAAGTTTTTACTGAATTTAATAGATTTGGACCTGACAACATAAAGTTTATGAACACACAGTTTATGAACACATTTCACTTTAAACAAATTTCCTATATACTGCGAAATGTTTAAAAAAATGCTAATTGTTCACAGTGACATTTTATAACAATATTTTATGTTTCCTGATTAAAACTAAACATTTTATTGCAATTCATTTTGGGTTTTTTAAAAAGTTTTAGAAGTCCACAGACCTATAGGCATTTCTAATGGTTTAGGATTTTAAATGTGTTATCCACCAAAAATATCTGAATGTTTTAGGTTTGGAGTAACTTCATCCCCACCTTGCCACTCCAGCCCCCCTCAATGCCATTAGCAGGGCAGGTGGTGCCTATGGGCTCATGGTAGCACCTTCCCATTGGAAGGCAGCCCCCTCAGCCAGCCCCAGCACATGGCTGGGGGCAGGATCCCCTTCAGCCACTCAGTATTATTCCATTGCCACATGTGAGTCAGAGCCTGAAGACTCCCCAGGGCAGAATTGCTATTTCATAGCAACCTTCCTCACTAAGCTCTGAATTTGGCTAAGTCAAGCAGCTGCAACCTTACACTAGTTATTTGGCAGGCAGGTTGATCCCACAATTTGTTGAACACATATAGTAGTGCATTTATGTAGTCCATTAAACAAATCTTGATGCACGTGAAGAGTCCTCAGATTCAGTGGGAATACTGCAGCAATTGATTTGGTTTCAAGGGTTCTATCCTTCCCAGTACTGGTCCATTCCCAGTACGTGGGAATTTTCTATTTGAATTCCACTGGTGTGGCAGGGGGATACTCCGGACTCAGGTCAACCCTGTAACAATATGGAGGAAAACACGTTTATAACCATGCCATCTGTGGTTTAACCCAGCACTGTTGTTCTGCTACAGAAAAGTTTTCTGCTCACAAAATCTGTATTTTCATTTTATAATGTCATAGTCCTTGCAAATGTCTGCTTGGATCCACTATGGAAGTGGGGTAAAACTAAAACTACTTGAATTAAAGGTAGTTAATTTGGTTAATTTGAAATGGCTTCAAATGTCTTTGTCTCCTAATTTCTCACAATACACATCCTCCTGGCTAATCATGTGAATCCAGAGAACAAAAAGTGACTTCACACAGTCTGTTTCATCTAGACATTGCAATATCAAGAGGAATTAGGTTTGGGGAAATGCTCTGATTTGCAGGTTTTCAAAGGCAGGACAAGTTTATGGTGTCACTGGTGAAGATAATCCAAGGAATTTTAAATAAACAGGAGCTGAAATGTCTCTGGTTTAATGGACAGCTGATATTGCACCTTGGTTTTCTGTCTAAAAAATCTGCACTTAAAAAGACTGTCAACAGCAATGGATACAGTGGCCTTGAGCTTCCTCACATCCACCAGACAATCCTGTTCTATCCCAGCTATCATATATTCTTTGACTTGCAGCTACTTTTCCATGTATGCTGCTACACATCATTGCTGACCTACCTCAATTTCGGTGCATGTGGCTATTGCTGTTCCTCGAGCACTGATAGCTGGCTGGAGGCTCTACCGTGGAGCAGAAGGAAAGGTCACTACTGGAACAGCTTTCCAACTCCAGGCCCTGTCTGCAGGGGCAGACTCATCTTCTCACACACACCCTGCATGCCTCTGCAATCAGGGGGCTCCAGTAGGAGCAGCTGGGTCTACCTATACGGAGAAGCAGGCACACACCTGATAGGAGACATGGGTCAAGTGAAGGGGAAATGAAAATGCGTTGGAATAAGCCTTGCTCGTTGCAAGGGTCTGCAAGCCAGTTTGGGTGATTTTTTTTTTTCCTCTGACTTTCAAATTCCTCTTTTAAAAGAACACATAGATGCCATTTAGAAAAAGTGTATTTTAAGGAAGTGATTAAAAGAAAAGAATATGAAGGCAAAGCCAGACAGTCACTCCAGGCAAATGAGCCCATATTAATCAACGTTTTATTGGCAGCAAAAAAAACAATACAATATTGGTCAAGTAATTTCTTCCTGCTGAAGACCATGAAAATATTAATTGAACAACTTACTTGACAAAAAACTCTGCTATTATTTAGTCAGCTGTATTTACAGACTAATTTATGTCTGTTTCCATTCTCATTGTTATGAGAGTATCCCTCAGGAACTAACAGTGTGAGATAGTACAAAAAATGCTTTTATTTATTTTATTTTTTGTTTTATTGCCTACACCCAAATGCTTGATAATTGTACTAGGTTTTCTCAATATGACAAGAGGACATGCTGAGTGAGAATTTTAATAGCAAAAATTATTTAAGAAACAAAAAATCTTGTTTTCTAAAACTCCCAACATCTTGGACACCAGCCAATAATTGAGCAGAAAAATGCTAGCCAGAAAGAGGCAGTCATAACCTCAGTGATGCATTAACTGGCTTTAATGAGATGACAAAGTACCCAGAATGCAGCTTTCTACAGCAAATCTTCCAAGTCATCAAGTTGAGGGTACTTCCAAGTCATAAAACTGAGGCTCCATAGAGCAGGCTCTGGGATCCCCATTGAAAAGCATCCCTACAACCTCCTCTTTTCACATACACACAAGGCACACACATAGTTTTTAAAATGGCCAGAAAAGTAACCACAGTATGAAACAAAAAATACAACAAAGCTGGCAGGTATTTGTGGACACTGGAGCAATTCTTCCCTTTACTCTTATTTTTTCCTTCTGCTTTTATCCTCCCTCTGCTCCTGGCAGCAGCCCTGTGTTGCTCTTGACTCTTAGCTATGCTACCCCTTTGCCACAGCCCTCCTCCCACCCCTCAAGCACTCTCCTACATCCCTGTACATCCCTGTACATTCCCATACATCCTGTGGCAACCAGCAAATACTCAGCAGTTGGCCATGGCCTGGCCACCCAAAAGAGAGGGGCTTAAATATTCCCTCCAGGGTTTCTCTTCAGCATCGCCATCAGGAAACCTGCCACTGACAAAGGCTCTGTGCTTCCCCCAGGAATCAAACACTGGCTGAAGAGCAGGGGCTCTCGCTGTAGCCCAAACACAGCTTATTGTAATCCCTTCGGCCTCCTGTGCTTATACAGTACAGACCTTCTTGGGTTACGAGACACTTTGAAGATCTCACCTTCTCCCATTACTTGTCTTTTACATAAAACGTCCACAGATGTGAGCCTGCTAGTGTGCCGGAGGGCTGCGGTTAATAATTTATAAACCAATACTTCCTATCGGGCATATTGTTTAACATAGGGGCGTATGGCAGCGGGATCGTGCTGCCTTGCTGCAGGAGCACCCTCTGCTGACTCCCGCGAGGGGCGACAGCCCTGAGGTGGGGTGATGGCCACCACAGGGACCTGCTGGGGGACAGCCCTTGGCTGCAGGATGCAGCTCTGCCAGGGTCATGGAGACTGCTAAACCCCTTGCTCTGCAGCGAACAGCAAAGCTTAATGTCCCAGCAAAGATCAGATGAAAAGGACTCTAATGGGAATACACTGACATGTCATCCTCAGGAACCCCTTGTAATGCAACCCCAACTCATGAAGCATCACCTGCAGAAACCTAAGCATTTTCATTGTGTTAATGCTCCAGCAATCACACTGAAAAGGCTTCACCTGAGCCAAAGTGGCAAGTGGCCTAGACAGATACACCTGAAAATAGGCTATTGTGTGTAATGGTGTACTCCTAATTCATCCCAGCTCTGAGTGGAGTACAGGAGAGGATGGGGACCAACTCTCTGCAGGTGGGACTGAAATTCTGGACCAGCAGTCACAGCCTGAGAAGAAAAGTTCTTCTAGGAATCTGCACATGGTGGATTTTCAACTCCCTTCCCACCTGTAATGGCTCCAGAGCTGGAAATGTCAGTAATAATGGTGTGAACAGTTGAACAGAATCTTCCTGAAGAGACATGTGGACTAGATCCTCATAAATAAACAAGGTGGCATAGCTAGCAATGGCTGCTTAATAAAGAACCATTGTGGAGCTCGAGAGTGCTGGTGGCAAGTGCTTCCTACTCTTAGCACATCTATCTCTATGAACAGTAAGTATATTTACTATTTCACTTTTAAAAATATTTTTTTTAATGTTCTAAACACTTTCGAAGTATTTGCTAGTTGGTGAGCTAATGGTTATTCCATCACCAGGAATCCATAAGAGATTTTAAACTGCTGATTAATTTCAGATTCCCAAAATGCAGTAAGTGGTATAAGTGTTACAGAAAAGTTTTCTTGAGGCACTGTGCAATTTGCTCTCAATTTCACTTACATCTTAGGACACTTTTTTTACTATAAAAACAATTACAAACCCAAAACATTCATGGCTCTCTAGGCACACTTTTGCTGATCTGAGGAAGAGTATGTCTGTTGGAAGTTTGACTGCTTTTTCAGACTAGTGTAATAAAAGATATTGCCTCCCCTTACAATCCTTGCCTCTCTGATTGATCAAAATGTTGAAAACGTTATTTCCAGCAGTGCTTTATTAATCAGATTAGACGGGCAGGTGTAGAAATGTGCACTAAAGCTATGTACTAGCTAGAAACCAAACTGACATTGTCCTGCCTGAAACCTTTGACTGCTTATCTCCAATCTGTGGCACAGGAGGCCATTGTTGCTCCAGCAGGAAAACCATGAAGAGTTGCTGGACACCCTTCATGGGTGGGATGGAGGCCAAGGCTTCAGTGTCCTCTCACCACACACCGAAGACCCTGGCTGGGCTACCCGTCCCTTTGCACTGCTGCCTGTGAGCCCCAGATTGCCCTTTCCTGCCGTCCTCATGCTGGGATGCTGCTGGTTGATGCACAGTCGGAGGTGTTCTGGGCAGCCTGGGCAAGTGGTGTGACACATGGAAGCTGTTGTGCTGATACACAGAGAACTGTCATAGGCTCCTTCATATGCACAGCACGGATCTTCACCTCAGTTAAGGGCTGTATGTCTTCACAGGCTGCTGCATCACCAGGAATTCCTGCAAGGACTGCTGTTACCAAATTTCTTTACACTCTGCTTTCTCACATTATCATACAACACAGGGGGAATGGCTTCAGAGTGAAAGAAGGTAGGTTTATATTAGGTATTAGGAAGATATTCTTTACTATGAGAGTGGTGAGGCACCATAACAGGTTGTCCAGAGAAGTTGTGGATGCCCCATCCCTGGAAGTGTTCAAGGCCAGGTTTTGAGCAACCCGGTCTAGTGGAAGGTGCCCCTGCCCATGGCAAGGGAGGTTGGAACTGGGTGATCTTTAAGGTCCTTTCCAACCAAAAATGCTCTATGATAGAATTTATCTAGTTGGTCTGCTGTTAACAGGGCACGGATATAGGGAGATTTTTGGTAAAGGCTGAATTCTTTCCCATTCACTCACCCGGGGACAACCAACACTTTCACAGAGGACAGACTTGAACCGGTTACAAGGACAGACAGCAAGCCAAGACCAACCACTGTCAGAAATACTGTGCATGTTATACTGCATGGAGAGGCAATTTATTGATCCCTGCTTCTGTGTATCAAGATATTTTATATTTTTAAAGGAGGTGGAAAACATATAGGCAGCCTTCTACTGCCAAAAAGTACCTGTTAAGAGACCTTGGGCTATACTTAATTGGAAAAATGTTCTGTTTGATCCGGCTTCTGGATTTTAATTTCAGTTCTTGTTAGTTAGTGCATCAAAACCACACATACCATCTCTCTTCCACATCTATTGTGAACAGCCAGTCATCAGGTATGGACAAAGGGCCATTTTAAATACACATCGTTTCATTAGTGCTTTTTACAAAGCAGCATCTAGTAAACTCCCTGACTCATTCAGCCCAGCATCCACAGAGAATGAGGCGCACACTGACAGAACAACTCCCTTGCAACAGCAGTAAGAGGATTTGTTCTGAAGGTCTTTTATTTAAGAAGAACAGCAAAATGCTAAGAAGTGCCAAGGTTTTTCTTTTGCATACAAATCCCCTCAGTTTTTTTATTTCAGGGGTCACGCATTGCTGAGGTATGTGGTAAGGAAATAGCATCTTGAACTTGCCTTATACTGAAAAATGAAACAGATCTTCAATATTCCATGAAGAAGAGGGTGTGCATCGTTTCTTGAGAATAAGCCTTTTGTGTCTCTATTATTTTTACAATGCACTTTAATGACCTGAAAGCATGTGTGTGCCTTCTTAAATCATCACATACAAAACTACATTTTGACTATAAAATATATTAAGAATCTTACAGAGGAAGTTATGCCATGTGTGGGGGTTTTTTCTCTTTTCAAAGATAGGATGAGTTTTGTCTATATAACAAGTACAAGCTCCAAAAATGAAAAAAACTAAGGTGGGAAGGAGAAGGCGGGTTGTCTTTTTTCTTTTTTTTTAAAAAAAAAGAATAAATCCTAGCTCTAGACACCAGTGTTAGAAAAGTCACCCTTACCAGATGGCTAATACAGACAAGGGAAAATAGCCAACTTGATTTCAAATGTGAGAGTGATTTTTAAAATGAATGATAGAAACTACTTCAGATTCATTATTTTAAGCAGGGAAACTCATGTGTTTAGCTTATGGGTCTGGTTTGAATAAAAGTTTGTCTTTCTTGAATAGAAATCAGATGTGATTCCAGGCAGTGGCCTGGACCATTTGCTAATACTAATTGTTGAGGGTTGAAAGTAGGGTGGAAGATTGTTAAAGTCTTCCCTGGCAGTAACTTGATCTGTGGAAATGTACTTTACAGGAACTGTGATGAGGTTTACAGCTGGCAGAAGCTTGTGATAGGATGGCCACATAACTTCACATCTCCCTTTTAATAATGGAATAAAAGCACACATGACACAAGTTTGGTAGGTAAAAGATGGCATGGATAAGCTGAAACAGGAATACATATTTTTATAAATATTTCACATCTTGAAAGATACTCAGTGATGTGACTATTTTAAAATAGTATTATCACAATATGCTGAAGTAAAGCTGGCAATTTAGAAAACCACCAACTGAGGCCAGATGGGCTGCTGAAGTTCTCACATGGAGCACCAGTGGTGAAAAAAAAAGTGTGAGGTTTTAATCATATCGCTTTGCCCTTGCCCAGTCTCAACAGAAACCTGGTCAATTGGTAAACACTTCATTTGCTGATAAGAAAGAGCTCTAACCTTAGTTAAATAGACAAAATGTGATTATTCCACCTAATTTACATGTTAGCACCAGCATCCTGGTAAATTCCAGAGTGAAACCTTATCTTCTGTTTCTGAAATGCCAGTGTTGCACTGTATTGAACCTTCTGCCATAGTACACAGTGCAGCATTGCTATTCACATTCACATCCAAGCTGTCTGGATCTTATTGCAGTGTGAAGCACCTAGGGCATGCTTCAGCTGCCCAGTCCGTCTTGGTGCTCTTCAAAATGCCCTGCTGTGTCTGAGACATCCCCAGTGGGCTGGCAGATATGGTGCATCACCCACTGCACTCCGTTCCAGCATGGCAGCCAGCTGCCTTGGGGACATCCTGCAGCATCAGAAACAGAGCCAGACACCAAAGCTTGAAAAATTGAATCAAATCCTCTACATGTGGGGTGTAAACTTATTAAGCCACCTCAGGATCAGGCTCTAGAGAGATCTGTAACAGAGTTGTGGCTGGGGGCAGAAAGGAGCTCTGGCTTTGATGCCTGATGGGATGCCATGGCTCCTTGCCCATGGGCAGCAGGAGAAGCTCAGCCCTGGTCAAAGGGATGAGCTGCTTTTTATAGTGTTCATACCAATAACATGTCGTTCATGAGCTCATCCAGAAGAATTTCAGCCTGCAGTTTCAGTCAGAGAATCGCACCCTTATTTTCATTGCACATCCAATCCATATCACTGTGTTTCCTGAAGCTTTGTCATGCTTGGGTGGACAGAAACTATTCTTTTCACTAATGTTTGTATTGTTTCACATCTGGTTCATAATAATTCTCATGCTATTGTCAGTGGAATTGCTCTGCCATTTCCTTTCATGATGTGCTTGATGGCTGCTCTGGAAAACAGTTTATTTACAGGTTCAAGAAGATGCCATTGGGTGTATTTTCCATTTGGCAAACTACAAAAGTAAAATTTACAGTTATAAATACCTGCATAAACTAACATATATGTTGTATAACTTTCTTCACATAGAAGTATACAGCATAAATATCATGTAAACAGCTTTCCACAAATCAAAATGAACACAGAAAAACCCCAAGACTCTTAGGGAAATAAAAAATACAGAACTGCAAGTTTTTTGAACTTCTTCACTTCCATTCCTTCCCAGTCTTAGTCATGCTTACTTCAGATTTTCTCCACTGACTCTCTTCCGAAAGCAGTGAATATTGTGTACTCATATTCTACTGAAGAATCCCAAGCTTTCACAACCACTGATTTTTTTTAATTCATGATTTTACTTCTTTATCCATTTGCAGAGTAGCAGCTGGCTGTGAAAATACTCTGTGCTGTGTCCTGTTCTGTGTGGTCTTATAAGAAGTTTCAGTGTGGTCTTCTTTGTGGGAAGCTGAGCCCCTTTGTTGAATCACATCCACAGCCAAGGCTGGCACTAAGTTCTTCCACCTCTTGCTGGTTCTCACCTGAGCATTCTCTGGCATTTTCATGCAGAACAGTGTCCTTGCCCTAAAAATAGCTAATGAGTTTCCAGAAATATTGTTCAGCTGGAGAGCGGATATATGAATTTTAGAATTAATGTTCCTGGCATTAAAACAGTGTCATCGGTTGTGTTGTCTGACCTAAATCTTGCTTTTCCTTGATGTTTTTTTTGTGGATTCTTGGAAATGTCTTGTGACAGTGACCATAACCTTAAAACTCTATAAGCAGACTCTTCTAATATCTTCACAGTTGTCAGGTAGAAATAAAGGTAATAGGGTGGGATTCACAAGAAAGTCAATATTTCCATTATTCTGATCTGTTTTGAGCAGTATATTTCAGCATCATGTATGCCTTACATATTTGAGCACAAAACACTACCCATGCAACTACTATGTTTGGATATGTAATGGTTACTTGTGAATAAAGACTGTAGCACCCCTGACTGTGGGGTTTCCAGAAGATCATAACAGCTGCCCACAGCAAAAATACCTGAGAGAAAGTTCAGCTCTTACACTTGTAAACCTGACATTACTGACTGAAATCTGCCACTTACCTGCATATCTCAGAAGGGATGGTGATGACTCAAAGATCAACATCTCGTTTATTTACCTGACCCTCACATTCCTGAAAAAATGCACATTTTTTTCTCCCTGCTCCTTTTATGTCCTTCAGTCCTCTTCCATTGGAGTCTATGAGGGAAGCAGACACAAAAGGTTCAACAAAACTCATATCCCTGCTTGTTGAAGGTGGACTGCTACCCTGCAGAACTCTCCTTCCTCAGCTCCTGTACACTTCTAGAAGGTGCAAAACAGCTCCAGTGGAGTAAAGAAACAGATCAAAAGACTAGCAATTCATAGCTGTTCATTACAGACAAAGCTACAGCGTGGACCCCAGGTAGGGTCTTGGAAAGAACTTATTTAACTTAACCAGATCTCCAGAACTGCCAAGATTATACAGAAGACCACTCAGGCCACCAAA
This sequence comes from Myiotriccus ornatus, assembly GCA_036023395.1. Classification (NCBI taxonomy): domain Eukaryota; kingdom Metazoa; phylum Chordata; class Aves; order Passeriformes; family Tyrannidae; genus Myiotriccus; species Myiotriccus ornatus. The sequence goes on from JAYRBT010000114.1 coordinate 80,541,594, forward strand.
AAGAAGAACAATATAGAACAAGACACCTGAGCCCCACACTTTGTAAGCCATGCCTCTGAGAGTTTCTGCATGTGTCAACCTTTCACAGGCAGTTTGGTACAAACGCTGAGCAAATGTTGGCCTTTGCCAGGAATACGCTTTAGGGAACAGTGTGGACAAAGGCTAAGAAAAGCTTTCACAAACAGCACAGAAAACAGGAATTAGCGAAATTCCTTTCCCAGCTGTAATTCACGTGTGTTTTAAGCACTATTAACACAGACAAAAACAAATTTGCAGATAGTTTCTGTAACAGCAAAAGAGGTTGCTATTTAACAGGTTATGATTCAATGTTTCATTTTCTTTTGTGCACTGTAACTTACATTCAGCCATCTTTTAGCTGGCTCTGTCAGCAAGTCCTGACTCCCTGTTAAGCCTCAATCCGGGGCACTCATAACTAAAGCAACAAGATCAAGTCCTTAAACTTATCCAATAAATATGTTGGCTCTGAGAGCTTTTTCCAGAATTATGTCAACCCTCCACTTATCACCTATCTTCCTACCTCCTGCATGTGCCCCTACTCACAACACTTTGTATGAAGCCTGGGACTTTCAGAGATCATCATGCAACATATTAAAACCATTCTAATCTGCTGCTTCACACATAGCCCCTCAATCACAGCTCGTACTGATTCCAACCATCAGCCTTCAAAATCTTTGTAGCACATTAGCAAAAAAAAAAAAGAGAGAGAGAGAAAATCCATTTTCATTCTATCTTATCCACAACATGTGCAAATATTACCTCATCCATCCTTGAGCTGGCTCCAGAGATTAACCCAAATTTGACATGATAGATGTATAATTTAAAAAATAGTCCATTTCCTGGCAGTTGATTTTGTTGTCAGTTTTGTTTTAAACATCAACTTTGGGTGTGACATTGCTACCAGAATTTCATATTTTTAAATACCATTTCTCTTTCAAAGGCTGAAGCCAAGGATGATGTCATTTGTGGTAGTAGCTTAACAAATATCTGCAGAGGGGCCTTGAAGATTAAAAAGAAAGTCTTCCTTGCAAAAACAAGAACAGGACACATAGGAAAAAGATTTTTGAATGTAAGCAACGTGACACTATTTAACCTTCTGATTAGGTAAAGCATTACATGAGTCTTTTTAATTGAGGGAATGTCACTTAAGCAGTTTACTAGGCAGGAAGTGGCTGCTGGTGCCTGTGGAAAGCAGGCTGCATGAGGTTTGAAGCAGCACCCTTTGAAATGAATGGAAAGAGTTTTACTGAGCTCAGTGGAGGTACTCTGCATTTGTACTAATGCAATTCTGAGTAAAATTTGACCCATGGGGATGAAGGGCATTGGCTAAATGAACAAACAGCACGAATCTTTTGTTTATGTTACAGAAAGGCTCTTATTGTATGCAATGTTACAAAGAAATAAAATATTCTTTGCATTGAAACAGTTTGTTATTCCTAATCCAGTATTATTGTTACGCATGTGCTAAATCATAGGATACACATGGTTGTAAAAGCTGATTTATTAACTAGCTAAAAATCAGAGGCATACACCCAAGCATCACCCAGCATCTGCTGGGACTAATGTCCCTCAAAAATGTCCCATATGTCAAGGAGGGTATAGGTTCAGAAAAACACTAATCCCAGCTTGTCAAAAGGAGCAAAAGAAAAACAAGTTTAGCTTTATAGACTACAGTATTTTGTTTGTTTTCATTAAACACTCTTACTGATTTTAAACATCTGTATTTGTTAACTTGTCTAGTTCTTTCAAACTTAAGAGTACAAACAGAGCCATATGTGCTCACTGTTGGCATTTCTGTTCCCCACGCTAACATTTGCCTCCAGAGACTGGTTTATCTCTGACAACTCAGTAAACACAACTCACGAGGAAATCTGAACTATGTGAGGTAGTTTGCTGCCTAGAGAAGGCAGAAGGGACACGTGGAAATCCCTCTCTTGAAACCTACGACACCCCCTGTGGCAATGTCAGCTCAGCTGAAGCAAAGCTGCCATACGGGGGGACTGCGTGTGGCCAGCTCTGCTGTCGCTGGTCGTTAGCTCTCTCATTGTTCGCATTTGCTGCTCAGAGTCCACACGAGCAGGTGGAAGGGTAAACTCCAGTGACTTGAACATCCTGCTGTTATATTATCAGAGAGGCTGGTTTAAAAAGAAACGAGTAGTTTCCCACAGCAAGTCTGCTAGCCTAGAGTCACAGCTGGTCAAGACATGGTTTGGCTTCAGCGTATTAGTACTTTCACAGAGAAGAAATGGAGTGCACTGCAGAGCTCTTTAATCTAACAGAGGATGGTCTCACAAGTGGAAGGCTCCAGCCAAACACATTTAAGTGATATATTAGATGGGTTTTTTAACAAAAGGATAATCATTATTACTGACCAGAACCAGTTACTAGGGAAAGCGATGTCTTAATGGCTGCTTTCCTAAAGGGCAGGTCATAATCACACGAGTTATCAGCCTCAGTACCATAGTACTTCCAAAGACAGGACAACAGATCTATATATCCTGGGAATACATCGAGCTGTGGATATGTTACTTACACTCCCAAGAACTGCAGAGAAATTATAATCATGCTTCTTCTTCCACTATGGGACAAACTGAGAAAAAAAAATCCCTTAAATTCTGCTGATTTTTGGCAATCTGAACAAAAACAAAAACCAAAAAACAAAAAAACAAACAAACAAAAACCAACCAACCAAACAAACAAAAAAAAAAACACAAAAAAACCCCTCAACCCAAACCAAAACAAACCAAAACAAAAAAAAACAAACAAAACTCCACCAAAACTCATTTAAGGCATTTACCATGGACTGCCCTCATTTTGAAATAGTCAGGCCACTTTTTGCAACCATTACTCTAATTTCAGGTGAATCCCTTTTCTAGATTATTTTGACTTCAACATTTTTTCTCCTATGATCAACTTGCCATGTCTCATTTCAGTTTCTATCATATGCCTTCCTGGTAGACATGTAATCTTGGAACCTGGCCTGGAATTATCCAACCGAATTTTTGACACCCATATTTCCTGCAGAATAGATAATACAAATGGGCACCTTTTTAGAAATGATTCTTAGCTTCTTTTTCTTAGGTGGTTTGCACCTTCACACAGAGACCATAGATACCGACATTAAACATGTATCCATATGTAGAATTATGGAAACATCTATCTCTTTTTTCCTCAAACCATGTCACTTTTGCATTACAGTCCTTCAGAAGTCTAGTAAACAGTCTGTCAGAGCCCCTAAATGTCACTACTAGAGACTTTCTGAACCCTCATTCAACATTTCACTAACAAAAGTGCGTGAGATTGCCTCTTCTGCCCTTGTATGCTTCCCTACAAGAGGCACCCGCAAAATGAGCTTATCAGAAATTGCACAGGTTCGTGTATATGCAGTCGCTACCTTTTTCTTGTTTGTCTTTTTCTTGCTTGTCTTTTTCTTGCAACATCTCTTTCTCACTGCTTCATTCTCTAATATGTATCTTTTTTGGATTATTAACATCTGCCTCCAGGACAGCTACCCCTTGGCACATGAGTAAGAATGGGTATGTGGACCTGATTAGACTCAAAGTCCCCTAAATAGGCAAAACAGCATCTGTTGAGGTTATCAAAAGTTTTTAGGCAATGAAATATCTCACGAAATCAGGCTTTACTCTCCTGGGTGTGGACTGTGGCTTGTATAGGTTTCTGAAATCGGGGGCAGGTGGCTGGGTATGCTACTGTGAAGAAAATATGCAGGGGGTTCTAATTCGTATCACTTTTCTGAATTTGCACCTCTTTCCACATCCAGCTATTGGGTGGGTTTTATCGCTCATTATGTTTTGAACTCGACACTATGAAGATCAAATAAGCAGCCAGTCATCAATTAACTTTCCAGAGCAAATACTTCAATATTCACAACACATATGCATTGCAGGCATAAAGGCGGGTGGAGGGGGTAGCGCTGGCGGGGGGCGGTGAGGCGTGTGTGCACATGTAGAAGGAACCAGGGAAATGGGCTACTCAGTTAACATATAGTTTCCCAAATACATGGATTATACACACTTCTTGTACCTCTTTTCCCCATATCTCTTTCACCCCAAATGCGGGCAGATACACGTACACACACACGCTCACCTCTGATATAAAATTGGGCCTGACTCTTGCTGTGAATGCAAATTTCTTCTGCTCAGTGGCTCTTTTGACACTCTTCTGAGAGTGGTCTGGGGGGGGCCGCCAGGTACGGAAAATTTTGGCCCACCATGTTTTAAACCTCATCACACATTAGAGCCAGAAGCAGCAATAGCTTCTCATTGTAAATTGTGCCTGTTATTGTAATTTATCAGGATCAAACAGTTGCTGGCAGTCCTTTCCATAAGATCCGGCTGCAGTGTCTATAACAGCATTGAGTAAAATCAAACATGGCTTGCGAACAGAGATTTAGCAAAAAATAAATCACTCAAGGAGCTTTAGAGAAACAAGTCTTCACACACACCAATGTTATGGTATTTGTCTTTATTTCTCTTCCAGCTTTCCTTTCTTTTCTTTTCTTTTTTTTTTTTTTTTTTTTTTTTAATTTGATTCACAGTGTTCAGATGACATGTGTTTTGCCTTATTCAGCCATTTGGAGTACAGGTGCATGACTGTGTTTTTGATGGAGTGTTGCTATTCTGGAGTGCTCCATCCAAAACACAATCCCACACATGTAATCCAAACTGCAGAAGATGAGTCAACCATCTTCCCTTTTCCATGATAATTAGACATTTTTTTCATTCAGAGTTGCATAGTTATTAGTTGCAGATGCCATGCTTGAATAATATTGTTGAATCTTAAAAGGCTTTCACACCGGGCTATTTTATCCCTCAGAGTGGAGGAAATGAACAAAAAGCCCAAGCTTATCCAAACTTTAATAAAATCAAATCAAATATTATTGCACTGCAAGAAAACCGTGACACCTAAATACACGTAGTAGACATGTAAAAATCAGAGCTTATTATTGCATTAAATAAATATAGCAGCTTGCCAAGAAAGGTTTGTCATAATTAAGGGATTCGCAGAACAGCAGCTTCCAGCCTTAGTAATCCAGGCAGGCCACACATCTAAGTGTCTTTTCTTTGAAAACATTTCAGTTTCTTATCACATTAGGAAAATGACCACTTCCCAGAAGCCTGAAACAACAAAGAACCTCGATGGATTTTAAATCCTTAAGCTAGGTATTATTTTCCAGACAAATGCTTGCAAAAGGCTGTTTTCACAGGTCTCAATATACACTGTCTGAACCCTGGGACTGCTGGTGTTTATTTCTGGCACCTTAAGAGCTAATAGGTGATTAGCGGGGTAGATATGGAGAGAAAGAGAAGACATGGGAATGCAGGTGTCATAGTCCTTTGAGGCTAAGCTTTAAGGACTATTTTAGTCCTTCGACAAGCCAATCTCTTGGTGGCATTGTTGGTACTAGGTGGGTGGTAGACAGACACTAAAGGTTCCACTGCTGGAAATCTCTAAGTAATGACAGGTGATATCCCTACATAAAGCACTGTTTATAGAAAAAAAAAAATATCTGCCTGTCCACATTTGAATTCCAGAGTAGTGAGGTTTTCTGTTCCACAGTACCTACCTGCTGACTTTTGTTCCCTGTACACAGAACATCAGTTTAGATTATCTTTATTTCCAGGTATGGAAAAATTAAATTGAAAAGCAGGCCATGTGCTGACTCCAGAAATATTGCTTCACCTGGTGCAGAATGAGATCTCCTTGTCAAGCTTCGCCAGCACAAGGCAACAAAGGCATCATTCTAGAAATGTGCTGTAGGTGAGGGATCTGCACCTAGCTGAAACATCCCCAAGTAGGCTGCAGAGGAGACCTCAGCTTTCCCTGACTTCCCCATCCCCCATCTCTATACTGACAGCATCTGTACAAACAGCGTGGGACTGGGCCCTCTGTCTCCATGAGCAAAAGTATTACAAGTGAGACAGCTACATTAAATTGACTAAACATGTAAACCTGCTTCTCACAGAGAACAGACTTGCAATTCTCATTCTGTCTCCCTCAGCAATATTGGGCTTCTGTTATAACATGTGAACCTGGTTCTGAGGGGGTTATTCCTGCACTGGCCAAAGACAAAAAAAAGGGTATCCATATGCACTTCTCTAGCCTTTTTCTATTTAGCAGGGGAAAAAAGGCTTCCTTTATGTTCACCTGGGCAGTCCATGGATCAGTCAGTGGAGCAGAACTTGCATAGGCAACAAATCCTGACAAGGATCTGGTTTTGCCCCCTCAGGTTTAAGATCTGAAGCTCAATTCCCTGTGTAGGAATGTAAGACTAGACGTCACAGAGAGATTTCAAAGAAAATAAAAAATGTGGAGTGGATTATTTTTTGATGAAATTACAATGAGAAAAAATTTGAGGAAAAAGGTAATAGGGATAAATTTAACACTCTACTTCTCCTGTCTAAATGTACACTGTAAATACATCTAGCATGCTGAAAATGCCATAGAAATAACACAAGTGCTTGGTTCACAGTCATACTGTTTATAGCAGAGATGAAGTCAGGAAAACTGTGGATTACATTATTGGTTAAAAAGTTGAATAAAACTCCTGGCAAATAAATTAGTGGTCATTCCAATTTTTTTTTTCTAAAACTGTAGGCTAGTATATGGCAAAGCAAGCAATCCATCAAATAAAGAAATGACCTTTCAAGCCACTAGAGAATCTTGTCCAGTAATTGACTGCTTAATGAAATAATTATTACCTTAGCAGCATAACTGCAACAAGCCTTTTGCCAGAAGATGCAAAAAGTCATCCATCAAGCTTGAACTCTACTGCTTACAGCTCCACTGCTCCATTTCAATGCAAGGAGCCACGCAAGTGGCCGAACGCCCTCAGCCTGGCATGGGGGGCTAAACCACTGGAGCGATGCAAACTGGGATCGGATTAGCATTAACTACCGTACCTGTATGCACCTACCATTACACACCCCGCCTGGCCCAGGGAAGACAGACCTAGAGTTACCAGGGAAATGCTGGCAGCAACAGGCAGGGAAAGAGCAGGTTGGAGGGACTGCTCTCATACACCTCTCATAGTAAGAACAAGCAGCACGCCTCTCATCTGCAGCCATGGCTGGGGTGGGGCACACTTAGTGGTGGGCCTCAAACAGGTAATGCTCCCAGCCTCTAACACAGACAGAGTTCAACACTGTGGATGCACAGCAATTTCAAAAACATTTTGACTGATTTTCCTCAGAAAATGCACAAATCTTTCCTTCAGTTTCTTCCAACCTAAAATAAGCATCCTACACTGAAAATAGGGAAACATAACCCTTAGCCAAGTGGGTGTTCCAGGTATCATTTTTAAATCAACCCCAAAAAAACCTGAAGACTTCCCGGTTGCACTGAATACAAGAGTTTGATCCTTTTTTTGGACAAAAGGATGCAATGCAGTGCTATGACTAGCTTTATTTTATGGAGAAACCTCCTAATGTGGCAATTCTTAAGCTAATTTACTTTGTGAGAAAAATGTTGAAAACTGCAAATCTATCCCTTTAAAGCTTATACTGTCTGTACTGACCAATGTAATCGCAGTTGCCACACTGCGCTTTTTTGGATACTTATCTGTAGGGAAACAATGTTCCTCTAAATCAGCTTTTTAATATAAACACACATGCATGTGCTGTTTATTGTACTTTAAAAATGCAAAAAAAAAAAAAAAAAAAAGTAGAGCACAGAGAAAGTTCTTCAAACTGCATTCAGAGAGTGACCTAAGATGTGGGAAAGTTGTCTATTGCTTATGTTATTTTTTTCACCCACTTTTGAGTGCTTTGAGGCTACATTTCCCCTGAGTTATGACAGATATTGCCACCCACCTTACTTCTTCCTGCCTCTGCCCTAACAGAACCTCTTTGTTGTTTTATCTAATCAGATTCAGAGGCCCTGCTAGAGTTGGCTCTTTTAGACTGTTCAAAGCGGTTATATTTCTTATTTCCCAGGCTTCAGAAGAACTAAAAATAACCAAGTGAAAATCTGAAATGCACAGCTAATATTCCTGCCAGTGTTAAGCAGATATGTTGTCAGGATCAATGAGAGATGTTACAGATCTGAAAAATTTGAATAAATCAAAACACTTAATTTTTCTTTGCAGAATTTTCTGAGTTTAATCTTTCCTAAGCCACCAAGAAATTTTTATAAAAATATTTACCTTAATTTTTTCTAAACCAAACATATGCAGCATGTCTTCACACAAAGAGGAAAATTTATTACAAAACTTTCTATATACAAAGGAGAATATTCATGGCAGATGAGGGTTTGCAGTTCAAATGACTCTGAGGTGGAAGCGCCCCAAGTCGTTTCTCCAGTCCTGTAGAGCAGGATTTGTGAGCATGTTGCCTGACGTCAAGAACTGAGGATATTCACCAGCAAAGAAGGACCTACAGTAGGCACAGGATAACATTAACCTAGTTCAGAAATGCTACAGATGGTCAAAGCAGCTATGTTTGTATCTTTGTGCAATCATTTTCCCAGGATTTGTCAAAAGTGAAAGTTTGTAACAGGAGGGATCTTGCTCCACTAGCTGCATTACACAGTAGAGCAATGTTTTCGAACAAGTTTATGGAGAATCAGGAAATGAAAGAAAAAATGGTGTTAAATGTTGGCAAATGCAGTTCTTTTAATCTGTGTAAGTGAGAAGCAGCTTTAATTATTGACTGCAAACACTTACTCTCTTGAAGGCACTTTTAAATGCTTACAGTTGGTGATAGGAGAGTTTCATTTATGATGGTGAAGGGTTTATTCCTGCAGCCAGCAATTACCGCAACTTTGCACCCCTCCCAGGGAACTGAAAATCTGGCAGTAGAGGGCACAATATTAAGGCAATTCAACATTTACACAAACAAGACATAGGGAAGATCCACTTTCAAAGAGTATGAGAAACAGTGCATGTCTGTTAACTTCCAGAAAACGGGAAATGGCCAGCAACATGACAGCCCAGTTTCCAAACTCCAAACTCTGCAGCTCCCTTCAAGGGACACAAGCGGAAATAAGATTCGCAGCCAATCTAGGTCTCTGGAATAATTTGAAACACAGCACAGAATTCAGTTCTCAGCCCGTGGAGAAACTCCATGATGGAAAAAACCTGTTGGGTGAGACGCTAAGTTCAGTGTAGCTACTGTAACACAGTCAACAATAAATCCAACCCTTGAGATCTGAGGACTGTGGTGATCAGTGGCAGAACAAAATCGGACCTGCAGTGAACCAAAAGTGAAAGTATTAAAAATGTTCTTTCAAACTGAAATTATAGTGGGATGAACTATTTTATAAATAATTCTAATTTAACTACCATTTTCTCTCACACGAAATACAGTTCCACATGATTTCTCAATTTTCCGTGCAACTTGTAGTTCGGGAAGGCTTCTCCTTTTTCTGATGCGCATACTGAAAAGGGTTTTTATTGCATTGTCATTTAAGGAAATATTATCACAGTGGGTGTACACAGAGAATGCAGTTTTAACTTCTCAGTTCACCACTGTTTGTTTGCTTTTCATTCAGTAGAAAACTGTTAACCCTTAAAAAAAACATAACCAAGAATATGGTTAAATATTTATTATCATAATCTCATATTTCACATATTTGCAAGTTCAGTACTGAAATACTATCTGATTCAAAGCTTCAGCCAAACTGAATGTGGCAGACATTTTTGTTTCTTTTTTTATTTGATGTCTTTTCCCCCACGGACATTACAAAACTGAAATTAGACAACAAAATAAAAGTGTTGATATATTTTTCCTTTTAATTTTGCTGTTAATTTTGAAATTACTATACTAATACATGAAGCCTTATATTTTTGCTGTTTTAGCAAGAAAAACATATATGCTAAGCGTACACATGCCACACATTTAAATGAGAAGCTAATGACTACAGCAGCAAAACCTGGTTTCACAGAAGTCAACAAAGGCTTCTCACACATGCCAGCAGAGCCACAATTTCACCTTATAATTTGGGGCTCTGTCCAGCAGGATCTGTTTCAGAATTCGCGTCCATCCTTCTGCTTTACTAGCATTGCTGCCCAAATTGCCATGTTCCTGGTTGAACTTTGTGTTAGCCCTGCTCTCCCCTTTTTTAAGCTCCACTTTTAAAAGCTCTTGAGAAAACTGCTCCAACTGGTTGGCATTAGAAGGAAATGAAAATCTTTTAAGTGGCTATTGTGCATGTTATTTGAATGCACTGGATGACATTTCAACACCAGGCTATGCCTCCTCTCCACCACAGTCATCAAGAGTGGTTTGGATTTTTTTTCTTTCCCATATGGGCACTGAGGTTTCCAACAGCACTGATCCCTCTGCACATTTTTCTATACTTTGTACAAGGCTCTTTGAACATATTTCTGAAAATAGGAAAGCTTCAATGTGCAACAGTTTTTTAGCAGCTTGAAGGACCGACCCCTTGATGTGATTATTTGATCATATATGAAGTAACTCTCATGATCAATGAATGATGTCACAGCTATCACTTTGAAGTTAATAGCAAAATTTGCATTGGCTTAAATCTGAGCAGGATCAAGGCATGCAGCATCAGACTGACATTCTTTTAATTAATTTCCATATTTCTCTTTAAATGTTCATGCCTCACTCCATGCTTTTTCATGCAACAAAAGAGTAAACGTTGGAAACTGATGTTTTCACCATCAGTAGGCCGTCACACATAACAAATTGTTCTAGTATATTAGTTCATGTGGGCATCCTGTCCTTGATCAGATCCCACATTTTCTGTAGAGAGCAGCAGAAGTTGCCCACAAAGACGAAAAATAATACTTTGCAAATAGAAATATAATACTCCATCTGCAGACAATAGGTCTGATTGAAAGAAGTGCTGCAGCACCTTTAGCAAAGTAATTCCTGTAGACTTGTGTGGAAAATACAGAGCCCATATTTCTTTGCTTCTTTGAATTTAAACTATAATTTATACTAGTATAAAAAAATCTGGGATGCATAAAGACCATATTGGAAGCACTGTCTTTATCTCTCAAGCTAACAGGAAATGAGACAGTAATAGGACTTTAACTGGTTTCTCACTTGCGATGAGTATCCAACACTCACCAAAGCAAACTTCCTTTTAAAATCTTTTTGTTCCAAGTCTGCTGAAGAGAGAATCAAAATGTGTGTGTGTGCATGTGTGTGTGAACAATGTTCATTTGTCTTCTCAAGTGAACTAGTTTTATTTTGCCATTTACTAAATGCTGGCATAAAAATTCCTAAAGCAACGTGACTCTCACAACAAACACAACTGACAGACCCTCACTGGAGAGCACATGCAAGCACAGACTGCAATTGTTCTGTGGTTATTTGAGAGACAGTGGTCAGGGAAACAGGGGTCATTAATTTCTCTGCCTATTTTAAACATTTCCAGAGATGTGCTAAAATGTATTAAAAACACAAGGGCCGACAACCAAGGCTGAAACATTAAGAAAGCTTTAGGAGGGGATTTCTGCGTAAAAGCGAAAAGGGCTGCTTTGAGTTTGACCTTTGCACTAGGGAAAGCGACGCACTTCTAACGTTTTCCTCTTAGCTTTCCCAAAGGATCAGTTGAAGGAACTTCTGGAGAAGCGTGTAGGGTCGAGCCGGAAGGACTGACTGGTCCGACTGTGCGAGTGCGGGGTGTTGTTGCTGTGGTGGAGGGACTTCGGTCCCAGCTCAGGCGGTGTGAGTGCTACTGCCAGAGTGGCTCCTGGATGCTCGGACGGGGAACTTCCCTCAACACGATTCCGCCGTGGCCGCCCCCCGGACACGCTCCCGGACCCGCCGGCGCTGCCAGCCCGCCGCCCGCCAGGGGGCGCCGCTCCGCCAGCCCGTGCCCTGCCGCCGGGGCCCTGCCGCGGCGGGAATGGCCGCTGGAGCCCGTGCCCTGCCGCGGCGGGAATGGCCGCTGGAGCCCGTGCCCTGCCGCGGCGGGAATGCCCGCTGGAGCCCGTGCCCTGCCGCGGCGGGAATGGCCGCTGGAGCCCGTGCCCTGCCGCGGCGGGAATGGCCGCTGGAGCCCGTGCCCTCCCGCGGCGGGAATGGCTGCCAGGGCCCGTCCGCTCCCGTCCCGCGCGCCCCGCGGCGGGCGGGCAGAGGAGCGGGCGGATTCGGCGGGATCACGTGGCGCGGTCGCTGCCGGCGGGCGGGACGGTGGCCGGGAGGGTTTCCCGGGCAACGGCGCCGCCGAGGGGGTGAGGCAGCCGTGGCCGAGCGGGCCCGGCGCGGTCCGGGGGCGATCCCGGGGCAGCGCCCGACTCTGAGCCGCGTCTCCCCTGTCCCCGCCGCTCCCCGGAGCGGCCCCTGGGTCCGCCGAGCCGAGCCGAGCCCGCCCGTGTCCGAGCCCCTGCGCTGCCGTGTGCCAGCCTGCGTGTGCTCCAGGGAAAGCCGCCGGAGGATCAGGTCGCGGCTGCGATGATTGAAAGGTTACTCATGAAATGAGTTAGGCTGTTTTAAGCTTTCCCTCATCCCTGTGGTCTAGGCGTACCTCCTCCAAACTGCTGCTTCCTGCGCTGTGTTGTAGCGTATGTCCCAGCAAGCGCCGCCTTTGTTTCGTGCGCAGCCATTTGTTGAGCCTCCAAGTCTGGAGGCATCGCTGAAAAGTGTGTTTGTTAAGGGCAGTGTTTCTGATCCTCTGTTAGGGAAGTTTTCTGGCGTATTTGTTGTCCTTTTGTCCTATTTGAAAAATAAAGCTTTACAGTGGTTTCTGTAACAGCTGTCATTGGAAGGTGTGCGGAACTACAGATAATGTCAGAAGAATCACTTTGTTTTTCTGACGAGGCTAAAATGAAGTATTCCCCGCTTGCTGAATTAGTTGGTACAGCTGGTAAACTGCTAAAGCATCTTACATTTGGCGTCAAGTGTTCTTTGATGTAAAAGTATAAAAGGGTACTGGATTATGTGTGTCCTGAGAGGGAGCGTTCTTAATCTCCTTACCATGTTTTCAGAGATATTGTCCAAATGCTTGCAGAAGGATATCTTATTCAATTCAAAGTCTGGGCAGTCTGCTGTGTAATTTTATTTTTTTTTTTTTAACTGCCTAAGCCAAAGTGTCGGGTGGTCTGTGGATGCATAAGGAGTGAAAGCAGGAAGCAGTTGTCACAACTCGCCTGTCAAAATCAATTTACTAGGTAGGTAACAGTCCTGTGTAGTGAGTGGGCTCCATATTGGGAGAATTTTTTATTAATGGTAAAAGCGTTTCTGCAAATGTTTAGCCCTTTTATGTTTACATAGCACTGCTCAGCCTGGAAGATGCTAGGGTAGTGTAATGCTGCTATACATATGCAGTTTTGAAGGCAGCCGTATGTGTTGAGCAGCGTGATACACAAAAGCTTTGTAGCCTTTTGAGCACGGGGATTATTTTACACCTGAAGATTAACGCAAACTTTTGGGAATGCGGGGGGGGCAAGAGCTACTGGCTTTCTGTGTCACGGCAGATCAAAACAAATATCATTCTCTAATCTTAAAAGATTTTCATGTATTTATTGATAACCAAGTCCTAAGCACAGCAGAGATGATGAAACAAACCCTACAATGCCAGATGTTTTCAGTCTTGAAAAAAAAAACATAGAAAGGAATTAAAAGCCCTTAAAATGGATGGGAAATATTACTGCAGAATATTACAAATATTCTTGTTTGATTATTGACAAAGTGCTGTTTTTGAAGAAAAATGTAAAGGTGTAAAGAGAATCGTATTTTATTTATCCCTCAAAGTTTAAATGCTGAAGCTGTTGTTTTGGAAATGAGTACTTTGCTTATAAGAAATTTTGTTAATTTCGGTATGTCTGCATTGATTGTCTCATTCAGTAAACAGTTTAGATTAAGAATGGGAGGAATGATGTTTGTCATCTCTCAAGATTTTTTTTTTTTTTTTTTTGCTTATAGCTCTCTATTCAAGCAAATCACCAAGTTACATCTAATTTCAGAATGCATTCAATTAACTTTATTTTTATTTTAAATTTTAGTTTTTAAACTCATTTGTCTGGAAGGTAATGTCCAGTTGCAGATTATGGCTCATCGATTTTCAAAAGAAGATTTAGATGAGCAGTTTGAAGAGTTTCTGAAAGAGGTATGTCTGAGGGCAAGGTCACATCCCTTTTCTCTGTTAAAATATGGAGAAAATTTCAGTCTGGAAGAATATGAAACTAGAGATTCAGCTGTGCTTTTAACACATAATTTACATAGCGGTCTTATGTGTGGATCTTTGCAAGGTCTTAATTGCTAAACTTAATTCATACTATTTTGCTGCATTGAAATCAAGAGAACAGTTTTGTGATTAAATAAATATTTTGTAATTGCTAGGTTGTGTCTTCAGAAAGACCCTTTGCTTCTTGATTTTTGCCTCAATTTTATTGGGTGTGTTACTTAGTACCAGAAGCTTCAAATTGATATGTAATTAAAAACTCTTCCCGTGTTTAGACACATGCTATGTTTTAAAAATTTCCTTATTTTTCTATGCAATACTTACTTTCACTGAAGTCTAGTTAAAAATTCTTGTATGAAATGAAGCATGTTGTAGTGATTAGAAAATTTGAATTAGATTCCTTTCCTTCGTCGTGGCACTTGATGATTTTGAGTATAGGCAACATCATGCAAGTCCGTGGGTTATGGCTTAAGCTAAGACATTACCAAAATGCCCTGACTAGGTATGTTTCTTCACTGTAACTAGACCTGTAATTTCAGAACTAGCCCTCTGGTCTATCAGACAAACAATGTTATAACCCTAAAACATATATACCACATACATAAGGCCTTTACTAGATTCTGTTACTGTATATAAGCATAGTTAGTGATGGCAGAGAATATTTGTGGAGTCTGTTATATATAATGTATGCTTGAAGCTTTGTTGATGTAGAGGCTGTGCTACAATTAATGACTCCTAAAAGTTATTTAATTTGATGATGTAGCGGAGTTAACACTCTTGAATTCAGAAAATTATTAATATTAGTAGAATTAGAAAATTAGCCTCTGCAGTTCCTTCAGAAGTTCTTTACTTACTGTTGTTATGGAGTTTCTCTGGGAAGAGCAAAGAGGTTTATTCTTTTATTTGTTTTGAGCATCTGTCAAAACTCTACATATGATTGCATCTTGTATTTGTTCCTCATTTGACATGCTCTTCTTGCTCCTCAGCTATTGCCCACACTGAGAATGCTTAAGTTAGAAAAAAAAAATAGCTGTACTGACTTAGTCTAAGTGGTATTTCACATGTTCCAGAGAATGTAACTTTTAACAACTCCTATCTTCATTTCAAACTAAAACTATTTTAAACCTGCAAATCGAGCCACTAAAAATGTGCATTGTTCCGTGTTTTGCCAGCTGGATACAGACCCAGATAACAGTGACAGTGTCTACTCTCTGTTACATGCATCCTCTGTTACGTTTCTGTCTCTGTTTTGTTTTGTTTTGTTTTGTTTTTTAATAGCAAGTGTGTGGCCTTTTAATGTGAGAAAGATGAGAAGCTGATGTGCTCCCCTGTATGAAATCTCTGTAGGTGATTGTGTTTAGGGTATAATGGTGGGGAGAATAGTAAAAGCTGTTTCTCAGTAGTTTGGGGAAGACTTAATATTGTTTAAGCAAATTTTTCAAAAGTTGATTGATTTATTTATCTACTTTTTTTTCCAAAGGAAGGGAAAAAGTCTGAAAGTTTTACTATCGAGATAACTGACACATAGAGAAAAACGCACCAGTATTTTTGTGTCAACATTTCTTTCCCAGTTGTCTGCAGTTGACAAGATGGCTGGACACAGAAAGTTTTGAGAACTTGAGACCAACCTATGGGGGTTTCAGGTTCTTTGGTTACAATACACTAAGGCGTGTGAGCATCACTGAAGTTCTGCTTGCAGAGCAGAAGATACTGTTAGTTGTAAAAGAAACAGAAAGTGATAACAGAGCTTGCCTCAAGCACCTGTTTTTAAACAAAGAAACAGAAAGTGATAAAAGACCTGGCCTCAAGCATCTCTCACTGCTTCTAGTGCAGGAGGCAGTCTGACCTTTGGGAACACTGACATTAGTACTTGTGCTGTGACTAGTGCAAGGAAGTTGTTATTTATAGAATATAATTAGGAACGTAAAGCTGTTTTCTTCTATGTCACTGAGCCAACTTAAAGAAACTGCAATACATCTGGTTGTCTAGCAGTTTCATAATTTATTAAAATTGTATTTTATTAAAGTGCAAGGCTCAGAGCACTTTTTTCTTTCTTAGTCTGTGTGACAAGCATTCAGTTTTCTCAAGTGAAACTGTAAGCTCTAAAGATGTTCTTGGTCAGAGATATTAATAAGAGTATTTATTATAATTTTTCTTAAATTATTGTTTTATGTAATTGTCATTTTATTTATAGATGTTCTTGTTAGGCACATAAAAGTTGAAGCATTAATCATAGAGTGAAGGTAGGCTTTTATGGTAGTGCTTTTATGTAATAGGAATCAGGACTGCAGAGGCTTGTTTTAATAAAATATACCCTTATATTTTACATAGTAAGTACCCACAATCCTGTTGCCTCTAGTATTCTGTTTATACTATCACATTTTCTTATTTGTGATTATTACAAAAGTGAAGCTTTGGAAATTTTGCCATATTTTTTGTTTCTTACTGTTTACGGCCTTTGCTAACTATTCACTGTGTTCTTTAAGACACTTTAGGACAATTGGTTTCAGCAGTTAGAGCTAAAAAGTTAGATAAAAAATATTCCCCTCCCCTTAACCCCAGTTTACTGCTCTAACTTAATGAGTATATTTCCTTTATCACTGTCTGGACATAAAATTGTGATGCTGAGCTTGCTATAGGCCACAAAGAGCTTTAATAAAGGAAAAGAACAAGGTTAGTTGTGTTTCCCTTCCTGTTACTCTTCAGTTACTTAAATTCATAGGATGTTTATACTCATAGACCTTCTCTCCATTAATTTAAGCCATCAGTCAAAATCAGCGTGGATGACTAACACATAGAAAGCTTAATACACACTTGGGTAGGAATGGCTCTGGCATTTCTATTATATTCCATGAATACAAAGTATAAAATTAATTTCTGAAATATTATTTACTGGGAGCTAGTATGTTTATTTTTCAGATATTTATAAAGTTGTTCATGTACAAAACAAAGCCAAAGCAAAACTGTTTCTACTTTACTATATTATCTTGAGGGATGTAGTCAGGATTTTGGATTTTATGTGTTGTACTAATTGAAAAAGAGCTGATTATGCTATTCATTTGAACATATACTCTCTGTTAGCTTTTAACATATCCGGACTCTGGCAATGGGGTTATTCATGCCACATGAATATAGTTATTCTTTCTTAATCAGCTTTGTCATGCATATACAAAAAAGGCAGTCAGTGGGGAGTAAAGAAAGGCGTCTGGACTCAAAAGTCCAGAATTGAGTGGCTGAAAAACATTTAATGTGAAAATGTAGAAGGTGTCTTTAACCTTGTATGCAATTGATTCAGTCTCTTTCAGATGATTCACTTGGAAATTCAAAGAAAAAGTCCAGCATTCTTGAGACATTGGGACAGCCCAGGAAAAAAGAAAGGAAGAAAAAGGATTCAGTGCCATGGTGGATATCTGAGGAGGATTTGGATGATGGTGGTAATACATAGTTTTGCAATATTTTGGCCACAGGGGGTCAGGCTAGTTCTTTTTCATACTGCGTGTTAGGCCTGGTTTCAGATTAAGCTGATGCCAGTTAAGTGTTTTAGAACATTACAATGCAAGTTTGTAAAGTATAGAACTCAAATAGATTGTATTTATGGAATATAGTATTCTATAATTATAGAATATATTCAAGCTGTGGGCTGCTGTTTTTTTCTGTAGCTTTTGAATTACTGAAACTTTTAAAGAATAAGCACGTTATAAATAGTAAAATAATTAAAAAACGTAATTTATGAATTCTGCTAAAATATTAGTAAATATGCTTTGTAGCCAACCTCTTTATATTTCTGTTTTCAAAACTATAGAGGAAAAAGACCAATTTGTATAGACTTATGCTAACTGCAACATTTGTAATAGATTGGAAAACCACAGAAAAATTTTTCAACATCAGCTTGATGTATACCTCTCAGTATTCTCAACATCTGCCTTGCCACGAACCATGGCTTAAGGTGAAATGGGCTGTGATGGCATGATTGTTCAGTACTGACATGGTCATATAGTTCTGGAAGAAAATATATTATTTTTTGCAAGGTTTCCACCTCTGTTTTTTCATATCTCCATTGTTTTCTTCTTGGGTAGTAAAGCACATGAGTGGTGAGTTTCCACAGGGTGATTGCCTCTTGTTCTTGTAGTAACTGGGGGCTTCTTAGTTTTCATGATTTGTGTTTCTTATAACTGGAGCTTAACAGAAAGTTACAAAAAACAGTTTTTCATATGACAGAGTTAAAATACTGCTGATAGTCTCTGATTTTAAGCACAGCTCTGTCCTGTCAATGTTGTCCTAGTTAGGTGTCAAATCCTAGTCACCAGTTGTGCCATTTAGGCATAACCCTAATAGGTGGTGCCTGGACTTCTTATCTGTCTCTGGCCTTTTAAGATGTTGCTGTAAAACTCAGATGGATATGTGAAAGTTCTTATCAGGTAGTTATGAGATACGATGATTTCCTTACAGCTTTCTGAAAAATGGAAGGACAGAGTGTTCTGGCTGGGCAGTGTGAGAATTAAGAGGTCAGCATGACCTCATCTACTGATGTTAGAACTTCAGCATGTTTCCGTGGTTTTTCTGAGATGCTTGAGGCAACCCAACTTTGAAGCTTCTCATGGTACAAAACACACTGGAATGGGTTCTTAAATGGCAATGTGATTACAAGTTTTAGAGAACAGTGCTTGTGTGGCTTAAGTAAAATTAAAGGCGGAATCAGAAAAAAACAATGTGATTATATCAAGTTGTTCCATGCAAATAAATTTCACTACTTTAATTTTTTTAATTAAGAGTATCTTATCAGCTATGTAGGTTACCTAGAGGTAAAGCCATTAGAACTGAAACAAGCTTGATCTGCAGTTTACTGATGTGTGAAATATCTGGTAAGCTTTTTAAGGTCTCTCTTAGGAAAACCTTCTCCTTTAACAGAAAAACATGCAAATGGTGAGCCTACCCAGTTTTGCCAGTATGGAATCAATTTACTTCCAAAAGAAGCTAGCCTGTTCATATTCACAGTCTTGGTGAGGGGCTGGATTTTTTTGGAGGAAGTTGAAAGTGATCTGTATAATGCTTTTTGAATCAAACGTCCAACGTGTCTTGGCAGTTGGACATAATAAAACTGAGAATATAGGAAAGTACACCAAATACGCTAGATCTGTGCACTGAGTTCTTATCCAAGCACCACTTCTGCCAGACAGATTATTATTTTTATTTCATTTACCCCTCTGTCACCACTCTGCGTAGAATTCCATGCTCTTGGGGCATATGCAATAAGCCATGTCCCAGCTAGTGCTTTAATACTGCCAGCAGAGAGTCCTTTAATTCCTACTGGAGGGCTTTCCATTTTCTGTCTTGGCAAGAAGAGGAGATCCTGGTTGTATCATCCAAAGAGGAAATGGCTGTATTTGTCATACTGGACACTTGCAAATAGTAGCAGTTGCATAATGTATACTATTATGAATGGCATTCTGCTAACTAGGGATGTAGTTGGAGAGCACTTATCTTAGAGTCAAAAGAGAGACATTTTCAGAGACCAACTTGGCCACCTTTGGGATAAACTGAGTTTTCCTTGGCAGTTTTATTGTGGCTATAACTGAAAATTACGAATCCCATACATAGAGGAGGATTTATACATGTGTGTACACACCACAAACTGTGCAATGATTTTAGTTCGTGTAGATATTCTTAAGGTGTTTTAAATTGACAGGTCAGGTGACTATAAGAAATTCAGTGTGAATAGGCTTATTGAGCTGCTGATCTGTGTGTCTCTCTGTTTGTCTTTTATGCTTCCAAGTATTTTGTCAAATACAGTTTTGCCAGATCTAATATTCTTCAGCAAGTTTATGTTCTGTAGAGTGTTGCTCAGTCGTATTAATAGTGGGTGAAGGCACAGCAGCATTGCAATGTAAGTTATTGCATGGGATGACTGAGAAGAGGACAATTTAGATTTGTAGTTCTTCATAAGATTATTAAATGTCCCCTAAATAGCAAAACAGTTGTCCTATGGTAAGAAATAAAAGTACTGATGTGATGATTACAAATGTGAAAATAAGCTGAATTTAATTTCTGAGAAGTGTAACGTTGGCATACTTTGAAATTTTGTGGAGATTCTTGTGTGTTCTCCTAGGCTTGAACCTCCGTGTTGGTTGCAGATAGGACATTATCAAAAATTAGCATAGAATTAGTATTTTTAAAGAGTTTTGTCATCATTAATCGAACCTATGTAAATGTATAAATCTTACCTCCACCCACAGTGTGGCACTGCATTACAAATACATGCACCATATCTGTAAGTTGGTGTGTTTGGGTGTCACTGTATAGAGATATTGCTGACTTAACAAAGTCTGGCTAATCAGCTTGTGCAGCTGATAGGTTGTTTCCAGTCTGAGGTTTTAATTTTGAGTTGCTTCGGTATCTATATCATGCTTTCTTGAAAGGCAAAGAGAATAAGACTAAATATGTGCTGCACATTTATTTTTTGTCTTTTTTTTTCACAACGCATCTTGTGCAGAAGTGCCAGGAGATAGGTAGATAATTAAACTAATAGTCTGTTTTCATTTGGTTTTGTAGATTAATAGTAACAGTGTAGATTAGTTCAGTTCATTTGGCTGAGAAGTATAAAGTTCTTTTAAAATAATTCCATTTTAAGATAACTCTACTAGTTATTCTGGGCACATTTGAACTCTGTTTTTCAGCATTAAACTGAAATGTGCTAATTATGATTCAAGGCACTGTCTTCCATATTGGGCACATTAAAGACCTACCTCTAACTAATGTCCTTTCTACTTGCTTTTGTCGTTTATATGATAAAAAAGAAATTGGATAATAAGAATTCCTGTCCTTTCTTGCTTGTCTGTCTGTTCCTGCTGCTTTTCTTTTCAAGATTTTCAAACAAAATTTGTTAAAGTGAGAAAAGAGAAGAAACTGACAGAAAACCATGCTGAAATAGTGGAAAATAGTGGACAGAAGAGTCCTCATTCAGGTTGCAAGTCTGGTATTTGATTAAATATGTTTTGATATATTTATTTAGTATTAACCTTGTGTTACTGCTGTGTTTCCTATAGAAAATCCTTAGCAAATTGTCCATTTGACGTTTGTGTTCTCACTGAAAACCAGCTGCCACTTACTTCATTTGTCATTTCCGGAAGAAATTAATAACTGTATGAACTTTTGCTCAGTTATTGTAACATCATATATCACTACCTATACTGATGTAGTAGGACAGACAGCATTGAATGTAAGCCTGGGAAAGAGGGAGGGTAACTTTGAAAGTCTGAACAAAAATCTGTCACCTGTAGTAAACAGTTTACTAAACAGAAAGTCTCTTATATTTTCTGTATCTCATACTCAAGAAATATTAATATTAATTGTTTTACATATTTAATTTCAAAGACCACAGTCAGGTAAGCATTTTACTCGTTTTCTGTTGATGTGGCTCTTTTTGCTCTGCTGAGCAGTGTGCTGCTCTCTGCATGCTGACCCTGCAAACATACAGGGAAACGGTAATGGGTGTAATAATGACAAACCTGAATTGTTTAATCTGCAGGATTATTTTAGTCAACGTAACTTCAGATTCTGCCTTTTATATGAAGTCACTTCTTACCTTATCCGAAGACAAACTCCAGAGAATAATTAAAAATTATAAGCATTGATCCATTAAATACTTTCCTCTAAACGATACTGTCAATTAACTTGTACTAGTTTAAACATGGAGTTGGTGTTAAATTCAAGCAGATCAATAATATTTTGGAGAGCCATGACAATGAAATATTTGGCACTTGGTCTCTAGATCATGTTGGTGAGCTAGTATATAGCGTATAAAATATTTCCCTATGTTAGTTTTCTAGAATGTATGTGCTGCCCTGTTTTCATAAGCCTCACTTCCGTAGAATAGCTATAAAGCATCTCGGTCTGGGAGATAAACACTAAAAAGTAATTTATTTCTCAAAATAGGATTAATATTTGAAATATGAGCAGTGGTAAGACTTTGGTAGTTATTTCAAATTACTTTTAAATTTCAAATTACTTTTAAAAGGTATCAGGTGTTTGCATCATGTACAGTGGAAGGCATGCTGTCAATCGCTTCATTTCCCAGTAAATGTGGGAGCATATGAATCTGGAGAAGTGGTGCCTCACTAGAGGACTTGAGCATCAGTTGAGGGAATAAAGGACCCATGCATAGTATCAGAATGGATTTTGTACAGTTTCTCTCCTGACACTCCATCTGCTATATGCTCACCAGCTTCCTTTAGTCATCTTCGATGTTTGAGTTATATTAGTTTCTGGTCATGCATCCCCATACTCCTGTTTCTAGGTGGCAGAGGTATGTAGCCTGATCTCCTAGACTACTCTGTCTCTTGTGCCAAGGTAAATTCAAAAGACCTGTAACTAAGTTTTCTATGAATTAGTCAATTTAGAAGCCTCTTCCACCCTGACAATTTAAACAAGGAAAAAAACTTCATACAGATCACCTGGCTAGCCCAAGCTTTATAAAGGGTGTAGTGAGACTATCATCTAAGTTTCATGAGAACACAGTTTTCAGCGTAGGTACTGTTATCTAAAACTTAATTCTGCTAATGTGAATGGAAGGGACTTGATTGTATTTGCTGTTCAGCAAGTCCCCACAAGGATTTAAGCAAACAACATGCAGTTCTATACCTGACAATGATAAAGACAGTAGTAATTTACACTTATGTATCTATGTTTTTCCGCTTTTCTTTGAGCCGATCTAGATGCTTGCTTTCAAAACCTGTTGAAGTAGTTTTATTGTTGAAGTAGTTTTACTGATTTGCTTTTCCTTCAGGTAAAGCTCCTAGAGCTCCTAGAACAATGTATTTGAATGCAAAGTATACATGGAGCAAGAAGGAATTTCTCCCTTTAAAAAAAAAAAAGGAGAGAAAAGGATTTATATTCTCAGAAGTTATAAGTATTAACTTAATTTTTAGTTATAGATAGAAAAGTTAGACACAATTCAATCTACAAGAAATTAAACTGTATTACTTTTTCAGAAGTGTCAATGTGAAGTCTCACATCTTATTTTTCTCTTTATTCCCTGTCCATTATGCATAAAAATGTTTAAATGTTTATATACACTTAGGAGTAGTTCCCTCTAACCCTTCTTCCAGTGCATCTCGCAGCAAGGCTTTGTCTAAATTCAAAATGTTGGAAAAATTTCATAAGAACAAGAGAGATTCATATTTAAACAAAGAAGAAGGAACCCTTGCTTCTGACAGTCCAGACAGTTCTGAGGGTAACAAATCTACTGTGTTTTATATGATATTAAAAAAATAGAATGGCTCAGTTCTGAGTGTCTTGGTCAAATTGGGAAAGAAGTTACTCTTTAAGAAGGTGTTTGTCGTTGTCTGTTTGAGTCCTTTTTATTTGTTTTTAAACTTTTCAAATGTGGTGGTTACAAATATTTTTCTAAGTGAAACTCAGGTTCTTATTTTAATTAATTCCAAGTGGCAGGACTTTAAAAAAGGAATACTGTATATCACTAGCCTTACAAAATGTTGCATATGAAGTTACAGGTAGGAATCTTTGGAGTTCAAGAAAACTGCTGCTTTTAAAAGTCTTTACAAAAAATAACAAATACCCTCCCCCTCTAGAAAAAAAAAAATCACTCTTGATAGCCTCCCAGAAACCAGTAGAACTCTTCAAACAGCCAAAAGCACAGTGAAATTAATTCAAAATCTGTACAAGTTGATATTTTTTCCAAATTTGATAGGTTTCTCAAAGTTCAGTTTGTGTAGGGTGAATGAAAACAAACATTATACCTTTATTAGCAATGGTAGAGTCCCCTATAATCTGGGGGGTGTGTCTGGGTGTTGAGAATGGCTACATTGCAAAGTTTAATGGCTGCAAAAATAGTATTTGATTTTCAGATTATTGTGGGAGATGCTTTTTTGAAAAAAAAGTCAGATTTGACTCAAAATTTGCCTGGAAAAATACTTTAAAATTATTAGATGGCTTACTTAAATCCAAGGAAGCCTTCGAGATTAATGTACATCTGTTCAGAAATGTCATTGAACTTGAGATTATTAAATAAAACAACATGAAAATGTGGGGTTTTTTAATATTTTGTTCTATTAAACATTCTAATTGGGTTTTTACTGATTCATATTCACTTCTCCTTTCTTGCAAATCTCTACATAGGAGGTCAGTGTCAGTTTATCATTTGATTCTGCTAACATATTCAAAAATAAGGTGTTTGGGGTCTGGTCAGATTATGGCTAATCTAAAGCTCTGCAAAAAAGTTGTGACCCAGCTGCAAACAGACTCTTATTTGCTGCCTTGATAACTAGAATAGAGTTCCATCTGGGTAAATTGCTTTAAATTAGTGCATTTGGCTACCTGAGAAATAGGCTATTTGTAGTTTTTTGCTACAGTTCAGCACTTTGAGCTTTCCATTTTATACTTTTCAATGTAGTAGCAATATGTATTTATTTAGGCTTTTAGCAATATGTGTTTATTTAAGCATTAACTTGTATGCATGTGGAGCTTCAGATAATATCTCTGACATTTATTTGTTGTGTGCAAGGCAAATCAGTCAGAGCTCTGTAGTTAGGACAGAGCTAAAGTTAGATAAAGGAATGTGGATTTCTAAGATGTAGCACCTTAGACTCCCAATAAAATATGCAAGGGGACTTTGCCACTGAAATAAAGAAAGTAAACCTATTCTACTTATTAACAGAATAAACATGCTGAGGGCTGCCCAGTAGGGATGGAAAAAGTGTTGATACTCTTGCTTTCCCCACATTTTCAGTACCAAAGGGAAAGGGCTCTCCATTGTCATGATATAGGCCAGCATGGCATTTTTTAAAAGGGACTTGTATGGAGCTTTATAGAGGACAGAGGAAGAGCCCAGAGCCAATGCAGTTGGTCAGCACATGGAAGACTGGTTTCATGTTATTGATGCATTTATCTCCTCCAGTCTTCTGCAGCAGGAAGTGAGCTGTTGTCAAGGTCTTTGCCACTCCTGGTATGTTCAGTACATGGACACAGCTACGGTCTAAATGTCATGTTGCCAGGCGGAACAAAAAATTCTGAGTCTCTTACCAACTAAAAATTCATGTTGGAAAAGATGGACTTAGTTTCTCTTCCCTTCTGTGAGAACTGTTAAATAATTTTATATGTCATTTGATAAAATGCATAAGCAGCTTTTCTCCTACCCCTTCTCCAACAAAAGCTTATCCAGAATCTAAGTATAAATGTGTGTGTTTTATGGGTAGGCAGAAGGGAGTTTTTGAACTAGAAATGTCCTGCAATTAAGTAGATAAGGCAGTGTTGTGCCTGAGAGCCAGCATAAAGTTGGTAAAGTGATGCTGAATGCTCACAAGAATGAAATTACAATAAGGAGAGCAACTGCAATTCGTAGTTGCATAAACATACAGAATGGAAGAACTGAGTGTTCAACAGTGACCCTTAAGTAAATATGAGTACACTTTTTTTCCTTAAAGCATTTAAGCAACAAATGAAATTTAACTGCTAAGGCAATGGCTACAATTTTAAAAAACCTGTGCTGATCTGAGGTAGTAGATCAAATAAAATGAACAGGCTTTTAACAAAGAAGTGTGATTTTTGTATAGGGATCTGTGCGTGTGATTGTCTTCAATGAATAATGTGACAGTAAGTCAGTTTTTACAGTTTCTAATTTGCTTCATGCCGAGCTTTAGGTTTGTGTGCAGATGTGAAGCATAGGAAGACAATGTATATAACAGCTTAATTAGTTAAACAAGGTTTACATACAGAATTATAGCAGTGGAAATGAGGTGAATGTGATTTGTGAGCCTGCATATCTTTGCGGTTGCAGCATGAGATTTAAACTGGTTCTGGAAGGTGACCGAAAGGCTGAAGTGTCATACAAATAGCTTTTGGATGAGAATAGTCGAGAATATTGCAACTTTTTTCCTAGGAATTCTTGGAGCCAATGGAAGCTTTGTCAAGATACAGAGCACTTCACAGCCTATGGGAGAAAGTTATGAAAACATGCATATGGAAAAGATGCAGCTTCAGAAAAGTAATGGGGTTTCTGTCTCCTTGAGTAGGGACAGCCTGGAAACAAACGGTGAGAACTGAGTGCCCAACCATTTCATGAAGTTAGGTAGATCAAAATAAATTACTATTAAAAGCAGTTTACCTTAATTCATTGCAAGATGGGATTCCTCACTGGTGTCAGCTGCATCTCGTGAAGTCTTCTAGAACTAGTTTGTGATTATTTGATACTTTAATATTTTATGAGTCTGTCTGTAATTGTTGCTAACTATTATGGCTATTCTATGTGGACATAGAGCATAGACAAAATTTATTCTTTGTTTTGAAATTTAGATTCCATTATAGCTTCTGGGCCTAATCAAAGTATCATGGGAGTTGGATTGGATACCTTGGAAGAAAAAGAAGAAAAAGAGATCTTCTTTGCCAAACTTGAACAGGAAGCTTCCTCTACTATTGATTATTCAAGATTAAATAAAGAGCTGGATTCTAATGATTCTGTCATGCTAGCACCATTTGTACGGTAATGTTGAAGGAAGAAAAGTTGTGGACTGTGTTAGTGGGCACGTGTGACTTGGATATGGCCACTGAACTTCATCCTGTATGATTTCCATCAGTTTTTTGTTTGTTTATTGTGGTTAGGCTTCTTTTCTTTTTGTAAGGCAGGGGCAGAAATGTGCTTAATAAATAGAAGAAAGGAGTAATGTGGGAGCACAACTTGGTGATGAGTGAACATAGCTGCATAGTTTGTGCCTAATTGGATAGTAAGAAGTCAATTTAACATTCTTAATTGTAAGGTGTAATTAAATTAAGAGGAAACAACTGATAGCAACAAGGAAGTAGATCAGGAAAGATTCCATGTACCTTTAGACATGATATTAAAAATTAATCTGGAGGAAGGATATAAATTCATAGACTGGGTCACCCCATTTATAATCAGTTATGTGAAAACACATCCGAACGTCTGTGAGATAAATGGATGAAAGAGAAGTTCAGGCTGCTGTTGCTGTAAATATTGAATTCAAAGGCAACTTCTGATATGAAAACAGTTGAGGAGCAGAATTCTGGAGAGTTTTAGGTAAGGAAAAAACTAATTTTATGGGAAAAGAGGAAAGAAAGGAGAGGTGAGATTTTTTTAATTTAATTTTTTCAACACGGAATAAGAGGGTTAGAACAGGAAGCAAACGAGATGGTAAAATATTTTTTGAGAAGCTGATGTAAATTGTTGGAGAGAATGCAGAAAGAGAGTGATTTTAAGAGAGATTCAGAATTTTAACTAGGAGTAGTTGTAAAATCTGAAATACTTTATTATTATAATTGCTGACATTTTCCACCTTTCTTAGCTATGATTTGATATGTTGGACAAATTTGGGGGTTTTATTTTATTAATAATTATAAGAAGTATCAGAGTGGAGAGTTCCCAGAAAAAAAGTGTATTTATTTGCTGTTCAAAATGAGAGTAGAATTTTCATTTTGTTTCTCAGAAATGAAAAAACTGAAAAAGGAGAAGAAGAACCTGCATATGAAGAGAAATATGGTAATACAATAATTTTTCCTATTAGTAGTTTTTACGTCAGCCTCTTAGGCTGCCTTTACATCATGACTGTGCAGCTGTTATTCAGACACTGGAGTTTGGGTGTTTACTTCTGCTTTTGTCCTTCCTTTTTTCTTTAAGTGGATTTTTAATCTCTTGTAACTCAAAACACAAACAAAAAAGAAAAGGAAAAAAAATTAGTAAAAAACCCCTATCAATCATAAATGAAAAAAAAATACTCTGATGATGAAATATGTTTTAATGTTTGATTTACTGCACTGTCCTAACAGTCATCTGAATTTTTGTGCCATCTTCTCATGCCTAAGTTTAATCTCTGTCTTCTGCAATATTACTCTTATTATTTTCCTCAAAATTTCCATGCTACACTCCTTCTATCTTGCTTGTCTTTCCCTTGTCATCTCCCTTTATTTCATGCTTCATTGATAGCATATGATAGAATGTATTTCTGTAATTTAACAGATTGTATTTTCAAATTCCTACATTTAGCTGAACTTTTGAGATGTCCTGTTGTCAGGCTTGAATTTCCCAAACATAAAGAGGCTGTAAACCGTAAACACAGAAAATCTTTTCTTCTTGAAAACTTGATTATTCTGTCGACTGCAAGAAATCATGATAGTTGTAGCCTTTTTCTTAACAAAACGGTTGAAATTACTTGATTGTTGAGGTTACTTTCATGAAATTGACACTTCTGATTTTTAGGAAAACAGTTGCAATGAAATACCTGGAATTACCACTCTGTGTGCTGTGCATGGTTTGGTTCAGTCTTTGTCAAACTGGCATTTCATGAAATAGCAATCAAAATAGTGGATAGTAGATGTGCAGGAATAGTATAAGCACTGTGTTTGCCTTAAGTCAGTATGAGAAAGCTATTTTCAGCTGTTTAAACCTACGGTGGTCCAAAACCAAAGAGAATGCTGAAAGAGTGATTCTTCATAAAGCAGTTTTTACATACTAATTAAACTGTGTGTCAGTTGTATTGGTGACAAAACACGGAAAGAACACATTATGAACCAGGGGTTTGCAATGCTTCTAGATTTAAGTTTTACGGATAGTGCAGACACTGAAGCCTGTAACCACAGGTGCTGAGTGGAAGAGAGACAGCAAAAGGGAACTGAAACTTGTGGAAGGATCTAGGTAACTGAAAGAAAAGCCTTTGGCTTGCTTCTAAAGTTCATTCCCTGACACGCCTGTGTTTTTAGATAATGCTTACTCTTGAGGGTGGCTGTTGGCCCACCACAGCAGGTCAGAAGAAGCTGAATTACAGATTCTGAGCCTAAAAACTGCAGGAGTTGTCAAAGTGGATGTACAGAGTACTTCATCTACTGGGTAGGAATTGCATCATTTCACCCCTAAGTGAGAGAAAATGATTGAGTAAAAGGGGTCAATTCAAGTACAACTTGAAGAGATGGAGGTAAAACATATCTGATTGTAAAACAACCTTCATTTGAATTTAGAGAGATTATGTGTGACTTTCACTGTGGTTTTAGTATCACACCCAGTTCTGGAACCTTTCTGTTGCCTTTGTAAAAGGAGTAATATTACCAGTACCTGTTTTTAGATGGGTTAGTGAGGAAAAGGAAACAGCTTTCTCTTGCTGCTTTATCTTCATTGAATATTCATTCTGTTTCATGTTTATTTGACTCTTCAGGTAGCTACAGTGAAGATTTTGAAGAGGCAGATGATAATCCCGCCCTTAAAGCTGAGGGAAATGAGGTGAATCAGAACATCATGTCAGAAGTTGATTTAAATCCCCAAGAACAGGTATAACTTACCAAATGTTTCTATTACTTGCATGAATTTTAAGATCTCTGCAATGTGTAACTGTAGATATAGTAAACCTTTACATTACTCTGTACTGTCTGAAGGAGTATCATTCTATTAGGATATACTTTTTCCTGTGAGATATCACTGAAAGAGTTAAGTTCTTAACGGGGTTTCCTGCTTACTCCTCCTTTGAATTAAGAAATGTGGATGGGATTTTGTAAATGATGAGCTCAGATTGGAGACTCAGCCTCAGAATGGGTAGTGAATTATCTCTCTGAGCTGTAAAGGTGGTGTCTCTACCAGCAAGTGGTAGACTGATGGAAGTAGTTCTGTACAAAGAAGCACTTTGGACAGAGGGCCCAAAAATCTACCCTGTATGAGATTGCTGCCCACTGGCTTAGTCAGGTCTTTTGACGTGTAGCACATGTGGCTGAAGCACGCAGATACATCCCTCGAGTACACATTCAGATTTGGGTTTTTTACACAAAATAAGTCTATAGAGTACCATGTATTCATCTTCACTAGGTAAACTTTTTTTTTCTTTTTTTTAGTTCTTTTTAAGTAAATTTATTAGATTGCTATTTGTAATAAATGTTTGAAAAGAAAAAGTAGAATGGAAGTGTAATGTACTTACTGCTACTTTCTTTTCTTTTCTCAAACTACAATAAAAGAAAACCAGGAAGGTGCAAAAATGTTCAATTTATGCAGAGTAGCATTTAATTCCTGTTCACTTTTGAGAGGGTTTATAGAATACAGGAACCTTTTGGCATCCCAAGAAGGGTTTTAGAGAAGTTCATGTTCTTGGAGCATGAAGAACGGCTTAGTTCTAAGATCTAAAAACTGGTTTTAGGTATTGGATCAATTCACTTATAAAGTTTGTCCATTTTTTTTCCCCTGATATTCAAAACCAATGTTTTTTCTTTATTTCTGTTAGGAAGAAGCAAACACTGGCATGCTGGCTAAAGGTAAATTATAAACTTTGATCGGTGGGAGAAGACTAAATACAACTTTTTGAAAGTTGTTTACCTGATTTTTACTGTTTGCATCTCTTTCACCTGATTTTATTGTGTTCTGTGTACTGAAAATCCATTGGATTGAAGTAGTTAAAAATAATACACATGTTGACACTTCAGAGTGATCATCAATGTATTTTTATATTTATTATATCTAGTCAGAACTCAGATTTGCAATCAGAGCTCATCAGTTTACCATTAATGGTATTAGAATAATGTGTGTGTATATTATATATATATATATAAAAATAAATTTTTGTATGTTTAGGACATCAAGATAAGTTTTGGTATATTTCTAATTCCAGTGCAGACAGAGTATAAATAGGAGAATTGTGTTTTCTTTAACATTTATCTTCTTGCTCTTAGTTGTGTTACTTGATTCACAAGATTCAACAACAGAACTTCAGAAGGCCATTGAAACATCAGATGTAGCTCCGGGCGAACATAATCAGCCTGAAGAAGTCAGTGGAATTGAAATGAATGAAGCAGGTAAGGGGTGGTCTAAAAAAAAGGAAAAACAAGAAAAAAAATCCATCACACAACAAAACTCGAACCCTAAAACCTTACTTGATTAGAATAAGTAACTGATGTCTTTATTTGTTCTTAAATTATTGGGGAACATGAAACCTTTGGCTTTTAGCAACAAATCTTGAAAGCAGGAGAAAGTATTTCAGGAAAAAGTAATATTTCTGCTAAAAAGATACCTTTTTACACTTTATTATTGCAAAGTAGTTTTTGACATTGCAATTTCATGTTTGAATAGCATCTCCTCTGGTTATTCATCATAGCTGAAATTCTTCTTTGACTGCCTTGAACACAATTATTAAATACATTCTCTTATCAAACTATGCACAACAATGTAGGCCACTTATATCCAGAGTATGGCTCTGATGGCATCTGTTAAAATAGTTATATGACATACACTGTTAGCTTTAGCACTGATAAAACATTGATGTGAGGGAGGATGGTGGAGAGGCATGCAAACTGTAGATGGGACTATTCACTAGGTACTGATTAACTTGGCAACTGTTTATAGTAAAAATGAGATTTTCAGGGGATTTTTTTATGTAATTGAAATCACTGGTTTCACCACAAGAGACCAAGCTAGTTACTGAAACACAGGTTCCAGTGGGATGTTTCCCAAAACAGAAAATCCAGTAGTGTCTCTTATGAGCCTACATTTTTACAGGTGCTTCATATGGACAAACCACCAGTGACATTGAAGCGTTACAGCAAGCATATCATCATGTTGATCAGTCCTTGGGAGACACTGATGAGCAGAAATTGCACAATTCTGCAGTGGCAGTCTCAGAAGGCTTAGGGCAAAGCATTTCACAAAACAATGACATCTACTCAAAAAACATGTCAACTGTTGATTCAGGTAAGTAGCTGAAAGGAAGGCAAGTATTGTACAAGCCTGTAGAATGACTGAGCTAGTAATACCTTGAATACTCAATTTATGAAACATACCTAAGTGTTGACCTTTTAACAAGTATTTTTTCTAAGTTTTTTTGTATTTATCACTAATTAGATTTACCTACTGTGGAAGAATTGATGAAAACAATTAAAGGACATTCATGTAATATCAGAAGTTTTGATGTGGAGCCTGAAAGGTATTTATTTCAAGAAGCATTTTAAGAATTGTAGTAACTTTAACCCACTGTTTGTGGAAAACAGCTTACTAAATAACTCATCTGTCTTTTTGCCTAATGAGAAGTGCTGAAATTTCATTATGTCTTGTACTGTCATTATGGCATTTGTAGTGAACTGTAAAATGAATATGCAGTGTTAATAGGCTTAGACCAGGGATTCCCAAACTTACTCTGAGTGATAAGCCACGATGTTTGCCAAATCATTTGTAGGAGTGTTCCTTACTCTCACAGCTATGATCTCCACTTTCCCAATCTTCTGCTCTTTACCCTTCTCCATACGTGTATTTCATCCCACATCCTATCCTAGCTCTCCAACCTTCATAATCTTAAGATCAAATCCTCCTATTTTGCCTACTTCTGTGATTCTTACTGACCTGTGCTCCATATGTCCTCATTGTTTGCTGCAACTGTTGTGTCTAGAGCAGAAAGCACAGGCCTTGGATCTGTTAGAAATGCAGGTTATATTTAGCAAATAAGTTTTGGGAGCTTGTCATGGAGCTGCACCCAGCAGAAATTAACATTCATTGATTTATTAGTGTTAATTGCATGCTTACAGGTGTTCATCTTGTAGCCGAGTTTGGTACCTCCACAAAAACAGTCACTGCTGGGAAATGGCTCTTGTTCCACAGTGTGGGAGCAAATCTGTATGACTAAATATGCAAGATGGTTCTTAACAGAAGCCTAGTAGCTACTTGAAGTTCAGGAGTCTTTACAGCTGATATCTAAAAAAAAAAAGACCTGTTTTTTCCAGAGTGATAGAAAAGCAAAGGGCAAAAGTCTTATTATATATGATTGTATATGTTTTTATTCCTTTCTCTTATAGTCCTGTGAAATTGGTAGGCAGCACAGAAAATGACCTCATGAGCCACTCACCCTTTGAAGACCCCCAGAGTGATACAGTTTGGGAGATGAACTTAATTGAAAACTTTAACAGAGAAAAAAGCACCTTTCTACAGAGAAGTGTGAATGATGGTAACTTTCAGAGGGTGACTGAGAAGGAAATTCAGGCCGGTGAAGTACAGCCTGGCATATTAAGCGAAAAAGTAGTACAGGACTCTCTGCTTTCACAAGGCAGCAAAACTAAACAAGTAAGTATTATCAACCAGATTTTTGTTTTATGAAAGTAATTTTTAAATGTATAGATTTTTAGACTTTGTGTCATTTGATTATGCTCTGATGTTTAGAAGTTGCTTTTTTCCTGAAACTCTTATGTTGACACTGCCCTTGTTAAAGGTAGCCAAATTTAGTGGACTTGGGGACCAGTGGGATCCTTCCTAACATGTGCAAGGCTGCTGCAATGCCATGTTCCCAGCTCAAGCTAGTACTGAGACTGATCATGTGAAGGAGGGGATGTATAAACACACAATAGGCTCATAATAGGGAGCATATGTACATAAATTGAGTTTAATAAGAATATAGGAGAGACTGCAACGATCAGTGTCGAGCTGAGTCAGAAAAGTGTACTGACCAACACCGTGGTCACGTCACCATCGTTTTTTATCTGATTTTTCCTTCTGTTTCCCAAACTTGCTCCTTTACCTATTTTTATTCTTTCCCTAAACTTGCTGCAAGTTTTGCACATTCTTACAATCCTCTTAAACATTTCATAACAAGATTTACACAATCCCAAATCTTTTCCCTGCATCCACAAATTCTTTTCTTCTTGCATCCCCTTCTTCATACAATCTTCTTCATACAATCACGTCTTATTGTCTGCAAGGCATTGCAGGGAGAGAGGTTTGGCTGATTTATCCTGGTGGATTTCTCACCAGGGCAAGCAGGCTTGGGAGCTATATGCTCTGTTTGTGATGATCAAATTTAGCAGGGTTCCTCTGCCTGCCACTGTTTCTCTCCTCATTGCCAGGTTTCTGTGTTCACTGTGTCTTTAGTCATGACCGACCTGCTTTGTTAAGCAAAAGATCCTGTAATGTAATACAATTTCCCAGAACAATTAAACTGTCAGTACAAAATACTTTCCCTGTGTGTGCTTCTGAAGTAATACAATTCTGCAGATTTACATACTGCTACAAAAATAATGCTTCCCATCAGCCTGAGTGTTACAGCTGTCTAATTTTCCTAAATGGTTCTATGGGTTTTTTTAGTAGTGAAGGCTACGTTGAGATTACAGTAGAACCTTAGGTTTGTTTTAAATGAATATGTTCTATCACAGGCTCTTCGGTCTTGTTCCTTGCAGAATGAAAGATCAGAATCAACTAAACCAATGTCATACAAGAATATCAGAACTTCGGCACCCTTACATAAAAAGAAACCTTCATATGGTCCTCATGGGCTGGTTAGAAGTTCTGGCTATGGGAAACCCAGTTCACTCTCAAAACAGCCTTTTCCAGTTAGTGAGAAGAAAACACCAAAAGAAACTTTCAGAAAGACCTGTATGAAAGCCAGAAGTCCTGCAGATAGAGCAAAATCTAAAGGTAATTCTATGGTAAAAAGTCATTAGCTTTAAGAGCCAGAGAGTTTTGCTGATCATGCTTCACATTTAAAAGAGACCAAAGAAACACACACACACACAAGAAAATTCCAAGTGTTGTAGAAGAAAGCTAAACCCTAATGCAGGCAAGTACTGATTTTTTTTTTTCATTAGTGTGAAGTTGCTGGGAGAGAGACTTTCAAATAAATCCTTGCATTGTAGTCTTGTTTCATTTCCACTCATATATATCACCACTAAGTTTGAGACTTGTCTACTGTTCACCATTAGGACCTAAACAATAAAAAAACACCAATGTTTAAAAATGAATACCTACAAGTTGCATTTTTTGTTACAGTAAATTCAAAGATTTGCTGACACAGTAACTTCCGTGTTTGAAGCCAAATTTCTGTTCTCAGCTTCTTTTGATCATTGCTGTCCTAGAGCACTAGGAAAATACTAAAAAGAAAGTCCCATTTTCTGTTCATGTCTCTTGTAACACTATGGAAAAGAGAATACCAATGGAGTCCTGTAAAAACTGAGTTGCAAGTAAAGGTCCGAACCTTTTGATTTTGGGATGAAGTTTGAAGAGTTTCATGAGATGATTCAGCTTAGCATCTTTGCAGACAATGTTTGCTATCTCTAAGGCATGGGAAAGTAACTCTACAGGTACCCAGCTTTTAGTGCATTTTGAGCATGCAGTGCTTTTAAAAACCCTGAAAATAGTGTTGGGAAAAGCAGCTTAGGATTATGTTACCTGTCTTAGGGAGATGCTTCAGTGGCAGCAGCCAAACTGTGGTCCTCAGTGTGTTGTTGTGTCATTCATTCCCTGGGGAAGAGAAGGTCGTACATCCTGGTGAAGTTGAAGTGGATAAGTACCAAGCAAATCATAGAATCACTAGCCTCATTCAAACATGCTCTTTCCTCTCTAGCTATAACCATTCACCATGGCAATTTCAGGTGATTTCAGAAGTTAATCTCACTTGGCTGCATTCTGCAGGGGCCTCTGTAGCAAGGAAGAGAATGGCATTGAATCAGACAATCCTCATTATCACCGCTAAGGGAGCACCTTCGGGAGGGAATAGTGTGAGACATGCAAAAAGTGTTAAATTTGAAAAAGGATCATTGTCTGGTTTTTTTCAGGTATAGCGTTCCTAAGCAGGAGCTCTGTGCTTAAATTAATAGGCAGAAATGAAATGGTAGTTGTAGTTACTATCTGTATTTCAGAGAACTGAGAAGTAAATAATTTCATTGATGTTAGTTACTCTAGGGTGAACTTCCCTGATTTTTAACTCCATTCAAGTTGCTATTTGATGCAGAAAGTAAATGTTGCATTTCCGTGTATGCTGTCTGCACTCCGAAGTCCGTTTTGAAAACTGCTGTGCCTTATCTTCACCATAGCTTGAAATACATTGTGTTTATGTTAACCTTGTTTCATGAAGTATTTATTATCCAGATACTTTTTTCAGTTTTTCCATTTGTTTTTATTTTATCTTGTCATCAGTTCCTTACTTTAAAAAAAACCAACAAACCGCTCCAGTTTTTCCATAGTATCTCATTGCTCTCAAGTTTTTATATTTATTCCAAAATTCAGGTTGTAGAATTATATTAATTTATATACTGTAGGTATTATAGGGTGGATCACATGAATAGATTTTTTT